>CM060338.1:31815062-31872562 GCA_030674155.1 Stramonita haemastoma | reverse complement strand
GTGTCACTGTGTGTGGTGTGTGTATGTCACTGTGTGTGTGTGTGCATGTGTGTGTGTCACTGTGTGGTGTGTGTGTGTGTGTGTGTGTGTCACTATGTGTGTATGTGTCACTGTGTGTGTGTGTGTGTGTGTCACTGTGTGTGTGTGTGTGTGTGTACATGTGTGTGTGTGTGTGTGTGTCACTCTGTTGTGTGTGTGTGTGTGTGTGTCCAGGGAATCGATAAACAACTCCTTTACTAACACAACGTGGACTCCTGTGGACTCCTGTGTGCAGTTGAATGATTGATACTACAGAACACATTGATTCAGCTTTTGACCACCAAAGGGACTGTTGACAGTGTTAGGACATCTGTTGGGGGGCTAGATTCTGGTCTGTGCTCTCCTCCTTGTCCTAAATGCTCTGTGTTCCTGATGGGGTAACGATGTTTTTTGTTGGGGGAGGGGTGGGAGCAGGTGCATTACAGGTAATGAGTTTTGTTAGGGCTTTCAAACACCCTTCAGTTCCCCGATGTCAAAATGCAGCTACCTAAATTGGAGAAGGGGGGAGGACGGAACAGACTTTTGCACAAAAATGTCTCCATTGGTGAACCTTGGAGCTCTAGCCAAGGAACGAAGAAGAAGAAGAAAAATCAAAAAGCACCCTTCCCAAATGAACGAAAATTAATTTTAAAGAAAACAAAACAAAACAAAACAAAAAACGCTTTTTTCAGTGTTACTATGTATGACATTAGTGGGGAAAACAAACATAAAAGTAAAACTCTGGAGTCTGACAAATCACAACTTGATATAGATCTGTAAAATATGAAGGTCACTAAATCAGTATGTTTCAGTGAGAGTCAGCTAAAGCCAGTCGTGATTGTCCAATGTTGCCAGAGACTGTAGAATTTATTCTTCAGTTTTGTTTGGGGGGTGGGGGTTTTGTTTTTGTTTTTTTATTCTGAAGACATAATTGGGAACAGCAAGAGCACTGATCACTGCCCATTCTTGTCAGTCATCAATTTTAGAATCCTTTTACAAAGGAGATCCTGTTGAAATATATCACAATTTCACATGCACACAATGGGCAAAACCCAAATAAAAATAAAACTGCAACAACGGCAAATATGTTTATTAACTTGAGTGACCACAGTGTGTGTTTATGATTACATAGATAGACGACGTTTGGGGGGTTATACAATTTAGATGTGGTGTGAATGAGAATCATAATGGTATCAATCTGTGTTAAATCAACACTAGTTTAACTTTTAAGGCATGTATAATATATTTCATGTCATAATTTTTTAATCTGAATTTTATTTTATTGTCCTCTACACTTTTAAGATAAATATTATGCCTAGATCCCCCGGCTAGGTGGGGGGGAGGGGGGGCTCAGATCATTTAATATTGATAATTATCACTGGTTACAAGTTAACATAATCATTGTGCTTGGAGGCAGGGTAAGGTGGGCATTTTGCACATTCAAGCTTACGACTGCTTTGTTGGCGCACTATGTACTTCACAAAATTATTTCCCACAAACACTGTTTTAAATCCAACCTAAAGACAGTTATTTCAAACCTAAGATTCTCTCCTTCCGTTTCCATCTCTTATCTGTCCCTGTCTTCAACATCTACCTGCCAAAGTGTATAACCTTTGTAAATGCGTGCATGCCCGTGTGTGTGTGTGTGTGTGTGCGCATGCGCATGGGTGTGCGTGTGTGTGCGCGGGTGTGCGTGTGTGTACAGTCAAATTTGCTAAAACTGTAAATTGTTATTGATTGCTTGTGTGTTGTGTGGGTCGAATGCAAGCGCTTTGATTTGTTTTTGCAAGATATAGCGCTATATAAATTCCATGTATTATTATTATTATTATTTTTGTCAAACATGTGTCAACATGCAGTGCCCACTTTGAACTTGCCGCCATACACTGTAGCAAAACATGCTAGCAGCAAAAGGTAGTGGTAAAATATGTATGCATCATACTGTGGTTTATATGATAAAGGTACTGCAGGTATCATCAAGCACTTGAAGCAGGCAGGTGGGGGGGGGGGGGGGGTTCAGAGTCACCTTCTCCCTATCCATTCTCTCACATCCTGCTCTCCAAGTCTGCTCTGCCCTCAGGGGTCAACATGTCAGAGGTCATGGGTCACTCACAATACTTCATCCACCACCTCCCTCTCTCTCTCCACACTTCCTTTCTCCCACCCACCCCTACCCCCTTTTTTATGTTCCACTCCTCAGTTGAATCCACTAAAACTTTTTATATTGCTGCTCTCTCTCTCTCTCTCTCTCTCTCTCTCTCTCTCTCTCTCTCTCTCTCTCTCTCTCTCTGTCTCTGTCTCTCTCTCACTCTCTCTGTCTCTCTCTCTGTCTCTCTCTCTCTCTCTCTCTCACTCTCTCTCTCTCTCTCTCTCTCTCTCTCTCTCTCTCTCTCTCTCTCTCTCTCTCTCTCTTTCTCTTTCTCTTGTAATTTTTTTTCTCTTTTTTTCTTTAAGGAACATGGGGGAGGGTAAATTCGAACAGTCATTGAAAAGTTGCTGTTGACTTTGGGGAGGCAGGCATGAACTTAAAAGTCAGAGTGTGTGTGTGTGTATGTGTATGTGTGTGTGTGTCACTGGAACACACACACACACTCACACGCATGCTCGCATGTGCACACGCACACAGGCACTCAAACACACACACACACACACACACACACACACACACACACACACACACACACACACACACACACACACTGACACTGACACACACACACACACACTGACACAGTGTGTCACTCAGTGTATGCCTGCCTGTGAAGGGAGAAAGGATGCACCTCAGGTACAGGTGAGATCAGGAGGCAGAGATAAGGAGTCAGGTGAGGGATGGTAAATAGGAAGAGGTGGGGAGAGGAAGGAAGATGCACACTGTTCCCTGTCAATGACTGGGTGGAGTACCCTGAATGAAAGAGGCGGAGCCCCCACCCCACTAAACCAGCAAAGAACAGAGAGGTTTGGGGGAGGGGGGGGGGGGGTCTGTAAGCCTAGGAGACTGACGAGCAGTGAAGGAAGGAGGGGGGGGGGGGGGGTACAGAGAGCGCGGGCTTCTGTACAGGTAGTGCAAGGTGAGAGAGAGAGAAAGCACCTGAGAGAACAAACACGTGGTTTCTCATCTCCTCAACCTGTGGAGGTGGTGATGATGGTTTGGGTCAGTTAAATTCACCATGGCTCTTTACTCCTGAAGTGTGTTTTGACTGCATACTGCACTGTTGTTGTAAGTTGATGAACACATCCATCTATACCTCGTGTGTGTGTGTGTTTGACGTAACCATTGTAACTGGGGTTGATTGTTGAAACCGTTTGTTAACGCTATTGATATTTCTTGTCGTAGCTGTGGGTTAAAGAGGGGGTGCAGTTTGGTTTTCCGGTTAAGAAGTATTTTTAGTATGATGGCATTCTGCTTAAAAGATTGTTTTATGCACATTCTGTGGTGGCATTGTCAGTGTGTTAGAAGCAATCTGTGTTGTTATCTTATAGTTATAGTGTAGGGACAAGTTCGTCAAGTGTGTGTGTGTTTACTATATTTTGTGCTATTTTACCATAGTTATATGTTGTTGTGCAATCTCACTCACTGTGTGTGTAAGTTGATACTTAGACTTTTGGCCTGGATTATTTTGTTGTTTTTTTCAGATTTTTAAGAAAAAGAACAGATTTTCCAAACAGTTGTGTTTGTGGATTAGACAAAGCATTTTTAACTGGTAAGGTAGATGTCTGAAGAACAGAAAATATGTTTTGAGGTAAGAACAAAACAAAAAAAAAAGAAGAAAGATCAATGATGTAAGATCCATCACTAGTTATGTACTATTACTAACCATATTGTTAAAAACGAGAGTGGCTGTATGACAGACAGCAGGTGATCTTCACTGCTATCAGGTTGCACAGTATCTTTGTTGATATTATCTGAAAATCAACAAAGGCAGGCAAAAATAGCTCAGCAAAGAAAAGATCAACTGATGTATATTCTTTTTTTATTTTGTCCCCCTTCTCTCTTTTGCACACCATTTTGTCCCACCTACCCACTTTTCCCCCATCTGTTTTGATTGTGGTTGATCGTTTTCATGTTTGAGGGTAACATAGTGGTTTTATCTCTTGTCTGCTAGTAATACCCTTAGTGGTTTCAAATACCTAAATGCTGGTTGGCTGTCAGCACTTATGGCAGTTTTTGTCACTCTGACTATGGCTTGCTCATTCTTCAATATTTGCTGAAAATAAAATCTCAAAAACTGTGTGCAGATAAATGAATCTCGACTTGGCATAGATAAATGTGTGATAAAATGTGTGGTAATTTCCTGTTACTGGTATTTGGAAAAATACATTCCTTCTTACCACCCCACTGCAAGCATCCATTGTGACCCAACTATCTAGTTTGACCCAACCATCCATTGTGACCCAACCATCCATGTGACCCAACTGTCTATTTGACCCAACCATCCAGTGTGACTTAACCGTCCAGTGTGACCCAACCTGTTGATTCGGCTATTGTGCCACGATATTCTTGAACCTAGTATATAAATTCTTAATAACTTAAAGAAAACTGTACCCAGCTCATCTGACATTGCCCCCCCCCCCCCCCCCTCCCGGCTGCTTGACCACTGATTAACCGATGATGATGACGTTGATTGTTTCAGGTGAGGGGGAGGAGCAGCAGGACATCCACAATGGACAGCTGACCACAGATGAAAACCTGGACACGGAGGACCTCCTCCTGCCAATACAGACACCCCCGCCACCCCCAACACCCCAACACCACTTCTGGCACCCCCACCGTTGACACTTCCACACCTTCTACCACCGACACCACCCCCTCTGACACCACCCCCACCCCGCCCACCCCGCGCGACCTGAGAGGCCGGAAGAGGAAGATGTCCGACAATGAGGACGCTGTGTGCAACGATAGCAAACGACCTCCGGTGACCCCCACGGCCTTCCGCGATTCGTCCTTCCAGGTGAATACCTCGGATATCGGCCTGTCGCCCAAGAAGAGGAACGCTCTGCTGCCGCCGCCGTCGTTCGAGGACACGGAAGAGCTGACGGATTATTCTCGCTCCCGGTCGTCCATCGCCACAGCCCTGGTGCTGGCAGCCGAGTCGTCACGGCGTCAGAGTTCACGTTTACAGCTGGCGGCCTCGCCAGCCCGAGGGGCGGGAGGAGGAGGAGAGGGTGGTGGTGGTGGTGGTAAGAGGACGAGTCACAGGACATGTGAATACTGTGGTGTGATCAAACCCACCCCTGCCGCCCTGCAACGACATATAAGGAAGCACACCGGGGAACGACCCTTTGTCTGTCAGGTAATGTGATGATGAACTTGTGTGTTCAGTTATTTGGAATGTTTTAGGGTTGGGTTGGGTTTTTTTTTCCTTATTGCATTTTGCAGACCATTGTTGCATGTATCTTGTCATTATGGCATCCAAACAGATAAAAAAAAATCTGTATCAGATATTTGTATACTGCGTAAGTGGACCCCTACTCTGGCTTGGACTTGGAGAATGTCTGTGTGTGTGTACGTCTGTGTGTGTACGTCTGTGTGTGTACGTCTGTGTGTGTGTCTGTGTTTTTATCATTGCATACATGTGTGTGTATCACTGTGTGTGTGTACTTGGGTACCCTGATTAAATAATCTGCACAGGAATGTATATATGTTAAACTCATGACTTGGGATAGATTGATGTGTGAGTATGTACACACCTTTATGCATGCTGGCACATGTATGCATACATGTAGATTTCTTTCTGACACTAGCTTATGTACACAGGTGTGTCAAAAAGCCTACAAAGCAAAGCGCAGCCTGCTGTGCCATCAGCTGACCCATCACCCAGAACTCAACGATGCTGCCAACGGAATCAATGGCAGCGACATGGAGCCCATAGCCACGCCCCCAAAGAGGGGCAGGAAGCCATCCATTCTGCGGCAGATAGCTCCCCAGCCAGCTGTTGTGACTGTCAGCCCCTCTGTTCCTGATGTCGCCATCAAGTCCTCCGTGAAAGCTGAGGTAGAGGACAGTCCAGTGGAGAGCATGGAAGGTTAGTGTGGGTATATGTGTTAAACTGTTTATTTGTTGTTGTCATGGCTTTTGATTTTTCTGTTTTTTTTTTCGTTTTTTTTATGATGGTATTTTTTGGTAAATTATTACAAATATTTCACATGCTGGATAAGTGAATGCAACCTGTACAAAGTTTTTATTTTTATTTTGCTGTCAAAAGTTAGGTTTAGATTATGGGGACGGAATAGCTCAGTGGTCAGAGCACTCACTTTCCACTAGCCATGGTTAAGCAGCATCCAGTGTGGTTACCAATTGCGCGCCTTGGCTTCAGTTCAGTTCCCCAGTTTACCCAGCTGTAAATGGGTACTTGCCCTCTTTAGGGTCAGAGAAGGTAATGCAGCAAAGGAGAGGAGATGGGCATCGGCCTCAACATGCTGGCCCCTAGAGAAGCTGAGGTCTCTGATGCTTCACTCCCCTACGACCATGTAGGTTATGGGACACCTTTACCTTTTTTTCTTCTTTTTTTTCTTTCAGATTATTACAATTCAATATGAGTCACTCTTACTTTCTGCATTCCACTTCTTTTTTATGTGTAAAAAGTCGACAAAATGTGATGACACCCCCCTATTCTTTCACTGACAATCCAATATTTGAACTGTATGTAATCATATGCATGATGAATATCCAATTTTAAGTAATCATGTATACCCCCTACCCACAAAAAATCCCCACAAAAAACCCCACCCTAACAAAAGAAACATCCGTCTTCAAATGTTACTACTACTTTTTTTTGCAGGCCAAAACAACACAACACCCCCAGTGATTCAGAATGGCTGTCAGAGTGTGGCCTCCAAAGAGAGCACCCAGGACTTCAGCGCCAATGTGTCCACCATCAGTGCCGATGGTATCGATCTGGACGGGGACGAATCCTTGTTGGACATCGCCAAACGCAGCTGCCAGTTCTGCCACAAAGAGTTCGCCAAACCCTCAGACCTCCGGCGTCATCTGATGGTCCACACTGGAGAAAAACCCCACATATGCCAGGTCATTCCTCGTTCTGTGTCGCTGTTGTCGTTGTGCTTATCGTCTGTTCACACTTGGTGATGGTAGATAGACTTACAGACTCTCTCTCTCTGTCTCTGTCTCTCTGTTTCTGTCTGTCTCTCTGTCTGTCTGTCTCTGTCTCTCTCTCTGTCTGTGTTTCTCTCTCTCTGTCTCTCTCCTCTCTCTCTTATTCCATTATCCTCGATATAAAAGAATAAATCAAATCAAATCTCTCTCTCTCTCTCTCTCTCTCTCTCTCTCTCTCTCTCTCTCTCTCTCTCTCTCTCTCTCTCTCTCTCTCTCTCTCTCGAAATTGCCTTGAGATGGTGGTGGTTGTTGAACTGAGATTTTTAGAACTGCGAATCAGGTTTTACTTAAGACTTGTACGGTTTGTTTTTATACTTTTGTTCTGTGGTTTTGTAAGGGAGGGTGATTTTTGGCGCTGTATTTTTAGTTCACTGTGTATGATGTCATTGTTGTCTATGCAAAGTTATGGAATCTGTAGGTTATAAGAGAATCTTTTTTTTATATCCATTGTTGTTGAACTTGACAGTAAGGTTTTTATTCAATTGTTATTAAAAATTGTGATTTTAAAGATGTTTGATAAAAGTTTCATGGCGTGCTTAACTTTCCATCAGTTTAACCTCTTAAACTGCTGCAAGGCTTTTGACCATTTATGTAGCTAAATAGGAATTGAAAGAAAAGAGGGATTGAAATTAAATCCACTTATAAGTAGAAAATAAAATAGAACAAGAAAAAAAAATCAAACGGCAAACTACGCAGTGCTGTTGAATCACTCAACATTCTGCTGTAACACTTTTTTTACCATTTCTGCTTGTCGTGTTGCCCCACCTTGTCCACTTTTTTATTCTATTTTATTTATTTATTTATTCTTTTATATCGAGGATAATGGAATAAGCACTCTTGTGCTTTTTTACATCCAGTCCCCGTGTGTATGCAATTTTGTAAATGTCATCTGTTCCCACGGCACACAATGGCCTACCCTTACAAAAAGCGGAACAGGATTTAACATATGCACAAGACGTTCTGCATGCGTTCGCACACGAGACCTCGGTTTAAAGTCTCTTCCGAAGGACTTTTGGAGGAGAGTGGGAGTCAGCACTGTTAACTCCAGGAGAAAAATCTCCTCAACCGGGAATCGAACCCACCAAAACCTGAACCCAGTTCTGTGACTGCTGTGGTGTGCAGTTCTGCAGCAAAGGGTTCAAGCAGCCCCAGAGCCTGAACTACCACCTGAAGGCCACGCACAAGGTGAACATTCCGCTGAGCCAGGGCCTGGAAGAGCGCTACCTGCGCCTCAAGACGAGGGCGGCCATGCGTGACCTGGCAGCCATGGACTCCTGGACCCCCAAGTCTGCTGCAGGACAGGACGCCATTTATACCTCTGAGCTGTCCTCCTCCTCCTCTTTTGCTGGTCAGTTCTTCTGTGGTGGTGTTGTTTGTAGCTGTTTTGTGTGTGTGTGAATGGAGAGGGGTGGGTAGGGTTTGGGGGGGGTATGGTGTGTGTGTGTTTGTAAATGTGTGATGTGTTGTTGTGTGTGTGTGATAGTGAAAAAAAAAACACAAACCAATTAAAATATTTTTTTTTAGGGTAGAAGCCAGTTTAGTTTATCATATTGTATAACTGAATAAGGAAAACTGTTTGGGCTATTGTTCAGTGCAAATGATAGCTATTATGTGTTGATGATTTTGATATGGGCAAGGAACTACCAGCAAAATCTTAAAACACAGCTGTGTTTCGTGACCATCTGTAAAGTGTAGTGGTCTTTTGGAAAAGTGTCCTGATTGTGCCAATGCAAGTGGCCAAAAAGGGTTTTTGAAAAATATTTGTCACCTCATGGAGTCCAGTATACTGTGTTATTTTATGGTGATTTTATGTGTGACGGGGCGGTAATTAGATTACTTCCCATGCGATCAGAACCGCCAATCGCAGCATTGTGTGTCTATATTTAGAACACACCTGTGAATTATGCAATGTTCTGTAACGTTTAGGGGTGGTCAAAACCAGTCCATTGCATGCTTTTTGGCCATAGTGATAAAATGTATTTATGCAGCCTCTTTTTAGAGGCCACATTCCCACTGTCTGACCAAGCTGTCGTTGCTGAGAAGTTGAACAGACACGGCAGATCAAATATCTGCACTCTGTTAGATATGTATACATGTCTTTGACGATTCTCTCTCAAATTGCTCGTGATACCCACCCATAGACAGTGTAAACAAAAAAGGTCTCCTACCAAACGCATCCCACAGACAAGTTTTTTCGTTCACATTGCAGACTCCCGGCCTCAGTCACGAGAAACAGAGAAGGAAAACAACCACCAGCAGCTGCTGTCCTCACTGCCCCAGCCCCAGGCCTCCTGCTCCTCCTCCTTCTCCTCCCCAGACTTCAAGCACAGCCTGGGGCGGCAGACCTCCGTGGCCAGCGAGGGATCGTGGACGGAGGACCGCGCCCTGGGCCCCAACATGATCGAGGTGGAGCTGCCCCAGTTCCCGGGCCTGGACGGATCGTTAAGTGAGGAGCCGGCGAGGAAAGTGCCGATGACAGTGAAGAAGGAGACGATGCTGATGACGCAGCTGGACGGGGTGTGCCCCATCACCAAGCAGGACATGCAGGTGTTCCGCTGCTGCCTGTGCGACAAGGTGTGCGCCTCCATGTTCCACGCCTTCTGCCACCTGTCCTCGCACTTTGAGCAGCAGCAGCAGAGCCAGGTGGGGCTGGAGTGCCGGGCCTGCCACCTGGCCTTCACCTCCCAGCCGGAGATGGACGAGCACTACCTGCGGCAGCACAACGTCTGCCTCACCGACCTGGACCTGCAGAACAACAACCACAAGCTGAAGGCCCTCAGGGAGGCGAGGAGGACCACCGCCCCAAGCGCCCCTTCAGCACCCTCTTCTCCCAGAAGGGCTCCCACGCCCTGGACGACCACAACAACAACAAGGACGACCATGTCAACAAAGAGGACGTCGCCCTCGGCTCGGACCCGGCAGCCCGGAGCCCCCCTCCTCCCCTCGGCCTGAAGAGGGTTCCTCAGGGTTCTTTGACGCTCTGGCCAGCGAAGCCTTCAAGTACGCGGGCGGGAAAGGAGCTCACCGCTGTCCCAAGTGCTCCAAGTGCTACATGACCAAGTTCCTTCTGGACCGCCACATGGCCTTCCACACGCGGCAGGATCTGATCGAGTCGGCCATGAAGAGCGGGGCCAGCATCAATGGGATTCACAAAGACCTGCTGATGCAGCCTCCTCCTGTGGTGCCTCAGGACGCCCACAGGTACCTGCAGCTTCAGGAGCTGGACTTTGTCCTCAAAGCCCAGCAGGAGGAAAACGAAAGGCAGGAAAGTGAAGACCTGTGTTCTGGGGAATCGTCATCGTCGCCATCGTCGTCAACAAAGCGGCATGTGATGAACATCGGCGGAGGCTTAGAGGACGGGTTGGAGCAGGAGCGCGTTGAGGAAGTTGTGGTGGTGATGCCCACTGATCCTGTTGAGGACGATGAAGATATAGCTCTGGAGCCAGATATAGACTCCGAGGTCAACGATAGCGAAGTGACTGAATCAGAAATCGGTGTCGCCCCAAAGAGACAGTTAATACCTCAGAAGAGTGAGTCTTCACCCTCAAAACTTCAAAAGACTGGATACCCGCCATCAAAATCGCGACGCAAGTCTTCTCTTCCGACCCGACTCCGCTCTGCTCTACGAGCTCTGGACAGCTCCTCGGAATCCCAGGTCTCCCCGCCTGCTTCTACATATCCTTCAGAAGAACCACAGCAGCCAGAACCAAGTGCCTCCTCACAAGAAACCGAGAATCCCTCTCACGAGCTAGAAGAAGAAGAAGAAGATCCCTCCAAACCCCAGGAAGAAGATCCTCCTCCTCCTCCCAGTGCCCCCAGTTGGGATTCCAACTCCCCGAAGAGGGACAGCCCAGAGGACAGTGTTTCAGAACCCCCGTCAGGAAACGAGGTTCCCAGTAAGGATTCCCCCCCTGAGGAGAAACCAGCAGCACAGCAGCAGCAGCAGGACGCCTCGCTTCTGCAGAACCTGCACTCTGCCTTCAGCCGGATGCCGCCTGGTCTGCTGGCCAATCTGTACTCCAACAACGGGATGTTCCCCCCCTCCTCGCTGGCCACTGCTGGGTATCTGGGGCCGTTTCCTCCCCTGCCTGGACCTTCTTCTTTTAGTTTGCATGCTCCTCCTCCTCCTGTGTGTACCCCCTCCTCCTCCTCCTCCCATCCCCAGGCCTCGCCCCCTCACTCCCCGCGGTCAGGGCATGAAGAAGATCAGGTAGAAGATGTGTCTGGTGGAAGGGTGACCCCTCCAGCTACCTCACAGGCCGTGTCCGGGGGTCCCTCGGCTGACCGCTTGGTGGGCTTTCCCCGCGTCCTGTGGGACTCCCCGGGCTGGTCACAGGCCGCAGAAACCCCCCCCCTCCCCTCTGTCTCTACCTCCCCTCCTCCTCCTCCACTGCCAACGGGAAGCGGGTAACCCATATGTGGCACACGTTGTCCAGTGAAGATCTTAACAGTGCCACCGTCACTGACGGTCGCAAAGTGACCTCCCTCTCTCGCACCCATTCCAGGTAGAGTGTCGTGGCTGGGGCAGAGCCAAGGGAAGCACCCTCTAGTCTGGACAGGAGCAGATAACTGCCTTTGTGATGATCACGTCCCTTCCAAACCATGCAAGCTTGCTATCTACATATAAATACTACTTCACCTGTATGAATAGGGCTGGGAGAGGGTTGAGGAAGGAGAGGTAGCAGATTTGTGAATAAAATCAGAAGTGTAAGGATGGCCTTAAAGATGGGTGGTTAGGTTAGCTAGATGTCAAATTGTTCTAGAGTTAGTATTTAGAAAGTATCTTCTTCTGGACTTTCCTTGGTGAGGTATTCATTTTCTTTGCTTAAGATTCTGTCCTGTTTTAAAGTTTCATTTTGATTAGCAGACATGCTCAGATATAGCCCAAATAGGATGAGATGACTCACTTGTCATGGTTTTGTCAAAAGGTGTACTCTGTATTCAAGACTTTTAGTCACTTCAGTCATTAAGTCCCAACTAAATGAAATGAACTTTTATGTATGCTGTACATATGCATTCAGCATGACCCAATCTTCAGGATTAAATTTTGGTGCGGGGAGGGGGGGGGGGGGGGGGGGTCAATGGAGGTAGCCAGAAGCATTTGTCTTTTCCTGGAAGGAGACTTAAAAAAAAAATTTTTTAGAAATGATAGGAAAAAAAAGCAAATAACATTTGTAGAAACAGGTTCTCTCAGGGTGAAGGTTTTTGGTTGTTCATACCAGCTTGAGGTCCCGAGTATATATCCATAAAAGTTGCATTGACAGGGAGTTAGCACATTTTTTTCTCTTTTTTTTGTCCCAAGTTGAGGAATAAGAGGAAAATGACATTATCATTCATGAGAGATTTGCTGTGTTTGGCAGAACAAGAACTAGTGCTGGTCATTCTGACTTGGGTCTTCTCATATTATTGGTAAAATCTGCAGGCAGTTTCAGAAAGCATTTTTGATATGTGGAGTCAATGTTGGTCTGAAAATAGCATTCTTCTTTGTACTAAGGTGGAAGGGAGTTGTTGGCAGGGATGTTTTTTGTAGGTTTTTTTGTGTTTCTCTTTACTTGGATAAACTCCAGATTTTTTCTATCATAGTCAGTCTTGTTTCTCACAACTTGGTAACGAGAAAACTTTCTAGAAGAATACTGTAATGTATTGTGTAGAAGCTCACCTCTCCCTACCTCCATTTTCTTTCAGAATTTTAATCAGTAAGATGTTGACAACTGTGTTCTGTCCATACATCATTTTCCACAGTCTACCCATCATGTCCTTTGGCATAATCATAGGTGAAGAAGAAAAGAGGACCTGTATCTCTGTGATGGATAGATCTACCTGTGTATGATCATCCTAGTATGCTTTAGGATCTCGAGTTCTTGTCCTTTTTTACACATGGTGCTTGTAGGTCTGCCTGTCTTGCATGTTTCATCTGATACCCTTTGAAGAGTGGTCCAGGTGATATTGTTCTTTGAAGGTTAGTTTAGGTGACATTCTTTGAAGTATGGTCCAGGTGATATTGTTCTTTGAAGGGTGGTCCAGGTGGCGCTGTGTTCAAAGGCAGTCCAGGTGGTGTTATCTTTTTAGGGGTAGTGTAGGTAGTCATATTCTGTGATGGTAGTGTAGGTAGTGGTATTCTTTGAAGGGTAGTGTATGTAGTGATATTCTTTGAAGGGTAGTGTAGGTAGTGATGTTCTTTGAAGGGTAGCCCAGATGGAGGAATAATTCCCTTTAAGATAATGAAAATAAGAGGGCAAAGCATCAGAAACTTGTGGAGCATTTATTTATGGAAAGCCATGTCTAGATGTTTTTGTGTTTTTTTTTAAATGAACGAATAAACAAATCTATAAAACAAACAAGACAAAGAATGTAGCCTTTCCCCACCTGCGTCCACCCAGAATAAAAAATTCAGAAGGATTGTGACCAGCACTTAAAATACTGTCTTAATGACAGTGTAGAGATGCCACAATGTCGATGAGAAAAAAAATGTAGAAAAATACTTGAGGAACGTTGACTAGAATGCCAAAAAGAGAAAGGAAACCATACTGTCCTGTAGGGTGTAGGTGGGGAACAGTTTGCTTGTTTTCTGCTTTGACATAGCTGTTTGCTTTCCGTGTTGTACAGTTCATGTTTGTGCTCCATAGAACTGTTGTCGTGAACATTTTCTTCCTTGCTTTTCAAAAAAAAAAATCCCTTTTTTCTTGCACTAGCTTCTTGTGAATCTTCTCCAGCAGCTTAATAAGTTTTTGTTCTTCGATTTGGAAATGACCGTAGCTGTGTGTTCTTTTACAGTACAGGTTTGGTGGGTTTGTTCATGCGGTGAATTGTGTTAAAGTGATTCTACTCATCTGTGTGTTTGGTGTCTTGTGTTGTTCGTATTTTGTAGTTTGGGCTTCTGTGTCTTTTTTTCATCCTCACCATAGCACGTATTTTTCTTCTTTCTTTTTTAGCACCCTTTCCAAGAAGGTCTTTTGTTTGTTTTGTGTGGGAGGTTTTTATTTTACAAAGTTTTAGCACCTTGTGTCACACAGGTTTCGCTTACCTGCACCTTTTCTTTTTCTGGGGTTCTTTTTGTTTGTTGTTTTTTTGCTTGCTATGTCTCTCCGCAACTGCTCATCTGCCTCCTAGTTGTGTTCAAGGCTGCTTTAGTCATAGAAAATTCTTCTTCATGGAATGCTCAAACAGCAACAACTGTTGTCGGTCATGTGAGCAAAAGAGGTTGCACTGCCGTTAAGCACCTGACAAGTCAGGCCCAGCGCATCCAACTTTGGTACGGGAGAGTATTGTTATCTTTGACATCTTTTCTGGAAAAAGGGCAGAAGAATGGACCAAGGAGGCAAAAATGAGGCAAGAAGGAGGTGACAGGGGGAAGAAAGGAACTAGGCAAGAGGGGATTCCTAGGCAGAATTTCCAGAAGGTGGGGATGCTGTTTATACTGACAGGCCCCCAGCATCCGACAGGTGGGAAAAGTAGACTGAAAAAAACACAAAGTGATCAAAGTGGCTCAGCTGGCAGTCTGTGTAAGCCATACAGAGAACTCAGTAAAATCATAAGAAATTATAGGTTAATCTTCTTGAAGGAATCAAAGCACAAGTCTGTAAGAACCTGAAATCCACAGTCAATCCATAAGAAAAAAGTAGTATGGTGTAATCATTCCTTGAAGGGCATCAACAGAGCACAAGTCTGTGTAAGCCATACTAGAGAACTCCCCAATGTCAAAATCCAGTAAAGAAAAAAGTAGTATAGGTGTAAATCATTCCTTGAAGGGCATCAACAGAGCACAAGTCTGTGTAAGCATCTAAGACTCCAGTCAGAATCAGAAGAAAAAGTAGTATAGTGTAATCTGAAGGCATCAACGCACAGTCTGTGTAAGCCCTATGAGACTCCCAAGTCAGAATCCAGTAAAGAAAAAAGTAGTATAGGTGTAATCTTCCTTGAAGGGAATCAATACAGCACAGCACTGACAATGACAGCAGGCACCCTGTAACGTAAAGATTATAAAGTAGGACAAGCATGAACAAGGTATTGGTTACTGTTTGTTTAAACATTGCAAGATGACTTCAAATATGAATGAAAACTACCTCCCATCCCAGAAAATTGTCATGTCATGTCATGTCTGCCTGTGGTCCCTTCTAGGGCTTACGCCACCAACCAGCTGTCTCCAGGCATATTGTGCTTGCTTTCTATGTCCTTTGTTTTTGTTTTTTTTTAAGAATTTGTGCATTTGTTTCTTTAGATAGGTGTTATATAGCATGTTTGGTGTTATGGCATGTTTTTTTATGTTTTAATGTTGTTGTGTTTTTTTTAGTTTTGCGATGTTGTGTGCTTGCAAGCATGGTTTGGTCTGGATTGATTTCCTCCTTCCCCATTTCTCTTTCAGTTCAAAAATGGTAGGCGCAATTTCAACAAAAGTTTGTTTGCTTCTTGTTGTTTCCTTTTTTTTTTTTTCCTTTTGAAGCTCAGATAGAAAAATTTCTTCGTGGTTTTCTGCCCTTTATCATGCTGGATGTTGCTTCCCTTGGATTTGCGTTGATTTATTTTCTTTGATTTTTTAAAAAATCTGTTTTGTTCAGTTCTTTTCTCCCCTTTTTTTTCTGTTTTTTTAATTTTTTGTTTGTTTGTTTCAGTTTGCATCAGCTGTTTGCAGTGTGAATGTTTCTTTATTTTTTGAATTTTTTGTGCAACCTAGAATGCATTATGAATGTTTTGTTTTCTTTTGCATACATTAGCAACTAGGAAGATTTGAATGTTGTCTGCTTGCGGTGCATAGATCTATTTTTCTTTTTTTTACGTTTATTTGTGTGAATGAGGACGGACATCATCATTCTCTTTGACAGCTAACTGTGAAGTGTAGTTCATGGCGATGTGTGACATGGTTCTGTACCACATGATACCTACTAGTTCTTGCTGGGACTTGTGCCTCATGGCTCAGGTCTGCACTCTGTGGCTAGAGCAGTGCTTTACTGCGGTCACAGTTAGTTCCCAGTTCTGAATCGAAGGACCCAGAGCTGAATTCCTGTACAGTTCTCCTCCCCCCCCCCCCCCCCCCTGTCATTGATTTATCTCTTCTTTCCAGTTCTCTCCCCCACCCACCCCCAACCTGATTCTTTCACCAGTTTATTAGTTCTCTTCTGTGTTTGCATTTCAGCAATATACCACCCTCATCTTACTCTGTGTTGCATTCTTCTGTTGGTATCGTCCTTTTTCTCCACCTTGCATCCACTACCTTAAAAAGAAAGGTACAGGTGTCTCATAACCTAGGCGGTCGTAGGGGAGCAAGGCATCTAGAGACCTCAGCTTCTCTAGGGGCCAGCATGTTGAGGGCGGCGCCCATCTCCTCTCCCTGGCTGCTTTACCTTCTTTGACCCTTAAGAGGTACCCATTTGCAGCTGGGTGAACTGGGGGACTGTACTGAAACCAAGGCGTGCAAATGGTCACCCATCCAAGTGGTAACCACGCTCAACGCTGCTTAACTTGGCTGGGGGAAAGCAAGTGCTCTGACCCCTGAGCTATCCTGTCCCCCAAGTAGCCTAGGTGATTCTATACCCCCATCTTACTCTGTGTTGCATTGATCTGTTCATGTCCTTATTGTCCACCCTGCGTCCAGTTCCGTGCGATGAGTTTTTCTGAAATTGTACATACTCATTTCCTATTTCTTTCTCTGTACAAAGAAGCTCTTGTGTAGAACCTGTAGATCATGTAGACAACAGTGCGTTCAGTCATCTCTCGCCTCTAAAACTGACCCGCCTTGCTCAGGCTCCAGCTCTTTTTGCCTTGCTGTCTGCCTGGTTTTGAAGTTGCAGTAATCGTGCTGTGTGTGTCTGTTTTTAGTCAAGCCTGGCCCCATCTCCTTCCCCATTCTGTCGCCATTCCCCTCCACCCCATCATCATTTTCTTCTCTCTCCCATTTTTCTGTGGATCCTTAGAAGACATGCATGAGTGTTGTGATTATGTGTAGTTTTGAAATTGTTGAAAAACAATTTTAATGCGATAACTTTTTTAATTTTTTTTTTTTTTTAATTCAGGCTAATCCATGGTGGAATGATGTTGATGTTTACTGAGACTATTTCTGCAAGGATAGTTGTGTGTGAAGTGTGTATGAGCATGTTCATGTGTGTGTGAGTATGCATGTTCATGTGTGTGTGCTTGTGTGTGTGTCTGTGTGTGCGCGCGTATACATATGTCCTGAGAGTAAGCAAAACAGCCACACTGATGCAACTGAATCCCTAACACATCAATTTGTCTTTGAGATGATTTGGGGGGGGGGGGGGGGGGGGTTGTTTCAAATAACTTTGGGGGGGGGGGGGGGTTGTTTAATAGCATTTTAGACTCTCCAGTCGTAGTATTACAGTAAAGCTACAGTTTAAAAAAAGAAAGAAAAAGAGCTTTAGAGGTTAGGAGTGAGGGAGATTGTAGGTACCCATACTGACTGACCCTGTGGGGTGTTCCAGGCTGTACGTGGTGAACCAGCCAGTGGACAGAGAGCGGCTGTGCAAGCCCACAGTGCTGCCTGACGGGAGGACCGTGTTCCGCTGCATCTTCTGCCACAAAGACTTCCTCTCCTACTCCGACATCAACCGACACATGGACTTCCATGAAGGTCAGTTGACTAAAGGTAGGGGCCAGGAAGGAAGAAGCATTTTTTTGCCTCTTTTTCCATTTTCATTTCAATTGCCGGGTTTTTTTTTGTAGTGGTTGTTGTTTTGTTTGGGGCTGTTTTTTTTGTTGTTGTTTTTTTTGGGGGGGGTAGTTTTTGAGAGGGGGGGGGTGTTGTGTTTAGTATCCAGATGGATGAATGCTATAGCTAAGTGGGTTAAGTAATTGATGTCCATCCCATGAGTCCGTGAAGTCATGGGTTCAAATCTTGGCTGTGGCGTCTGGTGAATTATAAGGGTGGGGATTTTTACTGTCTCCTGGGTGTGCTCAAAGGGCAGATGTGTCAGTGCCTTATTTCTCTTTGTTTATGTACCTGTGCAGAAGAACAGTTGCGCATGTTAAAAGATCCTTTAATTTTTGTCAGTGTTCAGTGATGGTTATTTAAAAAAAAAAAAAAAAAGCAAAACATACCCAGCATGCAATGTGTACCTAGGAAAGGATTGGCTGCACCAGGCACTATTTGCCCTTGGGGGAAGAGACGCTGCCTGAAAGAGTCAGCACAGTGTCCCTGTGATTCCTCAAGGAGAGAAGGGAGAGAAGAAAATGTACAGATTTGCCAACCTCTCTGCTTTTGGTGGAAAATTAACAAGGAGAGAAGATAATGTCTGAATGGTGGGGAAAATGATCTCGTATACAGAAATCGCATCATTGAAGAATTCTTGCCAAGAAGCAAAACAAAAGAGAAAAATAAAACCAGGACAGAAAAAGAAGAAAACTTTCTTTTTCGGATGAAATGTGACTCGTGTTTTTTTTATATAAAAAATTGCTTTTGATCACTTCTGAACTGATTTGTGTATTGTGAAAAAAATTCAACTGACTGGCTATTACTTCTTTCCCGAAACCTTGCATTTGCTGATCTGCCTGATCTACAGCCAGTCAGCATGCACATGACAACAGTAGAGTATATAGCAAGCCTCCAGTCGATCATTTTACATCATCTCCCCTTACGTCAGAGTGACAGGGAGATGCATCTTGACCTGAGAGACAAAAACAAAAGGAGTAAAATGACTGGTATTTGTCTCGTTGTTGGAAGTTTCCAGGTAGTCTTTCTTACCCTTTTTGCCTCCAGCCCAACACGTCTTATGTCCATTATAATGCTTCACATGTAGCAAGCCTTTATTGTGTAGCAAATGCATTTTTACAGCTGAAAGTGTTATGTTGAAAGTTCGTATGAGCGGATGTTTGAAATGTTGTGAGTTGCACAATTTTTGCACTTGAAAGACTTTTTTTTCTGTTGTTAAGCATTTAGAGGAATATTTTAACTTTATGGTCTGTGTGATCATCACATTGCTGTATATGTGTGTAGGACTTTTGTTCAGGTGTGTGTGTGTGTGTGCTTCATGGCATGTTTTTTCAGTGTCAGTGTGTATGTGTGTTAGCAGATATACGACCCTACAAGTGCAACTTCTGTGATTACTACGCCCGCACCAACAGTCAGCTCAAAGTTCACATGATGCGACATCAAGGTAAGTACAGTGCCTCCCTGTAAGTTTGTGATGGGGATGTCCTAATTGCCTCCCTTGTGGAAACTAGCTGCAACAGGGCAAGGACCTGTGTTACTAAAAAGGGACACACCAACGTATTGTAGAGTTTTGTTTAGCTGTTTTATCCCTAGTTTTGACTTGAGTTGAGTGATAAGCCTTAAAAAAAAACAAAAAAAACTTACAGATAGTGAAGAGTGTATTTCAGGAAACTATGATCATCTGTGTGGTGGAAGTCGTTTTTTTTTTGTTTTTTTAAGGGTGTTTTTTTTGGTTGTTTTGTGTGTTTTTGGAGGGGGTTTGAGAAGAAATAAGTGTTGCAGCCATGCATCTCTATTGTCTGTCTGTGCACTAAGGGCAAGCATGGAAGTGCTCATTTAGTCATAATGTGAGGGGAAACTTGTGTGGTGCTCTACCTCCAAGTAGCCCAAAGAACTATGATACAGTAGTCTAGATGGGCCTAATGAAATACCATAGTATGACGAGTAATAATAGGATGGTCAGGAAGATGGAAACAACAGTTACCATAACAAGAAATGAACGGTCAGTCTCAATAACACTGATCAATACGCTGGACTGATCGGCAACTTGCATAGATGACAATATTTACAAAACTGCATACACACGGGGACTGGATGAAAAAAAGCACATGAGTGCTTATTCCATTATCCTCGATGTAAAAGAAAAAGAAATAATAATAAACACACACAGAGTAAAAATCGTAATCACCAACTTAACCCTCAATGTTGCAGGTATCCGGGAGTACTGTTGCCAGCTGTGTAAATACAAGGGGGTGACACAGTCGGACCTGAACCGCCACATGAAGTCTCAGATCCACCTGCTCAAGTCGCAGAACGAGTGCTCCAAGTGCGGAGAGGGATTCGTCACCGCCAAAACCCTGGAGAAACACGCCGCCACCAACTGCAAGGGCAGCCGCAAGAAGAAGGACAAGTGAGGCGCTGGAGTGAGGCAGCAGCAAACATAGTGTGTGTGGGAGAAAAGCTGCACAGAGAGAGAGGAGCAGGGAGAGAGGATTCAGCAAGTGTGTGTGTGGGGGAAAAGCTGCACAGACAGACAGAGAGAGAGGGAGAGGATTCAGCAAGTGTCTGAGTGACTCCACTGGCAGGGTCTTGTCTTCTTGAGGATTGATGACACACGTCTGCTCTGGTGGTACTGAGATAATCTTGGGATGAAGGTGTGGTCGTTTTTTTTTGGAAGGGAAGGGTGTGGGGGGGGGTTTTTTTTAAACTGTGGTTGTTGTAGGTGATTTTTTTAAACTGTGTCAGTGTTAGTTTTTTGGTGTTTAGTAAACCCGGGAAAAGTGAAGTTTTCCTAGGATGTTAACTTAAACCAGCAAAGTGAAGTTTTCCTAGGATGTTAACTTAAACCAGCATAAGTGAAGTTTTCCTAGGATGTTAATTAAACCAGCAAAGTGAAGTTTCCTAGGATGTTAAGTTAAACCAGCAAAAGTGAAGTTTTCCTAGGATGTTAACTTAAACCAGCAAAGTGAAGTTTTCCTAGGATGTTAAGTTAAACCAGCAAAAGTGAAGTTTTCCTAGGATGTTAAAGTTAAACCAGCAAAAAGTTGAAGTTTCCTAGGATTTAAGTTAAGCCAGCTAAAGTGAAGCTTCTGGCAAGAGAGAGAGTGTGTGTTTGTGGCATAGCAAAGAATGTGGCAGAAAATTCACTGGTCTGTGATGGCAAAAGTTTGTGGTGGTAGTGGTTGTTATAGCAGGAGCATCAGTTTTATCCAGTAAACCCAACCTTTTGGAACTTGCTGTTGTATTTTAATTAACATACACATTCTTGTTTTTTTTTTTGGGGGGGTGGTTGTTTGGTTGTTTTTTTTTACCTCTTTGTTTCACTAGATGTACACTTTGTGAGAAATTGAATCACAGATCAATCCACCAAAGCCAGACCTGTGTGTGTGAGCTGTCCTGTGACTGTTCCTTCCGACACACACCTGTGTGGTTGTTGGGTGGTGAAGTCACCTGACACTGAGGAATCTTGTGTGTGTTTGCGTCCCTGCTCCCTCAGGATGCAGAGCTTGAGGTGTTACCTTTCTCTGTTCCATCAGGGTCAGGTACAAACCCAGGTGTTAATTGCCTACAGAGGCAAACCCATGTGTTAGATGCCACAACATAAACCCAGGTTTTATTTGCTTCCAGGGGCAAACCCAGGTGTTAGATGCCACAACATAAACCCAGGTGTTAGATGCCACAACATAAACCCAGGTGTTAGATGCCACAACATAAACCCAGGTGTTAGATGCCACAACATAAACCCAGGTGTTAGATGCCACAACATAAACCCAGGTGTTAGATGCCACAACATAAACCCAGGTTTTATTTGCCTCCACACACAAACCCAGGTGTTAGATGCCACAACATAAACCCAGGTTTTATTTGCCTCCACACACAAACCCAGGTGTTAGGTGCCACAACATAAACCCAGGTTTTATTTGCCTCCACACACAAACCCAGGTGTTAGATGCCACAACATAAACCCAGGTGTTAATTGCCTCCACACACAAACCCAGGTGTTAGGTGCCACAACATAAACCCAGGTGTTAATTGCCTCCACACACACAAACCCAGGTGTTATGTGCCACCAGTGGCGAAACTCCGTGTGTTACCTGCAGTCTGTGCTCCTCCAATGGTCTATGTTTTCATCAAGTCGATCCAGACGAGATGCAAGGGCAGCAAAAAATATTCACAACCAACTTTAAAAAAAAAAAAAAACACCTATGAATAAAAAACAAACCGGAAGAAAAACCGTGCCACCAGTGCCAGTGATGTTACGCTGTGGATGTGAGTGAAGGAGGTGGACATTTATACAAGAGAAGCTGGGAAAGAATCATGTGATGAAGACAGAACAACATTTTGTTAGTGTGAACTTTGGTTTTCGACGTGTACACCATGAAGTAGACCAGTTTCTGTAGAAAACTCAACTCAGTGTACCATTATACTACTAGGCAGGGAGTTTGAATGTTGGCGAGTTCTTTGTTGTTGTTTTTTTTCTTGTTCGTGTAGTTTTATAGCAAGGAATGTGGGATGGATGTTTTTATTGATATCAGAATATGTGTTGTGTTGTGTTATGTTGAATGAACAAGATTACAGCCTGCCTCATCGTTGTTTTTGGTTGTTGTATGTTTCTGTGTTATGTTTATATTTTAACATGCCTCTGTGTGCGTGTCTGTGTGTGTGTGTGTGGGGGGGGTAAGTAAACTTCATGTCATATAGAGTAGGTTGCATTCCAGCAACACAGTTTTGAAGACGACAGGAAAAGTGGAGAGAAGAGGTGTTTATTCAACAAAGAGAGAGAAGCAATAAGCTGTTCCTTTACCATTCACAGTAGTACATCCCAGTTCCAGCCAGGTCAGAGTGACACAGACACCTGCAGGCTTAGCGTCGAGTAATGTTAACGAGCAACAGTCATAAACATTGTATCCATAATGTGTGATATTCAACTTAGTGGTGTCACTCTGAGCCTACAGTGCTGATCACTCCGGGTAAGAACCACACAGACATCAGTCATGCCTCTGGTGAGAGGGGGTTTGAACCGTCTACTCCCAATTGAAACCTCACTGAGCTAAATTTGCACTAGGAGTAGAGGTAACCCCAGCTGTCAAAAAATATAAAAGTGGTCTATGATTTAAAGCCCATCTGAAGCAGGACATTTTTTTTGGTTCATGTACTGGATCAAGAGTGGTGATTTAGATGTTGGTGTTTTCAGACAGGATAGCACAGTGGTCATTGCACTTGCTTTCCATAAGCTAAGGTAAAGCAGTGTTGAGTGTGGTTACCAGGTAGATGGGTGACTGTTCACATGCCTGTGCTTCAGTACAGGCCTCCAGTTTCTTAACCTTTTCAGATGAAACAAAACTGTGGTCCTGAGAATGCTGTAAGTCAATGCACATAGAAATAAAGGGGGAAAACTATGGCAGGAAGAATATTGTGTCGTATTTTCCTGTGTTAGGATTTTCTTTCAAAAAAAAAAAAGTTGTAGGCAAAATAGACATTTTTCCCCCTTCCTGGGCTAGAGCTCTGAGGTTCACCAGTGGTGAGATTTTTTGCATGTGCAACCATTTTTATCATTATGGTAGCTTGTTTTGACTTGGGGGATAAAAATGTACATTTTGTTTTTCTTTCCTCAGCTAAAGCTGTGAGGTTCACCAATGGTGAGATTTTTTGTATGTGCAAACCGTTTTTATCATTATGGTAGCTGTGTTTTGACTTGGGGAATAAAAATGTACATTTTGTTTTTCTTTCCTCAGTTAGAGCTCTGAGGTTCACCAATGGTGAGATTTTGTGTATGTAACCATACTGGCCCGCCATTAACATAGCCACGTTCTGACTCTGAGGGTAAAATATATTCAAAAATGAGATAGGGACAGTATTTTTTCTGGGGATATCACAAAAACTATTATATAGATAAACTGTATATGCCAAACAGAAAATCTAAGTAGTCACTCTATACAATGACTGCAGCATTTAAATAACCACTGTCGACTCTGCTGACAGTCTCTTGAGCTCAGTCTGTACTGAAGAAGGTGGTGAAAAGGATGATGATTCTGTGACAGCAGTGTGTGGGGAACAGATGGTGAACAGAGATGAAAAAAGGCCCAGTCATACTGGCCATGTTCTGGTTGCACTGATTTTCATTAATGCAGAGGTATTCTTGTCTTCAAAGAATGTTCTCCCAAGCACACAAAAGGGCATCGTCAACAATCACCCAACGTTTTCCTCATCGTTCCTGCAATGTGTACATACAGAAATGCGGAAGATCAAAATGTACAAGTGACACTCATTCTCAAAAAGTACTTGTTACGGACACTCAATTTTTCTTGTCAGCGTTACAAGACATCTAAAAATACTTGGAGAGCTAGAAAGCATCACCCGTTCATTGATAAAAAGACCGTAGTAAAAGTAAGAAGAAAAAAAGGTGTATGTAAATTTTCGGTTTTTAATATTTATAGTTCCAGTGTTTAGTGACGGTAATTATGTTGTTTCTCTGTGGGTGTTTTTGTGAATCATTTCCGACAGGCATGAATGCATTATTTCAAATCCATGATTCTGGAACTGTCGCATGTCTTTTTTTTCAAAAATTATTTTCTGTTCATTTTTATTTATTCATGAATGGAACCCCAAAGCACATCTTCCATTTCTATGTCATTCAGAATATTTTAAAACAAACAAAATTTGATTTGGTGTCGTCATTGTATTTAGATGTTTATTTGGCTGTGAATCGATGTATTTTCTAGACAGAAGTTGTAGACATCCTCAGTTCATTGTTGTTGTGTGTGAAGTGAAAACGAATAACAAGCAGTTGGGTGCTGTAGTTAGTGTTTCACAATGTCATGGCGACAACTGCGAGCATTTGGTTGTCATGATCAGCAATAATGTCTTTTATCATATATCACAGCACAGGGAATAAAGGTCGACTATCATCTTCAATCAAAATGTATCCATGTCTTTTTCAGTCACTCTTTGTTGATGTTTGTAAAGTCTGTGTAAAGAGAGAGTCAACCAGCAGTAAACATGTTCAGTAAGTAATTGCCTGAGGCTCGAGATGTTGAACATGATTAGGAGAAGACTGTGGATGGTTATAAGTTTAAAGCTTTGCTCAAGATCAAGAAAAACAATGTTCGTAACATTTGCAGTCTTCCAAAAAAAAAAATTTTTTAATAGGTGGTCTCCCAAAACATCGTTGAAAGAGATCTGTTAATCCAACGAGAATTAAGGAGAAACTTAATTTTTTTTAATGAATGATTCTCAACTGGTATACCTTCTAAAAGACAGACAGAAACATGCAGTGAAGCCAGTAAAAAAAAAAAAACACCCAACTGTTGCTGAAAATTTATAGTGCGGTTTTTTTTTTTTCTTTTTTCTTTTTTTAACAAACTTCCCAGTTTTACAGTTATGGGTATTCAGGATATCTTATCTGAGGATGTTTACCGTGACTGTTCAGGTGTTGAAGTTAGTGGTTTCTGTGTAACCTGACTACCTTTCTGACACTTTGCAAAGCGTTTTGTTGTTTTACTCAGTGATATTATGACATTGACAATGTGGAATACAGTGCTGGTTTTTGGTAAGCGAAAGAGTGGTGTTTGGAGGAGGGTAGATGTATGTATGTGTGTGTGTGTGTGTGTGTGTGTGTGTGTGTGTGTGTGTGTGTGTGTGTGTGTGTGTGTGTAGCATGGAAGTGAAGTGTTCTTACTTAGTTGCTCCTGTCAAATCAAGGTATTTTTCCTTACTTTCCGTTCTTTATCATGTAGCCTCATCAAGAATACTCTAGAAGCTGAAGACAAAGTTCAGTACCATCCACTCCCTGTGGCTTAGATTTCTCCTGGGGAATGAATGAAATGAGTGTAAGCCTGTCGAATGAAATCTCAGTTAATTAAATTGAAACTTCTTGTCTTTTTCATTTTTGTTACTTGTGAAATAAAATTTTTTTAAAGTGGGGGGGGGGGGGGGGGGGGGCGTTGCCTCACATGTCTTGGCTTTTCATAATACATTGATCTCAATATGATCTTGATTTTGAGTTCTCACGATTATGCTTCCTTGACTGTGATCAGTTCACATCAGTGATTTTGGATTATCGAATGTACTGGACTTTGAAATCTGTTCTGTAGTCACACTTCGCCCTTACAATTCACAAGTTTTCTTTTCATGTGTAGGACAAGAAGATTGAGCATAGATGATGATTGGCAACTGTCATACTAGGCATTCATGGAACATATCCCAAAGTGACTCAGCTGCAGTGGAGGGGTCAGCTTAGGCAGGTGGCCTTACAGTGGCTAACAGGGATGGTTGCCTGTGTGGAAACAGCACTGTGCTGTCACAGATAGATTGAGCTGTATGGAGTTTTGTGTGGTGATGGGTGGACTACAACACAAGACCTTGACTGACCCTCCATGGTGAAGTAAGATGATGAAAAGGGCCTTTATGTAAGAGAAAAAGAAATGCTTAGTGACCATACCTACCATGTTGTATACAATGTTCTGCAGTCAATTAGCATGACGCTCTTGAAAAAAAAATTATTCCAGACTTTTTACAACTTGTACATTCAAGACTCTGTAACACGAGACAGACAGAAATCCTTGCTGTTTCATGGAATACTCAAAATATCCCCAAAGGCTGAAAACGGGATGAGAAGAAAAAAGTTAAGACTTGAGTGTCATTGGTAGACAGCTATCCAGTTCTATTTTAAACGAGGGAAAAGAAAAATGGTGTTATGGGCAAACAGTCCAGTTCTAGATATGATCTAACAACTAAGGAAAAAGAAGAGTTTGTTTCAGTGTATAGCATTGTCTGTGACCACAGGATTCGCTACGTTATGTTATGTCTTGTTTGCTGTTAATTTTCACCAGTTGCCTCTCTTGTTGAATCTTCACATGTTGTTCAAACAGAATATGAGATCCTGTTTGGTCCTGGAGTTTAAAGATAACATCTGTTTATGTATCCCCAAGCAGCATTGTGTGAAAGAACGACACCAATCCAACACAAGTTTGTGCTTTCTGCCTTCGCCAAGAGGAACAACAGTAAGAATGCCTATCAAGTGGAAGACATGTAGTCACTAGTATTGACGATAATGTTTGAATTGTTTGGTGCACACCCTGCAAATAAACACTTGTAGCGTCTTTCGGTCCATGTTAGATAGCGCAGTTGGAAAGTTTATATTGTTCAGTGTCCAGACACCTTGTCAGAATGAAACATATGTATAATCGATCTGTGTGTACCACAAAATCCATTTCAGCCTCTTGTTTTTTGTTGTTATTTTTGTACTTGTTTGATTCCCAGTATTTATCAACTCATGATTGTCGATGTTGTGATGGATTCCAAACTTGTGACCAAGGTGTGATGTTTAACGATGGAAGTGACCGGACCAAAGTTGTTGTTGACCTCGTCAGTGTGATCCAACAGGCCGAGACCTGTACCAGATCACTGGGGGCTCCCCTCTCTCATACACTGTATGACTGTATGCCTTTTGTGAGTGAGATTGTGTGGCTTTGTCCTAACCATGCTTGAAACCCTTGAGTTTGGCACGTTTGTTGGAGTTACTGGCAGGCTGTGATTGCCGTTTTATGGACTGTGAAATTCTGCTTTCAGTATTGTCTCTCCCTGTGATGTCCACACCACTGCGCTGTCACTCATGGTGGAGCAGAATTTGGACACCTGGTTTACTAATTCAGGATTTAGATAGTGGGGTGGGGGGGGGGGGGACGGGTTGTCCTTGTTAAATTCAAGAAGTTTGCCTCCCCTCTGCGCTGTGTGGTATACATGTGTGTTAGTGGATGGTCTGTTCTCACTGCCATTTGGGTTGTATCCAGTTGTCTTTGTGATGGTTTTCTGGTCTAACCAACACTGTCCCTGTGTAGTGCTCCTCCTCAGACGTGGGCCAACAGTTTGTGTGTGTAGAAACAGGTAGTGCAATGCAACAGTGGTTGATGTAGAGAACTGTGGTGGTGTTGTTGTTTTTGGTCCCTTTCAGCCTGCGGGTAACCTGAGTACCTTGTGTTTGCAGTTACTCCATTTTTGCTCAGTGAGCTCATGCCTGTTGAATCTGGGAAAAGACTTGGAAATACTTTGCGGGTCATGTGGTTTTGTCTGATCTTTGTGTGACTGGATGAGTGTTGTGTTCTCATGATTTTTTTAATGGCATATATATATTATATCTGTTTGGTTTTAAATGCTTTGAAGGTGTTATTAAACATGACTAGAAACGCAGAACCTTTTTGTAAAAATTGTATTTTATATTAGTTTTTATACCTTTATGATTTATTATGATAGACAGCAACCATCATCGTAGTAAGAGTCTGTTATTAGGGAAGATTGAGTACCCATGTAAAGCAATTGTATATGGTGAGTGGAAATTATTACGTGCAGCAACTCTGAAACCAAGAAGCATAACTGAAAGCTTTGAAAACCATTGTTGCTCATATTGCAGGCAGCCATAGTTGCTGTCTGAGCGTTGGACAAACAAACAGTGTTCAAATCTGTCTCAGTGATGAGGTTTTTCTTCCACACAGCCATTTGCCATTGTTTGATTTCAGGTTTTTTTAGCTTTGACTCCCCCTCTCCCCTCCCCCCCCCCTCTCTCTCTCTCTCTCTCTCTCTCTCTCTCTCTCTGTCTCTGTCTCTCTCTCTCCTCTCTCCCTCTCTCCCTCTCTCTCTCTCTCTCTCTCTCTCTTTCTTCTCTCTCTCTCTCTCTCTCTTTCTCTCTCTCTCTCTCTCTCTCTCTCTCTCTCTCTCTCTCTCTCTCTCTCTCTCTCTCTCTCTCTCTCTCTCTCGCACTCAAATCTGAGCTCTTTCTTTCTTTCTTTACTGACAATATAGAATTTGTAAAGAAGCAGACAATTGCGTTGTTATTCAGTGTAAACAACAACAAAAATAAAATAAAAGGAATGATCCAATGTTCATTCAACTGAACAGTGCCATGTCTTTCTGGAATTTCTGTTAAAACAAGTGCCACTGCTGGTAAGTCGTATCAGACGAATTGTGTCAGTTAAACCTCTGACAGTGACTTATGAAGAATATTGCTGATTTTGTTAGTGTTAGCAGTTGGTGAACAGTATGAGGAATGAGGAATATTGCTGATGTTGGTGGAAAGTGTGAGGAATGTGGAATATTGCTGATGTTGGTCGCGATTCAGGTGAAGCCATTCAGAGAGTGTTTGAAGAAAAAATGCTGAAAACTGTCTCCGCTTTGTGAACTGATCAGCTTGAGGAATCTGCTGTATGAGGGTGTATCAGTTTTGGGAATGATTGTCCGTTTTTCAGAGAAGCTGAATCAACAGTGATACCCAGGCATGTCCAAAGCATGTGATATTTCAGTGGACCCTTTTTGTGTAACAAATAACGTTAGCTATACACCCCAATCATATTTTGCGGCGCCCCCTCCCCCCTTATTTTCTGGCATTTGAAAAGTTGATTTTGGTGCAACATGGCGTGACGGAAAATTGATGGCTTGTTTGTTTGAGCTCATTTGTGATAATTGTAAGTCAGCCGTTTATTCCTACGACAAGCCAGTCTGTGGGATTTATTCAATATTTAAAGTATAGATTGACAGAACGTTTGAGCGAGAAATATGTTTGTGTACGATTTTTCAGTGATGGAAAAGTTGTCACTGGCAAAATTTTGTTTAGAAACAGAAACGAACAACAAACAAAAAACCTCTCAACAAATATACACACAACACAGTATACATGCTGACAAGAAAAAGAGTAATAATAATAATAATAATAATAATTAATAATAATAATAATAATAACCCCATACTATAGCACCATGGTTACCAGATAGGAAGAGAGGAGCATCCACAATTTCTAACAAGGAAAAAAAAAACACCTGGTTTTGACTGTAAAATGTTGTACCAATACAAACACTGTGATTTTTACATTCTGTTGGCTTGCTTACTGGATGGGTTGGTATTCAGTGATGAGAAACTTGAGAAAGAGTGAGCGTTGTACTGTACAGTGGCATTTGTTTTTTGAGGGCTGGAAATGAAGACCTGTGTGTCACAGATTCTGCTGATGATAGAAAGAAAGAACAAACATAGTGTGTTCTATGGATGGGTCTGTTGGATTGGGGGTTTTGTTTTGTTTTGTTTTTTTTTCCAGCAGTTGTGCCTCCATTTTTTGGATTTTTTCAAAAATCCTGGTCAAAGCAAGAGTGATACTGAAAAGTGGAAAGAAAAAGGACAGTGTTGGTAAGGTATTTTCTGGAGTTCTTCTTGTGGGGGTGAAGGGGGGGGGGGGGGGGGTTCAGGTTTAATCTACACTTAAAGCTTCCATTTCTTTTCAGCACACTGATCTGCTCTGCAAGATTCTGTTGTATTCAAGTAGTTGTATTGGTTGTTGTTGTAGTAGTGGTAGTACTTACTGGCAGTATAACCTCCACTTCTGCTGGTAGTGCATCTGCTATCACCTTTACAATCATTGATTGGTTATTTTGTCAAAGCACTGTTTTCACAAAGTTGAATGAAATAACGTACAATGTTGAAACATTGGTGGGGGGAGGGGGAGGGGGGGGGGTCGTTTGCTGCTGGTTTGTTTCATTGTTGTGTGTTATTATTGTTGAAATATTTTTCATTGAGAAAGATAAATTGGAAAAAACCGATTGCAGCTTTTTTCTTCCCCTCCAACATTCAGGCTGTTTGTTGATTTCCTGCACTGTTGGTGTAATGCAAAGGCTTTCAGTGTCTCACACATCTGCTCTGTGTATACATTACTTTGTCCTATCATAGTATTTCATATGTAACAAGAAAGATCTTGCATGTGCAATTTCTGAAACAGGCGACTCATTGCTGTTGACTGAAAACTGAGGCAGTCCCTAATGGGGATATATATCAGTTCTTCTTCCAGGAATTTAACAGCTCCAGCAAATTATCAATATTCCATGCTGTAAAATTGATTTTTTTTTTCTATAAACTCTCTTTTCATACAGCACTTTCAAGTAGGGAGTGACAAAGAAGAACAAGTTTCGTGCACGGAATATCTATGTTGAGAGTGTTGTTGCGTTCACATACCAGGAATATTTTTACCAGGAAAAACCGATAGTGCTGTGTGGATGCGTGTAGTTTGTTTATTTCCCAATAGGCTTGGTTGAGAATGCAGAAAAGGAAATGTTGTGCCTGCAGTGAATGTTGTTGTTGTTTTTTTTATTGTGGAGAAAGTGTTGAAATCATCAGACCTTTGATAGATGCACAACATTTGTATATCTTCGTTGATGTGGTGATGTTTGAGTGGCATGTTTCATCAAAGGCAGAGAGTGTGGACTGCAGTTGCGTCATGTTGGAATGGAAGAGATCTTTTCTATCAATCGTTGTTTGTGTAAAGCTCTGTGTGTGACTAGGAGTGCTCTGCGCTCATTTGAACATCGATAAACAGAGCATTGGTTGTATCGTAAATTATGCGCATGTCGCGAGATATCTCAGTATTTATCCTAGTGTGTGTGTGTATGTGTGGTTTGATTACTCTTATGACTTGTTTTTAATCAGTGAATATGTATGTGTTTGATTTTGCGATCACATAGTATGACTTGTTAATATCCAGTATGAAGCTGATATTTTGAAAAAGTGTCTGGAAAGTTTGAGTTTTTTGATGTGTTAGAAAATGATGATGTATTTATCTTAATGCATGTTACCATGATTTGTTTGTTTTTCTCAATTTCTGCAAACTTCAGGATATCTTGAGAGAGAAAAAAAAAAAAGAAAGATAATAAATAAAATATATCTATAGATAGGTTGTTCTGTAGTTTTCATGATCATCCTGTGTTTGTTACAGTTTCATGAAATGCATTTTTTCATTCATTTTCATTTTTTTTTTCCCTTTCATCGAATCCTTGGAAATGTATTATTGATATAATAAGTAAGCAGTTTTAAGTTTGTGTCTTTGTGTACGAGTGTCAAACCACTAGTGTAAATATGGTAGAACCACTTTCACTTCATGTCAACTATGTTATGTACCACTGAACCAACGTGCAGTGATTCTCTCGTCATTTCTTATGCACCCCCTCCCCTTCCCCTTCCCTCCCCCCCTTCTCCCACCCCAATTTTTATCCATTGTTTTGAAGACATTTTTATGTTGGAACATATTATCCATAATTTTAAGTGGTGTCTTTGATGGAAAGTTGGATAATTATTAAACAAGATGACCTTGGAAAGGGTTTGGACTTGCGGTGTGGTTCAGATGTCAAGCTGATTATATGTGAGATGCTGGGGACGTGAAGAAATGGTGGGAGTGGAGTGTTAAAAATAGAATGGTATGGATAGATTGCAGGCTTGCGACATATTACAATTATTCCTTATATATAATTATATATATACAACACAGGCTGTAATGTCCTACTTGTTATGTTTACCGAGTGAGGTTTATTTTTATCAACGATCTCTTGATCTGTTGCGACGTGACAAGGACTTTTACTAGCTTTGTTACTCGGCGGCAAGGATTATTAAAACTTATAGTTTTTAGCAAGGACTCTCTTTGTATGTGTCTCTCTTCTCTCTTGCATTTTTAAAAGATCTTACAGTAGGTATGCCTTCTGTATTGTGTATACCTCTGTTTACCAAATTTCAGTTATGTAAAACTGTTTTTGGCTTTTATGTTTATGGACAGTAGAAGCAAAAAAAAAGCGCTGGACTCTAGTTGTAAGGAGCATTGGGTTTTTTTTCTTTTCCCAGTTTGCTACAAGATACAGGGTTTCTTCAGGGGGGAGGGGGGGGGATCATTCCTCAGCTAGAGCTCCAAAGTTTACCAATGGTGAAATTTTGCGTATGCGACTGTTTTTGCCCACCATGAATGTAGTCGCTTTTCAACTTACAGGATGTATGCTGACAATTCCGATGTCTCAGTAACCCACCAAACACTGACATGAATGACAGGATCTTTAATGTGCATATTTGATCTTCTGCATGTAAATAATATAAACACAAAGGGAGTTAAGGCACTGGCAGGTGTGCACTTTGATGTTGACCTGGAAGATTGTTAAAAAAAAAAATAATAAAAAAATCCTCACCCTTAATTCATCAGACCCCACGGAGATTTAAACCCAAGACTTCATGGAGACATGGGATTGAGGTCCAACCATCTTAACAGGCGTCTGAAGCGTCCCTCATGATATGAGTGAAAATGGATTGCTGTCATGGAGCTGAAGAGCTGAGAATTATCACAGGGTGAGCAGGGGAGCATTTTCATGTCTGTTAATTCAGCTGAAGTCTTTTAAAAAAGATTTTTAGATGAATAACCTCTCTCTCTCTCTCTCTCTCTCTTCTCTCTCTCTCTCTCTCTCTCTCTCTCTCTCTCTCTCTCTCTCTCTCTCTCTTCCCCTCTCTCTCTCCTCCTCTCTCTCTCTCTCTCTCTCTTAGCAATTTTTTTAAAATTACTTCCTTGTTCCTTCTGTCCTCTTCATAAATCAATTTGAATTTTTTTTTAAAATGATTATAAGAAAACATCCTTAGTGTCATTGTTAAGCAGCTTGGCCTCCGTTTTTCAGAAGCAACAAGAAAGGATCCACTGTTTGCAGTAAAGACCGATCAGTGTGTGAGAGAGAAAGAAATGGATTTTGAAAAATTGAATGTATTGGATCGATTTGTCGAACGGGTTAGGCCAGTGAGAAGTGGCAAGAGAGGTATGAGAGGAGGGTAGTTCTTTCTTGTCCCTGAATGCTGGAAGTGTTTTTTGTCTACCTCTATGTAGCTGTCATTCTATTTCTTCATGCCAGTCTGTACTAACCAATGATTACATTCGTTCTATTAAATGTACAAGACACAGTGAGTGGACTTTTGGTGTTTCTCTGTTTGGTGGAGTGATGATGATGTGTTTGATTTTCTGTTTGGTTTTGGGTTTTTTTGTGTGTGTGTGTGTGTGTGTGTTCTGTCAGATCTCTTCTGATTTTGTGTGTGGTATGAAAGTTTGGGGAGTGGGGGTATGGTTTTTGTTGGGTTGTTTGTTTGTTGTTGTTTTTTTTGGGGGGGTATTTTTGGTTTTTTGGGAGGGAGAGCACCTAAGGTTAGATTTTGCATATGCATTCGTTTTTACGCATCATTAAGATGGCCACATTCTGACTTGGGTATGGACTCTTAAACATGACACATGATGCATCCATTTTTTAAAATTTTGTCATGTGTTTCATCCAGCACAAAATGGCCTACTCTTCTGAAAGGCAGAATGGGTTTTTAACATGTGTGCAAGGTGTTCTGTGTGCATTTGCACACGGTACCTCCATTCATTAGTCTCATCCGAAGGACTTGTTGGGGAGTGGAGTTAAAACTTATGTTAACTACAGGGGGGAAAAAAAACTCGGACAGGTGCCTTGGTGGTGGCTTGATCCCAGGCCATCAGATTGCAAGCGCACTGTACTAACCACTTAGCTACCCCTCCCCCCATTGTGGTTTTGAGATCTGGAGTATTATTGTTGGTGTTTTTTCTTCCTTCGAACAGACGTTATAGCTGAGTGGTTAAGACCGTTTGATTTCAATCCTAGGGGTCCACTAAGTCTGGTTTGAATCTTGTGAATTAGGGTTGGGGGGGGAGGGGGGGGGGGTATAATCTCCTAGGTCAACTTTTAAGTCGAGACCTGTCAGTGGATTAATTCCATTCTTGTATGTACATATGCAGAGGATCAACTATACATGTTAATATAAATAAATAAATCAACTATACACGTTAAAGGTCCCATAATTCATGGCAGCGTTCGGTGGGTTACAGAAACATGAATATACCTGGCATGCAGCCTGCACAATAAAATGAGCTGCTCTGAAGTCTGAATGTGTGGGCTGAAGCCTGCAGGGTGACCTCCTGTAAAGCTACAAGCACAGGAGAAAACCAGGCACTACACACCCCACAGTGCAAGCACACACACGCACGCACATACATACAACGCGCACGCACGCATGCACACACAAACACGTACGCGCGCGCGCGCACACACACACACACACTGACAACAAAAAAAGTAGGCTACACGGTGAAATCTGAAACTATATTTACAAAGAGCTGTAATACCCTGCATTATATTTACAAAAGAAAGACAATGCAATTTTGCACACAAAGTTCAAACTTTTGCAAATAAAACATGCACACTTCAGCACAGAATAAAAATCAGGTGAAGAATCGGGCTGCGTGGCTTATCACAACTCAGCAGAAAATTTTAGAGTTCGAAAAGAAATGTGGGATTCCAACTGAAGAGAAAACCTACATACAAAAACCAAGCTGGTTCAGGCAAGAAACGTACAACAAATAGAATTTAAACAGGTACAGAATAAATTATAACATAACTACAAACGAAAAACAGTAGCAAGAAATCAACAATTAACCATGATGGTATGTTAGACCCCCCCAAAAAAACAACAACAACAAAACCGACGAGCAAGTATAGGGGACAAGTATGTCTTTACAATGATATAATAATGAAAATCGAAACAAAAAAGTACCAAAGAGCACGACCACCAAATACTGTTCCAAGATCGTCTTATATCACTTACAGTGAAAAGAGATTAAAATGAAGAACGAACGGTTTCAATACCAAAACCCAAAACTGTGTTAGCCTACTACAAAGCTTCGAGAAAAGTGAACTTGTGAAATAATGAGAAGGGCAAAACCCGTAGTTTGTCAGTGAGATTCAGGAGAAAACTGACATTACAATCATAAGTTTTTCAACGTTTTGATAAAGTTTTGCAAAAGATCTCTGGACGACTTTCTCCAGCTTCATCCTGGTCATGGATTCTCAACAATTTTCTCCAAGAAAATCTTGAGTCCTTCGCCCAGGCTTTTTTTTTTTTCAAAAATAAGTTTGTCAAAGAATAAATCAACTCTGAAAAAAGGACATTGGTACTGTTTTAGATGGAATTTTACAGTAAACAAGACACATGTGAGGTATATGTTGTTGTTTTTTTTTTAATTCGTTCCTGGCCTTTAAAAAAAAACTCCTAGATGGATGGAGTGTCACCAAGTGACCATTAAAAAAAAAGTGGACGGATATTGCGTTTTTTTCGATTTATATTTGCCAAGTCCAGAATCTTCATAGGTGCCCCCACGGTCACCAGACTAATAGATAGAAGTAAAAAATCAGAATGTTTGAGTCGGCAAAGCTTATATTGTGGTTAATCAAAAACAAATACCATAATTATGATCCCCGCTCAAACAAAAACTTTACAGAAACAGTTTTAACGAAAAAAATAAACAAACTACAGGTTGTAAAAGAACAACAACAAAAATGATAATCAGATGTAATTAGCCAAGCAACCAGACTAAAAGTCCCATACACATCATTATGGGAGACAACTTGCAGGTTGAATCTAGCCTAGAAGACTGGACACAGACAGACAGAAACAACAGCAAACAAAGGTGTGGTAGTGGAATAAATAAACTATGTTGGGATCATTAAGCAGCGTTAAAACAACCCTTCCCTACCTCCTATACCAGACCATAAAATACTAAAAGCCCATTGTTTGATTTTTATTTTAACACGTTTTTATGTGTCTGAATATTCACTGCCTACAAATTCAGTTTTCTCCCTTTATTCATCAGGCAAAAAGTTTAAAATTTTACTGGCACCAATGAACAAATGCATTCTTTTCTTCAATTAAGTTCGTGGACTTTCACCGCAATAAAAACAAAATTAATGCATAAAAAGAACGCTTTGTACAGATGTAGACATGTATAGTTCAGATTTTGTAACGATGCTAAAATCAAACCAGAACAATGTTTGTGAAATACATAAAAAATAAATATGCATAAAGTTTCTCAGCTGTTAACAGTGAAACATTTACACAGTAGCCTGTACAGGAATGCACCGATAAAGCCCAGAATACTCAAACGGATAACAAGAGAGGGAGCAGTTTCTGATAATCTTGACCTAACTATCTGAAAAGAATCGTTAAGACCAGATTGGCTCCTGCCCTCTTTGGCATCAGTATCCGTTTCTGAACTTTATTTCTTGTCGAATATAACATATAATTATGTAGGAATAAATAAGTAAAAATGCGAAGGCATAAAAAATCTAACGAACCGTTAAACAGCAAGACACTCATTATATACGTTATATCAGTAGCGATAATTATCAGTGTACACAAATGAACACAACTTCGTGGCTTTAACACGGCAGACTTTTCCTTGCTTGCAGAGAAAGAGACGAACCATTTGAATGATCACTTGGACATAGAGGAATCCTGAATTCAATGAAAAATAGATTTTTTTGTCCATTTTAGGATCTCAATCTTACCCAAAAAAGGAGCTTTCGAAACAGGCCAAAAGAGAGTTAAATTTGAACGCATATGAAAGTTGTAGCCGGCAAAAAAAGATTTTATGCAATTTTGTAATTCGTGAAACCGTGTCCAATCAATGAAGTTAGTGTGATTTTCTACTTTGCACTTTTTCCTTCCCACGGCAAACTGTTGAACCAGTGTGATTCTCTGAATGGAATGAAGAGATCATAAGAAAAATAATAATAATGAAAACTCGAAGAATCCTTTCCATCACCAACTTCCAGCATGTTTCAAGAATCTCTTTTTGGAGTAAATGAAATCAGAAATGGAAAAAAAAAGTAGCGAAAATGAACTTTATATCGCAAGCATTTATTCTATGCGTCACAAAATGTCATTTTCGTCATACCACACGTAGTTTTTACATCTGATTCACATTTCCCTTTGTTCTCAAATCAGTCTAATGTTGTCCTTAAATTCTCAACCAACCAAGGGCACATCACCTGCCCAGATACATAGGTCTGTACAGCAAACTGACAGACCAAAAGAGAGTTGGCAAAATGTGTTAGGGATCTATCTCACTCTGCTAGCATCTTATGATCGCCATCTGGACAGTCCTTGCCTTTGCTGTGCATCATAGTGTGCAGTGTGGACATCAGCAGTGTCCATGTGAACGCCAACAATGGCAACACATCTTCCTTCACCTCTTTATCTGTCTCAGCTGTCTGAGGCTGTGCCATCAAAACATCAGCCCTGGTTTTCATGACTGAGGGTGTAGGCTGGTATCCAGGGTTGGTTCTGGGTCTGCCAGGTTGCAGCGCCTTGTCCTGGTTTGCGAACAGTTCTTGTTGGGAATGTGATTTTGCAAAACTGCTTACAGAATTTTTCTGCATGGGGATTCGTTGGTGTGGGTCCTGTTTTGGGGGATTCGTTGTTTTCTTGGAGCTGTCTGAAGCCACTGCAGCAGCAGACTGGGCAGGAGGAGGGACACGTGAGGCTCCTCCATGGTGGATGCAGGTGTTGACAGGACCGTTGTAAGCCCTGCTCCAAGAACCACACAATTCCATGGGTGAGGTCCACCTGGCCTGAAACACGTGGCTGACAGGAGCTGGCGCACAGTGACTCCCCAAACCACACTGACATTCCTGGGGACACTGTGGCCTGGGCTGGGCTGGAGTCTGACCGTTAGGAAACAGGAGAACTCCGGGCAGCTCGTGATTCAGACAGTGGGGACAGGGCAGAATGCTGCCACACAATGGGGAACGCCTGTAGGCAGGTGTAGGCAGCAGTGGCTTGGGACGGGGTTTCATCAACAGGTAGTCTGTAATATCATCATCAGTTTTTGTTGCTTTTGTTCCTAATGCCGCTTTCTCTTCAGCCCCATCAAGTACTTGAGGACGAGACCCTATCTTTTCTCCAGGTTCTGAGCTTTGTGTTCCAAGATCAGTTCCGTCATTACTTCCAAACTTGGGGTAACTGCTTTCTTCTTTCATGTTAGCAGTGAAGGCAGGCTTTGACATCTTTTCTAGCTGGGAAGACTCAACACTAACAGAATCTGCGCTCTCTGCAATGTGCGCTGCAATCACGAATGTTTGAGCAAATCTTACCTGGGGGCGGTGGTCCTTTGGGTCACTGTTTTCTTTTCTTGTCAGACACGTTTCAGGTGCACTGGGTCTTGACTGGATGTCAGAGAGCGCCTGTTGGAAGATACTGCAGTTGGATCTGACCGATGTCGAATCACTGCCTTCATCAACCAGGCAAGGAGAATCTCTTGTGTGACAAGATGAGTTGTGATTGTCATTTACATTCACACTGACAGCTGCAACTTTGCTCTCAGCATCATCATCAGTATGTGTTTTTATACTAGTCACAGATTTGGGCTGAACTTGTGGACAATGAATGGTTTGGTGAGCATTTTCTGTCATTTCCAAAATGCAAGATTGGTTGATTGACTGGTTGGGGTTGAAAAGGTTGTGCACTGTATAACCATCCTTTCGCCAGATAGACATTATCTTCTGATTTGAAACAACTGGTGTTGATGTCAGCATCCCACAAGTCCTGCTGTTAAAAGCTGGAGCGGATATGTTTAGGATCCCCAAGCGGTTGTCAAAAGTTACATCGGCAAAGTTAGCTTGAACGTCTGTTGGTCTGTCACGGGTTGCTTTATACTCCTGTGGACTGGAACTGTCGTACCCTAACTTGTGTTTTTCCTCAGCTGCTGGGGGGTTTTGTATCTTTGACCTGAACCTGTTCTTTATTGAGAAATTTTCAACACCCTGTGTCTCTGATTTCTGTGACTGAACAGATTTTGAGCTCGAGTTCTCTGCTTCCTCTTCAGTGTTCTCTGTCACCTGTTGTAAATCATTACTTCTGCTGCATGAACTTTTTGCACTTTCTTCATCCACTATTTCACTTTCGGCTTCAGTGATACAACTGAGGATGTGTTGTTTCTGGGCATCCATGTTGTAAGTGATGTTTGATGCTGTGCCACTTTCTTTCGCTAAGGTTTTGCCCACACATGCCGCAGTAACCTCTTCGTCTGCTTTTGTGCTTGTTGACAAAGTGGCCTCTGTTCCAGAACAGGTCTGTTCTTTATTCCACACATTTGCTGTGTTGGTAACAAATTCTGTCGAGGGTGTCTTCTCATTTTCAACCCCTGATGAACATGATTCTACACAGAGTCCAACTTCTGTGGATTGCATTTCTGCCACCACGAAGATCCTCGTCTTCAACTCCTCCATGGTCACAAGACCCTTTCTGTTCAGCTGGGCAGAGGAATCATCACATGCAGAGAGAAACTGTCCAAAGGACATGCTTTGTTGGGAATGAATATCAGCATCAGACTTTTTGCTTGCAGCACTATTTGTAACTGAAGAAATGTCGGAGATTGGACACGTGCAATTTGAAGTGGAGTCATGCGCCTGTGAATCAGCATGTTCTGGTGTTGATTTAGCTTCCATTGATTCAAAACAGTTTCTTTCTGCTAAAACGATATTCACTGGAATGAAGACATGATTGTTCAAATCTGTCCATGTCAGAATGCTTCCATTTGAAGTTTGTCGCAGAAAGTTGAAACCACATGACACACCTTCAACAGTGGTGTAAGGCTGCATCCCAGTCTTACTGCTTTCCATGTTTAAATTCACACTCTCTGTAACTTTTGACAGAGGCCAGCCTCCTCCTGCCTTTGCCATAGCCAAGTGCTGTAAATGACGAGCAGATCTGTGCTGCCTGCTCCTCTTCTGGTGAAGCTTGCATCTGTCCAAAGTTTGTTGGTGTGAACTCTGTGACATAGCTGGGGGTGTGACAGATGCATCTCCACCTTTTGATGGCTGTTCCTGTGGACCTGCAGGAGTATTGGAAATGTACGGAATCGGGTCATGATCAGGTCTAGCTGTGCTGACCTTTGACTTTTCTGAGAGATTTGCCATGATAGCAATTTGAGCACTAGCTCTTGTCGTGCTATTGGCTGCTCCCCCTGTGGCTGACTGTTGCTTCTTTGTTAAGAAGTGGGTTTTCAGCATCGCCTTAGCAAATGGAGTTGGCCTTGACAGCACGACTTCAGCCCGTTATTGTCATCACATTCAGCCAGATCTTTTTGGTGTTCTGGTGAATCAGTGCACTTCAACTCCACTATGTCCAGATCCATGTTTTGAATGCAGTTATTTTCTGGGCTTGAGTTATTCAATGATTTTTGTAAGGGTTTTGGTTCTTCTTCACCTTGTGCCCAGAGCTCTGGACAGCTTTCAGTTTTATCTTTGTGACTGTTTGCATTTGGTTTCTGATTGTGTGATCCATTCTGAAGATTTGGAAGACCATGTACCATTTTTTGTTGCGTTGCAGATTGTAAATCCACACTCTGGGCGGGTTCATAGGCAGCCAACTGTGCTCTGTACTCTCCAGCCCTGTCCAGACAAGTGTTGGTCACAGAACCAGAAACAGTTAAGCTTGTTGCCTTGTCTTTGCTGTGGGCATTCCAATTCTCTCTCTGTAGACCAGGTACTGTTAGAACTTTCTCCTCATGATCATCTGCAGCACCATCACATTCCTGAGGGTCTGTGAAGTGGGAAGAACAAGACCAGTAACTGTCTGTGTAGTTGTCTTTCCAGTCTGACTCTGAACACTCTGAGGAATACTGTGAACTTACACTGCCACAAGATCTGTGTTGTCCCGGGCAAGTTATCACAGCAGGTTGGGTTACTTGTGATGTGGGACATTGCTTTCGACATCGTGCAACTGTTCTGATTTTCTGACTCTGCAGATTGATCACTGAGAGGAGGAGTGTGAATCATCACTGAAGTCTGGAGAAACTGTTCGTCTGCTATGGGAATAGTTGGTTTCAGCCTGCCCGAGTCACTGAAGGATTCCAGACAGGTTAAGGCCTGTATGTCCGGAGTGCAGCAGTCTGACTCAAAGAACTGACCCTGCAGGACTGGACTGGTAGCCCTGAAATCTGCAGAGTCAGCCATGGATGTACTCAATGGGTTTAGGATTTGAATTTCTGACCGCTGTTGTTTGTCCAGGTCCTCCTCGTTCACAGAAGAGGATTCATCACTCATGGGAGGCGTCAATATGGCGGTAGAGTGGTCCAACTGTTTCCACTACTTCTCCTGACAGGGTCTTTTCCTGTTGAAAATGGTGCCGAGTTCGAAGCTGATTCATAATCTGGTAACCCGAACTGGCTTTGGTCAAATGTGATGGTCTGACAGTCTCTTTCTCTCCTTTGGTCTCTTTGTTGCTGGAAATGTATGCTGTCAGTTGGTCCAGACGAAAACTTAACTCTTCCTCAACACGCTCTACGATGCTCATAGAACTCCGAGGACTGGCCACATCAACAAGCCCATTACATTTCGAGTGTGGTTTGACAGTCAAAGCTGTAAAAGAATGTGAAAGTGTAGCACCTGGAACCAAAGATGGTGGACAGTTCACAGATGATATCTGCTTCACATCCTTTGTCAGGGATACTGATGATACAGTGTCTGTTGTAGAACTTTTCGGTCCCTGTGGGATCGAGGTCAGGTAAGTCCTGGTGGTTTTCAACTGTGTGAGCAAAACATCACAACGTGCTGACAGGCTGATAATGTCGCTCCGCATTGCGCTGCAATATTTCTGAGCTCTGTCAATCCTGTAGGCCAGACTGTGTGAGGAGCCAACAGAAGGAAGAGCTACTGACAGCACATCAGAAGCAGGAGGGTTGGTCTTTGTGTCCTGTGCATCAGTCACACAGTGCTGAGCTTTGACTTGGCTCCTGGCTACTCTGGAATCACTGGAATCGTACACGTTTTCCTTCCTCACTTCTCTTGCAGAATCAGCAGAGGATGGACTTATTGAAGGTATAGAACTACTTTCTGGATTTGCGCCGTTTTTTGTCAGTGAGTTGGGGAAATCTAAACAACTCCCAGTGGTGTTGTCTGATCGAAATGAACTGATAGCAGAGCTGTCTGTCTTGCTCTCGTTGCCACTCTCCCCCATGCTATCCCTGGTCACGCCCTCAGCACTGCCCATATCAGTCCTCTGTCCACTCTGGGGATCTGCCTGATGGTTCACGCCAGTCTGCTGTGTATGGCCGGTGAACACTTGCAGAAACACAGAACGTTGCCTGGACTCTTTGGCCTTGGAGGAATGCTCCTGACTGACCGCTCTGTTAGCACTGGGCCAGGGAGATCTAGGGTCAGCGGGGTCACTGGGTGAGAACGCCGTGCAGGACTCGTCACTTGTGTCTGCAGATGACCACTGGTTATCGTCCATGTCCTCAGTGTCTGGATGTCTCTGGCAGAAAGCAAACAAACACTAAGATGAACGGTGACACACAAACCCTGATTGCAACGTTGGTTAATAACAGCGGTAACACTGGACATCAGGCCTGTGCATGATGACATGTGTGCATGCATTTTAATGTACATCTCTATGCGTATAAAAAAGGTAAAGTAAGGTAAAGGTGTCCCTAACCTATGTGGTTGTAGGGAAGCGAGGCATCAGAGACCTCAGATTCTCTAGGGGCCAGCGCTAGCGTACTGATGGTGGCGCCCATCTCCTCTCCCTCGCTGCTTTACGTTCCCTGGCCCTCAAGAGGGCATGTACCCACTTACATCTGAGTGGACTGGGTGACTGTACTGAAGCCAAGGCGCCCAAACGGTCATTCATCCAACTGGTAACCACGCTGGATGCTGCTTAACGTTAGCTTGGGGAAAGTGAGTGCTCTGACCACTGAGCTATTCCATCCCATACGCATGTGTAAAACAAAACCAGCCCAGATCAAAAGCTCTTTAAGTTGTTGCTATGGATGCAAACAAACTGCCGAGGCTTCCATTAAGAAGTTATGCTTTGACATGTTACGATGAGACTGCTCTTAGCATAACAGCATGTACTCTCCATCATGGAGGACAAATTCTCTTAATCTGGGTAGGGTTGCCCCTATGGCCTAGAACTTGAAAACAGCCATACATGCAAACTCATCCAGTGTGTAGTTATGCTTGCTGGCCTTTCCCCGCTTTTCAATCTCTTAACTGATCCTGAAAAGAGACTGAAAACAGTGTTTTCTATGGACAGTTTTTTGTTCTTCGCCCAACATTCTGAGCTCTGGTTTGTTCTTGATGGTAGAGTTTGTTTGAACGGGTTTTGTTTTTTTTTCATTGTACATACTTTGTTTTTGGTCCCTTGCATTGAAGGTTGTATTCTCTTATAAAGCATGTAGGTAGGCTACATCTTCATCAATACAAAACATTCATTTATCGTCAAATATTACTTATAGTGGAAGAGCGTTAGAGCGAAAAACAACAAAATGTTCATTTCCAATACAGTTTAATATATCATGCTGACATTGTGTTTGTAGTACACATATCAATGTTTCAATTATGTTGAGCAGAAAAGGATGTAGAAATACGAGTATTTTCATTAGTACTAGAACAAAGCAACAGAATAACGGTAACAACAAAAATTAAGTTTTTCTATCAAAAAAAATGATGGAAAGAGTTTTGCCACTGCTTATGGAGCAAGTTTTGAAAACAGATAAATGTTCTTGCATTGATCATATAGATTGGGAAGCACACACACACACACACACCACACACACACACACGCACGCACGCACGCACGCGCGCGCGCAGCGCGCGCCGCGCGCGCACACAGCTCAAAATCCTGTGATTTATAACCCTGTTGGTGTTACTGTGGTTGAATATGGGCTGGTGCAAGTTTGTACAAGTGTTTTAGAGGTTTAACATGGTAAAGTCCTTTGTGGTTTCATTTACTGTAGACCCGATGAGTTGGGAAAAAAAATTGGGATGCTATGAGCAACATTGTGATCATGAATATTATTCTATCCAGTCGCCTTAGTCTAACCCCTCAACATTCAAAATCAGAAAGTTTTAGAGATTCTCATTTTCCTTTTTCTTCATAGCTACTTTAATTCCCTCCCCCCCCCCCCCATGCCAATCAAAAACAAAAACAACCTAACTACAAGACAGCAGCGTGGAAATGCTTGTCATGGCTTATACGGAAATGGACAAAAGCTTCTTTTCATCTTTTAATGAACACGAAGAACACATTCACCCAAAAGGCCAGTAATGTATGCAGACCTACTGTATGCTGGAGATAAGTGCTTGCTTAGATGAATAAACAAATCGACGAATGGTTTAATAATCAAAATGATCAGAAAACTAAAATAATAAAACCATAACTCTTTTTAATATCCCCCTCCTCTTCCCATGCCACAACACACACACACACACACACACACACACACACACACACACACACACACACATACACACACACACACACACACACACACACACACACACACACACACACACACGCACACACACACACACACACACACACTGACAGTGACAGATCCTGACGCACAAGAACACACACACACACTGGCTCGTGGATGGAAAACAAAACAGAGCAGGGTAACAGGTGGAAACCTCCCCCACGATTCTTACCTTTCTCGCAGCCACGAAGGCTCCTCGGATACGGTCTCGCCGAGGCATGGCCACTGCCACCCCACCTCTCACACTTTCACACCTGTAGGCACACACTGTCACTGATACAATCACTCGATTTTCTTCACTTTTTTTTTTTCGCCACTGATACAAACGAGTAAGAGATGCTAAAAACAAACCGCTCTACGCTTCAGCCGCTATTATACTATATATTATGTACAATTAAATATTATACTCTCAGTAAAATGACAACATTGTGAGCTTTGCCTTGCGGATCAGAACACAAAATGTCTTTCCTGTCTTTTTGAATCTTTCCGCGCTGAGTGTAGGCCTAGTAGCCTATCCATGCAGTGAGAATTCACTCATAGAAATTGATGACGTCATAGTGGATGGGGGGGGGGGGGGGGGGGGGGGGGGGGTGAAGGAGGGGGTGTTGCATTTCATTCATGAACTGTGTGAAATTTTGTCATTGACAATAATGTGATGATGACAAGTGTTGTGTGGTTCTCTCTCTCTCTCTCTCTCTCTCTCTCTCTCTCTCTCTCTCTCTCTCTCTCTCTCTCTCTCTCTCTCTCTCTCTCTCCGGTCGTGGAGATTTTTCTCCTGGAGTTAACATCAGTGCTGGCTCCACTCTCCCCCAAAGTCCTTCGGATGAGACTTTAAACCGAGGCCCCGTGTGCGAACGCACGCAGAACATCTTGCGCACACCTTAAATCCTGTTCCGCTTTTCGTAAGGGTAGGCCATCGTGTGCCGGTGGGAACAGATGACATTTACAAAACTGCATACACACGGGGACTGGACGTAAAAAAGCACGAGTACTTATTCCATTATCCTCGATAATTATAAAAGAATAAATCAAATCAAATCAAATCAAATCAAATCAAATCAAATCTCTCTCTCTCTCTCTCTCTCTCTCTCTCTCTCTCTCTCTCTCTCTCCTCTCTCTCTCTCTCCTCTCATATCTTTATCATCAATAGAAAAAGTTGGTGTCAGTTTGTCATAGCAAGACTTTCACAACTGTGTCTTGTGTGTGTGTGTGTGTGTGTGTGTGTGTGTGTGTGTGTGTGTGTGTGTGTGTGTGTGCGCGCGTAGTGTGTGTTGTGTGTGTGTGTGTGTGTGTGTGTGTGTGTGGTGTGTGTGTGCGTGTGTGTGTAGGTAAAGTTGTCCCATAACCTATGTGGTCGTAGGGGAGCGAGGTGTCAGAGACCTCAGCTTCTCTAGGGGTCAGCATTTTGAGGGCGGCGCCCATCTCCTCTCCCTCACTGCTTTACCTTCCCTGACCCTAAAGAGGGCAGGTACCCATTAACAGCTGGGTGAACTGGGGGGACTGTACTGAAGCCAAGGCACGCACACGGTCACCCACCACTTGGTAACAAGGCTCGATGCTGCTTAACCTTACTTGGGGAAAGCGAGTGCTCTGACCACTGAGCTGCCCTGTCCCCTTGCCTCTTAGCCTGATTAATTTAAACAAGGTGAGCTCACCTGGGAATGCAAGAGATAGGAAAACCATTGGGGACTACCTGATAATTATGGTGTGTGTGTTTTTTTTCTGCTGTGTCACTGCCTATTAAGATTTTATTTCATTTATTTATTTATTTTTATTTACTTTTCTTTTTGAGAGAGAGTTTTATTGTTCATACAGCATCATAGCCCTGTAGACAAGGGGGAATAACAATTTCAGATAAATTTGTGTAACATAATATAAGCTTGGAGAGAGAGAGAGAGAGAGGAGAGAGAGAGAGGAGGAGAGAGAGGAGAGAGAGAGAGAGGAGAGAGAGAGAGGGAGGGGGGGGGGGAGAGAGGAGGAGAGAGAGAGGGGAGGGGGAGGGGGGGGTGGGGGGAGGAGGGGGGGAGAAGGTATGACTGCATGTGTGTCTTTATCACCAAGTTGTGAATATACTTTAAACGAAACAAAAAAAAATATCACACACTTACACAACCACACACAACACACCACAACACACACACCACACACACACACCACACACACAAGTCTTACTCTCTCCTCCTCTCCCTCTCTCTCTCTCTCACACACACACACACACACACACACACACACACACACACACACACACACACACACACACACACACACACACACACACACACACAACACACAGAGAAACCAAAAGCATAGATGTATTTTCCTTTATTTTTCAAAGTATTTCCCTGTTTTATCATAGATGATATATTTTTACCTGATTTCCAGTGGTTGGTTGTCTGTTCAGCATCATAGACTGTTTTGCTGTAAATTTTGCTTTTCAGGGTGAAAATGAGGACATAACTGTGGTGTGTATGTTGCACATGACTATGGTGTGTATCACGTGTATCTTGTTGTATGGCCTATGTGGTAGTGGGGCTATATTATAAACAACATGGTTGGATTGGGTTGCTGTATAACATGCTGTACATAATTGTAGAGTGTCTGTTAGTGATAAAACCCATGTAACTCCACTCCCATATGCAAACACATTCATTCACTCAAGTGCATGCACCCCTGCACGCATGCATGCATGCACACACACACACACACAACACATGCATCACACCACACACACACACACACACACACACACACACACACACACATTTGCATGCAAGCGCACACACACACACACACACACACAACACACAACAACTGCACAGCGCACACACACACACAGCACAGCCGCACACACACACCACACACACACACACACACACACAACACACACACACACACACACACACACACAAAATTAGCAACAATGAAAAAGAGACAAGAAGACCATAGTCATTACAGTTGAATATTTCATTGCAAAGTTAACATGAAGGAAGAGAGAAATTCACAATAAAAACCGTTTTGAAACCTTCAATTCTCTAGGGGTATCATGCAATACATTATTCCATACCTTCTCCTGCCCCCCCCCCCCCCCCCCCCCTTACAAGCTATAAAAAGTAATATTGCAAATGATGATGGTTGCAAGGCAGGTAAGCATGGTTTACTTTTTTTTATAGGAAAAATATTAACAAAACAAACCACAGCAAAAAAAAACCCCAAACAAACCCACATTCCTATTTCAAGATTCAAAAGTCTTTAATGTTTCTAGATGTTTGTAAATCACAGAAATCTCTCTCTCTCTCTCTCTCTCTCTCTCTCTCTCTCTCTCTCTCTCTCTCTCTCTCTCTCTCTCTCTCTTCCCTGTTCAGGGCAAGGGCCGGATGAAAAAAAGTATGTAATGCTTACTCTGTAACCCTTGAAAAATAACGAGTATTCATTCATTCATTCATTCATTCATTCATTCATTCATTTCATTCATTCATCTCATTCATCTCATTCATTCATTCATTCATTCTTCTTCTCTCTTCTCTCTCTCTCTTCTCTCTCTCTCTCTCTCCTCTCTCTCTCCTCTCTCTCTCTCTCTCTCTTTCTCCTTTCATCCATACATGAATGCATGTATCATTGTATGGATGCATGCATGCATGCATGCACAGGCACACACACACAAACACACACCACCACACACACACACACATACACACACAACACACACACACACACACACACACACACACACACACACACACACACACACACACACACACACACACACACACAGGGCAGACCACAAAAAAGTCTATCAAAATAAAAACACCCCCCCCCCCACAAAAATATGCAAATAAATAATAACAATCAAAAGAACAAGAAGAGAAAAAGCAGTCTTTTTCCAATATATTATTATCCCTATTTTATCACCATATGCTATCTTCGACTTGAAAAAAAAATCTGACACAATAATATTATAAGAATAGATAAACTGACACCATAGTAGTATATTTTGCATTGGCTTAGATAAATCACACCATATGCTGAAACATTTTTGTTTTGTATTCATACCTATATATATATAATATCATTATGTACCTGGAATTTTTAAAGATGCTCAGTGAGCCATACACTCTGCCAATATATTTCAGTAACTGGAAGCCAGTATTCTAGGGTGTATTCACACGAAAAACAAAAAATGTAATTTTGCCAAAACCTCGAGCTCAGTTTGTAAAGTTTAGATGTTGAACCACAAACAGAAAGAGTGTTGAATATCAGGTAAAAAGGTAAAGGTGTCTCATAGCCTAGGTGGTCGTAGGGGAGCGAGGCATCAGAGAACTCACCTTCTCTAGGGGCCAGCATATTGCTGCTTTACCTCGCTGCTTTACCTTCCCTGACCCTAAAGAGGGCAGGTACCCATTTACAGCTGGGGGAAATGGGGGAAGTCACCCATCCACTTGGTAACCATGGTCACCAACCCACTGGTAATCCTGCTCTGATGCTGTTTAACCATAGATTGGGGAAAGCAAGCGCTCTGACCACTGAGCTCTCCCATCTCAATGTTGAATTGAATATTGGTGTTGAATATCCCTCATGATAAAAAGATATCCCTCATGAAGAGAGACTATGTTCCAAATAAGTTTCTTTTTGTGTGTGTTAAAAAAAAATAAGGGATGAATTTTATTTTTTCTTCAAAAAGTGATCTTCATCAAAGTAGAAATGTATTACATTATGACTTTCAATTTGATTGTCCTAACTTCCTTGAAGAAAACAGAAGTATTAACAAAAGGGAATTTTAAAAAAAAATAATGATTACAAAACACAACACTTTTTATTTGTAATTTAAATAAACTTCTACAAACTTGTGAACTTAATTTTCTCGTGATAGTTTTAAAAGCATTATCTTTTTTCATTTGCTCAAAATTATGACTAGTCAGGAATGCCCTTCTTTCAGTCTCACTCACACTTACTGTTTTGGGGTTTGTAACTGAAATTCCAACTATTGCTTTACTGACAAGTTTGATAGCTATTGTTTCATTGCTCCCAGTGGTTCAAACTGTTCTGTTTTTTTTTAGTTAGCTACATGCAATATGTAACACTGCCATGTGTAGTTTTAGCTAGCCAATATTTTTAACAAAAGCTAGATGAATCTATAATCTGTGCACATGAATGATGTTACGCTTGTGTTCATACATACTGCCTTGGTTTGTAGCCTTATCCTAAGGACTTATAGCAAAATGGATGTGTAACCACAGCTAATGTCAAAGGACAAATACTCTGCTACACATCACTTTTGCAGTCAAATTCGCCTGTCCCTTCTGCTGCACCACACAGGTGTGGCAATGTCTTAAATATTCAATATTCTTACTCAATACGATAAAAGCATACAACTTGAATTATGATAAAAATGTCTACTGTGTCCTCATTTAAAGTTTTACAAATATCATTGTTTCCATGCCCTGCTTCTGCTTAATTTTTTGGGAATGTTCAAATTATGATTATCTTAACAGGAAAAAGAATTTTAAAACATACAGTATACATTAACATTTGAAGGCATTTGATAACTTATATAAAAAAAAACTGAATCATTGGGGAAAAAATTAAGTGATTTCACACCAAAGCAATGCTCCATGGTCTAGTAAATCAGTCTCAAGTCATGTGCTAGTCTCATGCCTAAGTTGGATGTGCTGGGTCTGACTTTCCAGGTGCCTAACAGCAGTGTAAAGCCTTTTCGGTCATATGACAGACAACAATAGTTGCTTCTGAGCGTTTGAAGGAGAAGAAGAAGAGGAAGAAGAAGAAGAAGAAGAAGAAGAAGAAGAAGAAGAAGAAGAAGAAGAATGCAAGTCTACACACACACTGCATAAAAGGGGGATGGAGGAAACAATCATCAAAAAACAAGACAGAGTTTAACTTTCAGTTTGGTTCAAAACACTTGCACTCTAGTACAACCTATTTAGCTTCATGGTCGATGGGAAACAACTCTAGGAAATCTTAACACCTAAGTAGTGTCCCTTGGATTGAAACGAGATTTTAAAAAAAAATTGAAATGTTGATCAAAGCCTGAGCTTCAGGATATCATACTGTGTTGACAGTGTGCCAAAGCGATAGAGGTCTATCTCCATCACAATGCCAATGAATGAGTTCAAATGGACAGATCACCAGGGATCTGAACCCTCACCCTCAATTACCATCAGTTCATAGGAGGATGCTCTAGCCAAACAGCTTATTCACCATCGATGAAATCTGTCACATTCTTTTTTTTCTATTACAAGCAAGTATCTTATTTTTCAGATAATCAGTTACTTATCTTTCAAAAACCAAATGATGATTTTTTTTTTTTTAAATGATCATATTTATCTACCCTGGTCTGTAAATTGCTTTATTCTATTGCCATTCATTTTCGTCAAATATTGCTGAGACACTAGTCACAGCTTGAATATAAATTTATCTATCTATTGATCTATCTATCTATACATTAGTCACAGCTTGAATCAATCTATCTACCTATCTACCTACCCACCTACTTATAACTCTGATCTCTACTTATTGTATTGTCAATCTATCTCTGTTTCTATAAATTTATAAATCTTATAACTTTGATAAAAGTACTTGTTGCTCTGCCATTTATATATGCATCTACCTAGCATCTATCTATGCCTCTATGTAGGACTTTGACATGATTACTTTTTGTGTCCAAAATATTTAATGTAATTACTATCAGACAAAAATTGAAACGATACAAATTTGTTCACAACATAAACAAATGCTGATTTCCAATGTATCAATAAACACCTAGCATATATTTTGGAGTGGAGGTCAAGAAATTTTATCACTTTGAGACATGATGATTTGTAACAAGCACAAAAGCTGGTGGTTATGAGAGCAAAATATGAAGACAATGCTTTTGCAATTCATTATTAACTTTATCACAAACCTGTTTCAAAATGTATTGAAAAGATCAGTTTTCCCTGGCATGATGTGATATTTATTAGGTCACCACAGAATGAATGAATTTGACCTAGAAAGGCTAGATGCTAAAAAAAAAAATTAAAAAAAAAAGTTCTTGACATACATCACATTCTTTAAAAAAATATTTCTAAAATGTTGCCAAAATACAAATGAAAACAAGAGAAGACAATCAGCTTAAAAAAGAGGGAGGGGAAAAAAAAGAGGCAAGTTGCAGCTTTCGAAAAAAAAAAAAAAAAAAAAGAAAAATATAATGGGTGTCTTGTTTTGTCATCAGATCCTCTGAGGACATTTTTCAGCAACATATAAACAATTAATGGACAGATAAGACAGTAAGAAAAAAAAACAAAACATCAGAACAAAAAAACCCAACCTAAACAAACAACAAAAAGAACGACCGCAAAAAGGAAATGTTTAACTCAGAATATCTACATCAGGAGAGATGCTGTAATATACTGAAAGAGCCCCATCTCCCCATGATAAAACTATTTAATAAAAGAGGATGGCACACCGTATTTCAAAAAAAAAAAAAGTTTTGTAGCACAGAAAGAACATGGTTTGGAAAAGAATTACACAGACATCCGCGATTTATCTATCCTTAAATGTGCCTGAGTGACATCAACCTCAATAATGAAAATGTTTCAAGACCCAAACAAACAATAATAAAAAATATAAAAAAGGAGGGTCAAAAATGTTTTGTCACCCTGCTCCTAATAGTTGTAAAATCTGTTTTGCTCTTTATCAAGTCAGTGAAAAAAAAAGTTTTGTTATCAAAACTAATAAAATCAGGATTGGATTGAAGCAATCATTTCTTCCACCAAACAATATCAAACCGAAACACAGACAACTGAAATATCTAAATGAAAAGGGCAGATTCTATTACATGCTTGATATGTTTACACACACTCCATAAAACCAAAATTTTTCAATAAAAGTTTTAAAACAAAAGCCGAAAACCATCTTTCTGCTTACTTGTGAATTTCTTTTCTTAAAGTCTCAGCATCAAGATTCTTTTTCACAACATGTAGATTATTTCGGATATGATTATTCAAAACATTTGACATTTTTGAGCAGTTTGTATCCTCAGAAATTGAATGTGTCGAGAGAATTTTCATCTCAAGACATTAGATCAGGCACAAGTGACTAAGGCAACTGACAATGGTATCTTCAACAAATGTTCAAAGTTGAAAATATGTCCATTTGGTAAAATGGTCCTAAGAACTGCATTTATATATCAGAAGAAATGTCCTTTTCACTATTAGGTCATGAATATGAAAACCTTTTTGAAAGAATATCAAGTATTTTTCAAGAAAGGAGTATGTTGTTATTGTCTTAATCATTAGTTGTTGAAAAAAAAAATTCTTGCATGAATTGGAGAACAAAAATTGTGAACGAATGTCCAAAAATCTTGAATGAATGCTCACATTTTTTTTTTTTATAATTTAATGCATGGATATATTGGATATTTACATTATAGCACATGTGATAAAATATAGTGATACTTACATACATACATAAATTTATGTACATGGCATACATTATTTACACAATCAAACTTACATACATACAAATGAATGATACACACATACAGATGCACACAAAATACATGTTACAGTGACACTACATATACCACAAGACACAACACCCTAGCATAAACCATCTGCAGGAACAGTCGAGGCAAGAGAAGAAGAGGCCGCCAAAGAAATCATGGGTTGACAACATCAAAGACTGACGCCCAACCCTGCAACCCTACTAGCCACACAGATCGTGAAGCATGGAAAAGATCTCTGTTGCGTTTCTCTCAGTCCCCTACGTCTTGGACATGGACTGAGTGAGTGAGTGAGTGATACATATATCATGATCATGCATACATCTGCGTAGGAAATGAAGAGTATGAGTGTGTGTTTCAAATCTTGACTAAACAAAGTCTTTTCTTCTTGTTCCACGGAACTAGATCATGATTCAAGGCCTCACGACATAACTCAGGCCACGAGGGATGATCTGATTGCTCGTCTTTTGGATAAAACTGTAAATAAACTGAGGTCCTGAGTGCAATACAAATTCAGTGCAGGTAAAACAGCCCACAGCAACAAGAGTCATCCCTGGCTTATTTCTGTAGAAAACTGCACTCCCGTTGGCAAACAACTATCACACAGACGCTGGGAGGAGAAATGAAAAAATCGTTGTGTGTGCACTGCAGTAATGTGTTCTTTTTAGGGGGGAAAACAGCCTGAATTTCATGATGGAAAAATCAGCCATAACTGTGTATACAATACATTACACTACAATACAAACAGTATACTACAGTACAGTACAGTACAATGTAAAACATTACAGTAAAACACAAGACTAAACAACACTCTACAACACAATGATATATAATATATATTATGTATATGACACAGACACTCATTCAAAAACACACACACGCACACACACACACACACACACAACACACACACACACACACGCCAATTCTCACCTGTCACCATCAAAAACTTTGGCATAAACCACCACACCCAACAACACCAACACAATGCCAGTACCACCAAACCCCCCCCCCCCCCAAAAAAAAAAACAACACCACCACCTCATACCTACCATTCTTAACTTACGACTCTTTCAAATTTAAAACCTCAAACTGCTCAGCCACACGACTCTGCTCTTCGAAATGACTCTGCACATGTCCTTCAAAGTAGGGCTGAGTGGTGTTGGCGGGAAAGCGCTTGTCACACATGGGACACACACGCTCCCCACCCCCTGTCTGCTTCTTCTGTGGAGTCCCAGCCCCCTTGCCTTCCGCCTGCAACGTCTGGGGAGCACTGGCGTTCTCCTCTGCGTTGTCGAAACACTCAAACACGTGAATCTGAAACTCGTCCATGGAAACCTGCGAGAAATCCTGACCGCACACGGGGCACTTGCGGTCCAGAGCAGACTGACCCCCTGGCTGTATCACAGGCCTGGGGAGGAAGTTCGATTCGTCCATGGGGCTCAGTTCTGACATGGCGGCTCCCGTGAACTGCGTCATGTCGTCGTGTTCCTGGGCAAAGGGGCCGGCCGCCTGCTGGTTCCTAGGGGCAGTGGGGGGAAACCCTTGCATGCGCTACAGACGCCGCTGCCATCATCACGGTAGCCCCCGCTGCTGCCGAAACTGTCCGAGTCGTTTCGAATCACGCGCGCCCCGGCCATCACGCCTGGGTTCAGGATGTGCATGGAGGGGGAGGTGGTTTTGCAGGCGCCGAACGAATCCACCCCCAGCAGGGCAGGCTGACCTTTCATCAGCTGCGACCCCAACATGGCGGCGTGGTTACCCATCGCCCCTGCAGAGGGCGGTCTGGGCGGGCTGGTCAGTCTGGTGGGGCTGGTCAACTCCTGCGTGAAATCCGTCAAGTCCCCCAAGTGGTTCAGACCAGACAGAGGGTCTGGGGACAGGGCGGACAGTTTCTGGGCAGGGGGGGAGAGGAGGAGGTGGGGGGACGTCCTCTCTTCTCCTAGCAACAGCGGGGCGAAATCGCCGCCGTCCACGAAATCGTGCGGCTTGGACCGTGCTGGCTTTCAGCACGTCGGTCCTGCTCTTGGGCGGGAGAGTGAGGCCCTGGCTGGGTTGCCGCTGCAGCACCTCGCTGTGACTGCCCCAGGTTTTGGGAGGGGGGCCGTTGCAGAGCGTCTGGGGCCTGTAGGGGTCCATCTTCATCAGGGACGGTTTGGCTGCCGCGGCGTTGTTGTTGTTGTTGTTGTTGTTAGACATCACGTTGTGAGAGCTCCAGGGAGGGGTGACTGCGCTGGAAGAGGAGGTGACACAGCGCTGCTGCATGGCCCTCAGCTGCTGCTGCTGCTGCTGCTCTTGCTGCTGACGGGGGTTGAGGGAAGGGGCAGGGGGGTGGGTGATGTTCACCATCTCCCAGCTCTGGCCCGAGGCGGAGCCTGCAGGGCGGCTGCTGCCCGTGAGGGGCGAGTTCGATTCCCCCACGCTGCCGGGGTGTGGTGGTAGGAGAGCGCCAGGGAGGGTTTGGTGGATAGGGACAGCATCTTGCCGCAGTTACCTGCACAGTCGGTTATGTCTTGTTTACACGTTGTCCTCTTTATACGTATTCATGTTGGCACATGTTCCTGTTTGAACATGTTCTGTTTGTATATTTCCTGTTTGTACATATTCCTGTTTGTACATATTCCTGTTTGTACATATTCCTGTTTACACATGTTCCTGTTTCAATATCTTATACACATTTTTCCTGTTTGTATATATTCCTGTTTTACATATTTTTGTTTCTACATATTCCTGATTACAGATATTCCTGTTTACACAATTCCTGTTTGTACACATTCCTGTTTGTACACATTCCTGTTACACATATTCCTGTTTGTACATTTTTGTTCACACATATTCCTGTTTGTACACACTTACATATTTTGTTTACACATATTCTGTTCACATATTCCTGTTTGTACAATTCCTGTTTTTACATATTTTGTTTACACATATTCCTGTTTACACATATTCCTGTTTGTACATATTCCTGTTTACGCATATTCCTGTTTACGCATATCCTGTTTACTCCTGTTGACAATTCCTGTTTGTACATGTCCGTTACACACATCCTGTTTGTATGACTTTTCTGTGAACTATATCATTACAACACCAATGTACTGATAGTTTTTATACACTCAGATGTGCTTTTTTTTTTCTCGTTTCAATCCTAATCATCAACCTTCAAAAAAAAAAAAAAAAAAAAGGTGTAAACAGTTTTCAACAACCGAAATAAAAAAAACGTTGTTGAGTGAGTTTTATATCTCAAAGTATTAAATCACATACAAGTGAATATATTTCAAAATGTTCATAGAAAAACTGTCAGTGTCTGCCAAGGGAACTTTTGTACTTTTGTTGTTGTTTTTTTTATTCCATGATTTTATCCCAGATTCACCATGAGTGAAATGTTTGCATAGGCCACTGATTTTGCCCATCTTTAAGGTATCCACATTCTGACTTCAGGGATGATGTCTAAACATGACACCAGTGTGCGTGCAGTTTTTTTTTCTAAAATTTGCCAATCCATTCCTACCAGCACACAATGGCCTACTTTTCAAAACGGGAACAGCTTTTTAATATGTATGCAAGATGTTCTGCATGCGTTCGCAACACAAGGCCTTAGTTTTCAGTCATATCCAAAAAACTATCAGGAAAGAGTGGAACTAGTACTGATGTGAGCTCCAAGGGAAAAACTCCCCTCAAACAAACGCTTCAGGTGGTGGCTCAAAACCCAGGCCATCAGATCACAAACTCAACACATTAACCACTTGGCTATCCTACTGCAATTTCATGACCCGGGTTCGATTCCCGATCGAGGAGATTCTTCTCCTGGAGTTAACATCAGTGCCTACTCCACTTCCCCAAAAGTCCTTTGGATGAGACTATAAACTGAGGTCGTGTGTGTGAACGCACGCAGAACATCTAGCACACACGTTAAATCCTGTTCTGCTTTTCGTAAGAGTAGGCCATTGTGTGCCGGTGGGAACAGATGTCATGATTTACAAAAACTGCATACACATGGGGACTGGATGTAAAAAAGCACATGAGTGCTTATTCCCTAATCCTCATTATAAAAGAATAAAATATAGAAAAAATTGTTAAATACTGCCACCAACGAACTGAACACTATGATAAAAGAAGAACAACAGTTTGTCAGGAATGTATGGCACTGCTTACTGATACTCGTTTTCTATTACTATTTCCCTTATAATACACACACCCACACCTCCCTCATCTACCCATCACCCCCCCCCCCCCCCCACACATGCAAACACATATGCATGCAACCACACACACA
>CM060338.1:31772562-31810062 GCA_030674155.1 Stramonita haemastoma | reverse complement strand
GAAGGAAAGAAGAGAGGAAAGGTCAGGTGACATTCAATTAACCCTCTTAGTCCCGAAGAACCCGGATTTGTCAGGATTAAATCATTGCCGCTCCCCCCCCCCCCCCCCCCCACCTCCCTCCCCCAATCCCAGGGAAGGTCAGTTGACATTAACCCTCTTAGTTCCAAACCCAGATTTGCCAGGATATAATTGCCGCCCCCCCCCCCCCCCCCCCCCCCCCCCCATCCCAGGGAAGGTCAGTTGACATTAACCCTCCTAGTTCCAAACCGGGATTTGCCAGGATTGAATAATTCCCCCCCTGAATCCCGGAACCAGGATTTGCCGGGATTTACACACAGTAGATTTCCATCACACTGTGACCATCACTAATTGCTACCACATGCCAAAACTCTATCAGGCTAAAAGGTAGAAACCCTGTTGAGAGTCTGGAAGTAATTATAGCTGCTGGTATGTACTTAGAAGGAGGAAAAGGCAAGCAAGCATGTGTGCCTGACCCGATTTTGTGATGGAATGTAAATCTAGGGGCAGTATGTGTTCAGAGAATCCAAATGCAAGAGGGTTAAATAGCCATCAGTTGCTGAAAAGTGCTAATGAAATAAAATCATAAAAGAGGAAACTTCAAACTAGCTATCTGAATTGCTACTTTTTCTTCAGCTTTCTTTTGGGAGGGAAGGAAAGAGAGGGGGGGGGAGGGGAGAACAACAGTTTTTGACAGATCCCAAATTTCCTTGATTTTAATAACTTTTACTCATCCTTACTTGGAAGAAATTATCCACCCCTCCCCTACCTTTCCCAATTAAAAAAAAAAAAAATTCAGAATTTCAAATAAGGAAAAAGTGCAACATATCTCAGAAGTGCAGTGTATAGATAGTATAGATCTCCAAAAGACTCTTCTCAAGACAACCTGACAACTTGACTTGACTTGCTGCACCACCCCATGGTGAAACTGGACATTAATGAAAACGAAACTGGACATTAATAATATCTGTTAGTGTTGAGCCTGTCCATCTTTAAACAACAGCCACTTTTCTTTTTTTGTTCTTTTTCCTTCTTTTTTTCCCTTTTTTTCTTTTCTCCTTTTTTCTCTTTTTTTCTTCTTTTTTTTTTTTTTTTTCTTCTTTTCAAACAACAGCCACTTAATGACTCTCATGGTTCGCTATTAAGCCAGACTGAAAAAAAAATCTGAAGTAGAGGGTCCTTTGTTTACACATGGCTAATGGCCCTGCACATCTGGTAGAACTTAAAGACTGAGTATGTCACTAGTCTGTCCTGTCTGTCTGTCGTCTGTCTGTCTGTCTGTCTGTCTGTTATCTGTCTGTCTCCCTCCCCCTCCCCTCCCTCCGTGAAATGTTCCTCTAAGCTGTAACACTGCTTACTTTGGATTGACCATAACAGTTTGAGTATAGGGCATGTTTAAATCTTCCGCACAAGACCCTGCACTCCACTGAGAGAGGAGCTAGGCCCCTTCGCATCCTGCTGTGTTGGCTCAGAAGCAAAACAGAGAGCACAGAGGGGCGCACAGATGGAAAATTGACTTGCGCACAAGTGGAAAATGTTGACTTGTTTACAAAGTTCTGTATCTTCCTCCCTGCAAGACAACATTTGTTGTAGTTTGTTTCTTGTTGGTGATTCTTTTGTTGTTTATTGTTGTTTGGTTGTTGTTTTTTTGTTGTTGTTTTTGTTGGTTTTTTTTTTTTTTTTGGGGGGGGGGATTTTTTAACTTCTGAGTTGCGCCGCTGTTCTCTATGACAGACTGCTTGCAATGGTTCTCTTACTTTTCGTAACATTTACAGGAGAAAAGTAGTCTTAAATCAAATCTTCTATAAGCACATTAATCCATGATTATAGACTATTAATATATTTATGTAATTATAGATAAGGAACATCTTTTTTAAATTTCAACTGCGATGTTTCTTCAATGGTGCAATTACATCCTCCTTTCACTTCCAAAGTCACAGTAAAATAAACCGTTGATTAAGGTTAACGAAAAACAAGCTCTATGCACACATACACCACACACTACCACACACACACATCACACAACACACACACACACGATAATCAACAACACACACACAAGCTCTATGCACATTACAATAATAACCCACTACAACAACAAGAGAGTCTTCCCAGGCAAAATTCTGTCCAGACTAAGCCTCACTCATTAGAAAACAAATATGTCTACAGGCAGAACAATAAAAAATGTTTAAAAACATTTTTAAAAAAAAACAACAACAACAACAACAGTGATGCTGTGTTCGTAAGGATGTGCGTAGTTTCCTCAGGAAGTGCAGCCCACACTTCCCCACAGAAATCTGCCGTGACTGTAAGCGATATGTAATACAATACTTTCTTTCTTTTCTATTTCTTTAAAACTTGTATTGTTGTGGCTTTGCCTCTGGATATGACGTGTGCAGAGGTATGGACTCACTGCTGAACAAAGTTGCACACATAACGCTGGTGACGTAAGTTCTGTGAACACTGGTCTGTATGGGACGTTGGGGTTTTTTTTTTAGAGGGGAGTGGCTCTACTGTCAAGCTGTTATTAAAACACTTCCCTGAAACGTCTTTGTGAAAAAGAATTCGAGTTGACCACCTTTGTTGCGAGTCCATAATAAAGTATCAATGCTTGTTGTTTTCTTTCTTCATTCCTTTTTATTTCTTTGTTTCTCAGCAAGAGCTTTGATGTTCCCCAACAGTAAGATTTTGTGTTGCGCAACCGTTTTTTGCCCACCATTAAAAGTAGCTGCATTGCAACCTGGGAGGCATTAATTTGATATGGGGATCTATAGATTCACTTTAGAAATTCTTGGAGACAGAATTTTGCCAGGGACAACTATATTGTTGCCATGAGTTCTTTTACTGAAATGTGTGTTGTGCACAGGACCTCAGTTTATCGTCTCATCCGAAAGACAAGCACCCTAACCACCGCTCACAATGCAGTGGATGGGGGGAAATGTTTGGGGCACAAATGAAGATTAAACATAAACTTCTTTGTTTCCTAGGTGTGTACGCTAGCCGTTACCTCTAGATGAATGATCCACCTACATACTACATAGAATTAAATGTGTGTGTGCCTGCCTGCCTGCCTGTCTGCCTGCTTTTATGCCTGTCTGCCTGCCTGTCTGGCAGCCAGCTTTTCTGCCTGCCTGCCTGCCTTTCTGCCTGCATAACCTACTATTTCACTTTCCAGTCCTTCGGATGAGACTACAAACCAAAGCCCCATGTGTAAACGCACACAGAACATCTTGCGCACACCTTAAAAATCCTGTTCCACTTTTCGTAAGAGTAGGACATCATGTGCCAGTGGGAACAGATGACATTTACAAAAACTGCATTACACACGGGGACTGGACGTAAAAAAAAAAGCACAAGAGTGCTTATTCCATAATCCTCCATATAAAAGAATTTTTTAAAAACAAAAACAAAAAAACCAACTTTCAGGCCACAGAGACAGGTATGTTTACAAACATACACACGCATCCATCCCTCTTGAGTTAAATTTAAAGTCTGTCTCGAGCCTAAGGCTCATCAGGCTGGTGCTTATCCCGGTTTCTGTGGTGTTAAGCGACTGAGAGTCATAGACTCCCCCCTGGATAGGACGCCAGTCTATCGCAGGGTTAACCCCCAACACAAGGTTGGTACCCCTTTTTACACCTGGGTGGGGTGAGAAAATAGCCGTAAAGTGCCTTTTCCAAGGCCGCACAACGCCATAGCCGAAAGCTGGGATTGAACCCGCAACCTTTAGATTACGATCCAACATCCTAACCACTAGCCTACCTGCAGACAAACTGCCACACACCTGATACTTGACCTCCACTGCCTGGAGCTGGACGCGCGCCCTGCCCAGCTGTCGCTGCAGGTTGGTGGCAAATCCCTCCTCTGCTGCTTGCTGCAGCCCCGCCTCCCCCCCATCCTGCAGCCGGTCGCTGCTGCTCCCCACTGCTGCATCCTCCATGGGGCTGGAGGATGCTGCCATGCCTAGAGATTGGGACAGAACTGAAATGAGGCAATGTTGAAATGAAGTATGCATGTGTGTGCTGTGACACTGATTGTGGTAATGATGTTGATGCACAGAGTGGTATATATACACATACTTACATGCATGCATGCACACACACATTCACATGCACACACACACACACACACACACACACACACACACACACACACACAACACGCATGCATGCACACACACATGGCGCATGCATGTACACACACACACATGCATGTACACGCACACATGCATGCATGCATGCATTATGATTATGTACACATATGTAAGCAAGCACACAAGCAAACATATGCATTTCAACACAAATGTGCACACACACACACACACACACACACACACACACACACACACACACACACACACACACACACACACACACTCTGTCTGCTTGCCTGTCTGTCTGCTTGCCTGTCTGTCTGTCTGTCTTGTCTGTCTGTCTGTCTGTCTGTCTGTCTGTCTGTCTGTCTGTCTGTCTGTCTCGCTTGCCTGTCTGTCTGTCTGTCTGTCTGTCTTGTCTCTCCCTACCCTCTCTCTCTCTCTCTCCCTCCCTCCCCCCCCTCCCTTCTCTCTCTCTCCTCATCTACTCTCCCTCTCTCCTCTCTCTCCTCTCTCTCTCTCTCTCTCTCTCTCTAGAGGTCAGAACATTGCGCTGGCAATTTGACGACCCGGTTCGAGTCCGTCGAGGAAAATTGTTTCCTGGAGTTAACATCAGTGCTGACTCCACTCTCCCCAAAGTCCTTCGGATGAGACTTTAAACCGAGGCCCCGTGTGCGAACGCACGCAGAACATCTTGCGCACACGTTAAATCCTGTTCCGCTTTTCGTAAGAGTAGGCCATCGTGTGCCGGTGGGAACAGATGACAATATTAACAAAACTGCATACACACGGGGACCGGATGAAAAAAAGCACATGATTGCTTATTCTGTTATCCTCGATATAAAAGAATAAATAAATAAATAAATAAATCTCTCTCCCTCTCTCCCTCCTTCCTCCCCCTCCTTCCTCCCTCTCCCCCCATCCCCCCCCCCTCTCTCTCTCTCTCTGTTTTTCTCACCTCTACCAGTAGCACAATCAAGCGCGGACTGCAGCCTCTTGACTTTCTGGATCAAAGCGTGTTTCTGAGAGTTGGAGTCATCCAGGCGCTGCTTCAGACCGAAAAAGGCTTTCTGCAAAGCTTGGTGAGAGCCCTGCTGATCCAAATCACAGCAAGGAGGAGTAGAGGAGGAGGAGGAGTGAGAGGAGGGGTGAGAAGATGGGGACAACAGCGAATGTGGGCCCTGCTGGGAAAAGGATCGTTTTTCACTTTTTCGTCCGAGCCCGAGGGAGTATAGTGTCTCTCAGTGTCGCTGCCAGCTGTGCCCCCTTCACTGGCCATGCTTCAAGAGCGAAACCTTCCTCCTGTACAGAATACACATATTTCATCATATATATCTGATATAGTATAATATATATTGCGCTGGCAATTTGACGACCGAGTTTAAATTCCCGTTCGAGGATTTTTTTTGGAGTTAACATCAGTGCTGACTCCACTCTCCCCAAAACGGCAAAAGTCTTTTGGATTAAACCGAGGCCCCGTGTGTGAACGCAAGCGGAACATCTTGCGCACATGTTAAATCCTGTTCCGCTTTTTGTAAGAGTAGGCCATTATGTGCTGGTGGGAACAGATGACAATATATTTACACAACTGCCTAACACAGGGATGGATGAAAAAAGCACACAGTGCTTATCTCACTATTTTCTATATAAAACAATAAAATAAAATTTAAAATATATATGTACACATTTTTTTTTTGGGGGGGGGGGGGTGTCCACAATGGTGAATTTTGTTCATATACTGACCATGTTGACCACTATTAACTTGATTAAGGTAGCCGCATTCCGACTTTGGGGAAGTGTCCTTTTTGGGTTTTTTATATTTTTTTTCAGTTTTTGTTCCTAGGTTTGAGCTCTGACAGTTCACCAATGGTGAGATTTTGTTATAGGTTACATGCAACCCTTAGGTAGCCACACTCTGATTTAAGGGTTATATGCTGGGTATGTTTGTGTTTCCCTAACCAATCAAACACTAATATGAAATACAGGATCTATAATGTGCATATGTATAAATTTGATTTTCTGCATCTCTCTCTCTCTCTCTCTCTCTCTCTCTCTCTCTCTCTCTCTCTCTCTCTCTCTCTCTCTCTCTCTCTCACACACACACACACACACACAACAAAACACACCACACACATGCATACACACACATTTTTGTAAAACTGTCAATGTTTTTTCCTACTATCTATTATACTAAAAAAAATTTTAAAGTAATACAGTTACCACTGTGAAATTCTGTGAAGAATGTTAAATCAAAGAAACATACATGTACAAACACACAACACACACACACACACACACACACACATACACACACACACTAACACACACACAAACACACACACACTCACACACACACACACACAGATTGTAAAAAACACACACAACAACAACAAACAAACAAACAACACCACACACACACACACACACACACACACACACAGTGACACACACACACACAGACAAAGAGAGAGAGAGAGAGAGAGAGAGAGAAGAAGAGAAGAGAAGAGGAGAGAGGAGAGAGAGAACAAGCAAGCAAAGCAAGCAAAGTATTTATTCAAGGATAATAATAAGCACTGTGACTTTTACATCCATCCCCTTTCAGAACATCAGATGAAAAGATACAAACAAAAATTTTACAGTACCAACAACACACAAATAGGACACTATATAGATAAGGTATAAACACCGATCAAGACAACAGATCACATAAAAGATTTTGATATGAGAGAGAGAGAGACAGAGAAGAGAGAAGAAGCAGAGAGAGAGAGAGAGAGAGAGAGAGAGAGACAGAGACAGAGACAGAGACAGAGACAGAGAGACTGAGACAGAGAGACAGAGACAGACACTCGACAGACAGACAGACAGACAACAAGAGACAGAGACAGAGAATTAAAACTCAAATACATACAGCAAAATAACCAACCCTCTTTTGTGAACAAAAATTGTCTGTCTCACTCTCACAGTCAAACACTTTTTCTTCATAAACAAATCTGTTTTTGATCAATTCCAATGACAAAAAAACTGTACCAGATTGTACTGACAGACAAAAAGAAAATCATTACCAAAAAGCATGTAGGCTAGTTGTATGTGATGGTGTGAAACCCCTAATAATAGGATGGACTCTGCTATTCCGTTTTTAGCACTAAGTATTTTACCACTGCGCTAAAGAATGAATGATTCATGGTCACACATAAGGTACCAATACTGGTTTTACACTGTCTAAAACTAGAAAAGGAAATCGCAGTTAGGCCGAGCAGTTTAACACAGCGTGACTCGGGATTTCACAAGGCGTAGATGTGTACACGTGTGACCTGTCATTGTGTTATTCTAGGCTAACCACTCACAGTGCAGTGTGTCTTTGAATGAAAACTACACGCCTACGATTCAACGCATGATTGGGCTATTTTGGGGAATGGTTTTTTTTTCGCAGAAACACACACATGAAAAAGAAAGATCGTGTAAATGGCTAAGTGCCAACAAGACAAAAGGTTACAAATGATCAACAAAGTAAATAAAGGACGAAACAGTCCCCAACTAAAGTAGGGAAACTGTACCGCGACAAGCAAAGCAGTAGGCAACAACCCAGCCAGGGTTCACCTTAGGTTTTTACAGCTTGAGTAGAACAGGAAGCAACAAAAATAGACCTCAACAATTTCGCAACTGTAAACCAACATATAATTTCCATCTTTGAAATTCACAACGGTCTATTTCTAATCGTTAACACTTACCTGAGCAAACGAAAGGGAGGAAGACAGGTTGGAGCTGTCCAGAAATCAGCCGAAGCCATAGTGATCACAGCTCTCCAGCATGCGACATTTTACACAATCCTAAGAAGAAAGTAGGTCATTACAGTTTGGGGGATTCCCCACCTTGTTTCGGCTTCCGATTATGTCCCTTCGAAAAGCATAGTTTTGTCCCTTCCTGGCAAGCTGTGTCAGATTGACACTGACAAAATGTTTCGATTTTCAAATACATAAAAATGATTGGCTATGCAAAATTAACAGATACTTGATGAAAATGGACTATCCTTTGTATGGCATTATCCACAGTCAGTGTCTACAACATGGCTGATAAATATGTCCCAGAGACTTAAAGATAGTTATATGCAAAAATGGGTAGAAAACTGTCGAGACTGCCAGAAGGCCAAAAACTACACTTTTTATAAGCACCATATATCTTTTGAACCGTACTTAGACAGCCTACCACTGTGCTACAGCCTGTCCATTTTAAAAATCAGAACTAGTAATCATAAACTGCCAACAGAGAAAGGAAGATATGTAACTGTACCACATGATGAGACTGTACTCTGTGTGACATGAACGCTTTTTGAATATCACTTTGTCATGGAATGCCCTGCATTGCAGAACTTAGGCAACCAATATTTACCTAAAAATATGAATAACTGATGAAAATATGAATAACTGATGAAAATGGGCAACAGAAAAAAATTACTGAATTTTGCAAAATTCATTAAACAAGGACTACAAATGTTTTCCTAAATGTTTTTTTTCCATATACTTGCATAATTGCATAACCATGTATCCATATTAATTTTGTTCTAAACAGTTATCAATTTTTCTAGTCATAAGATGTTTCAATGTAATCACTACTGAAGTGTGACTTCTCCCCTCTCTAGTCTGGTCATATAGCACTAGAGAGAGGGAAAGAGATATTTGATTTGATTTATTCTTTTATATCGATAAAAATGGAATAAGCACTCTTGTGTTTTTTTTTTTTTTTTACATCCAGTCCTCGTGTGTATGCAGTTTTGTAAATGTCATCTGTTCCCACCAGCACACGATGGCCTGCTCTTACGAAAAGCGGAACAGGATTTAACGTGTGCACAAGATGTTCTGCGTGCGTTCGCACACGGGGTTTAAAGTCTCATCCGAAGGACTTTTGGGGAGAGTGGAGTCAGCACTGATGTTAACTCCAGGAGAAAAATCTCCTCGACCGGACTCGAACCCGGGGAGAGAGATTTTATTTATTTATTCTTTTATATCGAGGATAACAGAATAAGCATCATGTGCTTTTTTTCATCCGGTCCCCATGTGTATGCAGTTTTGTAAATATTGTCATCTGTTCCCACCGGCACACGATGGCCTACTCTTACGAAAAGCGGAACAGGATTTAACATGTGCGCAAGATGTTCTGCGTGCGTTCGCACACGGGGCCTCGGTTTAAAGTCTCATCCGAAGGACTTTTGGGGAGAGTGGAGTCAGCACTGATGTTAACTCCAGGAGAAAAATTTCCTCGACCGGACTCGAACCCGGGTTGTCAAATTGCCAGCGCAATGTTCTGACAGAGAGAGAGAGAGAGAGAGAGAGAGAGAGAGAGAGAGAGAGAGAGAGAGAGAGAGAGAGAGAGAGAGAGAGAGTAATAGCCATTGTTATTTTGCTATGTTCTTGAATGATGTGTTATTCTTAATGTGTTGTTGTTGTTGTTGTTGTGTTGTTGTCATTATTATTATTATTATTATTATTATTATTATTATTATTATTATTATCATCATCATCATCATCATCATCATCATCATTACTACTACTACTACTACTACTACTACTACTACTACTACTACTACTACTACTACTACTACTACTATTGTCGTTGTGCACTTATGTTTTGCTCTCTCTCCTCTTGATAGCCATAATTCATTCCCAGATTGTCTACTCTTTGTTTCTTTGTAGCTCAGAGGAGTCAACAGGAATGAAACATTGTGAATTGTAAAAGTGTGAATAGCTTTTCGGTTAGGTATAAGGGAAACAACTCGATATGACTGTCTAGTAGAGTGCAGTTATCCCTCGTAGACCGTTGATGATTTGATAATCCCCCCCCCCCCCCCCCCCTCCTCCCCTCTTTGAATGATTGTATTATTTATGTTTTGACTCTGTTCCTTGCCCCTTCTTCATATAGCCTGAATCATGATGTTGATGTCTTATCCAGTTATTGGCTCGTTTTCCAATCAGTTATAAAACTTTTTGTTGTTACCCTCTCTTTTACCACTTCAGATACCGGTAAGGCCTACTCCCAAAAGTACATGAGTAATTTGCCATCTATATAGAGCATTTGTCATCATTCTGCCACCAATGCTGACTGATCCTTCATGATGTTCCAGTGCATCAGCCATGACTCTCTCAAGAAAGATGTTGAAAAGAGTAGATGAGAGTAGACAGCCCTGCCTTACTTCAACTGTAGTTCGAAACCACTCTCCAATCTTGCTGTTGTAGTACACTGCGCTGGTGGCCTTGTTGTACAGCTCTTTGATCACTGATCAAGTTTGTATTGATGCTGTACAAATTCATGGTTGCCCACAAAGCTGCATGCCACACCCTGTCAAATTCCTTCTTAAAATCAATAAATATGTGGTAGAGGTCTCTAACTAAACAACAGCAATAACTGAAGGTACTGCTCACAGAGTATTCTGACGTTGAATATCTGTTCTGTTGTGTACACCCTTCTGTAAAACCTGCTTGTTCCTCAGCAATGATGGTCTCTGCTTGTGGCTTCAATCTGTCCAATATGAAGCCACAAGAAGACCTTGCTTGGGTTGCATATGAGGCTGATTGTGCGATAATTCTGGCACTGTTGTAGATTTCCTTTCTTGGAGAGGGTGATGATGAGAGACTGTGTCTAAGGTGTTGGCCATTTCCTGTCAGCCAGATCTTGTTACAGATTTTTAGTAGAGCATTGATCATGGCTTCCCCTCTAGATTGAGCTAACTCAGCTGATTGTTGTCAGCCCCTGCTGACTTCCCCTTTTTCTGCGATCTGACTGCTGTTTCCACTTCTTCTCGGGGATAGGGTAGCTGTCTGCATCTGTGCTTGTGAGGACATTGAGGACTCCTGGATTCTACATTGTCCGTCAGAGCAGTATTCTGTCCATTAGGTAGAATTACATTCCTGTAAAATATAGTAGACATCCTAATTTATTTAGACTGTTTATTCATGGTGTTAAGTCATCCTGAGGTTGTGCACAGACTCTATTTTATGTTTGTGTAAAGCTTTCAGAATAAGAGATATTTTGTTATCATGGGTCAAATTTTTGTAACTGACTTTTTTGGTTATACATATCTAGTTTTGTGTTGTTGCTGTTGTCTTTTATTCCCCACCAAAATACTAAGCAGTTGGGCAACCTACTTCATGTATGGGCCAATGACCTTTGTGTGAAAAATCATTGGAGTTTCTCCTCTCTCTCTCTCTCTCTCTCTCTCTCTCTCTCTCTCTCTCTCTCTCTCTCTCTCTCTCTCTCTCTCTCTCAATCTCTTCGGATGCTACTTTAAACCGAGGCCGCGTGTCGAACGCACGCAGAACATCTTGCCACAGTTAAATCTGTTCCGCTTTTGAAGAGTAGGCCTCGTGTGCCGGTGGGAACAGATGACAATCTTACACAACTGCATACACACGGGACTGGATTGATTGAACAAAAAAGCCACACGGTGCTTCATTCCATATTCCTCCGGTATAAAAAGAAATAAAATAAAATTTCTCTCTCTCTCTCTCTCTCTCTCTCTCTCTCTCTCTCTCTCTCTCTCTCTCTCTCTCTCTCTCTCTCTCTCTCTCTCTCTCTCTCCTCTTCCATTGTGCATTATTTAATGTGTAGTAATACAAACCAATGTCACCCAGCAAGCAACTACACATGTAGGCTGGAAAAGCAAAAAAATAAAAAAAAATAAAAATTTGGGATGTGCTGAAGGCAACTGAAAGAAATAAGCCAGCCAGTTAACCAGTGATTAAGAGAAGAAAAAGAAAGAAAGAAAGAAAAAGATATAAAGAAAAAAGTTATCGCTGTCAACACGATGCCCCGTGATGCACGTGTAACTGAACTCTGCTCACCCACCGAGGGCTTGTGTTGCCGAGCGGACATGTTCATTTCTGATTTGGCGACGACTGATACAAGAGCGTGGGTGTATAGGCTTGCAGAAAATCCACACCATGCATAGCCGCCAACTAGTGCAGTTTTCCACCCGAGGCTACAGGTAACTGTTTTATCTTTAAGTAGTAGGACAGTTTGTTTGTTATTCATGATCGTGTTTGAAAGAATAACAATAATAATTATGCGGAATGTGTAAAGATCTAATCTACATCTTGTAAAAAAAAAAAATCAAAGGGCTTGTATACAACCCATTTTTACACATGCAACTAATCACAAGAAGTGTTAATGAATTTAAATTTACACAAACACACATACACATGGAGGTTATAATAATACTTAGGTGGGGTGATAGGGGTTTCCCTTGCCGAAGGCGGGACAGACATGAGAATAAACAGGAGGGGGGAAATCTTACCATGGAAATATATCTTGAGGCTGGATTAAAAAAAAATAAAACAAAAAAAAACCAAGTGTATTGAAAAGCAAAGGGAGTGGAGAATGGAGGAGGACGGTGATATTCTAGGTTGAAGAAAAGTCTCTTAGATCATTCTCACTGTGGGGCAAGGTTTCTGTTTGCTCCCCTCATTCCTGTGACTTGATTTCTATTTTTAAAAAAATATTTATTTTTATTTTTAAATGTTTCAAGAATAAAAGAATAAGCACAGATTTTTTTTTTTTTACATCCACTTCCTGTGTGTGGTGCATGCAGTTTTGCAAATTTTTCATCCATTCTCCAGCACCACACATAGCGTTTTCTTCCAAAATAAATATCGAACATGTAACATGTTCACATGAGTTCACACACAGGACCTCGGTTTATAATTTCGTTTGAAGGATTTTCTGGAGAGTGAAGTCGGTACTGATAGCAGGGGAAAATCCCCTAGAACAGGAGTGTTGGTGGTGGTAGCTCAGCCGAGGCTGTCTGATCACGAGCTCAATGCTCTAACCACCAGGCTCCCCCCCCCCCCTCCCTTTAACACCTCACACCTTTGAGTAGTTAGGGGCAATGCACAGGCAAGGTTTTGTGCAAGCTGAACCTGGTGGAATTCGCCCTTTTTCGTTATCCATGTCATGGCCATAGCTTATTTTTTCTACCACAGATGGATACGTGTGAACAGGATATTATGCATGTTAACGCCTCCAGAAAAGATCCCCCCCCCCCACAAAAAAAAGAGGGAATGCTGCTATTAACAAATTGCTCAAATATGTGTCTTGTGGGTTTAGTGCATAATTTAATTAATATAGTGCTCTGCCGTCAAGATTATTTTGGTGATGGGTGCTGGTTTGTTCCTTCATGAGCTTTCAGGTAGAGTATTTTGTATATGTGACCGTTCTTGCTTCCATTCAAGGGAGCAGGGTGACCCAGATTGTTGTCACCACCCCCCACCCTCCAATTCAGATAGACCTTTGTTGCACTAACAGGTCTTTTAATTCACAAATTCAACTTTTTATGTCCAGCATTTTTTCTCATTCAGTATGCATGTGATGCTGCAGTCCCTAAATAATATTTCCACTGGGACTGTAAACAAAACCATCTCCTGTATCAGTAAACTAAAAAACCCCCAAAAAACACCCACCAAACAAAACAAACAACAAAAAAAACCCCCCAAACAAACCCAACAACCCAGCTCCCTTTGAAAACCAAGCTATTGCAGCTCCCCATTTCTACAGGTTACAGACTGTGGTTATTTTCCTACTTTTCCTTCTGTTTATGTTCCGTACTCTTGCATTCATACCTCACGTAGTACTAAGGCATCCACAGAAATACAAAACCAATTTTTGTGAACGATTACCTCGTACTCAAAACTCGTGTGTTTTACAGAAATTTGGCAGGTTTGAAATTAAAAAAAATCGAACACTGTACCTGGGGATTGTTTTTTTGTTTTTTTGTTTACTGATAGCAGGAGAAGGTGGTTTTGTCTGCTAGTTTCCTAACCCAATATGCATGTTGGTCAACACTGTAGGAATATAAGCACTCCTTGATATCATTTCCAACTTAATCGTGACTACAAGTAATGCTGTGTGTACTCAATCCCCAAAATACACGTGTATTTTTCATACTAGAAAAAAATAATGAAAATCACCATTTTCCGACTAGGGCTGTTTACAAGATGCTGCTACACGACCCGCAAGCTAATACAGGAGTGTAACCATTCAATGCAAATATGGCGGATTGGTTTACTGGATTCATGCTAGTTTTCGTTTCACTTTCAAGTTTTATCGTGTGTAGCTATGTTTAGTGGATTTAAGTGTCAGTCGGTTTTATGTTTTGGTGGAAACTATGCTCAGTGAAAAAATGGGCCTTCACAGCTCAAGAAGCGCAAATTTTGTGGAAATAAGTACACAGAGGCACGCGAATGATAGGCCTTAGTGACGAAACTGGAGACAGAAAGTTCCAAGTTTTGAAACGAAACACTACTCCACTGGAACAAAAACCACGACTTGTACAGAGTTTTGGCATTGTCTTGTAATAAATATTTGTATCACATTATGGTTCGAGGAAGGAAATGAGTTCGTGATTGACTTAGTGAATGTCTTGAACAGTTTACACCCGAGTCAGTGAGTGGGAAAACAGAATTGTGTTGGCTTCAAGTTTTGGTTTATTACATCTTTTCTTTTCGCTATCATTTAGTAATAAATACATAGACTTGTAAACCAAAATATGGATAATGCAATTATTTGTGTTGAATCTTACAATTTACATTTTTTTGTCAATGGCAGTGAAATAATTTTTATTTATTTTTTTAGTTTCTTGGGTAGGGCTCAGAAGTCTACCAATGGTGAGACTTTGCATATGCAACCATTTTTCCACTACCAACTTAAGCTGCATTCCAACTTTGGGGATGACTTTAACACCAGCGTGCATGCATTTTAAAAATTATCCATTCCTACTGGCATGCAGTGACCTACTCTTCTGAAACGTGTGAAAGGTGACACTACTTTTAAAGCATGTGCAAGATGTGCTCCACTTTTATAGTCTCAACCGGGAGACATGGCAAGTGACGTTGGTTATAAATTAATAAAAAAATTCCCTTGAAATTGAATTACTCCTACTGTCAGATCAAGAGCGCAATGGTCTAACCACCTGGCTATTCCATACCCCAAATAGAGCAAATGTGTACAGTTTTACATTATTGTAAATATAAACATTTCCATGTTAAGTTTCTGGAGTGGATAAACTGTCTTGAAAAGAACTCTGTATTTCCGTTGCAGGAGTCTTGCATAAAAAAGAACACAGTAGATCTATACAATTGAAGTGCGTGCATACAAACACACTTAAAAGTGCATGCATGTCTGACATACTCACATATGACACACTTGCTGTAGAATACATAGTGTCACTGATTAGACTTAAGTGCTGTTCAAAACTAACGGAAAGCTTTATGTTCCCAGGTCGACACAAGACAGACAACATGCACTACCTTCAGCCTCTCAACCCACATCCAGAATCCAGAAAGCAAAGATGGGATTCACCTCACTACTGGCCTCTACTCCATGAGCTACAAACCCGAGGCAGAAGTGATGAAAACAGCAGCAGCCGACATCATACTTCTACAGTTCCCAGAAAATCATCTTGACCACTGTCCTGACCAGCATCTTGCAGGCCTTCCAATCCAACAGAAATACTGACCTGAGCAACCTTTAGTCCTGCAGTGGATCCCTTCCATTGCAGTGTGTGACAATGACTGACTCCCTGGTGAAGGAAAACACAAAGGCAGGTGAGGTATACCTGTGAGTCTGAAGCCAAGACCTGTCACCTAGGCCAAATGGCAAAGTCAGTGTTCAATACAGTAGCATCTACGCAATGACAAGTCAGATCCCAGTGACGAGTCGGATCCCAATGACCTGCCGACATGTACATGAACTTCCGAAAAGGCCATAAAGAGCTATGCCCTTGCAAGACGAGCAGCCAGATAACAGAACATATTACAGCCCTGCCCACTATGCAAAACATTTCAAAGATCCCCAAATGACAGAACACATATTACATCCCTGCCTGCTAATAAATATTCCAAAGGATCTCCAGACAACAGAACATATATTACAGCCCTGCTCACTACACAAAACATTCCTAAGATCTCCACACAACAGAACATTATTTTAGGCCTGGCTGCTACTTGAAACATTCCAAAAGAGGATCTCCAGACAACAATGTAATGCAGCCCTGCCTGCTACCTGAAACATTGTGAAAGAGCAACTGGCCTGACCCCACCCCAGTGTCCAAGCATCACCACGTCAACTTAGAACCTGCAGCTCACCACTGCCTTCATCATCATAAAGACTGAGCCGTCTGGTTCCAATGCAGAAGAAAAATGGGAACGTCGCACCAACGAAAACTCCGGCCAACAAGCTTCTCGCAGCTGTGGGTGCCATTGCCACTGCAATGGGGCCATGCAACTTCAAGTTCAACTACCTTTATATTGTGAGTATGATAAGATATGACATTTATTTTTTCACTCCTGGTAACTCTAATGAAAAGACAGCTCACACAGGTGCCTTGATAGAGGCTTGATCCTGGGCTGTTGGGTCATGAGAGCAATGCTCTGACCACTGAACAGTTTTAGCAACACGTTAGTATCTCAATTTAGAAGTTAGTGTGATGCAGGTTTTCTAGTGTCAGAGACACGCATTAGTGCATTAAATATAATCACTTAATGCTAACACATATTCATGAACACATCTATGAGCTATGCATGTGTGCACATGCAGTCACTGAGTCAGACACGCACTGTAAGTGAAATGTATGGTTTGTTCTTGTGGTAATGCTGATAAATGGGATGAATCAGTTGTGACATATAGTGGCACACAAGCACACACATTTGCTCTTTCTCTCTCTCTCTCTCTCTCTCTCTCTCTCTCTCTCTCTCTCTCTCTCTCTCTCTCTCTCTCCTCTCCTCTCTCTCTCTCACACAGAATTTTTTTTTCTTCTCTCTCTCTCTGTGCGTCTCTCACACCCACCCACACACCCCCCCATGCATGCCCCCCCCCCCCCCCCCCCCACACACACACTCCTAATCACACATTTTTAGTTTTGATTTTCAGGTACCTTTGCAGCAATCTTCAACCATCTCACCATACAGGCCACACTTGATCTTGTCTTGTCAGGCCCATGTTGGTAGAGGGTAGGGAATGGCTGACACAGGAAACCAACAAGACCTATCAGGGTTTTGTTTTCTTGGGATCTGGGACATGGAAAATAGTCATTCTTAAGTCTTCAGAGCATTTCCAATCGTTCAGTTTTCACCAATAGGCTTGCACGCTTCCAGTTCCCAAAGGACCGAGTCTGAACATTGGGTCTTATTTTCGTGCGAATGGGTCTCCCCCCCCCCTCTCTCTCTCTCTTACACACACAGACACCCGCATATACACAGAGACACAGACACACACACACACCACACACACTACACATTTGCGCATTCAGTTCCCAAAGGACTGAGTCTGCGTCCGTCCGTCCGTCCGTCCGTCCGTCCGTCCGTCCGTCCGTCCGTCCTCCTCTCTGTCTCTCTCTCTCTCTCTCTCCTCTCTCTCTCTCTCTCTCTCTCTCTCCTCTCTCTCTCTCTCTCTCTCTCTCTCTCTTCTCTCTCTCTCTTCTCTGTCTCTCTTGTGCATGCATGCGTCTTATTGTTGTGTTGGTGGGTCGATGGGATTTGGCACTTGAGGTAGACGGGAAAAATGAGCAGTTGCAGCAGTTCCAGTGTAGCGGCTTCCTTCAACAGGTTTACAGGTCACTGGAGCACACTTTCCTCTGCTCTCATCATGTTTTGCCCCAGGAGTTGTTTCATCATTGGTTTGTTTGTCTTCATTCGGACTTCCCTTTTTGTTTACCTGGGAACGATCACTGGGCACCAACTTCCGATTGCTTTCAGTATTGCTTGCTAAAAACTTAGAATGAAATGAAATTGTGAATGAAATAAATGTGAATAAGAGATAAAATTAAAAACCAAAAATAAAATCCAGCAAAATAAAATGAAAAATTCAGAAATAAAACCAAAAACTTAAGAATAGTCTAGAATGAAATAAAGTGAAATAAAATAAAATAAAATAAAAAATAAAATAAAATAAACTGAATAAAGTGAAATAAAATAAAATAAAATGAAAATAAAATAAAATAAACCAGACATAAAATTAGCCACAAAAAGAATAAAACAGAACAAGGGGGGTGGGGGAAGCAAGAAATCTGACAGCAATCTGGGTGACAGTGATCACTTCGTCCGAAAATGCCTACGCCTACAACAGCACCTTTGAGACAGTACGTCCATTCATGAGGTTTTATGACTGGGTCATCCCGTCCATGTCTGATGGGATTTGCATTTGGAATCAGCACTACAGCTTTGAGACGGTGGTCAAGAGGTATTGTGATGTGGTCGTCCCTTTCCGTTACTGGTTGGTTTTCTTATCAGGAATTCCACCACCTACAACGGCTCTGAGACAGTGGTCAGTTCTTGCGACTCGGTCGTCCCTGCGTTTCCTTAGCCTTCCCTCCTTTATCAAACATGGGTCCTGACCTGGTGAGTCATCGTGTGGATCACCGGGAGTCATCTTGTGGGCCAAGTTCTGTGGATCATCTTCTCCATGAGTGGGGCTGTCGTCTGCTACATCACGTTCTGTGGATCATCTGCCTTCTCCATGAGGGGCTGTCGTCCTCTCCATGAGTGGGCTGTCGTCTGCTACATCACGTTCTGTGGATCATCTGCCTTCTCCATGAGGGGGCTGTCGTCCTCTCCATGAGGGGCTGTCGTCTGCTACATCACGTTCTGTGGATCATCTGTCTTCTCCATGAGTGGGCTGTTGTCTGCTACATCACATTCTGTGGATCATCTGTCTTCTCCATGAGGGGGGCTGTCGTCTGCTACATCATCAAGTTGTGTGCATCATCAGTCTTCTCCATGAGGGGGCTGTCGTCTACTTCATCATCAAGTTGTGTGCATCATCAGTCTTCTCCATGAGGGGGCTGTCGTCTACTTCATCATCAAGTTGTGTGGATCATCTGAGAATCTTCTCCATGAGTGGGGCTGTCATCTGCTGTATCAAGTTCTGTGGATCATCTGAGAATCTTCTCCATGAGGGGGCTGTCGTCTTCTCCATGAGTGGGGCTGTCGTCTGCCCTGGACATCAAGTTCTGTGGATCATCTGAGAATCTTCTCCATGAGGGGCTGTCGTCTTCTCCATGAGTGGGCTGTCATCTGCTCATCATCAAGTTCTTGAGGGTGAGTATACAGCTGTACAGCTACAGCTGAGTGACTTTATAGTACAGGATTCAGGTGTCAGCTTTTGGGTGTTTTTTTTCTTTTTTGCTTTAAAAAAATAAATCTCTGCGTTTAGGAGAAAGTTTACATTCTCTTGAAACGAGTCATCGAGTTTAAAAAAAAAGAAATTACGGACATAGAGCTTGTGGGTTTGGTTGCTGCAGACTTGGCAACTTCAACATCTGGAATGGAGGGTATCACACATTGATTGAAAATCCTCATTGTGTTGTGTTTGTAATTAAAAAAAAAATTACTGAAAAAATGTATTTGAATAGAATAACTGGATGGTTTATTGTAATGTTTGAAAATATAACTCCATAAACAGATCAGATGGAATTTGACTAAATTGAGAAAGTGATGAATTAAATATATCTGAAGAAATAAGGTATATATATATTTTTTTCATTTCTGACATACTTTTGCCTGTCCAATTTTTTTTCTTTGTGGGGCGGAGAGGCATCTTTCTGTTTCTGCCTATTTTTTTTCATAGCTCAGGCCCATTCTTTAACTGTTATTTTCTTACTGACCTCTCTCCTGGTAAAGTTTTTAGTTTTGATTTGTAATTTTGTGTCATGGTCTCTGTCATTGTTTCTTTGTTTTTCCTTATTTTCCACCAGATTTTAACTTTCTGTTCTGTTTTACCAGGTACCACACGTGACAGGAGAGTGCCACTCGAGTCCAACACCACCAGCGCTTTTCCTGACAGGTGGCAGAAAGAAATCATCAGGTATTTTTCAATTTTGTCAGCTTTTCCTCTGTCTGGTCTAGTTTCTGTCCTTGTCGTTGTGTGATGTTTGTCGCCATGTCTGTCCTCTGTTGAGCCTGTCTTTTTTCTCTTTGGGTTGTCTGTCCTTGCTTGTGTTTGCATTTGTTTTTTTTTATATTTCTTCCTGTCTTTCTTGGGGATTATTTTATTTTTACTTCTGTATTGTATTGTATTGTATTGTATTGTATTGTATTGTATTGTATTGTATTGTATATCAGTGGGGGAGACTGACTGCTTTGTCACCAGCACACCATAAATGTTGTGAGTTATGTGGCTGTTGTCAAAAATTGGACAGGGGCTTAACAGATACAATAATGCCCAGTTTGTTTGATCCTGTTTATCCAGTTAGCAACCTACACATCACTTGATAGAACACACACGGTTTTTGTCCTCTAGCATTGTAGAAAATGGTGGCTCTCTGAAATCATTCTGCTCCAACATGTAATTGAGCAGTGAATTCAAGGTGGTTACAGTAATGAATAGATATGTAAAGAAAAAAAAAGATGGATGGGACATTCGGTATGCCGTGCAACTTGAACCAGCCCCATTACTATTACTACCACTTCTTAAAAAAGAAAACTGCTGAAATCACAGTGTGTACTGCTGCGGCTTGTGGCAGGAGAGAAAACCACTGTGGTCGTTCTGTGTAGGGAAAGAATTAAACTCACACTCACACACATGCGCTTACACACACACGGTGTGTTCACGCACACATAAACACACCAACCACACGTACACTCACTCTCTCTCTCTCTCTCTCTCTCTCTCTCTCTCTCTCTCTCTCTCTCTCTCTCTCTCTCTCTCTCTCTCTCTCTCTCTCTCTCTTCTTCTTTCTTTCTTTTTCTTTCTTTCTTTCTTTCTTCCTCTCTCTCTTCGCCCCCTCTCTCTCTCTTCCCCCCCTCTCTCTCTCTCTCTCTCTTTTTTTCTTTCTTCTTTCTTCCCCCCCCCCCTCTCTCTCCTCTCCTCTCTCTTCTCTCTTCCTCTCTCTCTCTCTCTCTCTCTCTCTCTCTCTCTCTCTTCTCTCTCTCTGTCTCTGAAATGAGAATTTCCTTTTCTTTTATTTTAAAAATCTTTCCATGACATTCACTCTCTTTTTCTCCTCATTTTCTGAATATAGTCCCTTCTGCCTTTTTAAAAATGTTGAAAACCACCTTTTATTTTTCGTTTTCAGATGTTCTGGACATTCAGGACATCTGCCGAGGAAGACATCTATCCAGGAGGAACAGCTATCAAGGACAACAAGGAAGAGGACATTCCAGCCAAGTCGCATAGGAAGACATTGCCTATGACCAAGTAGGCTTCTGCAAAGGTTTCCACCTGTCCCAGTGATTATTTTATGACTGACAGCTGTTGTTACCTGTAAAGAGCCATGCATCCATTTTCCTGAAATTATGAAAAAATTGTACAACAATGAAAATACAAAGAATAAAAATATTTCTGAAAAAAAATGAAAACTAAAAAATGAAAGAAAAGTTTGACTGAAATGAAAGAAAAAGAAAAACAAAAAAAGCAGATACAAAAAAAAACAAAACAGAAAGAAAAAATACTTTACAAAGTGTATGAAAATAAGGCAAAGTAGTAAAATATGATGTGAAAATGTAGAATGCTTGTTGGGATCAGTGGTAATGCAGAAATAACTGGAAGATTGGGACCATGTTTTTTGTCGTTTTTCCCTACTATTTAAACTTTATATAACAGAAGTAGAATGGCTGGCACCCTCAATACTGCCTGCTGTTGGTTCCCCTTTGGAAAATGATTGGTGTAATAGGACATTATTTGATGGAATTAATCTGTTACTTGGTTGATTCATTTCGAATTTGAAATGATGGCTTTAAAGTGAATGTTAGGAGCAATTGTAATTTGCTTTGTTTCAAGACTTAAGTTGTTTTTTTTAGAGGAATTTGAGGAGGAGAGGGTGAGGTGGTAAAGAGTAGCAGATCATTACGTAAATGGAAATGCGCTATGGGATAAGATTTCAACAATTTACAGTGCCACTGAGGAAGTGGGAAAGTTAAGATGAACTAAAATCTTTTTAATTCTTAAGCGCCATACACAACTTTCATTGACGACGCAGGTTATGTTAAAAAGGACAATTTATCATATAGTAACAAAGCTCACACCTACAGTTGACTTGCATGCATGATAGCAGAGATACCCCCCTTCACCCTTCGCCCAAGTTTGAGTGGAAAAACTGTTATTCTGACAAATTTTTTTTTGTTGAAATTTTAAATTTTTTTCTGACACAGAAACCTACTAAGAAATTGGCAACAATACTGAAAGATATTTGGCATTGAAGATTTTCTGTCAGAAACTTGGCAGCAGAAAAGTTAAAAAAAAAAAAAAATCACATAAAAGATAAATTTCTATATGTCCTTCATGTTCATGGGACAGTAGTTAGTGAATATTTTTGTATTGTGAACAAATTTGTGTGATGATTTGCCAATCGTATAATTTGTGTGATGATTTGCCAGTTGTATAACATTTCTTATTGGTTTGTGGCATCAAGTCCATCAATAAGTTTTAAGAATTAATTGAAAATTCCCCCCACCCCTCACCCTACCCCACCCCATTCTTTGGTTTGAGCTCTGAGGTTTGTCCATCGTGATTTTTGCCTTTAGGTGACTGTTTTTGCCCACCATTAAAGGGACGGTGGCATTTTGACTTGCAAATGACATCAAAAGTTTATAATCGGTTTTCATGTTCCACAGTGTTAGTGTGTTTTTTTTTTGTTTTTTTTTGTTTTGTGTTTTTGTTTGTTGTGTGTGTGTGTGTGTGTGTGTGTGTGTGTGTGTGTGTGTGTGTGTGTGTGTGTGTGTTGTGTTCGTGAAGGGGGTAATATGGGGAGGAGACATAGGGTCAGATAAGAGGCAATAAAGGGAAAAGGGGTCTAGGAGGGGGTACAGATGCACATTTAGAGCAGTACAGATAGTTAGAATAGAGGGTGGTTGATAGGTTTTTTCTTTACATGGTTGGGTTTTTTGTTGTTGTTGTAGATGAAAGCAACTTTTTACATGATTTATTTCGGGTCTTTTGTTGAAAAGATGAAAGCAACTTGTTCAAAAATGTCTTGGACCTAAAATCACTTTTATACAACTGAAAATTTGTGGACACCGAAGTCCAATAATAGCTGTAGCTTTGTTGGGATTTGTGATTTGGACTTGAAGCTCCATACTATTGCGAGCTGCTTATCGCCTTCGTGGTTGGTGGGCCTATAAACATTAAACTGAATTGAATTCATATCATCGTGTCTGTAGCTACATACCATTTGTTTATGTGCTGTTGTGTCCACATGCATTTTAACATTCAGACCGACCAGCTGACAGACAACCCTTACCTGTTATTAACTGTTAACACTAACCCTGACACATAACCTTTACCCTAACCCTTGCCCCACATGTGGACACAAAAGGCAGGTAGACAACAGGTATATGCTGACACTATGGCTAAACATTTTTTCTTTTGTGTTAAATAAAGTTGTAAATGGTTAAGCACAGGGCTCCTTTATACCTTGCTCTCGAGAATGAAAAAGTTATATGCAAACAGTGATCAATATTGAATGTGCCAAAGTGATTTGAAAATGATCATCGTAATCAAATAATTGTAATAATTTTTAATCTGCTCTTCCGTTAGAGCTCCGATGTTCACAAATAGTTGCATTTTGCATACGCAACCACTTTTGCCCACCATTAAGGTAGCAGCATTCCGACTTCAGGAATGTGCTATGATCAAATACTATTGCAAGGGTTGGTAGGAAGAGGTGGGTTTTTTGTGTTTTTTTTCTAAATAGATTTTTAGGGGATGTGAGAATGTTGTGGTACATAGGAATGGGGAAAGAAGTTTAATGACTAGGGATAGGGATAATAAAATATTCATGAGTATTTTGAGATAGTAATTCATACTTGTATTTGTACTGGTTGGTGTCAAAGGGCAGGCAAACTTTGTGATTAGGTTCAGGGAAGGTGGGGCAGGGAACATTTTAGAAAAAAAAGTGCATCTATAAAGAGGTTGTTTTAGAAGCTTCGATTGAACAATTTGGATGGGATGGTGAATCAAAGAAAATTTTTTTTAAACAGAAGTAGGGGATAGTGGCTTTAGAATGCATTATTGAATAGTCATTGGGGGAAGGTACTGGGAGACGGTGAGGATGCAGGTGCAGAAAAAAGGCATTAGGAAATAGGAGGGGTAGAGTGTTCAGGTCAGTGGAATGAGTGCCATGTGGTGTGTGTGTGTGGTGTTGTTTTTGTGTGTGTGTGTGGTGTGTGTGTGTGTGTGTGTGTGTGTGTGGTGTGTGTGTGTGTTGTGTGTGTGTGTGTTTATTCACTCATTTTCTTTTATTTTCGAGGATTATGGAATAATGCTCATGTGTTGGCTTTTTTTACATCCAGTCCCCATGTTCGCAGTTTACTAAATTTAGTCATCAGTTCCCACTGGCACACAATGGCCTACTCTTTCGTGTGTGTGTTTTTTATTTCATCTTTTGTTTCAAGGATAATAGGTAAGCACTTGTGTGCTTTTTGTACATCCAGTCCCATGTGCATACAGTTTTAAGTTTTTGTCATCATTTTTACGGATGTGTAGGGGAATAGATGGACTTGCGCTACAGGCCAATCTAAGATATGTATACCACAGGTATTTTCTCATCACCAGTGTAGGCTATTTTGTGCAACAAGCACAAAAGTTAGTTACCCCTTTTAAAATTTTAGATTTTTTAACTTTTATTTTGAGGATAATGGAATAAGTACTTGTGTGCTTTTTGTCCATCCAGTCCCCATTGGTATGCAGTTTTGTCAATTTTGTCATCCGTTCCACTGGCATACAGTGGCCTACTCTCCCAAAAAGCCGAATGGATTTTAACTTGTGTGCAAGATGTTTTGCATGTGTTCGCACACAGGTGCTCGGTTTATAGTCTCATCTGAAGGACTTTGGGGGAGTGAAGTTGGCTTTTTTTTTTGGCAGGGGAAGGAGAGGTGTGATATGCAAAACAGCACTTACCAAAACATGAATTTCAATTCTGTGTGTGTGTGTGTGTGTGTGTGTGTGTGTGTGTGTGTGTGTGTGTGTGTGTGTGTGTGTGTGTGTGTGGTTTAAGGAAATAGCAAATTACTGGCTTTGCAGCTGTAAACAGTTTTGACTTAAAAATTGCTGTTTTTTTGGAAAGGATGGATGTGGAATAAGTTTTGGAATATCACATAAAATTGTGGAATTTGATTTTAAAAAATTTCTAGTGTATTAAAATTTTTCCAAACTTACATTAGAAAAGGCATTTTTTCCTTTTTATTTGACAAAATCTGGCATAAGAAAACCATCTTTGCCTTTCATTCTATATGCATAAGATTGCAAGCATCTTTTATTGGTGTGTTCTTTTATCTTATGTCTTTGTCATCTTTGCCATAAGTCAGGGACTTGCCCATTACCCAGGTCATAGTACTCCCAGCCCATTGATAGACCACTCCATCTGCATCTCTCTCGGCAGTCTTTCTTTGGCTTTTGTCAGCACAAATGTACTCTGTCAAAGCCTCTTAAAAAATTTTGTAATCTTTCAAGGGGTTAAAAAAAAAAAAGATGGAGGCCCCACAATGTAATTCAGAAAAAAAAAACCCTGACAAAATAATGGAATTTTTTTTCTTCTAAATATAGGAAAGAGGAAATTAGTGGGGGAAAGGGTTAGAAAAAAAGGGTTGTATTGAAGACTAAAGGTAAAAAGATTTTACTGCGATCAATGCTGATAGCTGTATGATTTATTGTCTGCTTTTTTAGATTTGTCCAACTTTTTCACTCTTTATCTGTCATGTATTGAACTTGACTTCAAATGTGTGGACATGTATATTCTGAAATTCCAGTGTAGCAAATGTGAACCTATTCTAGCAGATCACTGTGAAAACAGTGTGGTAAAAAGTTTTGTCAGCCTTTCTTCTTTTGCTTTTGTGCTCTCTTGAAACCTCACTCACTCACTCACTCAGTCCCATGTCCCAAAGGACGTAGGGGGGACATGAGAGAAGACGCAACGGAGATCTTTTTCCATGCTTCATGATCCTGTGTGGCTAGTAGGAGGCGTTGCAGGGGTTGGGCAGTCCAGTCTTTGATGTTGTCAACCCATGATTTCTTTTGGCGGCCTCTTCTTCTCTTGCCCTCGACTGTTCCTTGCAAGATGGTTTTTGCTAGGGTGTTGTCTTGTGGTGTGACCAAACCACATCAGCTTTCTCCTCTTTATGGTGGAGAGCAAAGGCTCTTGGGGGCCCACACGCTTTTTGATTTCTTCTTTCACATAGTTATTGGTCTTGTGTTCTTTGTATGATATTTTGAGGAGTCTTCTGTGGCACTTGTTCTCGAATGCTTGGATTCTTCTCTCTAACTCTGCTGTCAGAGTCCATGATTCACAGCCATATAGGAGGATAGATATCACAAGGGATTTGTAGAGGTGGTATTTGGTGCAGAAGCTGATGTTGTTGCTTCTGATGAAACCTGGGTTGTGAAAAACTAGAAATGGTATATGAAAAAAAATTCAATTTATTTTTTTAGTAGTTGGTTTTAAACTGTTTACGAGCAGTTGTACTAAACACTTGGCTGTATTAATGGTTTGGATTTTTTTATTTTGGGATTTATCTATTTTTCTTTTCGGTACTTTAGATCAATTTCCAAGTAGAGGAAAAACAGCCACTTTTCTTGTCACTTACTTTATTTTGTATTGAAACATTTGGCATAGTTTTCTTAGAATTAATTACCAAAAGGCAATGATGCTTTTATTGGTTTTTTTTTATTTACTCGATGTGAAGTTCTGAGTGCAGAGTGAGGCAGTTTGTTGCTGATACCCTTTTTTCTTTTTATGATTTTCTTTAAAATAGAACATTGCTTTTTCTTGAATGATATACATTATGCTTTTAAGTATGTTCAGTAGTGGTTTTGGCGTTTGATGTTTTTATTTTGGAGGCTTGAAATGTCTCTGCTTTATTTGGGCAATTGTGTAATTTAGTTGAGTGTAACCATTTCAAGGAATGCCCACATTTTTCACCTTCAAATGAAGGATAATGTATGTGTGTAGCTTGTTGCCTGAATCAATTCTTGATCATAACAACCTGAAAGACATGGCTCAAATCATGTCTTCAACATATCTTTGTTTGAAATTTTTGGACAGTGGTTTTGCATGGCAGACATGTTTAAAGTTATGCAGTTTTTTTTTGTTTTTGTTTTTAAAGTTGTGCAGTTAATGCCCTCCACTTTGTTTTGTCCCCCTCCCAATTTACAAGTATTCCAGGCTTAATGTTAGCATTATTATGTGCATTATTTCACAATGTATTTGAAGCTGCTTTTCTATTGAATTTACTCCCATGAAAGGGTGAATTGGAAACCACATTTGCTAGTATGTGAAGTTTTTTTTGTTTTTGATTGCAAGTATGATCAGTGGTTTCCATGCGCTGTTTGTACATTGTGTTAAACCTTTTTGTTATTGCTCCAAACCCAGTTAAACTTGTTCTGGAATCCAAACTGGAAATGCAATTTTATAACCCAATTTGATTACTGTTATGTGATCAAATTCAATTGCCCATCTGAGAGTGGAAAGAATGTTGCATGTTTCTTCAGAGAATCAAAAAGTTTCATGTAAACAGTATTGCTTTTTTTTTCTTTTCTGTACATATCTATCTATACATTTGTTTTAAAAAATGGTGAGCACACACCACTGGCACTTGACTACCCAACTGACTTTTCCTCAGAAAAACATAAGCTTTTTGTGGTTGCTTTTTTATTTTTTTTAATATTTTATTCTTTTATATCGAGGATAATGGAATAAGCACTTGTGTGCTTTTTTTCATCCAGTCCCTGTGTGTTATGCAGTTGTGTAAATATTGTCATCTTTTCCCACCGGCACACAATGGCCTACTCTTATGAAAAGCGGAACAGGATTTAACGTGTGTGCAAGATGTTCTGCTTGCATTCGCACAAGGGGTCTCGTTTACAGTCTCATCCGAAGGACTTTTGGGAGAGTGGAGTCAGCACTGATAACTCCAGGGGAAAAATCCCCTCCAACGGAAATCGAACACGGGTCTCAAATTGCGAGTGCAATGTTCTGACCACTAGCTTTAAACATCCTTGCACTGTTCCCTGTGGATGAAGAGACAGAGAAAACGATGGGAAGACATCATCAGAGGTGGACTGGCCTTGGGTGGAATGATTTGCTACAGAAAACGGGACCATGGGAAGTGGAGGAAGCTGGTTGCAAAAACTTCATTGGTGCCCCCATGGTTCGAAAGGACTACGGGATAGGTGAACTCCTTTAAAACCTGCAAACTGATGTTTTGTACATAATTTTTTTAGGGTGTTTGTGCTTTCTGGCTGTTAAGATGACATGGTTGGAATTAAGCTTTTTGCCACTTTTGTGATTTTAAAACATTTTTGAATGAACATGTCATTGTGGCCTGAGATTTCAAAAGGTGGGAACATTCAAAAGCAAACAAGTCAGTTGGTGGGTCATTGTGTCACTGCTGGTCAGAGCATTGGGAAAAGCCTACCTCCCCCTTCAGCAAAAAAGCCTGAAGTAGGGTTGGGTAGCCGGCTCGCAGCTGAAATAGATTTTAGAATGATTTGAAAAGGCTTAATGAAAAGAAATACCAAGAATAAAAAAACATGACCAAGGCTTTGTTCATAGTGCCATTCATGAATGACTGTGTTTGCAAATGTAGAATGTGTACAAGATCTCTGATGCACATATATATGCCTTATTTCTGTACTTCTTCTCTCACCCCCTCTTTTTGTCTCCGCTCTTTCCCCATACAAAGTACCCAATCAGTCCTGCAAATATGTATGAACACCTGATCCATTCAGACTTATTCAAATGACTGTCAGAATTAATATACAAATGCACAAGATATGTCTTCTTTAGATCGTTCAAGCACTCCTTAAAGTAATAAGTCCCCCAAAGTATGCATTCAAATCCATACAAAATCACTTTGAAATGTATAAGATTTATCAAAATCTTTGCACACGAGCACACAAATTGATATAATTATAGCATGTACTATTTTTCCCATACACTTTACAATTTATAGCCTGCAGACAATCTTGTCAAATTTTGAGGTAAAAGATAAAAATGATAAAGAAAAACCTTTATTCAGGAGGCAGAAGTTTCAATACTGATCATTTGCTTCAAATTGGTCATTTTTATACTTACGAAGTGATGTCATATGTCAAAAACATCTACATGTTTAACAAGGCATATAATTATGTGGTATCTATTTTCATGTACTGTTGATTATATTGAATACCACCTCCAGTCATGACAGATTTCAAGGCTTGAATTAAGCTGCTCTCTCCAGGAAGAGTGTGTTAACACAAGAGAAGCGCCAGCCCACCCCTTTCCATTTTTATTTATTTCCCCTTTGCAAATGTATTTGTTCCCTTGTAATAGTTGCTTTTTAGTCAGGAAATTTTGCTAGGACAAACTCTTTTTGTCATGCCTTCTTAAACACTCGGCAACAATTGTTGTCATATGAGCAAAAATGCGTTGCACTGCTTGTATAAGTCGGGCCCAGCATATACCATTCTGTTATGGGTTTTTAGTACGCTAAATTGTGAATCACACATGGGACTTCTCGAGTTTACATCTATCCAAAAAAACAAAACATCAGACAAGTATTAGAAAGTGTTGGTTTTGAACCTGAAGTTGAAAATTACTGGAGCCACTGAAACTGAATGAGGTGACAGCCCTGATTGGCTTTCGTGGTCAGTAAGGCTACATACAATATTATGATTAAGCATCCAGACCCTAATCGAAGGTCTTGTGCCTTCAGACTGTCAATCCACCATTATTCATATTCTGTGCATTGATAGCCATGCCTGCAATTTAAAAAAAAAATTGTACATAAGAAAAAATAGAATCAAAATATATAAAATTGGCATTTCTTTTATTCAGTTATTTTTCAAAGCAAACATTTTGTTGGATTTTAATGTCCGTATGTATGTCCACTTTTGGAGGTTAAAATGTCACAGTATTCACTAATAACCCATTGCCGTTGTTGCCAAATTGATGCAGAAGAGTCATAAAAACCATAATGTCTAATAAGTGCTCAGTGCCATCACTTTCTTGCACAACAAAGTGTAAAAGACGAAGATCAATCACCCAAGTTCAGCAAGATCATGGCATTCTCCAATGATCTGAATTCTATCATTTCCATTTGTTGTATATATTTGGTCGTTTTAAGTCGGTATGACTTTTTGTGACATTTTTATTTTAATTTTACATAAAAAACACAATTCAGAAAAAAACAAAGATTAAAGTGGAATGAAATAGGCACATGACTATAGATATTTCATTTGGAATTCAGGGCACAGCTATATATATGAATATACATATAATCTGCATGACAAGTGATATTAACAATATGCAAAAGTGGGAAATAAGTTCCATAAGTCAACAACTGTTTCAATGAGAAAAGCAAGTAAAACTATTATAGTGTGTGTGTGTGTGTGTGTGTGTGTGTGTGTGTGTGTGTGTGTGTGTCATTTCTGAAAAAAACATATTTGACATAAAAGCATAAAGGCTTTAGAATGAGAACTAAACTGAATTGTATAAAATGTGTAGTAAATTAAAACAAATTGTAAAATGAAACAGTATAGCACTGCATTCATGTGCTGATAACTCATTTTCAATAAAGACAATGACTTTCATATGTAATAAATGTACGTATGGTGGAAACTGATTTAAGTACAACTGTACAGTATAAAAGATGATCGTGTGCACACAAACACAAAAAAAATGAATACACATGCACACACACACATACACAAAAGCAAGAACAACACACACAACACACACACACACACACACACACACACCGACACACTGGGATAGCCTAATGGTCAGAACACTGCGCTGGCATTTTGGTACTACCCGAGTTCGATTCTCGTTCGAGGGGATTTTTTCCCTGGAGTTAACATCAGTGCTGACTCCACTCTCCCCAAAAGTCCTTTGGATGAGACTGTAAATGACGCCCTGTATGCGAATGCTCGCAGAACATCTTGCGCACACGTTAAATCCTGTTCCGCTTTTCATAAGAGTAGGCCATTGTGTGCCGGTGGGAACAGATGACAATATTTACAAAACTGCATACAAATGGGGACTGGATGAAAAAAAGTACACGAGTGCTTATTCCATTATCCTCGATATAAAGTAATAAATAAATAAATAAAAAAAACACACACAATGTATCCAAATTAATGCAAAAGTTTTTCTGTTTTATCCCTACTTTTAAACATGATGGGGACGGGACAGCCAGTGGTCGGAACATTGCACTGGCAATTTGATGACCTGGGTTTGATTCATGTTCGAGGGGATTTTTCCCCTGGAGTTAACATCAGTGCTAACTCCACTCTCTCCAAAAGTCTTTCGGATGAGACTGTAAACCGAGACCCCATGTGCCAACGAACGCAGAACATCTTGTGCACACATTAAATCCTCTTCCGCTTTTTGTAAGATAAGGCCATTGTGTGATGGTGGGAACGGGTGACAAGATTTACAAAACTGCATACACACTGGGACTAGATGTTAAAAAAGCACATGAGTGCTTATTCTATTATCCTCGATAGGCCTATAAAAGTAATAAACAGATAAATAAAATATTAGCCTGACTACTGCAAAGGTTGTTATGCCTACTGTGGCCTGCTTCAGTTAGGTCTAAGTGTTCAGTATTGCGCTCTGCACTAGTGTTAGTCGGTAGTGATTTTGTAACTGACATTTAGATTATCAAATGTCGCTGGTTGTAAAACTGCTAATTCATTGTTGAATAATGATGAAACTCATTGACGAACTCGGGACTTTTCCCTTGTAATAGCAGTGTCACAGGCGTGGGTGAAGAGACTTCACATTGATGTATCGTTATAGATTTATTTAGGCTAGCCCATATCCCCAAGGGGGGGGGGGGGGGGGGGCTTTCAGTATTCTCTTTCTTCTTATTCTTAAATCTTTTATATCAAGGATAATGGGATAAGCACTCGTGTGCTTTTTTACATCCAGTCCCCGTGTGTATGCAGTTTTTGTAATTGTCATCTGTTCCCACCGGCACACGATGGCCTACTCTTACGAAAAGGGACGGTAGAAATCGACCTGGATTTAAAACTGCTATTCATCGGAAAGGGGACGATAGCCTAGAGGGCATGAACATTGGGGAATTCACCGGTTGTTTCTGAGTCCGTCTAGTGAAATTTTCTTCCTAGTTACACAGTGTGACTCCCTTCCAAAAGTCCTTCGTTGATGAGACTTTAAACTCAGGCTCCCGTTGCGTACGCGTCGAACACTTCACATAATTGTCCGCTTTTTAAGGTAGTCCATCGTGGCGGGGAAAAGATGACAATATTCTCACTCATACAACGTGAGTGAAAATAAGCACTGTTGCTTATCTTTATCCTCGATATAAAGAATAAACAATAAAAATTAAAAAGCGGACAGGATTAACGTTGTGCGCAAGAATTAAGTATGAACCAAGGAGTTCCCTTTTTTTCTATCCTCTTTTTGTTTCTGCCTTGCTCCTTTTCTCCCGTCATGCCTTCTTGTCTGTTTTTGCTCCTTCTTGGTCCATTCTCGTGCCTTTTTTTTTCCCTTCAGAAAGACAATTTGTCTCCCACACTGAAGTTGGAGATATGCTGCGCTCATAATATGACAGACAACAGTCATTGCTGCTGAGTTTTCGGCAACGAAGGGATTTTTTTTTTTTTTTTTACTTATCAATTCATTATTTAATCATTTAATGTTTTTTCCATCATGAACCCATGTGTTTTGTGTTTCGTTTCGAGGGGAAAAAAATCATATAAAGTAGTCTCCCTAGACCCCCCCCCCCCCCAGCACTTACCGAAAAGGAATAGATGAAAGCGCACTACGCACATTCTCCATGCATTTAGCGTCAGTTGCGAGGTAACATCGATTCTTGTACGTCTTGAGTTGAACAATTGCAAAGACTCGTAATCTATACACATTATAAGGAAAAACTGTAAGACAAGTTGAATAGTTAGAAATAGAACTGATGTAATACTTTTTATGTCAACTTGCATTGAGGTGATTTTTATCGCTGTAGGCCTTATGTGTATTCTGCGATGTTGGCTTGACACTTGTTTTGTGTACACTATGTGTACTGCAATTTACCTATATTTTTTTCACTCAAAAGTTAAATAGCCTTTTTTTTTCGGATTATTTATGATATCAGGAAAACATAACCACTCTTTGATCTTCTGTTTATGTTTTATTTTCAAATATATTTATTCGTGGATCAGCTGTTCATGTTTTACTAACTTTTTACAGTTTTAGTTTTAATATGGAATTTCAATAGTTTTATATACGTGACTCTTTGATCGTTTGATTTGTTGATATTTTTTATGTGTATTTATCATATCAGTGTTTTTCATTTACTGGAAGTGTCAATTTACAGAGGAATGGAGTATGTTGAAAATCTGATATATATTATATAGATGTTTTTTTATATATATATAGATCTTTTATGACTGCTTGATCAATGTACATTTTTTATTTGCCTCTACACACCCTTGGGTCCTGCATCTTGTTTGGAGTAGTATAGACATCTTAAATATACCCATTACTCATGGAATTCTTGGTTGCATTCTCAAGACAAAAATGGCCTGTCCAGACTTGAGTATTTGAATGTCTGCACATACACATCACACGTGCACACGCATGGTGCATGTGCATATACATTTCTGTGTGTGTAATATAATTCTTTTTGCTTTGCTTTCTTGTTCCATGAATTGTTTTTGGTTTCAGAGTCCACACTTTATTGAAATTTTATTTTGAATATTTTGAAAATTCCATAATTTTACTCATGATTTTTGCATCACAGTTGCACGTTTTTTTTTCTGTGGTCAGTATGTTTAAGAGTGGTCTGTTTTTTTTATTGATAAATATATTTTTATCATCAAAATTCCATTGATTTATAAAGATATGGCATCATGATATATTCTTGTGTCATTCAGCATCAGCACAATGGCCGAGGATCGACGTCGAGGGGGAGGAGATGAGGGAGAGGATGGGGGTCCAGGGCTGGTGTACATGCCCTTTGTCATTATGGAGGAGCTGACAGACAAGCTTCGACTGCTGGACTACGACCGAAACTTTCTGCGCAAAATGAACATCAAACCCATTTCCAAGTGAGGGTTTTTATTTGTTTGTTTATTTAAGAAGAGCACAATAAACAGTATCTCATGTGTCTTTAACTTGATATGTAGACCAATTGCCATTTTTGGATAAAACTTCTTGTTTTCTCTTTCTGTTGTTTTCAAGAAACATCTAAGACAGCTGTCAAATTGAGAAAGTGTGTTTTGGAAAATGGTTAGCCTAAGAAAAAGTAAGCCGTTCAGAACATAACTGCTCTGAGTTTATAGCTTGTCTGTAGAATCAGCAGACACCAGCCTTTCTCTTGACTTTTTTTTCTAGTGAAAAAGTATCCTTAAGAAAGTAGTTCTTATTGTTTTGTGTACTATCTATTGTCTGCAGATTTTTCTGTGAGTTATTCAACTTATTGTTATTCTTTTGGACATGTATAAGAATGTTACTGTGATCCAATAGCTTTAACTGTTTTCTTGACTATTTATAGAGTGCTTTTTCTTGCAAAGTTTTGCAATAGACAATTCCTGTTTTGCTGTGGCTGTTAGTGTTAATGCACTTTATTAATAAGTGCTGCACATGGGAACTTGGTATTATAATTTCATCTGAAAAGTTAGCAACCATATCACAGCTCGTAGGTGTATGAATGGAGGGGAAAAGTCTGACTTTTGTTGGATATGAACTAGGAATGGTCTGTTTTTAGATGGGCGTATTATTGCTAGACAGCTTAACACTGTTTATGCATGTTTAAAAAAAAAATCTTTTATTTCAAGGATAATGGAATAAGCACTCATGGGCTTTTTTATATCCAGTCCCCATGTGTATGCGGTTTTGTCAGTTTTGCCATTTGTTCTCACTTGCCCACAATGGTCTACTCCTGTGAAAAGCAGAACAGGTTTTAATGTGTACAAGATGTTCTGTATGTGTTTATAGTCTCATCTGAAGGATTAAAGGGAGGAGTGGAGTCGGCACTGATGTTAACTCCACACATACACAGACTGTGTGTGTGTGTTGTGTATATATGTCAACAATTCAACAATTCAACACCTTTATTGTCCCTGTTAAAGGAAATTTGTTTGCAGTGATTAAAAGCTTATCTAAACAGCTAGTAAGAAATCGAGAAATAATTTAAACATACAAAATAGAGGTAACATTTGTTAAACACACACATACACACACACATGCACGCACACACACAGCACGCCACACACACGCACACACACACACACACACACACACCACACACACACACACACACACACACACACACACACACACACACACACACACACACACATCACGCACGCACGCACAACACACCCTTTACTAAAAGAAATTGTTTAACAACCAATAAAACATTCCACACTACTAAGTTAAACATCTATAAATTTCGATAAATTTGAATGCACATGATAAAAGTTAACATTTGTTAAACACAACACACACACGCCACACACACACACACACACACAACACACACACACACACACACACACACACACACACACCACACATCACAGGCACGCGTGCGCGAACACACACAAGCACTCACTTTACTCACTCACACACACATATATTTATATACACCTCTAGTAAGAGATATTTGTTTAACAAGGAATAAAAATATATTCAACACTACTAATAGTTAAGACATCTATAAATTTGAATACACATGATAAAAGGTAACATTGTTAAAGACATACACACACACACACACACACAGTGTATTGAGTGTGTGTGTGCGCGCATAAGAGTGCTTATGACAGATAATATGCAAGTGTATTTGTGTATATAGCAGTGCTTATATGCATGGTATGACATTTATTGAGGATTGTGTACAAGACTTATCATGTGTGTGTGTGTTGTGTGTGTGTGTGTGCAGACATTATTTTGCCATCGCCACCAACCCAGGAGAGCAGTTCTACATGTTCACATCTCTGTCGGCATGGCTTTTACGCACAGCTGGGAAGAACTTTGAACAGCCGCAAGAGGTCAGTCAGTTTGACTGTGTGTGTGTGCGTGTGCGTGTGTGTGTGTGTGTGTGTGTGCGTGTGGTGTGTGTGTGTGTGTGCGTGTGGTGTGTGTGTGTGTGTGTGTGTGAGTGTGTGTGTGTGTGTGTGCACCATTTCATGCCAGTAGTAACTGATGACAAAATGTCACCTATGGTGAACTTTGGAGTTCCAGTCGCGGAATTTAAAAAAGAAGAAAAAAAGAAAGTAGACATTCCCCGCCTTTGAAGAAGAAAAATAACAGGATCTGCAGTGTGTTGACCTAGATGAGGAATAGATTTTCTGGTACAGTGTGCACTTTGTTTTGGTTTTACATCTAGTTTGCTGCACACTTTCTTGATGTTGTTATATGTACATTTTATTGATGTAAGTTTTACTGTGCCACATGCTACATTTTGTGCAGTAAGAAGATATATGTGATGTCTTTCTTTTTTTTCCCTCAGTATGACGACCCCAACGCCACCATCTCCAGTATTTTGGACGAAGTCAGAAAGTTTGTAAGTTATTGCAAAGTTTTTTTTTTCTGTGTGTGAGTTGATTAATTTTAATTAGTTATGTTGACCATCCCTTTTTTTTTTTTTGGATAAAATTCATGTGGAGATGTATAAGAATGCATGTTCTTTGTGAAGAATCACAAGTAAAAATTGATGCCACTGCTTTGCAGTTTTCCACCAACTGGTTAAGGTTTTTGTGAGAAACACCAGCAGGCTACATGTGCTGTAAATGGGAGTTGTTCTTGCTGGGAAGCAGCTAACTTGTTAGAGTGTGATGAAGTCAGTTAGTGAAAATGGATTATTGTTAACAAAGAGAATCATCTGTAGACGTCATTTTCTTCCTCGCTTTAGAAAGCTTATTGGGTTTATTGCGGTGTACTGGAAAGTTTGTGCAAGCAACAAAACAACATGACAGTGAGATACTTTTTTTAAATCATGGATTTAGTATTAGCGATATATCTTAATTTTTTTTGTTTTGTTGATTCAGTGTTTAATGTTATGTGTTGTAAGTTTGGTATCATCTTATGATTCCTTACATACTGGAAGATATCCATATTTTCAAGCTATTCTTGTAGGTGCTGATAGTTTATCATACTATGAAATAAGCTGACTATGCTAGATTGAATAAGTCTTTTCTTGTTTAAATATACAACGTTAGTGATATATGACTTATGCATCTTGGAATATTCATATTGTAAATTATGTCTTTTCTAGAAGAAGATCCTTGATAGCAAAGTAGAAGAAAGTCTCAATTTCTTTTAACATTCAAATTTCAGAATCTTTTTATAAATAGCATTGACTTAGTTGATGTATACTTACTTTGGCAGGGGGTGCAAAAATGGATAGCCGTATGTTTTTTAAAACATGTTATTTGGAGTCTTTTTTATGCACAGATATGATTCATTA
>CM060338.1:31750062-31767562 GCA_030674155.1 Stramonita haemastoma | reverse complement strand
TAATTTTATTCTTTTATATCGAAGATAATCGGATAAGCACTCTTGTGCTTTTTTTTACATCCAGTCCCTGTGTGTATGCAGTTTTGTCAATGTCATCTGTTCCCACCAGCACACGATGGCCTACTCTTATGAAAAGTGGAGCAGGATTTAATGTGTGCACAAGATGTTCTGTGTGTGTTCACACATGGGGCCTCGTTTTAAAGTCTCATTCGAAAAACTTTGGGGGAGAGTGGAGTCAGCACTGATGTTAACTCCAGGAGAAAAATCTCCTTGAACGGGAATCAAACCAGGGTCGTCAAATTGCAAGCGCAATGTTCTGACCACTAGGCTATATCCTGTGTGTGTGTGTGTGTGTGTGTGTGTGTGTGTGTGTGTGTGTGTGTGTGTGTGTGTGTGAGTGTGTGTGTGTGTGTGGAGAGAGACAGAGACCGAGACAGAGAAGTCATTTGAAAGTTGAAAAAGGCATGAGAAAAGTAAAGGAGACATGGATTGAAGAATATTGCAAAGTTATTGAAGAAAACCTGCAGAAAAATGACAGCAAGAAAGCCTACCAGCTTGTGAAAGACCTGACAAGCTCAAAAAAAGGGGGGAACCAGTACAGTCCAGGACAAAGCAGGGAAATGTCTCTCAGAAGATTAAGATATTTTAAAGATGTGGACAGAGTACTGCTCTGAGCTGTACACTCACGCAGCAATAGGAGACCCCAAGGTGTTAAATGTCCCTCCACCAACCAACAACAGCCCACCATTAAAGTAGCCGAATCAAGACTTCGGGGGTGATGTCTAAACATGACACCAGTGTGCATGTGTTTTTTGAAATTTTGTCCTGTTTCCACCGGTACACAATGGCTTACTCTTCTGAAAGGCAGAATGGGTTTTAACATGTGTTCAAGATGTTTCCCATGCGTTTTCACATGGGACCTCAGTTTATAGTCTCATCCGAAAGATTTTCAGCGGAGTGGAGTCAGCCCTGATGTTAACTCCAGGGGGAAAAGACCCTTTGAACAGGGTCTGAATGTTAGCTGAAACCTAGCATCAATCCTGGGCTGTCAGATACGAATACGATGCCCTAACCACTAGACTATCTATCCCCCCATGGACTGGTGAATATGATTATGATGGTGATGGTGGTGGTGGATGACGACATATTTTTAGTCTTGCGGTGTGAGACTTTTCTGTCTTTCATGCTAGTTGCAGATGGTGTCTCTGATGGTGGTGTGAAGTCTATTACAGTGGATATTACGATGATGATGTGTTGTAGGTGACTGAGGAACTGGAAAAGGTGAAGCAGGAGATGGAGGACAGAGGCAGCAGCATGACAGATGGAGGTGAGTGAGGGACTGTGTGCAAGGGAGGGAGGGAGGGAAGGAAGAAAGGGAGGAAGGAGATTTTGTGTGCCTTATGGGGCAGGATAGCCAAGTGGTCAGAGCGCTCGCTTTCCCCCAGTCAAGTTAAGCAGCATCAAGCATGGTTACCAGTTGGATGGGTGGCCGTTTGTGCGCCTTGGCTTCAGTACAGTCCCCCCAGTACACCCAGCTGTAAATGGGTACCTGCCCTCTTTAGGGTCAGGGAAGGTAAAGCAGTGAGGGAGAGGAGATGGGCGCCACCCTCAACATGCTGGCCCCTAGAGAAGCTGAGGTCTCTGACGCCTCGCTCCCCTACGACCACCTAGGTTATGAGACACCTTCACCTTTTTACCTTTTATGTCTCTTATGAAAGCTCTTCAGCACTTACAAAACATGAAAGGTTCATAATTGTACAGTTACTGGACAAGAATACCAAGGCATTTAGGCATCCACACACACTCTTCCAGACTGATATACTCTCCTCTCTGGTCTCCCTTTGGAAACACTCCACCCTCCCACATTCCTCCTCACCTTGTGTGCTTGTATATGAACACACACACACACAACTGTTTGTGTGTTAAAGAGTTTGTGTTGTGCATTGTTATGTGTTTGTGTTCGTGTGTGTGTGGTGTGTGTGTGTGTGTGTGTGTGTGTGTGTGTGTGTGTGTGTGTGTGTGTGTGTGTGTGTGTGTGTGTGCTGCTTCGATTATATGTCTGTACACTCAAAGTGATATTAGACTATGGGAAGGGAAGGGAGGGGGCAATTATGTTGATGGATGTGTGCAGTAAAATGGGTGTCTGTTTCTTAATAATGTATACAGTACATAGAATAGCGTTGACAATGATAACAACAAGTGAATACATAACAATTGCTAATATGATTTATAACTATAGCAAATGTCCTAAAGGACTATTCATTAAAGACTTTGTTATACAAAATGCCAAATTAAGATTTTTAAAAATCTGATCCATGGATTTTCAGAAAAAGAGGGTAAGAATGGTTTTAGTTTTAGATATAAATATGTATGAATGCATTTATATGTCACACATGCATACACACACAGACTTTGATGCATACATACACATGTATGCAAAGTCTCCAAGTGAAAGCATACCAACAAAAGCTAAGGAGAAACCACCAACAACCCACCAACCAACCAACCAAACCCAACCCAACCCAACCCTTGTGGCTGTGTCTGTCCCCAGCTCCCCTGGTGCGGATCAAGCAGGCAATCCAGCAGCTGAAGAAGGAGATCACCCAGATGGACATCCGCTCCGGGGTGGTGGAGCACGTGCTGCTGCAGGCCAAGCTGAAAGACAAAACCACCCAGAACAAGCAGGTCCACAGCACCGCCGCCAACGAACCCTTCAGCATTTAATCTCGTCCACTTTCTTTTTATTTTTTTATTTTTATTTTTTTAAAATCCATCCACTCTTTCACCTTAACCTGTTTGAGCTGATATTTGATAGGGAAACGAATGCTACAGTTGCATGCAGGAAAAATATAAATAAAAATGGGTAGGCGCTGCACTTGTGGCGGGACGTGCTCTCTCTCTCTCCCCGGGGAGGGAGAGCAGCTCGAATTTCACCGCAGAGAAATCTGCTGTGACGTAAAGTGGTACAAAATACAAAATACAAAATAACACCTGTGAAGGAACAACGAAAACGACTTCTCCGTGGGTGCTTGCACCCACCCACCCCAGCTTGTCCCTTCAATTCAAATTCAAATTCAAAATACTTTATTATCTCTAAAACAGAGAAATTCCAGTGGGTTACAAGCCATATATAAAAACAAAAACCACACAAAAACAACATCAATATAGCTCAACACAGGTTCTGAACATCAGCACGCACCCGTCACAGCACAAAGAGCACCCACAAGTCAGCAACACCTCACAGCCAGCCGCAAACTCACCCAAATAAAATCACAAACATTCGTGTGCGCTCCATTATGCCCACACATCCACACATACACACTTACACATGGCTATATTGCCATGAGGGCGTAAATCTCACCCTTTTCCCCTTCACCTTCGTCATCCCCTGTCTGTGTGCTTGTCCAAAGCTTCACTGGGGTTCTAGTACTATGTGGGACAGAATAATAGATACAGATGCCTGCCTGTGAGTCCTTCAGTATTCTAGCTGTCTCTTCATGTGTTGCTTTCTTTCATGCAGTCGCTACTAAGCCCAACAAGCATGGGCAGTGCTGCCGCCAGTAAGTTAAATTCATCGGTATGATTTTTTTTTTTTTTTCTGATTTTAGGTGCGCTAATGTGTTAAGCTGAAACTTAAGAGTTTTCGTTGCTTTTTTTGTTGTTGCTTTTTTTGTTGTGTTTTTTCTAGGGGTTGCCAAAACATGATTTTAGGAGAGGCAGATTGCCCTTGTTGGATTTTTAGTCCAAGATGAAAACAAATAAAAAATATCTAAAAGATATTTAAAGAAAGAAATGAGCAGTGAACCAGTCTGTGAATGTAACACCCCTACCTCTCCCCCCCCCAAAAAAAAGCAACAACAAAAAAAATGGGAAAAATTTGCTCTGGCACACAAAAATACAAAATTTCTGATGAACTGTGGCAGGGAAAGGGTTAAAAGTGTTGAATGGTGTATTTTTCCTTCATGGGGATGATTAAAGTATTTTTTACTTGACTGGACTGGACTGGACTGGACTGGACTGGACTGGACTGGACTGCATTGGACTGGACTGGACTGGACTGGACTGGACTGGACTGGACGGACTGGACTGGACTTGAAAAGAGTAGGGAGTGGACGGTATCCATGAAACAAAAGTAATGAAGGAAAAGTGAGAGAATGGAGGTGTGAGGAAGGCTGTAAGGGTGGCTACAAAGATCTGGTTGTTCTGTGCTCTGTCATTAGCTTGGACTGGGCTGATGCCTTACTTAGTACCTGTTTTTTTGTTATCACTGTCCTCTGCATTTACAACTCTGTGCTGCATTAGTTTTCACTCTGTACATCGTGCCAAAGTGTTTCCCTTTCTCTATTTTTTTTTTTTACATGTGCATTTACTTAGTCGGCTTTTCTCTTCAGGGTTTTGTTTGTTTGGTTTTTTGTCTTATTTGTTATTTTTTCAAAGTCTTGCTTTGTAGAAAGTGGAGCTGAAGTTGCATTTCTTTTGTAGTGAAATTTTAAAAGTTTTTTTGTTTTTTTTAAATTTCTGTGTAAAACTGCAGATTTGCCTGTTACCTGATTATTTCTGTCCGATTTTTTAACTCTGTAATACAGAGTGAGGAAATGACAGCAGTTACGTATAAATGTGAAACACTAGCAGTGTACAAAGTGGTGAATCATTTGTGCTATTTGACATATTGAAAAAAAACAACCTGAACAAGGTGACAGTTCTCCCCCCTCTCTCTCTCCCCCCCCCCCCCCCCCCCCAAAAAAAAGTTATACTATGGAAGTGGAAATAATTATGTTGGCATTTGGAAGTTCTGCCTGTGGCCAAAATTTGCTTTGGATTGCATTTGTCGCAGCTAGTTTTTGTTCCTGTTTATTTTTCCACTATGATGAGTAAATTAGCAGAACAAGTATTCATATAAAAAAAAATGCATTGGCTTTTTGTACTTGCATTTTTATGTGTGTTGTTGTGTTTCTATTTTGGAATTTATGAATGGTTGTGTATGTTTTTTTATGGAGCACTGTGATTATGTGAACTTTTAAAGTGTATGTTTTATATGTTAAATATCATACTGTGTGCTTGCAGAATAATTACTTTTATATTTGTGTTAAATCTTGTGTGTGCATATTTATAGGGGATGTATATGACTGGGTGTGTGTGTGTGTGTGTGTGTGTGTGTGTGTGTGTGTGTGTGTGTGTGTGTGTGTGTGTGTGTGTATCTCCAATAGAATTGATTGCGAAAATGAGAAAATGCTAATAGTTTTTTTTTTTTTATCAAGACAAAGGAATATACAAGGTAATGATTATATTCTATGGAAAGTTGCGTTTGGAAGTCCTTGAAATTGATACTGTATACCTGAGGATTTTTTTCTACAGCATATATGTGTCTTAAATGGCTTAGAACTGAAAAAATGTGTGGCACATTGTAAGATATCATTCCAAAAGCAGCTTTGCATAGAATATGCTTGACATCTGTGATATATTTTACAACCATCAGGATCCCTGAAGTTGGAATGCGGCTACCTCGATGATAGGCCAAAACAGTCGCATACGCAAAACCTCACCATTAGTGAGCCTGAGAGCTCGAGCTGGGAAATACCAAGAGATTATCCCAGGAGAGCAAGTTGTTCTCTGTGCAGTTAGGTCACGGAGAATGAACATTTGAAAGCCGGTTCTGTGAAAATCCAAAAGAAAATCGTTAAGGAATTCATTTTAACACACTTCTTGTGAAGCTTTTGTGATTAAATCTACAGATATTATTTTTTTACCCCCACATTTTTTTGTTTGATTGATTGATTTATTTGTTACATCATAGTTCCTACATAAAAAAGAATAAAGTCCGTATCTATTAGAATTGTATCTAAACAGGAGATCAGAGTCAAAGCTCCAAAACTAAAGTGCATTTCCTTTAGAGTGTGCTGCTCTGAATTTGGGAGTTTTTGGTAATTTTTATGTGTTTTTTCTTCTTCTTTTTCTGAGGGTAGTGGGTTATGTTTGGTTTTGTTATGGGGTTTTAATTTATTTCATCATCATTTTGTTGTATCCAGAACTTTATTTTAAGGCGTTGTTGTCAAGTCATTTTATATAAATGACAAAAAAATTGTACGGCTGCACTAGTTTCACTCTATCACATTCTTGATCAAAGCTCAGATGTGTCAAGAGGTTGATCACAACAGCTGATGCAACTGTAACGATCGATCGCCCATACCTTTTGAGTGGTTTGACTTATTGCCTATAAAGAAGGGAATGTTGAGAAGTTCCTTTTTTTGTGAGGAATAGTTACAGGTAGACATTTTATATTTTTATCTCAGCATGCAGTCTGTTTATCTCTTAATAAGGAGATAAATTACTATATTGATGATACATTTTTCAGCAAAAACAGTGTGAAAAATTTCATGGTGTTCTTGGCTTTTTTTTTATGTTGTTGTTTTTGTTTTAGGTTTTATTGTTTGGGTTTTGGTTGTCTAAAGTACTTGTTCTTCACATTGCAGTTTTCATTTTTTTCAGGGGGGGGGGGGGGGGGTTTGATTTCTGATTTTTTTCATTGGTTATATATTTATTTTAGGTAATGGAGTGAAATGAAGCATTTCTTACGTAAGAAAACCCCCCAAAATAACATTATTTTAATTTTTCATTGGTTATATATATATATATATATATTTTTTTTTTTTAGGAAATGAAGTGAAGTAAAGCATTTCTGACTTATAAAAAAAACCCCAAAAGAACATTCTTTTAATGTTGTTTTTTTTGTTTGTTTTTTTTGGGTTGTTTATTTTTTAAGTTTTCTTTTTTTTTTAAGTAGTGATGCAAAATGAATCATTTCTTACTTTCTGACCCCCCCCCCCCCCAAAAAAAAAAAAAAAGACATTCTGTTGATCTGCCTTGCCTTACAGACTATGCTGATATCATTAGGGGTACATTGACCATTCCAAAGTAGAATTTTGTCGTGTTTCAGAAACATTCCGTCCAGTGTCTGTATGTGAAAAGTTAACTATGTAGAAGATGAACTATTGAATAAACAAACAAAACAAAAAAAAAACTTTTGCACAGTTTCTCCTCTTTATTTGTGTGTATTGGAAATGTGTGTGTGTGTGTGTGTGTGTGTGTGTGTGTGTGTGTGTGTGTGTGTGTGTGTGTGTGTGTGTGTGATGTCAAATTTCAGTCAAGTCAATTTTTTAAAATTTCCAGGTGGTATATTGAATAAACAATGCATTTACTTGTGTGTGAGGTGTGTGTGTGTGTGTGTGTGTGTGTGTGTGTGTGTGTGTGTGTGTGTGTGTGTGTGTGTGTGTGTGTGAGAGAGAGAGAGAGAGACAGAAGAGAGAGAGAGAGAGAGAGAGAGAGAGAGAGAGAGAGAGAGAGAGAGAGAATGAAATTTTATTTTCTGAGGGTGATAGAACAAGTACAAGACTTATTTTCACATCGAGCCCTCCTTAAAAGAAGTGAACATTTAAAAACAGACAAGCATATAAGCAAACTGAATTGTAGTTGTCAGTGTATAAAACGCAAAAAAAAAAATCTAAATAAACCCCCAACCCCTCCACACACACATAATATAAAAAGTGCTTAAGAATAAATAAGAAAAGTGCAAAAGAAAGAAGAAAATAAAAAACAAAACAACAACAACAAAAAACCAGAACAAACCCAGACATTTTAATTTCAATTTAAATTTTATACCACTTTATGTCACAGCAGATTTTTCGGTGTGAAATTCGGGCTACTCTTCCCGGGGAGAGCGCGTCGCCACCAGTGCAGCACCTACCCATATTTTTTTCCCCTTTTTTCTCTCTGTAACTGTGTTTCCCTACAGAATTTTGCCAGGGACAATCCCCTTGTTGCCGTGGGTTCTTTTACGTGGCTAAATGATGTGTAACACACGGGACCTCGGTTTATCGTCTCATCCAAAAGACTCAGCGCTCCAGACCACCCACATCATGATACTAATGGAATGCGGGGAAATGATTTATGGGCCCAAACAGGATGCATACAGACAGACAAAAAGAAAAGAAAGACAGAAAATAAAGGGTATGGAGGGAGAGAAGAAGAAAGAAGAGGGAGGTGTTGGTAGGAGAATAAAACAGCGAATGTTTACCTCTTTAGGAGAAGAGAAGAGAGAGAGAGAGAGAGAGAGAGAGAGAGAGAGAGAAGAGGAAATAACAATAAATTATTCAAGAAAAGACCATGGTCCCATTTGAAGTGGTGGGTATACATCACTGGTATTGGTTTGCACATTCCACACTCAAGTCCTGTACCTCCAACTCATACATAACATATTTTCCAACAGAGAGAGAGAGATGAGAGAGAGAATTTAATTCAAGAAAAGGCCATGGCCCCATTTAAAAGGGTAAAACATCACTGGTATTGGTTTGCACATTCCACACTCAAGTCCTGTACCTCTAACTCATACATATTTTCCACACACACACAGAGAGAGAGAGAGAGAGAGAGAGAGAGAGAGAGAGAGAGAGAGAGAGAGAGAGAGAGAGAGAGAGAGAATTTGTTCAAGAAAAGGCCATGGCCCCATTTAAAAGGGTAAAAACATCACTGGTATTAGTTGCACATTCCACACTCAAGTCCTGTACCTCCAACTCATACATAACATATTTTCCAACAGAGAGAGAGAGAGAGAGAGAGAGAGAGAGAGAGAAGAGAGAGAGAGAGAGAGAGAGAGAGAGAGAGAGAGAGAGGAGAGAGAGAGAGAGAAGAGAATTTATTCAAGAAAAGGCCATGGCCCCATTTAAAAGGGTAAAACACCACTGGTATTGGTTTGCACATTCCACACTCAAGTCCTGTACCTCCAATCATCATAACATATTTTCCAACAGGAGAGAGAGAGAGAGAGAGAGAGAGAGAGAGAAGAGAGAGAGAGAGAGAGAGAGAGAGAGAGAGAGAATTTAGTTCAAGAAAAGGCCATGGCCCCATTTAAAAGGGTAAAACATCACTGGTATGGTGTGCACATTCCTCACTTGTCCTATACCTTCCGCCTCATTCAGTATTACATGTTTTTCAATAGAGAGAGAGAGAAGAGTTTGTTTTCAACATCTAAACCATCGAGCAAGGAACAATGAGAGACGCTGCTGTTACTTGCAACATACTCTCCCCAGGGTTCCCAGATGGAAGCAGCAAAGCCCAAATGCCATGCACTTTATAGTTGTTATGTAGAGAGATCTGCTGCCACTGAAAGTGGCATAGGATGTTAACAACAGTAATCCATTGACCCAGATTTTGTGAGATGCCCCCCCCCCCCCCCCCCCCCCCCCCCCCCCCCCACCTACTTTTGACCATCATCATATCTTTCCGAGCACTCGCTTTCCCACAGCTAATGTTAACAGCGTCAAGCGTGGTTAGCAATTGGATGGGTGATCTTTAGTGCGCCTTTGCTTCAGTAAGATCCCCCAGTTCACCCAGCTGTAAATGGCTACCTGCCCTCTTTAGGGTCAGGGAAGGTAAAGCAGCGAGGGAGAGGAGATGGGCACCGCCCTCAACATGCTGGCCCCTAGAGAAGCTGAGGTCTCTGACGCCTAGCTCCCCTACGACCATATAGGTTATGGGACACCTTTACCTTACCTTTACCATGGTATCTTTCAGGGTTCTAATGACTTCACTTTTGAATGACTTTGACGCATACTCACACATGAAGGGCACAAGGATGGGCAAGAAATCAGTCTAGGTCGCCTCAGTTTAAGGGTACGAAGGGAAACTAATACACTTGCAGACAGGAAAATTTAAAAAAAAAAAAAAAAAAAAGTCTGCCGCTGTTTTTGTGGTGACGCACTCTTCCCACGGAGAGGAGAGCAGCCCGAATTTCATGCAGAGAAATCTGCCCCCACTGTAATTGGTATAGCCTACTCTATACAGTACAACAATCTGTGGGCAGTTTCAGAAGGCTCTTACTGTCACGGCAGACAATGGCTGCACCACCTTCTTTGGTCACTTCAGTCTTGTTCGGTTAGAGCAGTGGCTCAGCAGACCCGACCGTGCATGGCAGTCTCTGCCACACTTGTTGCAGACAAAATTTGTGGGCAGTTAGTGCTCACCCTAATTTCCACAATAGCCGGTGATAGTACGTGTCCACGCCGACAGCCATATGATATGGACACAAACTGACCCCTGGGTGGTCGTGGTAAGGTTATTTTTACAGAAAGGTCACTATCGTGACAGAACCTACGAACCATTCACCGACACCCCACCCACCCTGTCCCTAACCCACCCAATTAAAAGCATGGTCATTGACATGTTCTGAACCCACTGTAAAGAACTGAACCTTTACCCAAGAAGGACGGTGACAGGACGGCTAAGACATTCACCTTCCCAACAAGTAAATTGGGATGTTCTGAGTTCGATTCCCAGCCTTACCCTTTCCTCCCAGTTTGACGAGAAAATCGACCTGAATATCAACGTTTTTCGGACGAGATTACAAACCGTGGCTCCGTGTGCGAACGCACGCAGAACGTCTTGAGAACACGTTAAAAACCTGAAAGACAAGTCTATTGAGTAAATAAGCACATTTTCGGGAAAAAAAATGTGTGTCCTTTGCTGTTCTACCCATCCAAAAAGTGAAGGAATGAAAAAAGTCAAAGGAAAGGAAAAGAAGTAACAGTAAGACAGATGTAATATAAACAAGCTGCAAGATGAAACGAATAGATCATCATCAAGAAGAACCCCCGCCCACCCACCCCCCAGCAAACCAGCACACACAAACAAAGTTACAAACAAAACAAATCAATCAAACCAAAACCAACCCACCAACCAACCAACCAGCCAGCCAGCCAACCCACCAACCAACCAACCAACGAACCCACCAACTAACCAAGTAACCAACCAACCAACCAACCAACAATCACACAAAAGAAAGACCACATATATGAGTGGAAACAAAAATAAATAAATTAACGTTAAACAATCCAAAGGTTAGTCAAACATCGAAGACAACAGTACTTATACCAATGATGTGTCACGTTTTGACAATTATCTGTTAATGCCTTTTTGCACAGAAAGTTAGAAAAACAACAACAACAACCCCAAACAGACAAACCAATAGAGCAGCCATTAGAGGAGAGAGAGAGAGAGAGAGAGAGAGAGAGAGAGAGAGAGAGAGAGAGAGAGAGAGAGAGAGAGAGAGAGAGAGAGAGAGAGAGAGAGAGAGAGAGAGAGAGAGAGAGAGAATGACAATGACAATGACCTAGGTTTATTGTGTTAGGCAAGATGCCCATTCACAAGGGGACAGTGGGAAGGGGGCTGGGCACAAAACACAAAAAGTCATATTCTGAGAACTTCATGCATTACATCCCAAATTAACATCATGGCATGGATTCCATAACATGGTTACAGGATAGATTGAAATCCTTTATATATATATAAAGTAGAGAGAAAATTGCCACTGCCACCAACAACATTGTGGACAGACTACAAGCCAAGGAATGCATTGACGCAAATACGCATAGATGGGCTCGACTTGACCCTGGCAACGTCAGACCACATGTGTTCTACCACATTCCCAAAGTCCACAAATCGCTTGTAGACCCTCCTGGACGTCCCATCGTATCTGGAGTCAACGGCCCTACAGAAACGCTGTCTAAACTAGTGGATTCCTGGCTGCAGCCCTACGTCACCTCACTTCCCAGCTACGTGAAGGACTCCACGGATATCTTGAACAGAATCCTTGACTGGAACACCAGACTTGGGCCCTTCACAGACAGTGTCATGCTCGTGACAATTGATGTTGTCAATCTGTATGGTACCATTCCTCATCAGGACATGATGGACGCTATCCGCTATTTCATGGAGTCCCATCCACAGGATAGTGCACCTCCTGTCAGTACCGTACTGGAGATTGTACAGCACATTTTAGACAACAACTACTTCACCTTTGAAGGCCAGGTATACCGGCAGAAGACAGGTACTGCCATGGGTACACCTATGGCACCCACAGTGGCCAACCTGTTCATGGGTCTGCTGGAAAAGTCGCTGCTGGAGAAAAGCCCTGTAGCAGTAGAAGAAGAACTGTGGAGACGCTTTATTGACGACATACTGGTGGTGTGGATGGGGACGGAGGAACAACTGGACAGTTTCAGTGAGTTTATCAACTCATTCCACCCGTCAATAAAGTTCACTGTCCACAGTTCTAAGACAGAAATGCCCTACCTGGACATTCTCCTCAGAATGGAAGGTGGATACATCACCACCCAGCTCTTCTCCAAAGCAACAGATGCCCACAACTACCTTCCATTCCGATCATGCCATCCTCATCATTGCATCAACAACATCCCTGTTGGTCAGTTCTTGCGAGTACGCCGCCTGTGCTCCACAGAGCAAGACTTCGAGCGACACAGCATGGAGATGTGCCAAGCCTTCCAGGATCGTGGCTACCCTGACACCATCATCATGGCTGCTAAAGCAAGGGCAAAATCCACTCCACGCCAGGCTACCCTCCATTACACCAAAAGAAATACCAACAACAGAGTCCCAGTAGTCCTCACACACAACCCACGAAATCCCCCCATCCGAAAATGGTTGCAGGACAATCTCTGTACACTACACTGCAGTGCAAGAATGAGGAAAGCAGTTCCCGAAGTTCCGGTAGTGGGGGAAAGAAAATGCAGGAGTCTAGGGAACATGCTCATGCCATCGGTCCTGCCTCCTACAAGCACAACTGGCAGGCGTGGATGTTTCTGCTGCACCAAGAAATGCGCCACCTGCAGGGACCACCTACTAGAGGGCAGTCTCTTCACCAGTTTCACTACTGGTGAGAGATTCACCATCAGAGAGGCCTTTTCCTGTAGCAGCAGCAACATCATCTACCTGCTCAGTTGCAACCTCTGTGGACTCCAGTACGTTGGCGAGACAAAAAACGCCCTGAAAACCAGGCTCTACCTTCACCGCAGTGACATCACCAGGAACACTGGCACGAGAGTGACCCAACACTTCAACCAGACGGGACACTCTCTCAACAACGTGAAGTGCCAGGTGATCGAAGCGGTGAATGGGCAGACGCACGAGGCCAGACTCCGCCGAGAACGTTTCTGGAGACACAAGTTGCAGACTGATGCCCCTAAAGGCCTCAACACACGTGACAGTTGAGCTTCCCATCCTGTTCTTGTCCGTGGCCACTATCTACCACCTGGCAACTTGACTTGAACAATCTGTGTGTGTGTGTGTGTGTGTGTGTGTGTGTGTGTGTGTGTGTGTGTGTGTGTGTGTGTGTGTGTGTGTGTGTTTATTTGTTTATTTATTTATTTATTTATTCTTGTATATCGAGAACAATGGAATGGGCACTCGTGTGCTTTTTTACATCCAGTCCTCGTGTGTATGTAGCTTTGTAAATCTTGCCATCTGTTCCCACCGACAACAATGGTCTACTCTTGCGAAAAGCGAAACAGGCTTTAACGTGTGTGCAAGATGTTCTGTGTGGGTTCGCACACGGAGCTTGGTTTATAGTCTCATCGTAAGACTTTTGGGGAAAGTGAAGTTAGCGCTGATGTTAACTCCAGGGCAATGTGTGTGTGTGTGTGTGTGTGTGTGTGTGTGCATGCGTACGCGTGTTTGTGTGCTTCCACCTGTGTGTCTGAGTATATGCATGTGTGTGCATGATTGTGCATATGTGTGTGTGCATGCTATGTCAGTGTATGTGTGTGTGTGTGTGTGTGTGTGTGTGTGAACTTGACTTTATGACCATAATTGTTCAATGTAAGCTCTCTCTCTCTCTCTCTCTCTCTCTCTCTCTCTCTCTCTCTCTGTCTGATGTCTCAGTATGACGTTTAAGTATGTCAAAACAAAAGTTTGTAAAAATATCAAAACAAAGTTTCACAATGACGTTAATCAAAATTGATGTCATACCATCACGTCATCGTAATAAACACCCCCTGAGGAAGGCGAAAGCCGAAATATTGGGGAACCATAATATGCTGGTTGTTTTACTTTCGCTATGTGTTTTATATATATATATATATATATAATATATATATATATATATATATATATATATATATATATATATATATATATATATATATATATTATTTATGTATTTATTTATTTATTTATTTTGCCCTTACAATAGGAACTGGTAAGTGGGAGGATTTTCCTCCACAAGACTGTACAAATGAGAGAGAGAGAGAGAGAGAGAGAGAGAGAGAGAGAGAGAGAGAGAGAGAGAGAGAGAGAGAGAGAGAGAGAGAAGAGACACAGAGACAGAGACAGAGACAGACAGACAGACAGACAGAAGAGAGAGAGAGAGAGAGAGAGAGAGAGAGAGAGAGAGAGAGAGAGAGAGAGAGAGAGAGAGAGAACAGACAGACAGACAGACAGACAGACAGACAGACAGGCAGACAAACAGACAGACAGACAGACAGACAGACAGACAGTGACAGAATCGTGGGAATGTTAAAAAATTAATGGTCTTTAGATGAGGCTGAGTAAGGGTGATTTGGTCTTATTATTTCATCTGGGTCCCTGTAGCGCTTTGTGTCATCTGCCCCCTCCCCAAATTGCTACATCTCTGTGATCATCATATGCAACATCAGTATACTATTAAAATATCATATATAAAGAGAGAGAGAGAGAGAGAGAGAGAGAGAGAGACAGAGAAAGAGACAGGAAGAGAGGCTGCCACTGTACACTGCAGACTCCTAGAAACGGCCCTAGTGTTCATGATGACTGCTTTACTCTTGCTGTTTTTCTCTTCGTCTGTGTGTTTTTATCTGGTCTTCGTTCCTTATGTAAGTAGACGACTTGAATCTTGTTCGAAGTGTGTGCATGTCGGAACACTCATACATGCATGCGTCTCTGTCTCGCTTTGCCTCTCTTTCTGTCTGTCTGTGTCTGTCTGTGTCTGTCTGCCTCTGTTTGTCTGCCTGTGTCTGTCTGTCTGTTCCTGTCTCTGTTTCTCTGTCTATCTGTGTCTCCTTATGTCTTTCTTGTCCAAGTCAATCTCAGTCACACACATACACACACACACTCACGCACGCACACACCACCACACACACACACACACACACACACACACACACTCACACGCACGCACACACGCGCACGTGCATGCGCATGCATGCACGCACACACACACACACACACACACACACACTTATCACTGTTATCTATCATTTGTAAGTTTTCCTCACCGTTACTATCATATAAGGTAAGGTAGGTAAAGATGTCCCATAACCTGTGTGGTCATAGGGGAGCGAGGCGTCAGAGACCTCAGCTTCTCTAGGGGCCAGCATATTGAGGGCGGCGCCCATCTCCTCTCCCTCGCTGCTTTACCTTCCCTGACCCTAAAGAGGGAAGGTACCCATTTACAGCTGGGTGAACTGGTTGACTATACTGAAGCCAAGGCATGCAAACGGTCACCCATCCTCTTAGTAACCACGCTCGATGCTGCTTAACCTTAGCTTGGGGAAAGTGATTGCTCTGACCACTGAGCTATCCCGTCCCCACTATCATTATATTGTTTTTTTGTGTTTTTTGTGTGACTCTGTTCATCTGGGTTACTGTGCTTATTGTAATGTTGTTGCCATAATAACAACAACGACCACAGTGTTAATGAATACGAGACATGAAATAGTGCGAGATTCGTCAGATTACGTCAGTCTTAGGACTCGTCAAAGTCGTCAGATCACGTCAGAATCTTATGACCCATCTAAGTCGTCAGATTATGTCAGAATCTCATGATCCACCTAACGTGTCAGATTTCGTCAAAATCTTATGATTCACCTAAGTCGTCAGATTACGTCAGTCTTATTACTCATCTAAGTCATCAGATTACTCAAAATCACATGACTCATATAAGTTATGAGAGTGGCAATGGGGACAACCCTCTGTAGTTGTTGTTGCTGCTGCTGTTTATGTTGTCTCATCCGGCTATCTTTTGCGGTTTTATTCTCTGTGAACAAGTTTTGACGAGTTACTTCTTCAGGTTTAGCCGCTGTTGTCCCCCTGTTCCTCGTGTGTCTACCTACCCCTGACTTCTTGTTTGATTGCTCTATGTTACATTCTGTGTGTGAAATCTTTACGGTGCCACTTTCAGTCACGGCAGATTTCTTGTGTGAAATTCAGATGCTTTACCTAGAGAGAGTGCGTTGCCAGAGTTGGAACTCCATCACTCTTTTCTTTGTTATTGTTGTTGTTGTTGTTCTTGTTGTGTTGCATTTTTCCCGTTCCCTTGTGTATATTGATATCTGTCACCCAACGAGGGAGGTTTTTTTTTTGTGTTTTTTTTTTTAATGGAGAATCCATTTTTGTTTATTCATTGCTCAAGTAACGGGTCTTTTGTTCTGGGTCTTTACAGAATGCTATGCTAAACCTGAGTTGCATACAGGATCTTGATTACACTAGACTACACTGGACTAGACTAGACTACACTAGACTACAAATCATTGCACTGCACTACACTACACTGCACTGCACTGCACTGCACTACACTACACTACACTACACTACACTACACTACACTACACTACACTACACTACACTACACTACACTACACTACACTACACTACACTCAATGACATCACAAGGCAGCCGGTAGGGAGTCAAAAATCGAGTCCCATGATGGAATCCAATAGAAAAATACAACACAACACAACACAGTAGTAGGCACTCATCAGTCTCGGAAGACTATGGAGTTGCGCTCTAATCTTTAGAGCGCAAAGCCTGGGCAAGTATGTATGGAGGGCAAGCTGTTACCCATGCAGCAGACCCCCCCTCTCCATGGCACTGGAATGATCCATTGGAAGGGCATTGACCGATACGAATGGTTCCAGTACCGTCGCAGGAGCCACTAGAACGTTGCCATATACCTACAGCCCCGAGCCGCTCTGGGACTCCAACTCCCCGATATTTCCTCAGGGATGGTGTCTAAACACGACACCTGTGTGCATGCTGGTTTGTTATAATTTTGTCATCCACTCCTACCGGCACACGATGGCCTACTCTTCCGAAAGACAACACAACACAAAACAAAACCCACCACACCACACACACCACACCACACCACAACCCAACCCAACCCAACCCAACCCAACCTAACCCGACCTAACCCGACCCAACCCAACCACACCACACCACACCACACCACAACACAACACACCACACCACAACACAAACACAACAAATCCCATACCCATAATTGACCTTGACCCAGGTGGCAGGGGTGACGGTCAAGGGCGAGACCTATGACCTGAGTGTGCACACCGTGTCTCGCGAGTGGCTGGACGAGGGGAGTGTGGAGGAGTGGAAGATTCGGGTGACCGTTAACTTCACCGCCTCCATCTGCCCGCAGACTCTCTGGACCTATGCTGACAGCCATGGAGGGAGTGTGGAGGTGGCTGGTAAGGCTACACACCAGAATTTTAAAAAAAAAAAAAAAATTATGTTTTGTTTTTATTTTTATTTTTTTACACACCAGTATTGATTTCGACTACTTTTTCTTGTATTTTCATATATTACTATCACTCTTGCATTCGCACATGCACGTACTAAGGCATGCACAAAAAATTTAAAAAAAACCTTTTTTTTTTCGTC
>CM060338.1:31742562-31745062 GCA_030674155.1 Stramonita haemastoma | reverse complement strand
GAGAGAGAGAACTACTCCTACTACTGTGCAAAATGTTCTACGTGCTGTCGCACACGGGCCTCGGCTTATAGTCTCATCAGAAACCCTTTTTAGAGGAGTGGAGTTGGCACTTGACGTTAACTCCAGAAGAAAAAATTCCTCTCTTACGAGATTCGAACCCGGGTCAGCTGATCACGAGCGCATCACTCTGACCACCCCCCCCACCCCCACCCCGCCTTCCTCGCTCACCCACCCCCTCCCTTTCTTTTTCGTGACCCTGTCCTTGCAGATGTGGGAGGTGGTGGACGTGAAGATTCACAACGCCAGTACCCCGGGTCCTTTTCCTGTTCACTTTGCCGCTGTGGAGACCTACCCCTCTTATGAATCCTGCGAGGAAGGAGAGAAGTGCTACATGTACTGCTACGGCTTTGCCAACAACATTACCAGGGTCTCCATCTTTAAGGTGAGAGAGCGTTAAGTCAAGTCAAGTCAAGTCAAGTCAAGTCAAGTCAAGTCGAGTCGAGTCGAGTCGAGTCGAGTCGAGTCGAGTCAGGTCGAGTCGAGTCAGGTCAAGTCGAGTCAAGTCGAGTCGAGTCGAGTCGAGTCGGTAGTCGAGTTAAGTCAAGTCACGTCGAGTCGAGTCAAGTCAAAATACACTTTAATCATCTCCCCCCCCTGAATTGAAGGACAATTACAATGCTGACAGGCGTAGTAGTAGTAGTAGTAGTAGTAGTAGTAGTAGTAGTAGTAGTAGTAGTAGTAGTGAGGAGAGGAGGAGGAGGAGGAGGAGGAGGAGGAGGTGGAGGAGGAGGAGGAAGAGGAGGAGGAAGAGGAAGAGGAGGAGTAGAGGAGATTGTGTTCAGGTCGGGGTAAGGCTAGGGGAGATGAAGTAAGAGATGAAGTATCCCCCACTCCAACTTGGGAACCCAAAAAGAGCACACAGTTTGATAATTATCAGCTATATTGACTAAAAAAAAAAAAAAAAAAAGAATTGTGACAGAAATTTAGTATGAACGTGGGGAGGGGAGGGAAGGGGAAGGGGATAGCCTAGTGGTTAGAGCGTTGCGTTTCGTTATCTGACAGCCAGGATCGAGTGACCATAGAGACGCCCTTGAAGGGAATTTTACCACGGAGTTACCATCAGTAAGGACTCCACTCCCCCCCAAAAAAGTTCTCCAGCTGAGACTATAAACTGTAGCCCAGTGAGCAAACGCACTCAGAACGTCTTTGTATTTGTATTTTGTATTTTGTACCACTTTATGTCACAGCAGATTTTTTTGCGTGAAATTCGGGCTGCTTCCCGAGTAGAGCGCGTCGCCACAAGTGAAGCGCCTACCCATTTTTTTTCCTTCTTTTTCCTGCATGCAACTGTAATTGTTTCCCTATCAGGTGTTTTTTTTCTACAGAATTTTGCCAGGGACAACCCCCTAGTTGCCATGGGTTCTTTTACGTGCGCTAAATAGTGATGTGCAACACACGGGACCTCGGTTTATCATCTCATCTGAAAGACTAGCGCCCAAACCACCACTCAGTGTCTAATGGATGGGGAAAAAGTTTCGGACCCAAACGGGGTACGAGCCACCGCACACTCCGACCCGGACTTTTTGCTTTCTAGGCAAGGCGCCTTACCACCTAGACCACCGATCCATTGCAGACACGCTTAAATTCCGTTCCCCCTTTCGGAAGAATTTCGTTCCAATCTGTGCCTGTAGGAAGAGGTGATAACATTTTATAAAACGCATACACACATGTGTCGTGTTTAGATCCTATCCCCGAAGTCGGAATGCAGCTACCGTAGTGGTGGGTAAAACGGTCGCATACGAAGAATCTTGGAGCTCTAGAAAATGAACGTGTGTGTGTGTGTGTGTGTGTGTGTGTGTGTGTGTGTGTGTGTGTGTGTGTGTGTGTGTGTGTGTGTGTGTGTGTGTGTGCGCGCGTGTATGTGTGTGTGTGTGTGCGCGCGCGCGTGTATGTATGTATGTATGTATGTATGTATGTATGTATGTATGTATGTATGTATGTATGTATGTATGTATGTGTGTTTACGTGTGTTTGTGTGTATGTGTGTGTGTGCGTATGTGTGTGTGTGTGTGTATGCACGCGCGTGTATGTGTGTGTGTGCGCGCGCGCATGTATATATGTGTGTGTGTGTGTGCGCGCGCGCGCGTGTATGTATGTATGTATGTATGTATGTATGTCTGTCTGTATGTCTGTATGTCTGTATGTCTGTATGTATGTATGTATGTATGTATGTGTATGTGTGTGTGTAAACATCACTGTTGTGAAAAGACGTTAGATAAAAGATTTGATTCGTTTTGACAACAACAACAACAACAACAATAATCCTACTTTCCCAGGAGGACACAGGGGAGAGTGTGGAACACATGTACACTAATGTGCGCAACAGCAACCATGTCAACTTCCGTACCCGCTTCGTCGCTTCCGGTGACTACACCGGAAATTACGTCTGCCAGGTGGATGCTGCAGATGGTACTACTTCGCGGAAGATTGTAGAGGTCAT
>CM060338.1:31730062-31732562 GCA_030674155.1 Stramonita haemastoma | reverse complement strand
GTGCCCTTATCCTGCTTATCGCGCGAACGCACGCAGATCATCCTTGCACACACGTTAAATCCTGTTCCACTTTTCGTAAGAGAAGGCCATCGTGTGCTGGTGGGAAAACACAGATGACACGATTTACAAAAACTGCATACACACGGGGACTGGTTGTAAAGAAAAAAGCACAGGAGTGCTTATTCCATTATCATCGATAGAAAATAATAAATAAATACATAAAATCCTGTCCTCCCCCCTCCCTCCCAATCCTCTTCTGCAATTCTGGAACCTCTCTACGATACTTCACTTCTTAAACTTCTCGCCGATGAACGCTATAGCCGAGTGTTCAATACGGTTTCACTTCAGTCTCGTGGGTCCTTGAAGTCGTGGGTTCGAATATCTGCTGAGGCATCTGGTGAATTCAGGGTGGGATATTTTTACGGTTTTCCAAGTCAGCTTCAAGTACAGACCTGCTGGTGTCTTTGCTCCACAAGTCCTTCGGGTGAGACTCTAAACAGAGGTACCGTGTGCGAACGCACGCAGAACATCTTGCACACACATTAAATCCTGCTCCGATTTTCGTAAGAGTAGACCATCGTCTGCCGGTGGGAACAGATGACAAGATTTACAAAAACTGCATACACATGGGTATTGAATGTAAAAAAAAAAAAAAAAAAAAGCACACGTGTGCTTATTCCATTATCATCGAAATAAAAGAACAATGATAATGATAAAAAAGAAAAAAAAACTCCTTATGGAATAATGATATTAGAAAAAGCACTCATGTGCTTTTTTTACAATCAGTCCCCGTGTGTATGCAGTTTTGTGAAATCTGTCATCCGTTCCCACCGGCGCACAATGGCCTACTCTTACGAAAAGCGGAACATGATTTCTGTAGGTTACAGAAGCACGAACACACCTAGCCTGTATCCTGTACGGACAAAAATAAGCTGCTCTGAAGTCGGAATGTGTCAGCAGAGGACAACGGGCATGCAGAAAGACAGACCTCTTGCAGAGTTAACAAGCGCAGAACAACTGGCATGAGGCATGACATTCAATTAGGGAGCGGAGAGAAGTAAAGAAGACATGCTTGACTGTTGAACCCATCATCATAAGGCCCGTACACATACTTACTTTTTACTTTCACTTTTAGTTTTTCACCACTTTAAGTCACGGCAGATTTCTCTGTGTGAAATTCGGGATGCTCTCCTCTGGGAGAGCGATTCGCCACAAGAGCAGCGCCCCCCACCCCCCTATTTTGTTCGTTCCCTGTCTGCAATTGTATTTGTTTCCTTATCAGAATGATTTTTTGGGCATAAGTTTGCCAAGAACAACTCTCTTGTTGCCGTGGGTTCTTTTTCGTGCGCTAAATAATCATGTGCAACACACAGAACCTCGGTTTATCGTCTCACCCGAAAGATAAGCACCCAGACCACATCTCAAAGTCTAATGTCTGCCTTTGTCCTTGTTTTTGGTGTTGCTGTTGTTGTTGCAGTTGTCGTTGCTTTGTAATGGAAAGTTAGGCAACATATCTCAAAAGGTCAAAGGTTCCAAGAATGGACCAGAGATCCTTGTCTCCCAAAGTGACTTCTAAAATTGACACTTTGAAAGCGTTGAAGAAATCATATAGAGCTAACAGTGCCAAATATTGTGGATGTTTTCATCTCACTAAACCATCAATACTATCTATTGAATACATAAACATACTGCCGTATGCACACAGACAGACAGACAGACAGACAGACAGACAGACAGACAGACAGACAGACAGACCGACCGACAGACACACACACACACACACACACACACACACACACACACACACACACACACACACACACACACACACACACACACACACACACACACATGCTCGCACGCACGTAGGCACGCACGCATGAACGCATACACACACACACGCACGCACGCACGCACGCACACACACATACACAAACACACACATACGCCGCACACACACGCAGGCACGCATACGCACGCACGCGCACACCTCTCTCTCTTTCTCACTCTCTATCTCTCTCTCTCTGCCGTCCAATATCACACCATGTGAAAAGACGTTAAATGAATTTGAACACACAGACACACACAGGATCACACCTTAAGGCATGTGTGCGTGGACACACACACACACACACACACACACACACACACACACACACACACACACACACACACACACACACACACACACACACACACACACAGGATCACACCTTAAGGCATGTGTACGTGGACAGACACACACACACACACACACACAACACACACACAACACACACACACATACACACAAACACACACGCACGTACGCACGCACGCACGTACGCACACACACACACACTACTGTCATAAATAAGATATAACCTGTAACATTTTACCTGGCACCTGTGCTCTCTCTCTCTCCTCTCTCTCTCTCTCACTCTCTCTCTCTCTCTCTCTCTCCTCTCTCTCCTCTCTCTCTCTCCTCTTCTCCTCTCTCTGCATGTGTGCGCGTGTGTGG
>CM060338.1:31722562-31725062 GCA_030674155.1 Stramonita haemastoma | reverse complement strand
ATGATTTTACACACCATTCTTACATGTTCAGACCATGACAGATTGTTATCAATTACTAATCCTAGAACTTTATGAAAATCAACTTCTTGAACTACATTACCACTGATGTCCAATGAACTACGGGTTTTAGAAAGGTTCTGCCGTTTTTGTCTGGTAGTTATAATCATATGTTTACTCTTATGAGGGTGGATGCTCATATGATTTGAATCAGACCATCAGACCAGAGAGAGAGAGAGAGAGAGAGAGAGGAGAGAGAGAGGAGAGAAGAGAGAGAGAGAGATGAGAGAGAGAGAGAGAGAGAGAGAGAGAGAGAGAGAGAGAGAGAGAGAGAACTCAGATCTGGGTACTTGCCCTCTTTTAGTACCAGATCTCATTATTTAATCAATGTACGTCGGCCTTGGGCCACAATATATATGATTGTTGTAGGAGGAAAGTTGACAAGTGTCCCGTAATGGGCAAAACTCGAAGAAAACACATCAGAATTATAAAGTTCAATTTCTTTTTTAAAAAAAATAATGAAACGAAAGTACATAATATACATAAAAAGACATTTCTATCCAACAAAAACCACAATGTTATTCTAAATATACCTTCCTTATGTCTGGGAACAGAGAGAGAGAGAGAGAGAGAGAGAGAGAGGAGGAGAGAGAGAGAGAGAGAGAGAGAGAGAGAGAGAGAGACAGAGACAGAGACAGAGACAGAGAGAGACAGACAGACAGACAGACAGACAGACAGACAGACAGACAGACAGACAGACAGAGAACAAAAATCTAGCAAGCACTGAGACCGGTCCTGAGAAATGACGTCATGGAGGTCTGACATCATCAATAATGTTGTTTTAAATAGACTCTGACGGTGTTTTGGGCTGTGGTGCCGTCAGCGGTGGTAATCCGGCAGACATAATTGCCCGTAAAGTTGCCAGTGGCGGGAAAGTGAGTGTGGAAGGTGACGTGGGCACTGCTGTCATACACCACGCCTATCTGATCCATAACCTCCCCTGTGTCCTCCTGAACGAACACATTGAGTTGTTGTTGAAAGGCATTGAGGGTTCTATTTTCGTCTGTGTGTTTGGTTGGTGGTTTTTGGTTTTTTGGGGGGTTGGGGTGTCTTTGTCTGTCTGCGGTCTGTCTCTGTTTCTGTCTGTCTGTCTGTCTGTCTGCGGTCTGTCTCTGTCTCTGTCTGTCTGTCTGTCTCTCTGGGCCGGATGAAAAAAGTGTAAATACTTCCTTACCCTTGAAAAAGAAAGATCATTCATTCATTCATTCATTCATTCATTCATTCATTCATTCATTCATTCATTCATTCTTTCTCTGTCTGTCTGTCTGTCTGTCTGTCTGTCTGTCTGTCTGTCTGTCTGTCTGTCTGTCTGTCTGTCTGTCTCTCTCTCTCTCTCTCTCTCTCTCTCTCTCTCTCTCTCTCTCTCTCGTTTCTCTCTCGGTGTTGTGTGTGTGTGTGTGTGTGTGTGTGTGTGTGTGTGTGTGTGTGTGTGTGTGTGTGTATGTGTGGTGTGTGCGTGCGTGCGTGCGTGCGTGCGTACGTGCGTGCGTGTCCCCCTGTCGTTATTTCTGTGAAACACCATGAAAATGGTTGCTGACCTTAAAGATGATAGGCTGTGTAATGTTGTTGGCATAAAAGGTAACGGTAAAGGTGTCCCATAACCTATGTGGACGTAGGGGGGGGGGGGGGGAGGCGAGGCATCAGAGACCTCAGCTTCTCTAGGGGCCAGCATATTGAGGGCGGCGCCCATCTCCTCTTCCTCGCTGCTGTACCTTCCCTGACCCTAAAAGAGCGCAAGTACCCATTTTACAGCTGGGTGAACTGGGGGGACTGTATTGTAGCCAAGGCGCACAAACGGTCATCCATCCAACTGGTAACCACGCACGACGCTGTTTAACTTGAGTAGGGGAAAGCGAGTGCGTTGGCATAACCAAAGGAAAAAAACTTGCTGACCTTAAAGATAACAGCCTGTATAATGTTGTGGTTGCTGACCTTAAAGATAATAGCCTGTATAATGTGGTTGCTGACCTTAAAGATAATAGCCTGTATAATGTTGTGGTTGCTGACCTTAAAGATAATAGCCTGTATAATGTTGTGGTTGCTTTCCTTAAAGATAATAGCCTGTATAATGTTGTGGTTGCTGACCTTAAAGATAATAGCCTGTATAATGTTGTGGTTGCTGACCTTAAAGATAATAGCCTGTATAATGTTGTGGTTGCTGACCTTAAAGATAATAGCCTGTATAATGTGTGGTTGCTGACCTTAAAGATAACAGCCTGTATAATGTGTGGTTGCTGACCTTAAAGATAACAGCCTGTATAATGTGTGGTTGCTGACCTTAAAGATAATAGCCTGTATAATGTGTGGTTGCTGACCTTAAAGATAATAGCCTGTATAATGTTGTGGTTGCTGACCTTAATGATAACAGCCTGTATAATGTTGTGGTTGCTGACCTTAATGATAACAGCCTGTATAATGTTGTGGTTGCTGACCTTAAAGATGG
>CM060338.1:31719915-31722462 GCA_030674155.1 Stramonita haemastoma | reverse complement strand
CCTACCTCCCTAAAAGCGAAAAGTCCGGGTCGGAAGTGTGCGGGGGTTGACCCTGTTTTGACCAAAATTCCCCCCATCCATTGCCATGAGGGGTAGTTTGGGGTTTCCCCTTTGGGGGAAAAGATAAAAACCGATGCCGATGTTTTAGCATCATTTTTAGAAACCCTAAAGCCCAGGAAAAAAGGGGGTTCCCCCTCAAAATTTGAAAAAAACACCATCGTGGAAAACAAATATTTTTGAGACGGAAAAAGAAAAAAAAAATCAGGGGGGGCGCTTTCTTGTGGGACGCGTTTTCCCCCGGGGGGAACCCCAAAATTTTCAGCAGAGAAATTCTGTGACTTAAAGTGGTAAGAATAAAACAAAAACCCCACCCCCCCCCCCAAAAAACAAAAAAAAAAAAAAAATAAATTACCCTCCCCACCCCTCTTCCCAAAAGAGAAAGAGAGAGAGAGGGAGGAGGAGAGAGGGGAGAGAGGGGAGAGAGAGGGGAGGAGAGAGAGAGGGGAGAGAGAGAGGGAGGGGGCCACCAACAACATCAGCAATATCCACAATAGAAGGTAAAAAGGTAGAGGTGTTCCATAAATATTCATTGTGAGCAATTTTGTCAGGGACCTCGCTTCTCTAGGGGCCAACTATTGAGGGAGCACCAATCTCCTCTTCCTCGCTGCTTTACCTTCCTTGACCCTAAAGAGGGCAGGTAGTCATTTATGTTTGGGTGAACTGGGGGGACTGTGCTGAAGCCAAGGTACGCAAACCTTTACCCATCCAGTTGGTAACCACGCTCGTTTGATGTAACCTTAGCTTGGGGAAAGCGAGTACTCTGACTACTGAGCTATCGCGTCCCCTAATGTCCACAATAAACATGTCTAAATACACATGAACACAAAGACATATATTTATAGAACAGTAAGCAGAAACTGCAAAAAATAGCGGGGACCGAAAAAGGGCAAGGCCAAAGGCAAGGCAAGTCAAGGGAGGGCAAGCAAGGCAAGGCATGGCACAACAAGGCAGACAAGGCAAGTGAAGGCATGACAAAATTCTTTATTTCGACAATAACTGTATCTTTTTTGCCCACCCAGTCACTACCCCCATAAAGTGTTTTATCATAAAAACACGCCACAATACACACACACACACACACACAACACACACACACACAAAACCACCACACACACCACACACACACACAAACACAACACACAGTTATTATATATATATTATATTTTATATATATATATATATATATATATATATATATATATATAAATATATTTTAATAATATATGACCAAAACAAAGAACCCCCCCCCCCCCTACTTGAGGCTTACAGACAAAGACAATAAAAACCTCAGGGCAGACCACAGAGAAAACACAATGGGAAGAAAGAAACAACTGGGGGGTCCTCTTTGTTGTCGAGTGGAAACATCTCTGATTACATACAAAGAATACATCCCGGGGTTCCCCTTTTTTGTAAAGTGGAAAAATCTCTGATTACTGCTAAAAAACAGGGGGGGTGGGGGTCCCTTGTTGTCAGGTGGAAAAACTCTTGATTACATGCAGAAAATACATCCGCGGTCCTTTTTTGTTGTAGGAGTGGAACACTCCCTGATTACATGCAGAGAAAAATCCCGCGATCCTCTTTGTTGTAGGGTTTGGAAACACCTCTGATTACATGCAGAAAAAATACATCCCGCGGGGGCCTCTTTGTTTGGTAGGAGTGGAAACACTCTTGATGAAATACATAAGAAACAGAAGGTGGTGTCTTTTTGTAGGAGTAAAAAACTTTCTGATGCCATACATAAGAAACAGGGGGTGGGGCCTCTTTGTTGTAGGAGTGGAAACACTCTCTGATCACATAAAATAAGCACATTGGCGCAGACAGCTACTGATGCTTTCGGGATGACAAAGGGCGGGGTTTTACAGAAGAAGAGGTTGTGGGGGGAGTGGAGTAGAAGGGGGGGGATGGGGCATCCGTAATGGAGAGACAAGGACAGGGCAAGGTAAAGGCAAGGGTAAGACAAGAAAAGGTAAAACAAGACAAGGCAAAGTCAAGGCATTTTTTTTCCCCACAATAAACAATAAAAACACGATGTGTGTTTCTTTTGACTTCCAGTCCCTTTTCCATCATAACTCTCTCTCTTCTTCTCTCTCTCTCCTCTCTCTCTCTTCTCCCCCTCTCCTCTCTCTCTCCCCCCTCTCCCCCTCCCCCTCCCCTTCTCCCCCTCTTCCCCTCTCTTCTCTCTCTTCTCTCTCTGTTTACTACTGTCATGTCTCTTCTGTTTCTGTCTGTCTGTCTGTCTGTCTGTCTGGTCTTTTTGTCTGTTCTTCTGTCTCTCTCTCTCCCCTCTCTCTCTCTCTCTTTCTTCTCTCTCTTCTCTTTATCTCTCTCTTCTCTCTCTCTTACAAATTCACTTTCACATGCATTTCTATGTTTTTTACAACATTGTTATGTTATTTTTTGGGGTTTTTTTTTTTGCGTTTTCATAAATTTGCTTTTTAATTTGTTTTCCCTTTGTTATGATTTTTTTTGATTGAGGGCTGGATGTAA
>CM060338.1:31712415-31714915 GCA_030674155.1 Stramonita haemastoma | reverse complement strand
GCAGTGTAGTGCAGTGCAGTGTAGTGCAGTGTAGTGCAGTGTAGTGCAGTGCAGTGCAGTGCAGTGTAGTGCAGTGTAGTGCAGTGTAGTGCAGTGTAGTATGCAGTGCAGTGCAGTGCAGTGTAGTGCAGTGTAGTGCAGTGTAGTGCAGTGTAGTGTAGTGTAGTGCAGTGCAGTGCAGTGCAGTGCAGTGCAGTGTAGTGCAGTGTAGTGCAGTGTAGTGCAGTGTAGTGTAGTGTAGTGTAGTGCAGTGTAGTGCAGTGTAGTGCAGTGTAGTGTAGTGTAGTGTAGTGTAGTGTAGTGCAGTGCAGTGTAGTGTAGTGTAGTGTAGTGTAGTGTAGTGTAGTGTAGTGTAGTGTAGTGTAGTGTAGTGTAGTGTAGTGTAGTGTAGTGTAGTGTAGTGTATGAATACACAATCATTAATGCAGCAATTGGAAAAACCCAACTCTTGCAAGGATAACAACAATAGGAGCAAAAAACATAAACACACGGGTAGTGTTTTGTTGTGTAATGTCCTACATTATCAATATAACAAATAAAAAGGCCACCTCTTGCAATGACAAAACAAAAACATCAACAACAACAAAAACAAAATAGCAACTACAATACATGTGTAATTTATCATAGTGTAGTAAGTGAATATAGTAAAATTTACGTGTGAATTGAAAAAAAGCCAAGGTCTTTGCATGATGATGATGATGATGATGATGATGATCATCATCATCATCATCATCATCATCATCATCATCATCATCATCATCATCATCACCAACACCAACACCAACACCAACACCAACATCAACAACACCAATGACACCACAACCACCACCACCAACAGCAACAAGAAAGCATAATGAAACAAAGCCATATTCTTTTCTTTTCTGTCTGAAAACATGTACTATCACGTTTCTTATAGTAACAGCCTGAGAGAAAGAAGAAACAATGCAACAACAAAAAAAGAGAGAAAAATGGAGGAGGGGGGGGGGGGGGAGGAGAGAAGGGTGTCTTTACACAAGCAACACCCATACAGACCAAACATCCATCAGCATCCTATGCAAACATCTTGTGAGTTTGGCTAGAGTGGTGGGGGGTGGTGGCTGTGTTTTGTATTGGTGTGCATTCATGTTTTTGAAGTAGACATTGTGTATGTATACGTAAGCAGGGCTGGTGTTATCAAAGTGTGGCTCTGTTTTGTATTGGTGTGTATTCATGTTTTTGAAGCAGAGATTGTGTGTGTATATGCAAGCAGGGCTGATGTTATCATAGTGTGGCCGTGTTGACATGTTTCATGTAAGGAGGCACATTTTGTGCTTATCCTTCCTTATCTTTCTTTGTTATTTTATCTCCCTTTCTTTGTTTGTCTGTGTTTCTGATCCTATCTCTCTTTCCCCCTTCTCCTCATCTCTCTCTCTCTCTCTCTCTCTCTCTCTCTCTCTCTCTCTCTCTCTCTCTCTCTCTCTCTCTCTCTCTCTCTTCTCTCTCTCTCTCTCTGTCTTTTGTCCCTTTGTCCTGTCTGTCTGTCTGTCTGTCTGTCTGTCTGTCTGTCTGTCTGTCTGTCTGTTGTCTGTCTGTCTCCCCCCCCCCACAAATGGTGTGTGTATGTGTGTATGTGTGTGTATGTGTGTGTGTTCTTCAGCTTTATTATTGTTCAATGTGACTGATGTTAACTAAGGGGAATAGGGTGTGGTATGGATAGGAATGAGTAAGGCGTTTAAAGTAAGAGATTATGTCTGTGTATCTATGATGTGTATTTTTGATAAACAAAAAAAAGCAAACAAACAAAAAGACATTGCCAGGAACAGAATGCAAAAAACATAGGATAAAACCAAGGCAAAACAGCAAGAACAGTACCTGATGTACCTTAACAAATATCCAGTGGATCCGACTAACACGTTTGTAAAGGAAAAAGGTAAAGGTGTTCCATGACCTACGTGGTCGTAGGGGAGCGAGGCATCAGAGACCTCAGCTTCTCTAGAGGCCAGCATATTGAGGGCGGCGCCCATCTCCTCTACCTCGCTGCTTTACCTTCCATGACCCTATAAAGGACAGGTACGCATTTAGAGCTGGGAGAACTGGGGAACTGTACTGAAGCCAAGGTGCGCAAACAGTCACCCATCCAATATTGGTAACCACACTCGATGCTGCTTAACACTGGCTGGGGGAAAGCGAGTGCTCTGACCACTGAGCTATCCGTCTCCTAACAGGTTGTAGCATGTAAAATGTAATGCCGACTTTTATTGATAAAAATCAAAAACAACCGTGACAACTTTTATGGGGATCTTTAAGAAAAAGGGTTCAAACGTCTTTTCTTGTGGCATTAAAATACAATATTAATGTTGAAAATGTGTTTATCATTTAAATGTCTATTTTTCCAGACAAACTTTGTGTGGAATGCATTCAATTTTATCTTCAGAAAAAAAAAACTGCAATCATTCTTCTTAGCTCCATGTAGTGGTAATGTAGCAGTCTTCGAATGATTAATGCACCTTAAGCCATGGAT
>CM060338.1:31694915-31697415 GCA_030674155.1 Stramonita haemastoma | reverse complement strand
TGTCAGAAAAAAGACTTCCTATGTTCAGACTATTGTCAGAAAAAAGACTTCCTATGTTCACAATATTGTCAGAAAAAAGACTTCCTATGTTCTGATTGTTGTCAGAAAAAAAACTTCCTATGTTCACAATATTGTCAGAAAATAGACTTCCTATGTTCAGACTGTTGGCAGAAAAAAAACTTCCTATGTTCACAATATTGTCAGAAAATAGACTTCCTATGTTCACAATATCGTCAGAAAAAAAGACTTCCTATGTTCACAATATTGTCAGAAAAAAGACTTTCTATGTTCAGACTGTTGTCAGAAAAAAGACTTTCTATGTTCAGACTGTTGTCAGAATTATTTTTTCCTATGTTTAGACCTGTCAGTAAAAAAGACTTCCTATGTTCAGACTTGTCAGTAAAAAAGACTTCCTATATTCAGACCTGTCAGTAAAAAAGACCTCCTATGTTCAGACTGTTGGCAGTAAAAAAAAAAGACTTCCTATGTTTAGACCTGTCAGTAAAAAAAACTCCCTATGTTCAGACCTGTCAGTAAAAAAGACTTCCTATGTTCAGACTTGTCAGTAAAAAAGACTTCCTATATTCAGACCTGTCAGTAAAAAAGACCTCCTATGTTCAGACTATTGTCAGTAAAAAAGACTTCCTATGTTCAGACCTGTCAGAAAAAAAGACTTCCTATGTTCAGACCTGTCAGAAAAAAAGACCTCCTATGTTCAGACCTCTTGACAGAGTTCCTAAAACAGAAAAGGTTTAGGGTTTTGGTTTTCAATCCTATAAAATGCTTTTTTCTAACACTGTTTTCGTGGACCATCGTGTATGTTTCCATGTTGCAAGAAGATGACAATGCCATTTTATTAGATCAACTTTCCAGTATCAATATTTTTTCGTTTGTTTAAAGGTTTAGGTTGGATAAATTTTTCATGTATTTCGCTTTCTCTAACTGGCAATTGAAAACTGTGTGAACTGTGTGTGGCTTTTATACACTTCAAAGTAGGGAAACAGATAGAAAAAAAAAGACACAATGTCTTCAAGGTCACCAGGTAAATGAATAAATGTTTGATCACATTTCTCAACTCTTCATTTTCTTTCTTTTCTTTTCTTTCTATTTTTGATTTGCTTTTTTTTATATTGTTGTTGTCTTGTTTTATGTTTGTTTATTTTTTGTTTTTTTGTTTTGTTCATTTTTTTGTTTTTTGTTATTTATTTATTTTATTTATTTATTTTTTAATTTTTTTTTTTTACTGGTGAAGCAGCATCACACAGCTGGAGGAATCTGACTGCATCTACATAACTGACAAAAACGTCTGACCATGATGACAAGTGATTTTCATATCAATAAATCCATGGCACTGACGGTCTAAATCTACCAACATTAAGATGTAAAATAATTAAGCAGTTGAGACTTTTCTCGCGGTAGTACTAATTGTGTGAAGTTAGTAAAATTACGCACTCCGAGGTGTGTATGTACAAAACATGTGATGAGTAGACGGATGACGTCAGCAGGCTAGTGCTCCTAAAGTGACGTCAAAAGTTATGATGTCAAAACGGCACGTGCGGCTAATCCTGCTCATTCTCTTGTGTGTGACTCCAGGTGAGTGCAGGTTTTGTTTGTTTGTTGTTGTTATTGTTGCGATTGTACGTTGCCTCTGCGATGTATGTAACTCTGATACTTCTCTGTGTGTCTGTCTGTCTCTCTGTCTCCGCTGTCTGTCTGTATGTCTGTACGGATCTCTCTCTCTCTCTCTCTCTCCTCTCTCTCTCTCTCTCTCTCTCTCTCTCTCTCTCTCTCTCTCTCTCTCTCTCTCCCCACACCCTCCTCCCTCTCCCAATGCCCTATATGTGTGTGTGTTCATGAATAGTTAAGAGTAAAGTTGCATGACATTAATGAAAAAGTTGACTATATTTTTTTTTATTTCTGTGAAATTCTGTGTATGAACTTATTCTAACAATTAATGCAAATTATACATGTTACAGTTGATTTTGTTTTCTGAAATCCTCCATGGCCCAGGAGGGGCCAAAGGCGAATTAAATCTTGAAATCTTTGTGTGTGTGTGTGTGTGTGTGGTGTGTGGTGTGTGTGTGTGTGTGTGTGTGTGTGTGTGTGTGTGGTGTGTGAGAGAGAGAGAGAGAGAGAGAGAGAGAGAGAGAGAGAGAGAGAGAGAGAGAGAGAGAGAAGAGAGAGAGAGAATTTTGTTTGTACGTATGTACTTGTGAATCCACGTGTGTTTTCGGTGATAGCTTTTAATATTGAATATGGAATGCGACAACCAACCAACCAGCTATCAAACCCACCCACCAACCAAGTAACCAACCAACCAGCCAACCGACCAACCAGCCATCCAACCAACCCATCCACCCACCCACCCAACCACCCACCCACCCCAACCACCCAACCTCCCACCCACCCATTTAACCAAACAAACAACCAGCCAACCAGCCTACCAACCAACCAAAATAGGAAACAAACAAAGGAAAAGCAAGCAAGTAAACATGTTAAC
>CM060338.1:31682415-31684915 GCA_030674155.1 Stramonita haemastoma | reverse complement strand
AACATTTCTAAACACCGATAATCATTGGAAACCTGTTGCTAATATGTTTTCGTAGACTGCGTTTAGAAAAATACAATTAACCTGGAGGGTTGGATTAGCGAGTGGAATAATAAAAACAACAACAATAACAAAACCAGCATTTACAACGTCTGCATAGTGTTAAACCCCCAGCAGGAAAGTAGATACCGATGTTCACGTTTCTGAGAGGCTCATAATGCGTAATTAACTGGCGTTAAAACACAGCAAAGAAGGTAACAGATCTTGATTCTCTTAGAAGCAAGGGGTCTCATTCAAGCCATTGTAGCACGTTTGGAACAGTTCCAAAATGGTAATTATGCAAGTGAAGACAGATAGTTTCTTCATGTTGCCATTGAATGAATGAAGGATTCTCACCTGTAGTTGTTGGCTCAATGCTTGCCTACTTACTACAAGCTTAAGGACTTTCCTCAAGCCCCTTTTTCAAGCGGTGTGGAGATTTTGGTGGTTGTGGTGTGCATGTGTGTGTGTGTGTGTGTGTGTATGTGTGTGTGTGACAGGGAGAGAGAGAGAGAGAGAGAGAGAGAGAGAGAGAGAGAGAGAGAGAGAGAGAGAGAGAGAGAGAGAGAGAGAGAGAGAGAGAGAGAGTGTGTCAGGAGGGGGGGTATCAAGCAGTTTTGTTGACCCTAAGTCTGCTTCACCTCACTTCACCCTTTGTTCAGTATATGCTTAGTAAGTCATATCCCATGGCTCTGTTTTGGGATGGATTTCTTTCCGTGGTCTCCAAGGCTTCTCTCATCTTTCTCATAGAGACTTCAGATGCAATCCTGAATGCGCACTGTACTCGAACATCACGCCATCATCTTCAGGTGAAAATGCGTCCAACCATAGATATCAAAGAGAGAAAAGACAGAAAAAAATCGAGTCAGGACTGACCTTTGTCATCATAGGAAAAAAGGAAAAAATTCTACCAGAGAGCAGAAATACCAGTTAGTGATAGGTTGAGAGGAGAGAGAGAGAGAGAGAAGAGAGAGAGAGAGAGAGAGAGAGAGAGAGAGAGAGAGAGAGAGAGAGAGAGAGCGAGAGAGCGAGAGAGACAGAGAGACAGAGAGAGACAGAGAGAGAGACAGACAGACAGACAGACATTTTTTTTTCAATTCAATTCAATTATGTTGCTTATAGCCCCGCCGACCACATAGGCCATATCAGGGCTATCACCTCGTCACATTTTAAAACTCGTATTAAAAGTGTGCGACTATGTACAGATAGACATACAGACAGACAGACAGACAGACAGACAGACAGACAGACAGAGAGAGGGGGGGGGGGGAGAGAGAGAGAGAGAGAGACAGACAGACAGACAGACAGACAGACAGACAGACAGACAGAGAGGGGAGAGAGAGAGAGAGAGACAGACAGACAGATAGATAGACAGACAGACAGAGACAGAGAGACAGAGACTGAGGACAAAGCTACACTTCACACACACCACAGTCCCCAAACCCAACAAACAAAAACAAAACAAAAACTAGACAAATAGAAACTCCTGTAGAACCCCCCCCCACACACACTCCTCTTGTACCACTCGCTCCGAACAGATGAGCACACCACTTTCACCCTTTGTGTACGTACCCCTCACCTGTCTTCCCCTAGCAAATTGTGACCAGGTACTGACTGAGTGGATAGGCTAGGCATCACAGCCCAAATGCCAGGCAGTGCGCCCCTGTCTGTGGAGAGAACACGGCTAACCAGGTACAGGACCTGTCAGCCCCTAAGTCTCCTTGACACCACCCTTCAGCACCACACATGGAAACCAGTGCAGAGGAGGAGCGGGGGTGGGGGGGGGGGGGGGGGGGGGGGGGGGTGGAGGGTGAACCCTAGCTAGCTGTGGATCACCTTAACAATCGCTAACATCCTCACGTTGATGGAAGGGAAAGAGGAGGTGGCTTGTTGACTGATGGCTGTAAACAACCTGCAACTTTTAAGTGCTTCAGGATGATCAGCATTGACATACAGGCATGATTGTACTGGCTGTTTAGAATTTTGTACACCCAAGGAGCATTTAGCTTGCTTACAGTGACTGGGTTTCTTTTGTTGTGTGTTTCTCTGTGTGAGTGTGTGGGGTACTGGGCGTATTGAATATTTATTATCGTGATGTATTCCTAAGGGCAGGGACTGGATGTAATAAAAAAAACCAAAAAAAAAACCATGGGTGCTTATTCATTATCGAAATAAAAAGAATTTGGCTCTACTCGAATGTTTCTCTGTATGCTTACGTATCTGTTTGAGTCTGGTTCATTCATCTGGCAAATTATATTTGTCATGTAGTCTCATCCTTATGCTTGTTCTTTTCAATGCTCAACAGGTAAATTAGCTCTCCCCTTCTCTGTCTGTCTGTCTGTCTGCCTCTCTCTCTCTCTCCATCTATCTATCTATCTATCTATCTATCTATCTATCTATCTATCTATCTATCTATCTATCTATCTATCTATCTATCTGTCTATCGATCTATCGATCTATCTAC
>CM060338.1:31667415-31672415 GCA_030674155.1 Stramonita haemastoma | reverse complement strand
CTCTTCTCTCTCTCCTCTCTCTCTCTCTCTCTCTCTCTCTCTCTCTCTCTCTCCTCTCTCTCTCCCCTCTGTGTCTGTCTGTCTGTCTGTCTGTCTGTCTGTCTGTCTGTCTGTCTGTCTGTCTGTCTGTCTGTCTGTCTCTCTCTCTCTCTCTCTCTCTCTCTCTCTCTCTCTCTCCATCTCTCTCTCTTCCTCCCACTCTCTCCCTCCCTCTCTCTCCCTCCCTCTCTCTCCCTCCCTCTCTTTCTCTATCTTGTTACACTTGGACTTAACAATATTCATTACCAGGCCCTTGAAAAGAAGCTGCCTCATAGAGAGCAATGAACCCTCTGGCTTTTTGCACTGCCTTGCCTTTTATCTACCACAGTTTGGAAACTTTCCCCTTCCTCTTGCATAGCAAGCAAGGACAGTGGGGTTTTTTTTGGCTGTTTTGTTTTCTTTTTTGTTTGTTTCTAGTTTTTCCCTAGGCTAGCACTCCAAGGTCAAGACAGACAGACAGACAGACAGACAGACAGACAGACAGACAGACAGACAGACAGACAGACAGACAGATAGATTACTGATAAACAAAAATTAAGCAAACAAACAAACAAAAACACATTGCCAGGAACAGAATGCAAAACATAGGATAAAAATCAACGCGAAACAGCAAGAGCTTTTAACTGATGTACCTTAACAAGTACCTATATTTATACTGACAGGCCCCCACCTCTCCCCCGCCCCCTGCATCCACACAAGGGGGAAGGAGGGGGGGGGGTATTCTAGAATAAAAAAAAAGCTGAGAGAATGACTCTACGGGCAATGTACATCACTATTCCAACATCCCAGATGGCAAAAAACAACAACAACAACAACCCAACCACAGAACAGCTGAGCTTAAGGTTAACTACAATACCCACTCAGATAGAACCAGAATGGTGAGAAACTCGCATAGAGCGTGGTACCAGAGAGTCCTCTTATTCATCATCATCATCATCATCATCATCATCATCATCATCATCATCATCATCACCATCACCATCACCATCATCATCATCATCATCATTATCATCATTATCATGAACATTCTTCTTCTTCTTCTTCTTTCTTCTTCTTCTTCTTCTTCTTCTTCTTCTTTCTTCTTCTTCTTCTTCTTCTTCTTCGCAATTCTTCTTCGCAATTCTTCTTCTTCTTCGCAATTCTTCTCGTTTTTTCTTTTTCTTGTTCTTGTTCTTGTTCTTTCTCTCTTCTTCTTCTTCTTCTTCTTCTTCTTCTTCTTCTTCTTCTTCTTTCTTCTTCTTCTTCTTCTTCTTCTTCTTCTTCTTCGCATTCTTCTTCTTCTTCGCATTCTTCTTCTTCTTCTTCTTCTCAATTCTTCTTCTTCGCAATTCTTCTTGCTCTTGTTCTTGTTCTTCTTGTGCTTGTTCTTGTTCTTGTTCTCCTCCTCCTCCTCCTTCTTCTTCTTCGCATTCTTCTTCGCAATTCTTCTTCTTCTTCTTCTTCTTCTTTCTTCTTCTTCTTCTTCTTCTTCTTCTTCTTCTTCTTCTTCTTCTTCTTCGCAATTCTTCGCAATTCTTCTTCTTCTTCGCAATTCTTCTTCTTCGCAATTCTTCTTCTTCTTCGCAATTCTTCTTCTTCTTCGCAATTCTTCTTCTTCGCAATTCTTCTTCTTCGCAATTCTTCTTCTTCTTCTTCTTCTTCTTCTTCTTCTTCTTCTTCTTCTTTCTTCTTCTTCTTCTTCGCAATTCTTCGCAATTCTTCTTCTTCTTCGCAATTCTTCTTCTTCTTCGCAATTCTTCTTCTTCTTCGCAATTCTTCTTCTTCTTCTTCTCCTTCTCCTTCTTCTTCTTCTTCTTCTTCTTCTTCTTCTTCTTCTTCTTCGCTATTCTTCTTCGCAATTTTTCTTCTTCTCCTCCTCTTCCTCCTTCTTCTTCTTCTCCACAACTTCTTCTTCTTCTCCGCAACTTCTTCTTCTTCTTCTCTTCTTCTTCTTCTTCTTCTTCTTCTTCTTCTTCTTCTTCTTCTTCTTCTCTTCTTCTTCTTCTTCTTCTTCTTTCTACTTCCTCTTTCAATTCTTCTTCTTCTTCTTTCTTCTTCTTCTTCTTCTTCTTCTTCTTCTTCTTCTTCTTCTTCTTCTTCTTCTTCTTCGCAATTCTTCTTCTTCGCAATTCTTCTTCTTCGCAATTCTTCTTCTTCTTCCTCTTTCAATTCTTCTTCTTCTTCTTCTTCTTCTTCTTCCTTCTTCTTCTTCTTCTTCTTCTTCTTCTTCTTCTCCTCCTCCTCCTCCTCCTCCTCCTCCTCCTCCTCCTCCTCCTCCTCCTCCTCTTCTTCTTCTTCTTCTTCTTCTTCTCTTCTTCTTCTTCTTCTTCTTCTTCTTCTTCTTCTTCTTCTTCTTCTTCTTCTTCTTTCAGCGTTCATCTTTTTTTCTTTTTGCACTTCCTTGTCGACTCGACACGTCTTCACTGGCGGCATACCGAGGCCAGACACAAGTGGAGACCTGCTGCAGCAGAATTCCAGGCAGGACGCACAAGCAGCAGACGGATAGCAGACGGGGGCGGATAGCCTAGTGGTCAGAACATTGCGCTGGGAATTTGACGACCCGGGTTCGATTCCGGTCGAGGAGATTTTTCTCCTGGAGTTAACATCAGTGCTGACTCCACTCTCCCCAAAAGTCTTTCGGAGTGAGACTTTAAACCGAGGCCGGCCCCGTGTGCGAACGCACGGAGAACATCTTGCGCATACGTTAAATCCTGTTCCGCTTTTCGTAAGAGTAGGCCATCGTGTGCCGGTGGGAACATGATATTTAGAAAACTGCATACACACGGGGACTGGATGTAAAAAAAAAAGCACACGAGTGCTTATTCCCAGTATCCTCGATATAAAAGAAGAAAAGAAAGAAAAGAAAGAAAAAGACACAACCAACCCCGCTCAACCAGTACAGAACTGTACATGTCAGATTCCTAGAGGTCTCCTTCAGACAACCTCTCAACACACGGGCAGGAACCGGAGTGCAAGAAAGTAAAACGCCATTCATGAATGACGTCAAAAATCTTAAGCCCTCTCATAAACATGGCTGACGAGAGGAAATGTCTGAGAACGAATCGCTGTAGACAAGACTACGACTTCCGGTCCTTTAGGGATGGATAATCGCCCTTGACAAGGCATGCACTGATGGTGGCCATGATTGTTTGCTGACAGCCCTGAAGAGTTGGAGATCAAAACCAAGGTTGATGTTGGATTAGGGTGTGTGTTTGCCCGCGCCGCGTAATATAACGCCAGTTGCCTGTTCCTGTTGTGTGGGTCATGGGTTAGGACTGCACTCTAGCGTTCCCTTGGGTATTGATACAGCAGTACAGAACTTGGAAAGAGTCTTGTCATAAAGCAGGATTTCTTAGATTGTTCTTGTTCTTGTTCTTGTTGTTCTTTTTGTTCTTCTTGTTCTTTTTGTTCTTCTTGTTCTTCTTGTTCTTGTTCTTGTTCTTGTTCTTGTTCTTCTTGTTCTTCTTCTTCTTCTTCTTCTTGGTCGAACACTCAGATAGCAACTTTTGTTCTCAGTTACATCAGTGAAAATGCATCACGCTGCCGTTAAGCGCCTGACAAGTCAGGCCTAGCACATCCAACTTCGGCACAAGAGAGAATTATTATCTTTGAAGTCTTTCTGCTAAAGAAAAGCAGGAGAATGGTCCAAGAAGGTAGAAAAAAGACAAGAAAAAGGTGACAGGAAAAGAAAAGGAATAAGGTAGAAACAAAGAGAAGGATAGACATGGGGAATTCCTAGCACAGAATTCCAGAAGGTGGGGATGTTATTATACTGACACCCTCCCCCCAGCATCCCCGCAGGGGAAAATAAAACATGATTCTACTTGAGAGGTATAGAAATGATTCTTTTAATAAGAGAAGAACATTCGCGATCGTTAGTTTATTTTCAATGAGGTCAATTGTGGCTCTCATTCTCCTTACTATTTTACAAGGACAAAACCCAAGCATGCAATTATTTTCAATATTACCCTCTTGCTTTTTGTTTTTATTCGTTTTCAATAATATCACTTAAAGAAGAGCCGTTTCCTGAGAGAGAGAGAGAGAGAGAGAGAGAGAGAGAGAGAGAGAGAGAGAGAGAGAACACACACACACACACACACACACACACACACACACACACACACACACACACACACACACACACACACACACACACAGAGGATCTTGTTCTCATGCTTTTTATAACGTGCATCATTTGAAGAGCTGTTTCCTGTTAAGAGGAGGGGACAGAGAGACAAATACAGAGCTATGGGAGGGAGAGAGAGAGAGAGAGAGAGAGAGAGAGAGAGAGAGAGAGAGAGAGAGAGAGAGAGAGAGAGAGAGAGAGAGAGAGAGAGAGAGTATTGTTTAACTTCGTTTGAACTATTATAGCGATGTATATTATTGTTCAGTTGTAGAGCATTAAATCGTACTTGGGTAAATGCAATGCCAAACAATATGTATCCATTTCAATGACATACTTCTCTTTTTCAAAAACCGTCCTAAAGTTTTTATAACCATCGTATCTACAATGGTCTCTAATTGTGCCTGTCTATTCCTGGGCAAACCAAGCTACACATCTCTGTTTAAAGGCATGCGCGAACATTTTTATGTCTCCTACTCCTTGGTTTAACAAACGATATCATACCCAGAATTTCCCTTATTTCAGAGACCCAGCATTGATCCCCCCCCCCCTTTTTTAATCTACTTTTAACAATATATAATAAGCTTTATGTGGCAATCTTTCCGAATCCATGTGTAATAATCTAAACCAGAATCTTATGCATGCAGCATATGTATTTACATACAGTGGGTACCTGCCAAGATTTCCGTACAGCAGGGACACCTAAGAACCTGTTTACAACTTATTCAAAGTACATTTTGTAGATTTTCTATTCTATTCAATCCCCCAATTTCAAGTAAATCTAATAGCACTGGTTGGATTTTGGTATCAAAACAGAGACGCAGAGAGAGACAGAGACACAGTGAGAGATAGAGAGTCG
>CM060338.1:31664509-31667315 GCA_030674155.1 Stramonita haemastoma | reverse complement strand
GGCAAAAAGGGGTTTTGGGCGTTTTGGGAGGAGGGAGAGAGGGAAGGGGAGGGGGGGGGAAAAAGGAGGAGAGAGAATGGAGGGGGGGGGGAAAAGGGGGGGGGAAAGAAGGGGAAAGGGGGGAAAGGAGGAGGGTGTGGAGGGGGAAGTAGAAGGGAAAAAGAGAGTGGAAAAGAGGGGGGGGGGGAGGAGGGAAAAAGGTTGGGGGTGAGGGGGGGAGAGGGAAGGGTTTGAGGAGAGGGGGGGAAGGGAAAAAGGGAAAAAAACCCCTGGGGGGGGAAGGGGGAGAAAAAAAGAGAGGTGGGGGAAGAGGAGAGGAGGGGGGAGGGAGAGGAAGGGGTGAGAGGAGGGGGAATGGATAGGGGAAAAGGGGGGGAAAATGGTTTGGACGGAGGGGAGAGGGGGGAGGGGAGGGGGAGGAGAGGGGGGGGGGGGGGAAAAAGAGGAAGAGGTAGAAGGGGGCGAGGAGGGGGGGGGTGGTAGGGGAGAGGAGGAGGGGTTTGGAAGGGGAAAAAAGGGATGATGAGATGGGTGTGTGGGGAGGGGGGGGAGAGATTTTGAGGGCGGGGGGGGGAGGGCGGAGTGGATTTTGGAGGAAAAGGATTGGGTAAATTTGGAAAGGGAGGGGGTGGAGAAGTTTAAAGGGAAATGGTTGTTGGCTTGGGGTGGGGGGGTTGGGGAAGAGGGGAGGAAAAGGGGAGGGGGGAGGGGGGAAAGGAGAGAGAAGAGAGAGAGGGGGGGGGGAGAGGGGAGAGGGGAGGGGGGAGGGGGAGGGGGGGAAAGGGGAAAGGGGGGGAAGGGGGGGTGGAGAGAGGGGAGTGAGGAGAGGGAGTGGAGGTGGGGAAAGGGGAGGGGGAAAAGAGGGAGGGGGGGCGGGGGAGGGTTTTGAGCGGGGGAGGATTTAAAAGGGGAGAGAGGAAGAGGGGGGAAAGGGTTTGAGGAGGGAAAGGAAAAAAGGGGGAAAGAATGGGTAAAAGGAGAAGGGGAAAGGGGGGATTTTTTTAAAGGGGGAGAGGGAAAGAGAGGAGTATGGTGTTTGGATTGTGGTTTTTGTGGTTGGGATCGTTTGTTTTTGTTGGAGGGGAAAAAGGCTCGGGAAGGGGGGGAAAGGTGCGTGCCGTTTTTGGGGTTTGGGGGCGCAGGGGGCGGATGGTTGTGGGGGTTTGGGGGGGGTGGGGGGGGGGTTTTTTTGGGTGGGGGGTTTGGGGGGGTTTGTGGGGGGGGTGGGGTGGGGTTGGGGGTGGGGTGGTGGGGGGGTGGGGGGGGGGGTTTTTTGGGGGGGGTTTTTTTTTGGGGGTGTGTGTGTTTTGGGGTTTTTGGGGGGTGGGGGGGGGGGGGTGTGGGGTGGGGGGGGGGGGGGGTGGGGGGTGGGGGGTGTGGGTTGTTTTTTGGGGTTTTTTTTTTGTATTTTTTTTTGTTTGGGGGTTTGGGGTTGGTGGGGGTTTTGGGGGTGGGGGGTGGGGGGGGGGGGGGGGGTGGGGGGGGGGAAAGGGGGGGGGTGGGGGGGGGGGGGGGGGGGTTTAAGGGGGTTTTGAAGGGAAGGGGGGAAAAAACACACAAAAGGGGGAAAAAGGGGGGGGTAGTTTAAGGGGGGGATTTTTCCGTAGGGTGGGGGGGTATTTTGCGGGGGGGGGGGGGGGGGAAAATTTGTGTTTTTTTTTTCTTTTTTTGTCCCGCTTGTTTTTCCCTTTTGCTTTTCTGCCTCTTGTTTCTGTTTGCCCTTTGCTTTGTTTTTGTTTTGGGGTTTTTTTTCTTTGCCCCGCCCCTTGCCCCGGGGGGGGTTTTCCCCCCAACCTCTCCCCCCCCCTTTTTTCCCCCCGTGGGGGGGGGGGGGGGTGGGGGTGGGGGGGGGGGGGGGGGGGGGTTTTGGTGGGGGGGGTTGTTGGGGGGGGAAAGGCCCCCTTTTTTTGGGGGGCCGGCTTTTGCCGAGCGTTGGTTTTTTTGGGGCCACTCCCAGGCAACGCCTCCCCCGCCCCGCTCCGTTCCCCTCTCTCCCTCTCTCCTCTCTCTCTCTCTCTTCTTTTTTCCTCTCCTTTCCTCCCCCGGCCCCCAAAACAAAAAAAACAAAAGAGTTTGCCCAAACAAAAACACATGCACAACAGCGGAACCACCCCCCACCCCCCCAACAACACCCCAAAACCACGAAACCCCCAACCCACACACACAAAACCACCCCAAAACCCACACCCCACACACACCCACACACACAACAAAACCCCAAATTAAATTAATATATATATATATATTTATATATATATATTATATATATATATAGGGGGTGAGGTGAACAAAAGGCTTGTTCTGTTTGTTCTGCTATACTAAGAAATAAAAGTTGTTTTAATTCCCTGAATAGATGATTTATTATTTTCATATCGATCAATTAATTCCCCGTGGCGATGCTGGGGACCTGTCAGTATATATAGCACCCATAAAAGGTAAAGGTACAGGTGTCCCATAACCTAGGTGGTCGTAGGGGAGCGAGGCGTCAGAGACCTCAGCTTCTCTGGGGGCGAGCATGTTGAGGGCGGCGCCCATCTCCTCTCCCTCGCTGCTTTTACCTTCCCTGACTCTAAAGAGGACAGGTACCCATTTACAGCTGGGGGAACTGTACTGAAGCCAAAGCGCACAAACGGTCACCCATCCATCTGGCAACCACGCTCGACTGCTTAACTTGACTGGGGGAAAGCGAGCGCTCTGACCACTGAGCTGTCCCGTCCCATAGCATCCTCTATCTTCTGGAAATTCTGTGCTAGAAATTTCTTCTTGTCTATCCCGCTCTTTGTTTCTGCCTTATTCTTTTTCTTCC
>CM060338.1:31642009-31644509 GCA_030674155.1 Stramonita haemastoma | reverse complement strand
TTCCTTACTTTCCACTTTCCTCGTCTAATATCACTGAGTGTGAACAGACGTTAAATTGAAGACAACAACAACAACATGCACACACACACAAACACACACACGCACGCACGCACGCAGGCACGCCCACACACACACACACACACACACACACACACACACACACACACACACACACAGACTCCTTCGGATGAGACTATAAACCGAGGCCCCGTGTGCGAACGCACGCAGAACATCTTGCGCACATGTTAAATCCTGTTCCGCTTTTCGTAAGAGTAGGCCATCTTGTGCCGGTGGGAACAGATGACATTTACAAAACTGCATACACACGGGGACTGGATGTAAAAATGCACATGAGTGCTTATTGCGTTATCCTCGATATAAAAGAATAGATAAATAAAATAAAAAACACACACACACACAAACACAAAACACACACACACACACACACACACACACACACACACACACACACACACACACACCACACACACACACACACACACAACACACACACACACACACACACACACACACACACACACACACACACACACACACCATCTCTTCCCCCACTCCAGCACAACAACCCAGGATGACTGTTCAGATGGGATGCTGGCCGTTTGGTCTGTGTGTCTGTAGTGATGCTGTTTGCCTCGTGTGTGTGTGGTGTGTGTGTGTGTGTGTGTGTGTGTGTGTGTGTGTGTGTGTGTGTGTGTGTTGTGTGTGTGTGTGGTATGTGTGTGTGCGTGCGTGTTGTGTGTGTGTGTGTGTGCGTGCGTGCGTGCGTGTGTGTGTGTGTGGAGAGAGAGAGAGAGAGAGAGAGAGAGAGAGAGAGAGAGAGAGAGAGAGAGAGAGAGAGAGAGAGAGAGAGAGAGAGAGAGAGCAGATTCTTTTTCTTTCCCCTTGTATTCCTCTCTCCAACCTGCTGTTACATCAACAGTCATTTCTAGACTTCGCTACATGTCCTTCTTTATACAGATGTCAACATTTTGGTGCTAAGAACTGGGACTCTAGTGATGCTGTTTGTGTGTGTGTGGGAGGAACCGCATTCTTTTCTGTTCCTCTGTGTTCCTCTTACCTATGTACCCGCTGTTACATCAACACTCGTGCAGTCACTTCTAGACTAGTAGGCTACATGTCCTTCTTTTCAACGTTTTGGTGCTAGAGTTGGGACTGTAGTGATGTTGTTTGTGTGTGGGAGGAATCACATTCTTTTCTTTTCATGTGTTCCTCTTTCCTACCTACCCGCTATTACATCAACAGTCATTTCTAGACATCGCTACCTGTCCTTATTTGTACATATTTATATGTTAACATTTTGGTGCTAGAGTTGGGATTGAAAAGAACAAAGAATGGCAACATAGAGTTGATATTGAGCTCAATAGGACATGGTGAATAGCTTTTGAAAAAACTATCTAGCTATTCTCGAAATAACAGCTTCAAACTGTTTTCAACTGTTTCAAACTGGCTGTTTCAGTACATTTGGGACATGGCGTGTGTGTTCATTCGTTCTTTAGATTTTGCGTCTTTTCACTGTAAGTGATATTAGACGAGGCGGTGTGTGTGTGTGTGTGTGTGTGTGTGTGTGTGTGTGTGTGTGTGTGTGTGTGTGTGTGTGTGTGTGTGTGTGTGTTTGTGTGTGCGTGCGTGTGTGCGTGCGTGCGTGCGTGCGTGCGGTGCGTGCGTGTGTGTATTTTTGTGACTCCAGATATTTACACACATATACTTCCAGCATCAAATTTTCAAGCTTTTTTGAAAAAGTGTTACCCTAATATTTCAGGGTGATGACTGTTAGATATCCTATTCTGTGTATTTTTGTAACATATTCTTAAGGCCTTTTTCAAAATCCAAAATTCTAATAGAAGAAAATGAGTTAGCTGTACTTTTTTCATGAGGAGGTATTCCGTCCTTTTCTTATTTCATTGAAAGAACCAATTTATTCTACATTGCAGCTGATACCCTCTTCTTTACAACACTCACAGCATTGGTCACTAGGCACTTGAATAGAAACTGTTTCTTTGAGAGGAACACACTCCGGTGGGAGTTAGTGGTGTTTGTACTTCCATACCTTAATTAACTGTTTGTAACCTTCCTTTTCTTTTCTTTCAGAGGGATATATATACACTCCAGTGGTAGTTAATGGTATTTGTACTTCCATACCTTAACTGTTTGTAACCTTCCTTTTCTTTTCTTTGAGAGGGATACACTCCGATGGGAGTTAATTGTATTTGTACTTCCATACCTTAACTGTTTGTAACCTTCCCTTCCTTCTTCTGTTACAATAACAGTAATTCCAGAGTGCTTCAGTTTCTGTATAGTTCATGTAGTAAGAAAAAAGTCGCAGGAAGAAAAAATACCAAACCTTAGGAGGTATATTAGTTAGTTTAAAAAAAACAAAGGCTGTGTAAGTCTCTAATCAAATTTTGATAGTTGGGTTCATGTGCATTGCTTACCTAGCATTTCATATTTTTGCATTAAAAAATTATGCTTCTAGACAGAG
>CM060338.1:31634509-31637009 GCA_030674155.1 Stramonita haemastoma | reverse complement strand
CACACACACACACACACACACACACACACACACACACACACACACACACACACACACACACACCAAACACAGAGCTATCACCAGGCTCTTGAAGAGAAACTGCATCTTTAAAGAAGTTAACTGAAGCTAATTTTTGTTCTGGTATTTATACTCCCTTACCTGTTAATTTATCTGCTTCCTGTTTCTTTTTTCTTTTCTGTAACAAGAAAAGACATTCTAGAGTGCTACACCAGGGTGTGTATACATTGCAGGTAAAAAAAAACAAACATTACCTGGCTAGAAGAAGGTATCCACACTTAAAGGATTCGAAAACACAATTTGGCTCTGGAGTCAGATATCAAAGCTAAGCTGGGCTGCTTGGAAATGGCCCAGCCTCGCAGTTTACTTTTTTCAAGTGTGGTCGTGATTGATCTGGTTGAGTGTGGAGAAAGGCAATTTCTTGAACCTTTTTATTTTTGGGGAGGTACATTCCTCAGCTAGAGCCTTTTGGACTCCTGGAAGTCAGGGGCTTCAGCGCACAACAACATTTGTCAGGATCTTCAAAGTTGCTGTCGGAGCGTTCGACGAAGATGAGGAAGAAGGAGAAGAAGAAGAAGAAGAAGAGAAGAAGAAGAAGAAGAAGAAGAAGAAGAAGAAGAAGAAGAAGAAGAAGAAGAAGAAGAAGAAGAAGAAGAGGGAGAAGAAGAGGAAGAAGAAGGAGGAGGAGAAGAAGAAAAAGAAGAAGAACAAGAACAAGAAGAATTGAGAAGAAGAACAAGAACAAGAAGAATTGCGGCGAAGAAGAAGAAAAATGCAAAGAAGAAGAAAAAGAAGAAGAACAAGAACAAGAACAAGAACAAGAAGAATTGAGAAGAAGAATGCAAAGAATGCAAAGAATGCAAAGAAGAAGAAGAAGAAGAAGAAGAAGAAGAAGAAGAAGAAGAAGAATTGAGAAGAAGAAGAATTGAGAAGAAGAAGAAGAAGAAGAAGAAGAAGAAGAAGAAGAAGAAGAAGAAGAAGAAGAAGAAGAGCTAGAGCTCTAAGTTTCACAAATGGTGATATTTTGCATATGTGGCCGTTTGTGCCCAACATAAAGCTAGCCGCATTCTATCTGCAGGAATGTATGCTAGGTATGTTTGTTCCTCACATAAGTGGCATAAAGTGGCTGACGTTCTGTTAAGAGACTGACGTATTAACTTGTAATATTCATAAAGTGATATAAAGTGGTATACATAAAATAAATAAATTGTTGTCTCTGTAACCCACCGAACGCTGGCATGAATTCAAGGGGATCTTTAAAGTACACATTTGATCTTCTGTGTGGTGTGGTGTGGTGTGGTGTTTTTTTGTTGTCTTTTTTAGTACGGCCCCAAACATGTACAGGACTTACCAATTCCATACATCTTCTTGACCCGACCTTTCAGGACAGTACAGGAAACCCAGTGCACAAAGAGAGAAAGAAAGAAAGCTAGGAACGAATGACGTCAAGATCTGAAGTTTCCTCGTAAATAGGAAGCAGAAGAGGAAGTAATGTCTGTCCCTGGATGGCTGCAAACAAACTACGTGCAGAAACTTCAAGGTTCTTGAGGAAAATCAGCACTGACATCACACTGAGGGCAGACAGGAGTACCGTTGAAAGCCTAGAGATGTCTAAAAGGTAAAGGTAAAGAGGTTAAACGTGTTCCCATGACCTATGTGGTCGTAAGGGGGGCGAGGCATCAGAAATCTCAGCTTCTCTAGGGGCAAGCATATTGAGGGCGGCGCCCATCTCCTCTCCTTCGCTGCTTTACCTTCCCTGACCCTAAAGAGGGCAGGTACCCTGGGTACCTTTACAGCTGGGTGAACTAGAAGACTGTACTGAAGCCGAGGCGCGCAAATGGTCACTCATCCACTTGGTAACCATGCTACATACTGCTTAACATTGACTTGGGGAAAGCGAGAGCTCTGACCACTGAGCTATCCCGTCCCCTATATGTACATCCAGATCAAGTTGCTCTTGCATCGTAAGGTCGGTGTTTTGTTGTACATGCTAAACTGCTTGCCGGTGCAAGGTCATGAATCAGCCAGCACAACTGAGGTGTCATATCATTCCTTGTATGTGATGATTTTTAACCGCAGTCTTTTGAATCCTCACAAAATACTTAAGTGTCATTACATTGTTAGGTTTCACCACCACCACTTCAAAAGAAAACACAAAAAAACAGCAGCATCAACAACATCAAAACCCCACAGCAGCCCCCTCCCCCCAAAAAAAAACAAAACAAAAACAAAAAACAAAAACAAACAAAAAAAAACCCCAACAAAACAAACAAACAAAAAACCCCGATTTTTAACCAAGAAAAAACTTCGATATTTTTTCAAGCACCCCCCCCCCCCCCCCCCCCCACCCTTGCTTTCTTAATGTTCTCTTTACAATTAGTCATGCAGTTAAAAAAAATGCTCTGTCTGTTAGTGGATTTTCTTGTGGATATCAAACATTCCAATGCAAAGACATGTAGCATTCTTCTATATTTTGTATACC
>CM060338.1:31604509-31607009 GCA_030674155.1 Stramonita haemastoma | reverse complement strand
GAAGAAGAAGAAAGAAGAAGAAGAAGAAGAAGAAGAAGAAGAGTGCAAAGAGAAGAAAGAAGAATGCAAAGAAGAATGCAAAGAAGAATGCAAAGAAGAATTGCGAAGAAGAAGAATTGCGAAGAAGAAGAAGAATTGCGAAGAGAAGAAGAATTGCAAGAAGAAAAAGAAGAAGAAGAAGAAGAAGAAGAAGAAGAAGAAGAAGAAGAAATTTTTACCACTGACCCAGGAAATGAAACAACCGGAGAGAAGGTGTTACCTCTATCAAACAATATGAGATAACCGGTAAACCTTGGCAAGTAGGCTAAGTCCCATCCCATTTTATCAGCCTCCAAACGAAGAGCCATTATCTCCTGCATTTTCTAAGAAGCCTGCAATGCCTATGCACCTGTCAGGTATAATGGGGGTCCTGAAAAACACGCTTAGGAAGATAATGACCGAACTGTGCTCGTGCCAAGTACCCCCATTATACCAGATTTGCAAAACAGGGGTTTTGGTTTTGTTTTGTTTGTTTTGTTTCCGTCAGATTACAATGTCTACCAAACCTGTGTTTTGGATTAGCTCTATAAGGGTTAAAGGGGACGGGATAGCTCAGTGGTCAGAGCACTCGCTTTCCGTAGACTAAGGTTTTAGGCTGCATTAAACTGGTTACCAAGTGGATGGGTGACCATTTGCAATGCCTTGGCTTCAATGCAATTCCCCGGTTCCACCCAGCTGTAAATGGGTACCTGCCCTCTTAGTGTCATGGAAGGTAAAGCAGCGAAGGAGAGGAGATGGGCGCCGCCCTCAGTAAAGTTGTTGGCTCCTAGAGAAGCTGAGGTATCTGACATCTCGCTCCTCAACGACAGTATAGGTTCTGGGAAACCTTTTCCTTTACCGTTTACTACAAGGTTAATTTTCAGAGAAATTAGGGCAAGGGAAGCAAATCAGTTAACAGGGGCACAGCGTTACCTAGAATACTACTTTTTAATAAACATCACCTAAGTGTATGGGTGATCTCATTTTGTTTCATACACGCAACCTCTCCCCTCTCTCCTCTCTCTCTCCCTCCTCTTCTCCTCTCTCTCCCCTCTCTCTCTCTCTCTCTCTCTCTCTCTCTCTCTCTCTCTCTCCTCTCTCTCTCTCTCTCTACTCTCTCTCTCTCTCTCTTTGTGTGTGTGTGTGTGTTGGTGTGTGTGTTTTCTATTTGTGTGTGTGCGCACACGCGCAACCCGCGCGCGCGTGTGTATGTATCTGTGTGCGTGCGTGTGTGTGTGCATGTACACGTCAGTGGGTGTACACTGTGTAGACCGGTGCAGACGTGTGTGCGTGCATGCGTGTTGTGTGTGTGGTGTGTGTGTGTGTAGGCTATGTGTGTTCGCGTGCGCCACATTCCTGCGTGCGAGTGTGTGTGTATATATGCGTGCTGCGCGTGCGCGCCCCCGCCAAATGTGACATGTGTGGTGGTGTGTGTGTGTGTGTGGTGTGTGTTGTGTGTGTGTGTGTGTGTGGTGTGTGTGTGTGTGTGTGTGTTGCGTGCGTGTGGGTGTGTGGGTGTATGTATGCGTGTGTGCGTGTGCGCGCGTTCCTGATTGGTGGACATATGTGTGGTATGTGTGGTGTGGTGTGCACCGATGCGAGTTAGAAAATAAAATGAGGTAAAGTAACCTGTGTTTGGCAAACAGTCCATAACATGACATGATGCCAGCCTACACACACGAGTCATTATGTTCTGCATGTCTGGGGAGCGTGCACTGCCTCCCTCTGTGTGTGTGTGTGTGTGTGTGTGTGCGTGTGTGTGTGTGTGAGTGTATGTCCGTGTGTGTGTGTGTGTGTGTGTGTGTGTGTGTGTGTGTGTTGTGTGTGTGTGTGTGTGTGTGTGTGTTGTGTGTTTTGTATCTCTGGGAAGCACGTGGGGCAAATCAAAGGACACAGTCAGGAAGATAATGAAACACCTTGCTCACGCTAAGCAACCCACTATGTATAAATCTGTTAGCTTTTTTTTGCTTTGGGCGGTGGTGGGCGTTGTTTTTGTTTGTTTGTTTTACTGCAGAAAATGTTTTTGGAGACATACGCACATATATGCGCATGTACGCACGCACACACATATATAGACACAAACATAACACACAAAACACATGCACACACAACATACACACACAATCACATGCAGACACACATACACACACATACGCAAACAACACACACACACAATCACATGCACACACACACACATTCAAAACACAGACACACACAGACACATACAGACACACACACAGACACACACACAGACACACCAACACACACACACACACACACACACACACACACACACACACACACACACACACACACACACACCACACACGCTAAACACACACACACACACACACACACACACACACACACACACACACACACACACACAAAAACAAACAACTGTTTGATAACCCCATTTCTTGTCTCGAATGTAGATACAGTGAAACTACAGCTAGAGTAAACAGACACAGTAAAATTTAAA
>CM060338.1:31593832-31596332 GCA_030674155.1 Stramonita haemastoma | reverse complement strand
TCCATACAGTGAACACTCCCCCCGACCTTCCCCACATCCTCCGTTATCTGCCTTACTGACCTGCCGATGAGATCAAGTTTTTTGACCTGGAGGTCCTTCATGTAACATGGTTTTCAGGACTCTGAGTGCTGTGCCCTGTGTCATTTCTCCCAGAACTGTTAAAGCGTTTCATCCAGACCTTCCTAACCACACTCAGAAGCCTGAGTGGCCCGAAATTCTGCTACTGACCTCCAGAATATGTGACAAGCGTTGTATGGTGCCTGGATTGCTTCAGTGTCCCAGGTGTTTTCTAGGCTCATGGAATTGCTGTCTGAGCGTTGTCATGGCCTCAAAATTGCTGTCTAAGCGTTGTCATGGCCTCAGGACATTGCTGTCTAAGCGTGGTCATGGCCTGGGAAATTGCTGTCTGAAGCGTTGGGTCATGGCCTGGGAAATTGCTGTCTAAGCTTTGTCATGGCCTGGAAATTGCTGTCTGAGCATGTCATGGCCTCGGAAATTAGCTGTCTGAGCATTCAACAAAGAAGAACTTTGGTTTAAACAAAAACTTTTATTCAAGAAAATGATTACAAGAGCACAAGTCAAGAACAGAGCAGCAGGGTAATTGTCATATTTCACAAAAAATGAAGTTACTGGGGACTGCATGAGAGATAATGCTATGATAAACATAGCCGCAGTGTAAGAACAACAAGCCACAGCTTATTTATAGTCTCATCCTTATCCATCATCAAGGTCACAGTTATTATTGCCTAATATCATTCATTACGTAACCAGCATTATAACTTCTCTGGTGTCTTTGGCTGGTTGCCATGTGCAGATCTGGTGCTGGGGGCGGAGTGTGACGAGATGAGTGACAGCTGTCAGGACTTCGTTGACCACGCCCACTGCCAACAAGGACGCTGTCGTTGTCAGCTGGGCTACAGCCCTGTTGGTGTTGGTCAGTGTGTCAAAAGTGAGTGAACACGCACGCATACAACACACACCTAGCAGAGGAACTATGTATAGATAGCACACACACACACACACCACGCACACATGCACGCACACACACACACACACACACACACTCACACCACTCGTACACACAAACCCGCGCACACACACACACACACACAACACAGCACACACACACACACACACACACACACACACACACACACACACACACACACACACACACACACACACTTTACATCACCCAAACAAACCAGTCTCATCCACATCTCACACCGATTCCACAAAAACCTGCACCACCCCTTCCTCCCCCCCCCATCCCCTTCACCACTCCCCCTCCTCCCTGACCTCCACCCCCTATTCTGCACCCCCACCCCTCTCCCCTCCCTTCACCACACCCATCCTCACCTCCCAACCCCCACCTCACACACACACACACACACACACAACACACACAAACACACAAACACACACACAACACACACACACACACACACACACACACACACACACACAACACACAAACACACACAAACACACACACACACAAACACACACACAAACACACACACACACACACACACACACACACACACACACACACCCCACCCTCCCCACACACCCCCCCCTCTCCTCTTCACCCCCTCACCCTTCCAGGTGTTCAGGTATTCAGGTAGAACATCTACACGACACTACCTAATCAAAAACAAATCCGGCAAGCTGAGGAATGCTTTGAAGAGATTGTACAAAAAACCCAAAAACAACACACACACACACACACAAAAAAACACCACCGGTGTGACATCATTGAACACACACAGATCCACATCTTCTTCCCACCTCCCTCATCCCACCTCTCCGACGCTTTTACCCTCTTCTCCCTTTGTCTTTCGTTTACCCCCCTCCCCCCTCTGCCACCACCCCCCACAACTCAATTCCCCTGACACAAACACTACCTACCTCTGTGAAAACCAGTATGAAGAGTCAGCACTTTTGGTTGGATGGTATGGTAGAGTAGTAGAGTAGAGTAGAGTAGAGTAGAGTAGAGTAGAGTAAGTAGTAGTGTAAGTCTAGGTAGATAGTGTAGTTAGTGTAGTTAGTAGTCTAGATAGTCTAGTATAGATAGGATAGGACTAGGATAGGATAGGAATAGTATCATATAGTATGGTATATTGTATGGTATGTTAGGTATGGTATGGTATGGTATGTCAGTATCAGTTTTATGTATAGTTGTACAGTATAGTTCAGTACAGTAGCAGCATGGCATAGTTCAGTACATAACATATAGTACATACATACATAAGCATACCATACATACATAGCATAGCATAGCATAGCATAGCATAGCATAGCATAGCATAGCATAGCATATAGCATAGCATAGTATATATGGTATGGCTGGCATTTCACTTCAGGCCCAAGGCTTGCCGCCGCCCTGTTTGGAGGCAATAGAGCAAGGCATGAAATCTTTGAAAAAAAAAAGAAGAAGAAAAAGAACAAAGCCATAAACTAGTGTGGATGGATGCAGAAAACTAGTCAAAACAGGAGA
>CM060338.1:31578832-31588832 GCA_030674155.1 Stramonita haemastoma | reverse complement strand
CTCTCTCTCTCTCTCTCTCTCTCTCTCTCTCTCTCTCTCTCTCTCTCAATCTGTGTGTGTGTGTGTGTGTGTGTGTGTGTGTGGTGTGTGTGTGTGTGTGTGTGTGTGTGTGTGTGTGTGTGTGTGTGTGAGTGGGAGGAAAGGGGGGTTACCATGAGCATATGTATATGAGAACAGTCTCTTTTGCTATCAACAGCAAGTTTACATCCCATAAGTCATATGGTAAGTGATTAATATATGAACAATCATGTAGTGTGCTGTATCATTATGTTATGCGTATTGTATTATATTCCATTGCATCGTATTGTATTGTATTGTTTTGTATTACATCGTATATCACTTCCAGTCATCACATATTCATCTGCATCAAATTCAAGCTTCCCTATTCCTGCAAGAGCACATCGCCACAAGGATAGCGCCATTAAATAAACATATATGTGTGCGCATTAACTATGTTTCCAACCGAGAGTAGTTTTTTTCTACAGAACTTTACCAAGAATATCTCTCTTGTTGCCATGTGTTATTTTACAAGCACTAAATGTGTTGCACACTGGACCTTGGTTGATCATCTCATCCAAAAGGCTAGCACCCAGAATCATGGTGTAGTTTATTGGAGAATAGTCAGGTTCAAATAAGGTTCAAATCTACAACATTTTGCGTTATCGACATGTGCATTACCTCTAGACCACTGACCACTGTGATTTGGAACAGAGTGTTTTTGGTTTTACATCTTAAGCATTATAAGGTACCTCGGTGGTCTGGAGGTAAAGTGCCTGCCTAGAAAGCGAAGAGTTTTGGTCGGAAGTGTGCGGTGGATTGATCCCCGTTTGGGCCCAAAACTTTTCCACCATCCATTAGACCATGAGTGGTGGTCTGGGTGCTAGTCTTTCGGATGGACGATGAACCAAGGTCACGTGTGTTACACATAATTATTTAGTGCACGTAAATAAACCCACGACAACAAGAGAGTTCTCCCTGGAAAAATTCTGTAGAAAAAGACACTTTCAAATGAAAGAAATTATAGTTGCAGACAGGAGAAGAACAAAAAAAATAATGGATGGCGCCGCTCTTGTGGTGACGCGCTCTCCCTGGGGAGAACAGCCCGAATTTCGAGCAGAGAAATTTGCCATGACTTAAAAAGGAAGACATTATACAATACAATACAATACAATACAATACAATATAATACAATACAACACAATGTAAATGCAATGCAATGCAGTATAATACTATGATTTTACATCGTATCACAAAGGATGGACTATCACACAACAGGTGATCATATGATATTCTTCACATCAATTATTTTTTCTCTTTTCCCACCACCAGGCGTTCCCGGACAACGCTGTAACATCGACTTCCACTGCGTGGCCATACCTCACTCCCGTTGCCATGGCAGCCAGTGCCAGTGTCTGCCAGGTTATGTTTACCACGCGGACCTGCTGACGTGTTCTGCGCGTCGTCTGGGAGACCTGTGTGACGCGGACACGGACTGTTCCAGCGTGATGAACAGCACGGTGTGTAGCGGGGGGATGTGTCAGTGCAGCATGGGATTCTACCATCAGTCGCTGGGGAACACCTGCGTGAGACGGGTGGTGGGGGACGAGTGTGTGGTCCACGGTGACTGTGACAAGGTCATCCCGCACAGCTTCTGCAACGTCACCGAAGGTCAGTGTCAGTGTCAGGCCAGTTTCAAGAGTAAGGACACCTTAGGGTCTTGTGACGCAGTTCTGGGCGACGTTTGCGTGGAAACAACAGACTGCGCAGCGTATGTGTCGCATTCTGAATGTGACGATGACCGATGTGTTTGTGAGACGGGGTATCATGTTGCTGGCGATGGGACAACGTGTCAGAGCATTGTCATTGGTGATACGTGTCAGTCACAAAGAGACTGTCAGCTGACAGTGACTAATGCCCAGTGCCTGGATGGGAGATGTCAGTGTCAGCAGGGTTTTGAAGTCACTGGGGATCTTTCGTCATGCCAGCTGAAAAGAGTTGGTGTCAGTAGCTGTATGTCTAACGAAGACTGCGACCTTGCTGTTCCCTTGAGCAAGTGCTGGAATGGCGTGTGTGTCTGTCGGAAAGGTCATCGAAGTTTGAGGGACGGGTCACAATGTAAACGACGTGTCCTAGGTGATGCTTGCTCTGATAACACTGACTGCAGCACTGTCATAGAGAACAGTGTCTGTCATGAAAGTATGTGTGTCTGTTCTGATGGATTTCGACCTGAGAATGGCACAGAGGTTGATTATGCTGTTGACCATGTTGGTGACTTTTCTGCTGATTTATCAAATAACACAGGAAGACATCAAGATGGGCAGAAGGCAGAGAAAAGTGCGGGGTTCGTCAGATTGGTGAGCCCTGTGCTACACCTGGGGACTGCAGTGGCATCACACATGGCTCATGTTCTCTTCTTCGCTGCACGTGCATTGAAGGCTTCCATGCACCCTCCAACAAGGTGACCTGTGAGGAGAGAGCTTTGCTGTCCCCGTGTCTCACAGATCAGGACTGCTCTTCTGTCATAGACCACAGCACGTGTCTTAGTCACCTCTGTCGGTGTGACATTGGCTATGAGGCCACTGACAACAGTACTTGCATGAAAAACAGTCTTGGAAGCGAATGTAACCACAGTGTTGACTGCCAGTCTGTCATCGCCCAGTCTGACTGCATCAGCAATGTGTGTCAGTGCCTTCCAGGCTTCCAAAACAGAGGCAATGACTCCTGTCAGCAGCTCGAGTTGTACAGCAGATGTGAGAAGGATGAAGAATGTTCCGCTGCCATAGCCAACAGTCAGTGTGATCACAGTCGTTGTTCGTGTCTGTTAGGTTACCACCCAGTGTCCAGCCAGGCTTGCAGTGCACTAAGTCTGGGGGAAAAGTGTAGCTTCGATGCAGAGTGTGAAACAGCAATACCTCAGAGTATTTGCAAAAACCTCGTTTGTTCTTGCAAGAGATGGTTTGATGAAACCGTTAATGGTTCCTGCATTCTGAAAACGTTAGGAAGTACGTGTAAAGATGACAGTGAATGTTTCTCTGCCGTTTCTCGGAGCTTTTGTTTGAACGACATGTGTACGTGTCAGTACGGATACGAGCCACATTCAGAAAGTTCCTGCACTCAGTTAACTTTTGGCAGCTCCTGTAGTGAAGATAGTGAATGTTTGTCTGCAATATCCTATAGCGTTTGTCAAAACAACCAGTGTCTGTGTCAGCCTGGCTATCTGAAAAGCTCAAACAGTTCTTGCTCAAAACAAACTTTAGGCAGCAGTTGTCACACTGATGCTGACTGTGCTGCAGCCATCCCTGGTGCTGTATGTGTACGAAACACCTGTCGCTGCCAGCTGGGCTTCATGGATAATGGAGATGCCACCAAATGCTTAAAACGCCAGTTAGGCAGCCCTGTCAGAGAAGAAAAGATTGTAGCAGTGTTGTGCAGCGCAGTGTCTGTAAGAACCACCAGTGTCAGTGTAGGAAAGGATACAAAAGCTCTGAAACAAACGACACCTGCATTCCAGTGATAGGTTCTGACTGTGAACAGCATGACCAGTGCTTCATGTTTGCAGACAACACAGAATGCAGGAACAAGACCTGCGAGTGTGTGCAGGGCCACACAAACCTCAGCCTCTAACACAACATGCACACTACGTGGTCCTGGCAGCACGTGCAGAATGGACTTTGACTGCAGTGCAGCCTTCGACCACAGCCGATGCTTGGCTGGAGTCTGCACCTGCTCTGTGGGCTTCCAGCTGGCTCCTGATGCAGGCTCCTGCCACAGATTGACAGTGGGCAGTCACTGCCTCAGCAACGAGGAGTGTCGCTCTGTCATCAGCAACAGTGCCTGTGTGGAAAACACCTGTCTGTGTGTGGTTGGCCATAGGGTTTCTGAGGACAACAGCACCTGTCTTCAACGTCAGGTGGGAAGTCCATTGCGCTGATGACTGGACTGTACGCTAGCCTTTCCCTCCAGTCAGTGTGAGGAGCTTCTGTGTGCCTGTGTGACAGGGCACAGGGCTTCAGTGGATGGAGCTCAGTGCATCAGGCGTCAGATAGGAGACTCTGACTGTTCTCAAGACCTTGACTGCAGCGCTGCCATACAAAACAGCCACTGCAGTAACAGCACGTGTCGGTGCCACCTGGGTTATGCACCTAGTGATGGTCTTGACGCCTGTCAGAAAAGACGGTTGGGGGATGAGTGCAGGGTAATGAGGACTGTGACAGTGTCGTCAACAGCAGCATGTGCTTGAGGCAGGAGTGTCAGTGTCAACCGGGTCATTACGCTGTGGGTAACAGCACGTGCGCACGTGTCACTGTGGGTGATGGCTGTGATGATGACGCCCTGTGCAGTGACAGTGTGTATGGCAGCGTGTGTCTTAACTCTTCCTGTGCCTGTGTCTCTGGCCGTATGGCTGATGCGCTGGACTGCAGTGTCTCTGGCGTGAGTTTTCTCTACCTGTTTGTTTATTCATGCTTTAAAAAAAACAATTTGATTTATTACTGTTTTTATTCAAGCTATTATTTACTTACTCATTGTTTACGCATCATTATTTTTAGTAGTAGTGGTAGTAGGTAGGTAGTAGTAGTAGTAGTAGAGTAGGTAGTAGTAGGTAGTAGTAGTAGTAGTAGTAGTAGTGGTAGTAGTAGTAGTAGTAGTAGTAGTATAGTAGTAGTAGTGTGTAGTGTGGTAGTAGTAGTAGTAGTGTAGTGGGTGTAGTAGTAGTAGTATATTAGTGTGGTAGTATAGTAGTAGTGTAGTGTAGTAGTGTAGGTAGTGGAGCTAGTAGTAGTAGTAGTATAGTAGTTAGTAGTTTAGTAGTAGTATAGTGAGTAGTAGTAGTAAGAGAGAGGTATGAGGAGTAGCAGGAGAGAGCAGAGGCAATAGTCATAGTAGTCTAGTATGATATAGTATAGTAAGTATAGAACAAGTATATATTAGAAGATATTATGTATTGTTATATAAGAAGTGTAGTATATGTTTGTTGCTGTTCTATTGTCAACCAATTTTTTTTTGCGTTTCACAACGATCTATCCCGGTGCTTATATCGATTAAACTCTAAGAAGCCATTCACTTTTGTGTGAATGATAAATACTAGAAAACTGATTAATGAACAGATCCAACACTCTCAAAGTAAAGTTATAGTTTGATAAATTCCTGCAGCTGCATACAGTAAAACTTCACATCAGATGGAGGTATTAAGTTTTGTTTCATTCAGATGCAGCTCTTTTTTAAAGGTTAAATGCAAAAATAATTAACAAAAAAAGAGACATTATACAAGTTGTGACATATGAGTACATTACACATGCTCCTTTTTATATTCAAACACACAGACTTTCATAATGCAAACATTACAACACACACACACACACCACGCACGCACCAGCATACACACATGCACACACACACACCACAACACCACACACACACAAGCACACAACATCACACACACACACACACACACACACACAACACACACACACACACACACCCCACACACACACACACACACACACACACACACAACACACACACACACACACACACACACAACACACACACACACACACACACACACACACAGAACGGTATGGGTAGCCTAGTGGTCATGATCTGCTGAACAGGGTTCGAATCTCGTTCAAGAGGATTTTTCTTTTCTCTGGAGTGCCGACTTGCTTCCCCTCCCCCCTCCCCCAAAGTCCTTGGATGAGACTATAAACCAAAGTCCAGAGTGCGAATTCACACAGAACATCTTGCGCACACGTTAAAACCCGTTCCACTTAGCCAGAGTAGGCCATTGTGCTTATGGACGTGGGAACGGATGAAAAAGTTAACAAAACTGTATACACACGGGGACTGGATGTAAAGAGCACATGAGTGCTTTTTCCATTATCCTCGAAATGAAAGAATAAGATATAAAAATTAATTAAAATAACACACATACATATACACACACATACACACACATACACACACATACACACTCGCGCATTAGTCTTCTTTTCCTCAACTGAAAAACACCTCTGTTTTATCATGTCACTCAGGAACACTTGGAGACAGCTGCACAGAAAACCACAGACTGCAGTGACGCAGTACAGCACAGTACCTGCCTACACCAGCAGTGCGCATGCCCACTGGGCTACCACGCCTCTGACGTCACATCCTGTACCCTGCGCAAACTGGGGATGACACTTGCAGACAGACGCGGACTGTCACCAGGCTGTAGAACACAGCATCTGCGCCAACAACAGCTGTCTGTGTCAGTCCGGATTCAGGCCCGGACGTGACGACACCATCTGCCACCCTTGGCTGATCGGTGACAGCGGTTGTGTCAGAGATCAAGACTGCGCTGCCGCCATCAGTGACAGTCAGTGTCAGTCCAATCAGTGTCAGTGTCAGTTGGGGTTTCGACCATCCTCCAACAAAAGCTCTTGCCATTCTCATCTCCTGGGAGTGCCAGGTTGTGTCAGTGAAGAAGACTGTCAGGCTGCTATCGCTAACAGCACGTGCCAAACCCACGTCTGTCAATGTCTGCGAGGTTACCATGGAAACGAGGAGGGTACCAACTGTTCCTTGCGGGACGTTGGTAGCCCCTGCGGGACGAGAGATGACTGCAGGATGCTTTTGACTTTGGGGTGTGTGTGAAGGAAAGGTCAGTGTGTAGTATAATTACTAGTAAGGTTGATGCATGTAAAGGCGGGGTAGCACTTGGTACAAGATTCCTGAATCCTTCCCAAACTTTTGCAGCAAACAGCTGTGCTTTGTACGTGTTGACACACTTAAGGTAAAAAGGTAAAGGTGTTCCCATAACCTATGTGGTCGTAGGGGAGTGAGGCGTCAGAGACCTCAGCTTCTCTAGGGGCCAGCTCTATTGAGGGCGGCACCCATCTCCTCTCCCTCACTGCCTTACCTTCCCTGACCCTAAAGAGGGCTGGTACCCATTTACAGCTGGGTGAACTGGGGGAACTGTACTGAAGCCAAGGCATGTAAATGGTCACCTATCCAATTGGTTACCATGCTCGATGTTGCTTAACCTTAGCTAGGGGAAAGCGAGTGCTCTGACGACTGAGCTATCCCGTCTCCTAAAGGTGTCCCATATCCTATGTGGTCATGATTTATGAACCTAGTCCATCCAGTCTGAGGGGACTGTACTGAAGCCAAAACACACGAACAGTCACCCACCTGCAAGCAGCCACCCTCCACACTGTGTGACCTTATTCAATTATTCTTCTTTCTTTTATATCAGGATAATGGAATAAGCACTCATGTGCTTTTTTTACATCCAGTCCCCCGTGTGAATGCATTTTGTAAATCTTGTCATCTGTTCCCACCAGCACTCGATGGCCTACTCTTACGAAAAGCCGAACAGGATTTCACGTGTGTGTACGCACAAGATGTTCTGCAAGATGTTTAGCTTGGGGAGAGGTAGGCCTAGTGCACTGACCACTGAGCCATCCTGGTTTGTGATTCCATCTCTCTTCCAGGTGTGCCTGCTCGAGAGGCTATCGGGAAAACGATCAGGGACCCGGATGTGTGTCACGTGTCCTTGGTGACGCATGCTCTGTGCCCTCAGACTGTGATGCAGCTGTCAACTTCAGTACCTGCCCCAAGATGTCTGCCAATGTTTGCCCGATTTCAAAGCTGACGTCACTGATGACCTCAACAAGACTTGTGTTCCACGTACGTAAACCATTTCTGTTATCTTGGTTTCGTTCGAGGAAACAGTAGTTTTGCATGTGTGTGTGTGTGAATGTAGTATTTTGCATTGTTGTTCCAGTCTTCTTTGAATGAGGTCAAAACTGAGTTGAATTGTTATGTGTTTGTCCTCTACCTGTTATGTTCTGTCACATGGTTTGTTTGTATAATGGTTGTTCTGACTATCTGTATGTCTGTGTCTGCTTGACTGGCTGTGTGTCTGTGTATCTGTTTGGCAGTCTATCTGTCTCTCTCTCTCTCTCCTCTCTCACTCTCTCTCTCTCTCTCTCCTCTCTCTCTCTCTCCTCTCCCCCTCTCTCCCCCCTCTCTCCCCCCTCCTCTCCCCCTCCTCTCCCTCCCTCTCTCTCTCCCTCCCCTCCTCTCCCTCCATCTCTCTCTCCCTCTCCCTCCCCCCTCTCTCTCCCGCTCCCCCCCCCTCCTCTCTCTCAACTATTAGTCACAGAAAATATCGTGCATGAAATCGGACTGCTCTTCCCGGGGAGATCACGTCGCCACAAGGGCAGCACCATTTATATATTTCTTTAATTAAAATAAATATTTAAAAAAACCAAATAACACAACAAACTCCCTTGTCTGCAAGTATGTACGTGTTTCCCTTTTAGAGTGACTTTCTCCTACACAATTTGGCCAGGACACTCTCTCGTTGCCATGGGTTCTGTTACGTGCGCTAAATTCCTTTTGTACATGGGGACCTCTGTTTATCGTCTCATCCCATCCAACAAGCTGGCTTCCAGACCCCCAGGCTGACTAATGAGGTCTGAAGATTCAGGTGACTGTTATGTCCTTCCCGCCTCTTCTCTTTTGCCTTCTGTTTGTGTTCCTGTTTCTCTCATTAGTGTGGTGTGTGGTGGTGGTGGTGGGGGGGTGTAGGTAGTGTGTGTGTGTGTGTGTGTGTGTGTTTGTGTGTGTGTGTGTGGGGGGGGGTGTTGTGTGTGTGTGTGTGTGCGTGTGTGCGTGCGTGGTACGTGTGTACATGCCTGTGTGCCTGCGTGCCTGTTCTCTTCTTTTGTTTTTTTATTCGAGTTGAATTGATTTTTGTGCTTTTTACGTCAGTTCCGTGTGTTGCAGTTTGTAAATGTCATCTGTTCCCACGGCACACGATGCCTCCTTACGAAAGCAGAACAGTTACTTGCACAAGATGTTCTGCGTGTGTGTGTGTGTGTGTGTGTGTGTGTGTGTGTGTTGTGTGTGTGTGTTGTGTGTGTGTGTGTGTGTGTGTGTGTGTACGTGCGTGCCTACGTACGTACGTGCGTGTGTGTCTGCGTGCAGTGTGTGTGTGGGGGGGGAGAGATATGTTCACGTGTGTATACGCACGCACTCTCACACACAGCCTTTAAACACGGTGCCTTACCCACCAACAAGCAGTGATCCCTGTACCCTTCTCACACAATCTTCCCGAGGCAAAACAGAACCACATGCCGCGGAAGCCGACACGGGAGCTTGTTACGACGCCTCTTGTTAGCCCCAGGGGCAAATAGCGAAGACAATTTGCCCCTCCGCCTTCAGGAATGCTGCCTGATCTACAGGCAGTTCACCCCTAGGGAGGAGCACTAAGGTTGATAGAGAATGGCAGAATGGTGTAGAGGCCGTGTCGGCCGCACTCCTGTGATAGTGTTTTTGGTGGTGTCCAGAATTGGTTAAATCATGGGTGTATTGTCTATTTGGATTTAGACTAAAGTCAGAATATTATGTATACCCCATTCCAATCTTTTTTTTATATATATACAGCTCTGACCAGGGTCTTATGGTGTCAGCAATGATTAAAAAAGCATGTTATGTGGAAAATGAAAGTATAAAGGTAATATGCTTTTCAGTCGGGATTGGAAACTTGTTTTCTTAACTAACGTGATCTATATTCTTCGCTTTTCCATTATCTGATTGGTTTGGGTTTGTTTTTTTAATCCACAGTAAGTATGCACAGGATTAGCATCCTAAAGGTTATAAGCAGCCCACAGACTGTGATCATTTTCTTCTGTCTCATGGTTTTTTCATTCTCGAAACAAATTCAGGTATTTCTCCTCTCTCCTGTAATCAAGAATCCTTGAAAACTTGAAGGATTAGTGTTACAGTGCAACGGCAATGCAACCATCCAGATGACAAAAGCTGAGGGATTTAATACCCTCCCAGAGCAAGTTCCCCAGCCTGCCCCACCCTATGCCCTCCATTGGTCTATGTGAGGTGGTTTTGCTTCTTCAAACGAGATGATAAACCGGTCATGTGTGAGGTATGGGTAGGTTCAGCGCCTAACCAAAACAGCAGAAGAAAAAAGAAACTCTCACAGGTCAGAAAGATGCTA
>CM060338.1:31561332-31563832 GCA_030674155.1 Stramonita haemastoma | reverse complement strand
GTTTGTTTCAAACGAATTAAGCAGTCATCAAATCTACTTTTTGTTTTATTTTCCTCATGTTTGTTTTAAACGAATTAAGCAGTCATCAAATCTATTTTTTGTTTTTTTTCCCCTCTTCAACCCCATCCAAGTATAGTCTTTCTAATAATCCAATTTACATGAAACTATGTGGATGTGCGTGTGTGGTGGGGGAGGGGGAAGGGGGGGGGGTCAAACAGATTCAACAATCATCCAATCTTCGTTTTTGTTTATTTTTTATGTATTTATGGCTTGTGACGTACACGAATTCCTCTTTGATAAAGTGCTGGTGTTGGTATTGGTATAGGTACTGTCTTGTAGTGTGTGTGAGGTGATGGTTGCATACTGTGCTGTGTTATTCTGCGATAAATGTGTGTTGTTGTTGTTGGCTTGTAACCCACATGGATTTCTCTATTTGTGAGATTATAAATCTTTGAATTGTAAATTGTGAATTGTTACCTCCGCCTCCTCGTCCTCCTGCTCTTTCTCCTTCCATCATCAGGAAATAAACTGAAGTTTCTGTTGCTTCACACACAGAAAGCAGACCCGAGGTGTACCATTGTCATTCCATCATTACGAAATCAACCAAAATATCCCTGTAAATTCGGAAGATGTACAGCATAGCCAGTGGCACAGTATCCGAAAAAGACCACAGTAGCGCGTGGTCTTTTCCTGTGAGTGGCCTTAGGTGGTCAAACTATGGACATCAAGTGAACATTTGTGACTTTTGTTTTTTTGGCGCAATACCAGGCTGTGCTTAAGTGCTGCGCTCAAAGAAACGATGAAATCTGGAACCTGAAGAACAGACCTTTTTTTTTTTTTTTTAAACAGATCAGATATATATTTGTAAGCCAGCTTTAAATTTTATATATGCGAGTGTATTGCGAATGCATGAATGAATGGGTGAGTCGAGTCGGTGAAAAGGACTACATAAATTGACAAATGAAAATGAATAATTGATGAAATGAACAAATAAATATATGAACACATGGATGAGTGGATGAAAAGAAAAAATAATAGATTGAAACGAATGAACGAACGAACGAACGAACGAATGAATGAATGATCGAATGATTGAATGAATGTGAACAAATGAACAAATAAACGAATGAACGAATGAATGAATGAATGAATGAATGAATGAATGAATGAATGAACGCATGGATGAGTGAGGGGAAAGAAACAGATTGATCAATAAACGAACGAACGAACAAATGAACGAATGAATGAACGACTGCACAAACAAATGAATAAATGAGTGTGTCATGATCAATAATATTTAGACAATATTTAGTTTTATTTTCCCTCAATGCACAAGGCACATAGACGATGGCTGTGAAGAAGTCTTGTTATGTTTTGATTATTGTGAAGTTGTTGTTTCCTGGTTTGGTTTTGTTGTTGCTGTTTTTGTTGTTTTTTATTTTAAGGATAATGGAATAAGCACTCATGTGCTTTTATTTACATCCAGTCCCCATGTGTATGCAGTTTTGTAAATGTTGTCATCCTGGTTCTTCTTTTGTGTGTATTTTAGTAATTCAAGGTACTATACACATTATTCAAATTGCCTTGAATGTTAGTGATGTCATTTTTCAGCCACAATAAAGCATAATCATTCCAGACTGAGAAATGGAATCCCGTGATTAGAACTTGTTCGTCTATCTGTCAGCCTCATCGTGTGTCTGTCTCTGTTTCATTTTCTCAGTGTCTCTGTCTCTGTCTGTCTGTCTGTCTGTCTGTCTGTCTGTCTCTCTCTCTCTGTCTCTCTCTGTCTCTCTCTGTCTCTGTCTGTCTGTCTGTCTGTCTGTCTGTCTGTCTGTCTGTCTCTCTCTCTCTCTCTCTCTCTCTCTCTCTCTCTCTCTCCTCTCTCTCTCTCTCTCTCTCTCTCTGTGCCAGTCTGTTTGCTTGTCTCTCGTTGTGCGTGCATTTTTCTTTGGACAGGATGCATGCTGGGTAGCCTATAATATTTGTATTTCCATAACCCACCAGACACTGACATGAAGAACAGGATTTTTAATGTGCATATTTGACCCGGGAGATCGTATAAAAAAAAAAAAAGATAGAATAAATAAATAACAACTCCCACCCTTAATTCCCCAGCGCTTCGCTGTCGAGATTCAAACCCGCGACTTTATAGACTTGCAGGCTGAAAGTCAAATGATCTATCCGCTTAGCTGTAGATCTAGCGTTCATTGTTTTTGTAGAATTTTTGTTTAATTCTAAAGTCTTTGTGCAATGGGACAAGATAGCTCAGTGGTCAGAGCACTCGCTTTCCCCCTCTTTAGGGTCAGGGAAGGTAAAGCAGCGAGGGAGAGGGGATGGATGCTGCCCTCAACATGCTGGCCCCTAGAGAAGCTGAGGTCTCTGACGCCTCGCTCCCCTAAGACCACACAGGTTATGGGACACCTTCACCTTTAAAGTCTTTGTGCAGACAGTTTATAAATTCAAACCTTTTGCAAGAAATATTTCTTTTGACACACAAAGT
>CM060338.1:31543832-31553832 GCA_030674155.1 Stramonita haemastoma | reverse complement strand
CTGTTCCCACCGACACACGATGGCCTACTCTTACGAAAAGCGGAACAGGATTTAACGTGTGCGCAAGATGTTCTGCGTGCGTTCGCACACGGGGCCTCGGTTTAAAGTCTCATCCGAAGGACTTTTTGGGGAGAGTGGAGTCAGCACTGATGTTAACTCCAGGAAGAAAATTTCCTCGACCGGACTCGAACCCGGGTCTTCAAATTGCCAGCGCAATGTTCTGACCACTAGGCTATCCGCCCCCCCTATAGGATAACAGAATAAGCAGTCATGTGCTTTTTTTCATCAGAGCTCTCGCCGAGGAACGAAAGACAACACAAAAAAACAACCAAAAAACCCCAACATGTAGAAAAAAAAAAAGCTATCTGATAAGAAAAACGGCTCCAATTTTAATCAGAGGAATCTGCAGTGACTTAAAAAGTGGTACACAACCTCCATACTATTTGATGTTTACATTATTCCCTTTTTCGAGGGCTGGATGAAAACAAGTCGTTGTACTTAATTTATCTACTGCCCTCTGTAAATCGAATTTCGTATTCGTATTTCTCTGTGTGTGCAGGAGGCCGTGTTTCATCGAGGTGCTGAAATCCACCACACGGGAGAGATGGGGGGTGAACATACGGAAGAAACTGTCCGCTGAGCACATCACTATCAAATCTTACCACCTTGTTAAAGGATTTCGGTAATACATGTGTTCCCCTCTTTAGCTATTTTTGTTAGTAGTAGTAGTAGTAGTGTTGCTATTGTTATTATTGTTATTATTGTTGTTATTAGTAGTTTAAGCATTATTATAGTTATTATGACTTATTATCATCATCATCATCATCATTATTATTATTATTATTATTATAGTGATACTTTTTTTTTTCCTTCTTTTCTTTTTTTCCGTTATTTGTTTATTTATTTATTTATTTATTTATTTATCTATTTTTATAATTTTTTGCTTTCTTTTGCTATTTTTCTGCTTTTTTCTGTTTCTTTCTTCTACTTTTTTTCTGTTCCTTCTTTCTTCTTTTTCTTTCCTCTGCTTTCTTCCCTTTCTTTTCTCTGCTTTCTTTTTTTTTAGTTTCTTTCCTCTGCTTTTTTTTTTTTTACCATTTCCATTTCTTGTACTCTGCTTTCTTCTTTCTTTTTGCTTTCTGACCATTCCCAATGTAGTGCAGAGAAATTTGAAAGTGCCGTGACTGAAAGGGGTTTACAGCACAGTACTTACTACAGTGCTTTCCAGAACGAAAATCTTCTATCAATCATACAGAAGCGTAAACTTAAATGGTACGAGCATGTCACAAGATCAAAAGGACTTGCAAAAACAATACTGCAAGGCACTGCCCAAGGAGGAAGAAAAAGAGGCAGACCAAAGAAGAGATAGGAGGACAACATCAACGAATGGACAGGCCTTGAACTCAACAAAACCCTTAGAAAGGCAGAACAGAGAGAGGCATGGAGGGAACTGGTTGTCAAGTCTTCAGGGGTGCCCCCACGGTCGCCAGACTAAGGGATAGATAGATAGATAGATAGATAGATAGATAGATAGATAGATAGATAGATAGATAGATAGATAGATAGATAGATAGATAGATAGATAGATAGATAGATAGATAGATAGATAGATTTTGTACCACTTTATGTAACAGCAGATTTCTCTGCGTGAAATTCGGGCTGCTCTCCCTGGGGAGAGCGTGTCGCCACAAGTGCAGCGCCTACCCATTTTTTTTCTTATTCCTGTATGCACCTGTATTTGTTTCTCAATCAGAGTGGCTTTTTTCTCCAGAATTTTGACAGGGTCAACCACCTTGTTGCCGTGGGTTCTTTTACGTGCGTTAAATAGTGATGTGTAACATACGGGACCTCGGTTTATCGTCTCACCCGAAAGACTAGCGCCCAGACCACCACTCAGGGTCTAATGGATGGGGAAAAAGTTTTGGGCCCAAACGGGGTACGAACCACCGCACACTTCGACCCGGACTTTTTGCTGTCTAGGCAAGGCGCGTTACCACCTAGACCACCGATCTATAGATAGATAGACATCAGTGCTGTCTACTCTCTAATAGGATACCCCCTTGGTATTTTTCAGGGACGAGGAGTCCCTGTGGAAGCTGATCATGAAGCATCACCAGTTCACCTCGCCCTTCTTCAACCCCCAGAGGTTCGGGGCCTACACCACGCTCATCGGCATCATCTTCTTCTTCTTCACCCAGGTCTGTGCACACACACACACACACACACTTAACCAACACATACATACACACAATACATGCACGCCCGGACGCACGCAGGTACACACACGCACGCGCGCGCACGTACACATGCAAGCACGCACGCATAAACACACATACACACGAAAAGTTAATACGCGCACGTGCGCACGCACGCACACACACAGAAATACGCACACAGAGAAACACATACTCACACACACACACACACACACACACACACACGCACGCACGCACGCACGCACACACACACACACACACACACACACACACACACACACAGATAGAAATATACACACCGAAATACACACACACACACACACACACACACACACACACACACACACACACACACACACACACACACACCACATGTTGCACAATCATAAATTCCGTAAAGGTAGCACTAGTGATAATAACTTGTGGATATTTTGTTAGCATTACAGATTTTAAAAAAAACAGATTTTGTGTTACGCTGTCATTGATTTGATGTGAGCATAATTATATTGTGGCATCATATTAGGGTTTTGAGAAAAGATACCATGCTCAATCCTAAAATCTTTTGGGACAGAGATATTGTATTTTCCAGTTGTCATGATGATAAGTATTGTGGTACATGGTCGGGTCTCAAATTTCCTAGAACAAATACATTATTGCCATCATATCTTTTTGACAACATATTTTCTGTTTACATCCTAGATTTCTTAAAAAATAAAACAGTTATCGTGGGATCACATTTGTTTCTCTTAAGAAAAGATGTAGCTAACTCGTTGGGATTTTAGGAATATTTATTGGGGTGTCATCGTAGAGATTTCTCTTAAAACAGATTCTAATGCCTTTCGAAATTTCTTTGGAATAAATGACGCCGCTTAACTTGACTGGGGAAAAGCGAGCGCCTTGACCACTGAGCTATCCCGTCCCTACTGCTACTACTGTATAAACTGATGCCTGTCTTTCAGTCGGTGCTGCTGATGACCTCGATGACCTCCTTCATCCTGAGCTACCAGTACCTGGGCAGACTGAGCCACGCCAAGTTTGCTGACCACTTCGTGCATGACATCCTGCCCGTCACCATCATCTGCTCCCTCGTCGTCTCTGTCGCCATCCAGGTGGGTCAAGAGGAGAGTATGACCGTAGTGGACACTAGGACACTGACCTAGGCAATTTCGAGGAAGGATAGCGGATTAGCCTAGTGGTCAGAGCATGATCTGGCAGTCACTGAGCGTGAACCTCTGCTGAGCACAGCAGTCAGTTTCCCCCACTTTCAGCTCCTCTCAGCTGCTAATTAATCTATCCCATTCCAGCATAGCTGGAGGCCAGCTGGTGCTAGTTATAGCAGGAACTGACCACACTTGGACAAGGTAAAAGGAAAGGGGGCGCTAAATTTAGCACTCTTGTCTGAGAGTGAGTTAATGCTGGATTTGTGCACTGTGATGAGGGGTTTTGTTGGCCCCTGTGGAGGTAACGTTGATTCTGTGTAGCTCTGGTTCCTGTGCAGCAAGCCTTTGTGATGCATGAGACTGTTATTTATTTATTTATTTATTTATTCTTTTATATCAAGGATAACAGAATAAGCAATCATGTGCTTTTTTTCATCCGGTCCCCGTGTGTATGCAGTTTTGTAAATCTTGTCATCTGTTCCCACCGGCACACGATGGCCTACTCTTACGAAAAGCGGAACAGGATTTAACGTGTGCGCAAGATGTTCTGCGTGCGTTCGCACACGGGGCCTCGGTTTAAAGTTCTTGAGGTGCCATTGTCTTATGTACGTATGTATTATACGATTTTTTGGGTTTGGTTTTGGTTTGTGTTGTTTTGTTTGTCTGGTTAGATTGGTTTGGTGTGTTGTTTTTGTTTTGTTTTGTTTTTCATTGTTTTTTTGTTGTTGTTTTTTTGGGGTAGGAGTTTTTTAGTGGTGTTTGTTGTTGGGTTTGTTTTTTGTTTGGTTGGGGGTTTTTTGGGGGGGAGGGAGTGGGGTAGCTGTCATATCTTCTATGACATCCATGCCCTGCTGTTTCCACAGCACACATTTTGATCTCTCCTCTCCCCTCTTCCCCCACCCCACCCCTCCGCCATATCGAGACCGTTATGTCGCATCATTTTTTTTTTCTTTCTTCCGACGATAATGGAATACACACTTATGCGCTTTTGTTGTTTTTTTTACAGACAGTCCCCATGTGTATGCGTTTTGTCAGTTTCGTCATCTGTTCCGCGATAACCTGCTCTCCAGAAAGGCGGAACAGGTTTGAACGTGTGCGCAAGATGTGCTGTGTGGATTCGCACAGATAACATCAGTTTATAGTCTCATCCGAAGGACTTTCCAAGGGCAGTGAAGTTGGCTCTGATGTTAACTCCAGGTAAAATTAATTCTTTTAAACGGGCGTCTCGGTGATGGCTCTACTCTGGGTTCCTTAAGGTCAGACATCTACAGAGAGCCCATCAGTATCAGGCTGCCGCCGGGCCACCAGTCAGAGGGGGCTCTGTCATGCTGCTGGGTCACTTGGGGAGTTCAATTCAATTCAGTTCAATTCAAAATACTTTATTATCACCAGAACAAAGAAATTCCGGTGGGTTACAAGCCATAATATATAAAAACAATAACCACACAAACACATCAATATAGTTCAACACAGGTTCTAAACATAAGTGTTCAGTTCCGATTCTTCTGGGCTTAGCTACACGCAGGACACCACCACCTACATAGCCCCCTAGTCATCAACTCAATTCAACTGTCTCCATCCATCCTCGCAGAAATCCTGAAACCCCAACATAATTAGTGATGGTTGTTTGTTGCCTGTGCTTGCAGCAAATAGAGGGCTTTCTCAAGTCCATCCGCCCTTCCCCTAGCCGGTGGCACCTGAAGAGTTGGCGGGGACTGTGGCGCAATGACTACCCCGCCAATCTGATGCATAGTGACGTCACCTATAACTGGGATCGTCCGCCCTCTCACTTCCGGTACATTGATTGATTGATTGATTGATCGATTGATTGATTGACTGATTTATACTGCATGGGTAACAGATTGATCGATTGATTGGTTGATTTATACTGCATGGGTAACAGCTTACCCTCCATATACTTACTGACCCAGGCTTTGCGCTCTAAAGACAAGAGCGCAACTCCATAGTCTTCCGAGACTGATGGATGCCTACTACTACTACTACTACTACTACTACTTCTACTACTACTACTACTACTACTACTACTATTTATACTACTACTACTACTACTACTACTACTACTACTACTACTACTACTACTACTACTACTACTACTATTTAAACCACTTGATGTCAGCAGATTTCTCTGCATGAAATTCGGGTTGCTCTCCCCGGGGAGAGCGCGTGTCGCGTGGCTTCTTTTACGTGCATTAATTAATTATGTGTAACACACGGGACCTCGGTTTATCGTCTCATCCGAAAGACTAGTACCCAGACTACCACTCATGATCCAACTGATGAGGAAAAAGTTATACAGCACCAAACTGCCCTAGGGACATCAACTCCCCGATTTTTCCTCAGGGATGGTGTATAAGACACCTGTGTGCATGTTGTTTTTTTGTTTGTTTTATTTTGTTTTCATAGGGGGCGGGATAGTTCAGTGGTCAGAGCGCTCGCTTTCCCCAAGTCAAGTTAATAAGCAGCATCGAGCGTGGTTACCAGTTGGATGGGTGACCGTTTGTGCGCCTTGGCTTCAGCACAGTCCCCCCACTTCACCCAGCTGTAAATGGGTACCTGCCATCTTTAAGGTCAGGGAAGGTGAAGCAGCGAGGGAGAGGAGATGGGCGCCGCCCTCAACATGCTGGCCTCTGGAGAAGCTGAGATCTCTGACACCTCGCTCCCCTACGACCGCCTTGGTTATGAGACACATTTACCTTTCATCTGCTCCTACCGGCACATAATGGCCTGCCCATTCGAAAAGTGGAACGGATTTTAAACGTGCGTGCAAGACTATAAACCGAGACCCCGTGTGTGAACGCACGCAGAACATCATGCACACACGTTAAAACCCGTTCTGCTTTTCGGAAGAGTAGGCCATCATGTGCCGGTGGGAGCGGATGACAAAACTGACAAACTGCATACACACGGGGACTGGATGTAAAAAAAAGCACATAATTGCTGATTCCATTATCCTCGGAATAAAAGAATAAATTTTAACAAATGTGAGTTAGCTATAATCACAGCAGATTCCTTAAAGAGTTATATCACCATCCCCCCTCTCAATACAAAAAAAAAAATACTGTTTGTGCGCGTGCATGTGTGCGTGTGCGTGTGCGTGTGTGTGTGTGTGTGTGTGTGTGTGTGTGTGTGTGTGTGTGCGTGTGCGTGCGTGTGCGTGCGTGCGTGCGTGCGCGTGCGTGCGTGCGTGCGTGTGTGTGTGTGCGTGCGTGCGTGCGTGTTCCTGTGAGTGTGCGCCTATCGGTATGTCTGTCTACCTGTATCTCTGTCTGTCTCTCTGTATCGGTCTGTATATATCTGTCTGCCTGTACGTTGGTCTGTTGGCCTGTTTGTCTATCTGTGTGTCTGTTTTTCCACCACAGAAAATGGGCGAACAAGTTCGGTTCCGAGACATCCCTCTCCGCCGTTGGTAGTTCTTCGGAAACTTCAGACTCCTCTCAGATGTACTCGGAGTCCACGGAAGAGTCTTCAGAGGAGGAGGAAGTGGATGGGAAAAGAGAGAGAAAGAGGGCAGCTGAGAAGAAAGCAGAGGAGAAATCCCACCATGCTGCGCCCCCCAAAGCCTCCAGAGATTCCGCGCTGAAAATGCTGAGGTTCGGGGGTTTGTTTGTGGTTTGTTGGGGTTTTTAGTTTTATCTCCCGTTGGCTGACTTGACTGGTTGTCTGACTGACTGGCAGGCTGGCTGGTTATTGGTTTGGCTAGCTGGCTGCCTGGCTGGCTGCCGAGCATATTGTTTGTTGACTAGCTGGATTTCTGGTTGGTCGGTTAGCAGGCTGGCTGTTTGACTGGCAGGCGGTCTAGCAGTTTGGCTGGCTGTCTGACTGCCAAAAAGGTTGTCACGCTGGCTGTTTGTTTGTTTGGCTGGCTGGCTGGCTGGCTGTCTAACACGTTGGTTGACTGGCTGCCTGGCAGATCATCTGGCTGGCTGTTTGTTTGACTAGCTGGCTGCCTGCCTCAAGTCAAACTTTATTTCTTTTATTTCCAGAAGGTACATTGAAACAGCCTAGCAGGTTGTGTGACTGGCTGGTTTGTCTGCCTGGTTGGTTGCACAATAGGTTGGTTGGTTGTTTAGCTGGTTGGCTGCTCAGGAAGTTGGCTGGCTGTCTAACAGGTTGACCGGCTGCCGAACAGGTTAGCTGGCTAGCTGTTCTGCGTTTGATTGGTAGGCTAGCTGATAGTTGGACTGGCTGTTTGACAGGTTGGCTGACTTGCTTGCTATTTGGCTGGGTACCTTGTAGATTGGCTGGCTGGTTGACTAGTTGTGTAGCAGGTTGTCGGTCTGATAAGTTGGCTGGGTTTTTTGCTCGTTTCTTTGTTTTTTGCTGGCTGGCTTTTTGTTTGCTGGCTGACTTTCTAGCAGGCTGGATTTCAGGTTGATCTGATGGCCAGTAGGTTGGCTGGTCAGTTGATTGACTTCCTGGCTAGTTAGATGTTTGTTCGGCTGGTTGGCTGGCTAGGTCTTGGTCGTGAGACAAATATTGCAGGAAACTTTCCTATGAAGTGAGATAGGTATTGCAAGAAACGGTCCCAGGTTGTGAGACAGATATTGCAGGAAATGTCCCATGGTTGTGAGACAGATATTGCAGGAAATGTCCCATGGTTGTGAGACAGATAGTGCAGGAAATGTCCCATGGTTGTGAGACAGATAGTGCAGGAAATGTCCCATGGTTGTGAGACAGATAGTGCAGGAAATGTCCCATGGTTGTGAGATATATATTGCAGGAAATGTTCTATTTTGTAATATAGAGATTGCAGGATATGTTTTCTATTGTGAGATAAATATTGCAGGATATGTTTTCTATTGTGAGATAAATATTGCAGGAAACGTTCTATGTTGTGAGATAAATATTGCAGGAAACTATCCTCTGCTGTGTGCTAGATATATCATAACAGGAAACTGTCCTGTGTTGTGTGATAAATACTGTGCAAAAACAGTCCTATATTCCAGGATAGATACTGAATGAATCGATAGATTAGTGGTCTAGACGTAACGCACCTACTTGGAAAGCTGAAACTCAGGGCTCGAAGTGTGTGGTCGTTCGATCTCCATTTGGGCCAGAAACCTTTCCCCCATCTTCTAGACTGTGAGTGGTGGTTTTGGTGCTAGTCTTTCCGATGAGACGATAAACTGAGGTCCTGTGTGTCACACATAATCATTTATTGCGCGTAAAAGAACCCACGGCAACAAGCGAGTGGTCCTAGGCCAAATTCTGTAGAAAAAAGCCACTCTGTTAAAGGAAATAAATACAGTTGCAGACAGGAAAAGAAAAAAATAATGGGTGGCACTGCCTTTGTGGCGACTCGCTCTCCCCGGAGAGAGCAGCCTGAAATTCACGCAGAGAAATCTGCTCTGACTTAAGGTGTTATACAATGCAATACAATGCAATCCAATGCAATACAATAGAATACAATACAAGATAATGCAATACAATGCAATACAAAACAATGCAGTACAATACAATACAATATACAGTAAGCTAGGAAACAATGCTTCCTCATGTCATAGACATCATGCAAAATCAGAACCTATGTTATGTGATAGCGACTGTGCAAAACTTTCCCATGCTATACGATATATATACACACGCAAACACACACACACACACACACAACACACACAACACACACACACACACACACACACACACACACCACATACACACACACTCACACAAACACACACACACTCACACACCCCACCCACCCCCACCCCCACCCCCACATACACACTCTAACCCCCCCCCCCCCCCACACACACACACACTCACACACACACACACACTCACACACACACACACACACTCACACAAACACCCCCCCCCCCCCACACACACACACACCACAAAACGTTGCCCCCCCACCCCCTCCCCCATATGCCATGTGACAGGTACTGCATGAAAGCGGCCAAGCGCTCCTACACAGACCAGTGCCCCGTGGCGGAGCCGAAAGAGCATCCCTCGATGACTGCCCCATCATGCTGACCACAGGGGGAATCCTCTTCACGGGGCAGAAAACGGTCATCGGCACCACCGTCACCAAGCTGGCCACTCCCATCCCCGGAGTCTACTGCCGCTTCTGTCTGTGGGTCAAACACCTGACCATCAGGTCAGTTTCCTCCATGTTGGCTAGTGGGTTAATTGATTTTATCAATTAATTAATTAATTGATTAATTAATTAATCACCTGACCATCAGGTCAGTTCCCCAGTGTGGCTTGAGGGTTAATTAATTAATTAGTTAATTAATTAATCACCTGACCATCAGGTCAGTTCCCTCCAGTGTTGGCTAGTGGACTGATTGATTGATTAATTAATTAATCACCTGACCATCAGGTCAGTTCCCCAGTGTGGCTTGTGGGTTAATTGATTAATTAATTAATTAGTCACCTGACCATCAGGTCAGTTCCCCAGTGTGGCTTGTGGGTTAATTGATTAATTAATTAATAGTCCACCTGACCATCAGGTCAGTTCCCCAGTGTGGCTTGTGGGTTAATTAATCACCTGCCCATGGGGTAGCTGTATATTTTGTGAGTAAAGATCTTAAAACCTTTCATTTTTGCATTCTTCGTTGCAATCTTCTTCTTATCATTCTTCTTCTTCTTCTTCTT
>CM060338.1:31539261-31543732 GCA_030674155.1 Stramonita haemastoma | reverse complement strand
ATACTATAAAAGTTTTCGTAAGAGTACATTACACATGATCCTTTTTTTAAACCCCAAAACCAGACTTTCCCCCAAAGAAAAGGGGGCCCCCAAAACACACATAACACACCCCCCCTGCACACCAAAATACACCACCCCTCACACACCACACACACACACACACACACACACACACACACACACACAACACACACACACACACACACAAAAAACACAAGCAAAAAACACACAAACACACACAAACACACACACACACCACACACAAAAGCCACACAAAAACCCCAAAACAACCACAAAAAAATAAAAAAAAAAAATAAAAAAAAAGAAAAAATAAAAATAATTTTGGGGAGATTTTAAAAGGGGGGGGTTTGAAGTTAGGGGGGGGGTTTTTTTTGGGGGGGGGGGAAGGGGGGGGGGGTTAAAAAAAAAGTTTTTTTTGGGGGGGTTTTTTTGGTTTTGGGGGGTTTGGGAAAAATTTTTTTGGGGTTTTTAAAAAGGGGGGTTTGGTTTTTGGGGTGGGGTTGGGGGGATTTGGGGGGGGGGGGGGGTTTGGGGTGTTTTTGGGGGGGGGTTTAAAGGGGGAAGGGTTTAAAAAGGGTTTTTTTTTTTTTTTTTGGTTTTTTAAAAATTTTGTATTTAAAAAAAAATTTTAAAAATAAATTTTTAAAAATAAAAATTAAAAATAAATTTAAAATTAAAAGGGGGGGGTTTTTAATAAAAATTTTTAAGGGGATAGGAAATTTTAAATGAAAAAGGGTTTTGGGGGAGGATAAGGAAAAAATTAAAATTTGGGGGGGGAAAAAAAGGGGTTTTAAAAAACCCCCTACGTCACATCCTGTACCCTGGGGGAAACTAGGGGATTACATTTTGGGGAAACAGACGGGGAAAATGTAAAACCAGGCTGTGGAAAAAAAGCATCTGGGGGCCCAACAACAGCTGTCTGTGTCAGTCCGGATTCAGGCCCGGACGTGACGACACCATCTGCCACCCTTGGAGATCGGTGACAGGGGGTTTTGTCGAGATAAAAAACCCCGCGCTGCCGCCATCAGTGACAGTCATTTTTCAGCCCAAAACATGTCAGTGTCAATTTGGGGGGTTTGGGGCCATCCCCCCCAAAAAAAGCCCCTTGCCATTCTCATCTCCGGGGGTGCCAGGTTTGCCCCGTGAAGAAGACTTCGGGGTGCTTCGCTAACAGAAAATTTCCAAAACCCACGTCTCCCCAAAGTCTGCGGGGGTTTCCCCGGAAAAAAGAGGAGGGTACCAACTTTTCCCCTTTCGGGACTTTGGGGAAACCCCGGGGGACGAGAGATGACTGCAGTGATGCTTTTGATTTGGGGGGTGTGTGTGAAGGAAAGGTCAGTGTTGTAGTATAATTATCTAGTAAGGTTGTGTGAAAGGGGGGGGTGGGCATTGGGTTTAAAAGATTCTGCCCCCTTTCCCCCAATTTTTTTGGCAGCAAACAGCTGTCTTTAAACGTTTTGGGACCCCTTTTAAGGAAAAAATAAAAGGTGTTCCTAACCAAGTGGTCGTAGGGGAGTGGGCCCTTTCGAACCTCAGCTTCCCCTAGGGGCCACTCTTTGGGGGGGGCCCCTTTTTCTCCTTCCCCCCACGCCTTACCTTCCCTGCCCCAAAGGGGGTGGTACCCTTTAAACAGGGGGTAAGGGGGGGGGAACTGACTGAAGCCAAGGAGAAATGGTCACCTACCCAAATTTTTTCCCAAATGCTCAAAGTTCTTAACCTTAGCTAGGGGAAAGCGGTGCTCTGCCCCGACTGAGTACCCCCTCTCCTAAAGGGCCCTACCCAAAAGGGTCAGATTTATAACCCCAGCCCCTCCAGTCGGGGGGGTGACTGAACCCCAAAACACACGAACACCCACCACCCTGAAGCAGCCCCCCCCACTGTGTGACCTTATTCAAATTTATTTTTTATTCTTTTATATCAAGGGATAATGGAAAAAACACCCCATTTTGCTTCTTTTTAAAATCCAGTCCCCCCTGTGAATGCATTTTTGGGAAATCTTGTCATCTGTTCTCACCAGCACCGATGGGGCCCTTCCTTACGAAAAAAAGAACAGGGGGGTTTTCCGGGGGGTAGCACAAGAGGTTTTTTTCAAGATGTTTAGCTTGGGGAGAGGTAGGGGGCCCCCTGCACTGACCACTGGGGCCCCCCCCCTGGTTTTTTATTCCATCCTCTTTCCAGGTGTGCCTTTCCGAAAAAGGGTATCCGGGGGGGGGAAAAGATAAAAGGGAACCCCGGGTTTTTTGTCACTGTCCTTTGGGGGGGGGGATTTCCCGGGGGGCCCCTCAAGGGCACCCCGGGGTCAAGGGGGGGGCCCCAATTCAAAGGGGGCCCCAAAAGGGGGTTTCCAATGTTTTCCCCGGGGGTTTAAAGCTTTTTTTCCCCTTTTTTTGGGGGGTCAACAGAAATTGTGTTTTTCCCCCTCCCAAAAACCAAAATTTTTGTTATCTTGGTTTTTTCCCCTTGAAAAAAAAAGAAAAATTTTTTGCCAAAGTGTTTTTTGGGTTTTGAATGTAGTTATTTTTTTTCCCCTTTTTTTTCCAAAAATTTTTTTGAATGGGGGGTCCCCAAAACCCCCGTTTGGAAAAAATTGGGGTTTTTGGGGGTTTGGGGGCCCCTAACCCGGGGTTTTAATTTTTTTGTTCCCCAATTTTTGGGTTTTTTTTTAAAAAATTGGGGTTTTTTTTTTGGGGGTTTTCCCGGGAAGTCTGTGTTCCCCCCCCCTTTGACCTTTTGGGGGGTTTTGGCTGTTTTTATCATGTTTTTGGGAGGGGGATTTTGGGCTCCCCCTTTTTCCTCTTTTCCCCCTTCACTCTTTCCCGTCTTTCCCCCCTTTTTTCCCCCCCCCCCCCCCCCCACATCCCCACCCCCCTTTTTTTTTTCCCTCCTCCCCCCCTAACACCCCCCCTTCCCCCCTCTCTCCTTCCCCCCCGGGTTTTTAAAAACCCCCCAATCCCCCTCTCCCCCCTTTCCCTCCCTCCCCCCTCCCCCCCCCCACTCCCCTTCCCCCCTTTTCCCCTCCCGCCCCCCCCCTCCCCCCCCCCCCCTTTTTAAAAAACCCCCCCTTGGGGGGCCCCCCCAAAAACCCCCCCTTTTCCCCCCCCGGGGGCCCCCCCCCTTCTCCCCCAAAAACCCCCCGCCCCCCCCCCCCCCCTCCCCCCCTTTTCCCCCCCCCCCTTTTTTCCCCCCCCCCCCCCTCTTTTCCCCCCCCCCCCAAAACCAAAATTTTTTTTAAAAAAACCCCCCCCTTTCCCTTTTTGGGGGGGGGGGGAAAACCAACCCAAATTTTTCCCCTTTTTTTTTTTTCCCCCCCCCCCCCCCCCCCCGCCCCCTTTTTTTTTTGGGGGTTTTTTTCCCAAAAAAAACCCGGGGGGAAAAAAAATTTTTTTTTTTTTTTTTTTTTTTTTAAAAAAAAAAAAAAAAAAACCCCCCAAAATGTTTTTTTGGGAAATTTTTAAAATTTGCCCCCCGGTTTTTTTTTTTTTTGGGGGCCCCTTTTTTTTTTTTTTTTGTTTGGGGGTTTTTTTTGGGGGGGGGGGTTTTTTTTTTTTTTGGGGGGAAATTTTTTTGGGGGGGGGTTTTAGGTTTTTGGGTTTTTGGGGTTTTTTTTTTTTGTTTGGGGGTTTTTTTTGGGGGGGGGTTTTTGGGGGGGGGTTTTTTTTTTTTTTTTTAAAAGGGGGGGGGGTTTTTTTGGGGTTTTTTTGGGGGGTTTTTGGGGGGGGGGGGTTTTTTTTTTGGGGTTTTTTGGGGGGGGGGGGGGGGTTGGGGGGGGTTGGGGGGGTTTTGGGGGGGTTTTTTGGTGGGGGTTTGGTGGTTTTTTTTTTTTTTTATATCGAGGATAATGGGAATTACATTTTTGTGCTTTTTTACGTCCAGTCTCCGTGTGTATGCAGTTTTGTAAATGTCATCTGTTCCCACCGGCACACGATGGCCTACTCTTACGAAAAGCAGAACAGGATTTTAACGTGTGCACAAGATTTCTGCGTGTTGTGTGTGTGTGGGTGTGTGGTGTGTGTGTGTGTGTGTGTGTGTGTGTGTGTGTGTGTGTGGGTGTGTGTGTGTTGTGTGTGTACGTGCGTGCCTACGTACGTACGTGCGTGTGTGTCTGCGTGCATGTGTGTGTGTGGGGGGGGGAGGAGATATGTTCACGTGTGTATACGCACGCACTCCCCCACACACAGCCTTTAAACACGGGTGCCTTACCACCAACAAGCAGTGATCCCTGTACCCTTCTCACACAATTCTCCCGAGGCAAAACAGAACCACATGCCGCGGAAGCCGACACGGGAGCTTGTTACGACGCCTCTTGTTAGCCCCAGGGGGCAAATAGCGAAGACAATTGCCCCTCCCGCCTTCAGGAATGCTGCCTGATTCTACAGGCATGTTCACCCCTAGGGAGGAGCACTGAGGTTGATAGAGAATGGCAGAATGGTGTAGAGGCCGTGTCGGCCGC
>CM060338.1:31521761-31526761 GCA_030674155.1 Stramonita haemastoma | reverse complement strand
GGAGTTGGTATGGCGCTAAAGCGTGTGGATAAACTCTTTTAAGAATATGTGCTACTTTCTCATGATTCTAAACTTGAAGAAATCAGTCTTTTGGCTTGATTTATTTCAGAGCTATTTTGACTTAGTTTTTGAGCTTCCGCCAGAAGCTCATTGCATTTTCTCAGCATAAACTAATCACTTCGCAAACATACGACAAGATATTGTAAAAAAAAAAAATAATAATAATAATAATAATGACATTTTCTCAGCATCAAACTCATCACATCATAAATGTGTGACAAGATATTGTAAAAAAATAAATAAATAAATAAAAAATAAAAATAAAAAAAGGACATTTTTTTCTGTACTGAACTCATCACTTTGCAAATATATGAGAATATGTTGTGTAAAAAAAATTTACATTTTGTCAGTGTTAAACTCCATCACATCGCAAATACATGTCTATTATTCTATTGTAAAAACTTGATTTTCTTTCTCTCACAGGCTCCAAGGAGTCCCTACCTTTGATGAAGGTCCATCACATGTGAAGGATTATCACAGAAGATGACCTCAACAGTCTTTGTCATCCTCTCATGGCTGCCGCCTCGGAAGTGTTTCTACATCTGCAAGGAAACTGTGTTCGTGTCTGCAGTGATGGCTCATTTCCAGAAAAAATAATTATTGGACAGTCTATCCAGTGGGCGGAAAGATGGGTGACTTGCTTTCTCCTCAGGGAAATTAGAAACGATGATTCATCGTGATTCTGTGACCAAAGGAAAACTTCCTCCTCCCCATGAATGCAAAACAAAAATGATGATAAAACCAAACAAGTAAACAATGTAAAACAAACCCCTCCCCCCAAAACACACACACACGCATGCACGCACGCACGCACGCACACACGCACACACAGACGAAACAACACAAAAATATTACAGATTTATTTTTAAAAAAAACAAAAAAACACCAATTGCTATAAACAGAATATTCAGAAAGAAGAAACTCAGTATGTACTTGGAGTCTTACACCCTTCAAAGAGTCAAATAAACAACAGGTTTGACGAGTCGAAGAGCTTAAGTACACAGATCGACTTTCTTTTATAAGACTTATTCCCCGAACTCGGATTGTGGTTACCTTAATGGTGGATCAAAAACTTACGGTCGCATACGCAAAATCTCCCCTTTGGTGGAAGCCTCGAATAGCCAAAGAACGAAAGAAAGACGTGTTATTTACAATGCATTGAGTGTTTTTATTTGTTTGTTTGTTTGTTTCAAACGAATTAAGCAGTCGTCAAATCTACTTTTTGTTTTATTTTCCTCATGTTTGTTTCAAACGGATTAAGCAGTCATCAAATCTACTTTTTGTTTTATTTTCCTCATGTTTGTTTCAAACGGATTAAGCAATCATCAAATCTACTTTTTGTTTTTTTTCCCTCATGTTTGTTTTAAACGAATTAAGCAGTCATCAAATCTACTTTTTGTTTTATTTTCCTCACGTTTGTTTTAAACGAATTAAGCAGTCATCAAATCTACTTTTTGTTTTTTTTCCCCTCATGTTTGTTTTAAACGAATTAAGCAGTCATCAAATCTACTTTTTGTTTTATTTTCCTCATGTTTGTTTTAAACGAATTAAGCAGTCATCAAATCTACTTTTTGTTTTATTTTCCTCATGTTTGTTTTAAACGAATTAAGCAGTCATCAAATCTATTTTTTGTTTTATTTCCCTCCTCAACCCCATCCAAGTATAGTCTTTCTAACAATCCAATTTACATGAAACTATGTGTATGTGCGTGTGTGTGGTGGGGGGGGGGGGGGGGAGGGGGAGTTCAAACAGATTTAACAATCATCCAATCTTCGTTTTTCGTTCGGTTTGTTTTTTTAAATGTATTTATGGCTTGTGACCTACGCGAATTCCTCTTTGATAAAGTGCTGGTGTTGGTATTGGTATGGGTATTGTTTTGTAGTGTGTGTGAGGTGATGGTTGCATACTGTGCTGTGTTATTCTGCGATAAATGTGAGTTGTTGTTGGCTTGTAACCCACATGAATTTCTCTATATTTGTGAGATTATAAATCTTTGAATTGTAAATTGTGAATTGTTACCTCCGCCTCCTCGTCCTCCTGCTCTTTCTCCTTCCATCATCAGGAAATAAACTGAAGTTTCTGTTGCTTCACACACAGAAAGCAGACCCGAGGTGTACCATTGTCATTCCATCATTACGAAATCAACCAAAATATCCCTGTAAATTCGGAAGATGTACAGCATAGCCAGTAGCACAGTATCCGAAAAAGACCACAGTAGCGCGTGGTCTTTTCCTGTGAGTGGCCTTAGGTGGTCAAACTATGGACATCAAGTGAACATTTGTGACTTTTTTTTTTGGCGCAATACCAGGCTGTGCTTAAGTGCTGCGCTCAAAGAAACGATGAAATCTGGAACCTGAAGAACAGACCTTTTTTTTTTTTTTTTTTAAACAGATCAGATATATATTTGTAAGCCAGCTTTAAATTTTATATATGCGAGTGTATTGCGAATGCATGAATGAATGGGTGAGTCGAGTCGGTGAAAAGGACTACATAAATTGACAAATGAAAATGAATAATTGATGAAATGAACAAATAAATATATGAACACATGGATGAGTGGATGAAAAGAAAAAATAATAGATTGAAACGAATGAACGAACGAACGAACGAACGAATGAATGAATGATCGAATGATTGAATGAATGTGAACAAATGAACAAATAAACGAATGAACGAATGAATGAATGAATGAATGAATGAATGAATGAATGAATGAATGAATGAATGAACGCATGGATGAGTGAGGGGAAAGAAACAGATTGATCAATAAACGAACGAACGAACAAATGAACGAATGAATGAACGACTGCACAAACAAATGAATAAATGAGTGTGTCATGATCAATAATATTTAGACAATATTTAGTTTTATTTCCCCTCAATGCACAAGGCACATAGACGATGGCTGTGAAGAAGTCTTGTTATGTTTTGATTATTGTGAAGTTGTTGTTTCCTGGTTTGGTTTTGTTGTTGCTGTTTTTGTTGTTTTTTATTTTAAGGATAATGGAATAAGCACTCATGTGCTTTTATTTACATCCAGTCCCCATGTGTATGCAGTTTTGTAAATGTTGTCATCCTGGTTCTTCTTTTGTGTGTATTTTAGTAATTCAAGGTACTATACACATTATTCAAATTGCCTTGAATGTTAGTGATGTCATTTTTCAGCCACAATAAAGCATAATCATTCCAGACTGAGAAATGGAATCCCGTGATTAGAACTTGTTCGTCTGTCTGTCAGCCTCATCGTGTGTCTGTCTCTGTTTCATTTTCTCAGTGTCTCTGTCTCTGTCTGTCTGTCTGTCTGTCTGTCTCTCTCTCTCTCTTCTCTCTCTCTCTCTCTCTCTTCTCTCTCTCTCTCTCTCTCTCTCTCTCTCTCTCTCTCTCTCTCTCTCTCTCTCTCTCTCTCTCTCTGTGTGCCAGTCTGTTTGCTTGTCTCTCGTTGTGCGTGCATTTTTCTTTGGACAGGATGCATGCTGGGTATAATATTTGTGTTTCCATAACCCACCGGACACTGACATGAAGAACATGATTTTTAATGTGCATATTTGACCCGGGAGATCGTAAAAAAAAGAAAAGATAAAATAAATAAATAAAAACTCCCACCCTTAATTCCCCGGCGCTTCGCTGTCGAGATTCAAACCCGCGACTTTATAGACTTGCAGGCTGAAAGTCAAATGATCTATCCGCTTAGCTGTAGATCTAGCGTTCATTGTTTTTGTAGAAGTTTTGTTTAATTCTAAAGTCTTTGTGCAATGGGACAAGATAGCTCAGTGGTCAGAGCACTCGCTTTCCCCCTCTTTAGGGTCAGGGAAGGTAAAGCAGCGAGGGAGAAGGGATGGATGCTGCCCTCAACATGCTGGCCCCTAGAGAAGCTGAGGTCTCTGACGCCTCGCTCCCCTAAGACCACACAGGTTATGGGATACCTTCACCTTTAACGTCTTTGTGCAGACAGTTTATAAATTCAAACCTTTTGCAAGAAATATTTCTTTTGACACACAAAGTAGGAAAATGATTTTTTTTTTTTGGTATACAAAGAATCCCTGTTTTATCCTGTGAGAGTAGACTATGATCTGCAAGCATGGAATGACGACAAATCAATGTGGAGAAAATACGTCATAAAAGTTAAATGTGTTTTCGTCATCCAATGAGCGTTGCAAACTGATTCTTCAGCCACAACAACCCACGCGGATTTCTTCAGGGGATAGCCTGGGTAAGAAAGTCTATAGTGCTACATCTCAGAGTTTTCTTTTAAAGAACACTCTGCAGCCTGCTCTCCAAATTATTCAAAGCGAGGAGATAGGTCACTGTCTGTGTAGCCTACCAGAACCACGTAGTGAGATGTAGATCTACGGCCCTGTGACCCGGTAAGTGGAGAAACATGTAGATGTCCATTGTTTAAAAATGAGCTGGTAAAACATCTCCCAACGAATGCACAGAAAACTGATGATTACGGTCATTGATCAAGATGTTCTTTACAATCAAGGACGTGCTTTTAAATGCATATTTTTTTATTTTTTTTTTTTTGTATTCTTTTATATCGAGGATAAAGGAATAAACACTCGTGTACTTTGTTTCATCCAGTCCCCGTGTGTAAGCAGTTGTGTAGCCTAAATGTTGTCATCTGTTCCCACTGGCACACAATAGCCTACCCTTACGAAAAGCGGAACAGGATTTAACGTGTGCGCAAGATGTTCTGCGTGCTTTGCACACGGGGCCTCGGTTTACAGTCTCATCCGAAAGACTTTTGGGGAGAGTGGAGTCAGCACTGATGTTAACTCCAGGGGAAAAATCCCCTCAAATCCCCCAGATGTGGACTGAAATGAATAAACACAGACTGAGATACGTTGGTCGTGCAAACAGAAACACACAGACAGATCTGATGACAGATCTGCAGGTACTTTAGGCTATGTGCGCACGTAACAATCACATTAATATGCACG
>CM060338.1:31491761-31516761 GCA_030674155.1 Stramonita haemastoma | reverse complement strand
GCGTGCGTGTGTGCATTCGTCCTTCCGTGCGTGTGTGCGTGCATGCGTGCGCGCGGGCTTACGTGTATGGCTGCGTGCGTGCATGTGTGTGCATGTGCGGGGTGTACTGCAGGAGCCGGGCTGACGGCGGGGGCCAAAGTGGCGGTACAGCTGTTGGGGACGTACAGCGACAGCAGGAGGTACACGCTGACCCAACAGCTGATGGCCCAGAACATCCTGCAGAGATCCCACCACGACATCTTCGTCCTCTACACACCCAGTGAGGACACTACAGTACAGCACAGTGCAGTGCAGTACAGTACAGTGCAGTACAGGGCAGGGCAGGGCAGTGCAGTACAGTGCAGGACAGGACAGTGCAGGGCAGGACAGTACAGGACAGGACAGTACAGTGCAGTGCAGTACAGTACAGTGTAGTACAGTGCAGTGCACTGCAGTACAGTACAGTACAGTGCAGTACAGTGCAGTGCAGTGCAGTACAGTACAGTGCAGTACAGTACAGTGCAGTAAAGGACAGGACAGTGCAGTACAGTACAGCACAGTACAGTACAGTGCAGTACAGGGCAGTACAGGACTGGACAGGATAGGACAGTGCAGGACAGTAGTGGTAAGAAACTCGCGTAGAGCATGGCAGCAGAGAGTCCTCAGAGGAGAAGCCCCCTTCAAACAAGTGTTTCGGGCCTTTAATCTTCCTTACACTCTAGGGAGGCCGGCCCACATCCAGTTCATGACTCTGGATGTCTCTCTGCTGCCCCTTTATGTATGTGATGAGTTCTGACTCGGATTGGATCCATGATCTCTGGATATGCACACTTTTGTTGTTTGTTTGGGGGGGGGATTAGCCACCTATGGTATTATGGGGTCATCTAGGTCTTATGCAGTTCACTTTTGTTCCTCCTTGACCAGATCCAGCTTGAACATCTCTCGGCTGCTTCTGTCATGGCCTTCAGGGCTCTGGTTTTTTCCTTCCCTGCAATCGAGAGCTGTTTCATGAGGTTGTATGCAGATTCTCCAACAAACCCCCTGGCTCCGACTTCTGCAGCAAGGACTTTGACCTGATAGCCTTCTTTCTTCAGGCTATTGGCCAGATCTGCATATTTTTCAGTCTTGTAGGCGTGAGATGCCTCCATCCTGTTCTCATATGGAACAGTCAGCTCTATCATGATCAGCTGCTTGGTTGAGTGGGAGTTGACTACTATGTCAGGTCTCATACCACTCTTGCTGATGATCTCAGGGTGATTATTCCATTCTGGGAGGTCTGCAGTGCACACCCAGTCGTCCGCTCCATCCAACAGACTCTGCTTGCAGGTTCTGAATGGCACTGATGTTCGTGGCCATGAGTTTTTTCCTCCTGCCGTGAAGAAGGTTGCGGGAGCTTTTTGTGTCCTGATGTTGCCAATTGTGGAGCAGGTACTGAACCAGACTGCTTCTACAATCTCTTTCAGCACCTGGTTGTGCCTCCATGTGTACCTCCCTTGGGCTAAGGCTACCTTGCATGAGCTGAGGACATGTTCCACTGTTTGTTTTTCACGGCAGAGGGGGCATGCAGGATCGTCTGCTTTTCCCCACTTCACCAGGTTTGCATTTGATGGTAGCAGGTCATACGCGGATCTGAGAATGAAACTGATCCTGAGAGGGGCCATGTGCCAAATGTCATTCCAGGTGAGACTTTTTTGGAGCGCACTCTCCCATGTTGTCCATTGCCCTTGTTGGCTCTGCTGGACTGCTTTTTGGAGTCTCTTTTGGTCTTCTTCTTTCCTCATTTCTTGAAAGACCATGTCCCGTTTGGCTTTTCCTTTTGCTTTTGACCACCATTCCGTTTTTGTTGACCCTAGTCCTTGTCTGTTGGTCTGTGTGTGTCCTGTTATCTCTCTGATCTTTAGACTTTCTTTGGCAGAGTTTATCACCTCCTGGACTTTCCATTTTCTGCCGGTCTTCAGCAGGGGCTTGATTTCTTCTACCACCTTGTCGTCTGTGTCCTCTAACATGCTTTGAAGTCTGATTTTTCCTGCTTTATATTCTTCTAGGATGGATTTCAGTGGCAGTTTTAATTTTGCTTGCCGACAGTACAGCGCTATATCGGTGAGACAGGGTGGAACTCCAAGCCATTTCCTCGTGAATTTGTTGATTTTGGCTTCCATAGCCTCTACCGTGCTGGTGCAGATCTCATATATCATTAGCGGCCATAGTAGTTTTGGGATCAGCATGAACTGCAGACACCACACCTTGTATTTGCCAGGGAGACCACACTGGTCAATGGTCTCCAAGCCTTCTTCCGCCATCTTTTTGGTTTCTTTGGCTCTTTGTGTGTCCTTCAGGGTGTCATCATACCACCTCTCAAGGCTCTTGACAGGTTCCTCTGTGACTGTTGGAATAGCTTGGTTGGCGACACTGAAGACCACGGATTCAGCTACTTTCCCTTTTCTCAGTGACAGACTCCGTGATTTCTTGGGCTTGAATTTCATCCTTGCTGAGGCGACAATGTTGTCCAGTCTTTCCAAGACATGCCGTGTCTCACTTTCTTTGGATGAGACCACTGTTGTATCGTCCATGAAGGCCTTGAGAGGGGGCATCTTGTATCCATCACCGAGGTCAGTTTGGCTTGTGTTCCTGGTTGCTGCTTTCAAGATGACTTCCATTGCCAACACAAACAGTATTGGAGAAATTGCACAGCCCATTGCGATACCCACTTCCAGGTTGATCCATGTTGTTGTGTAATCCTGGGTAGAGAACCGCATTGAGAAGCCGTTGAAGTACATCTTGAGCATGTCGCGGATGCTCTCTGGCACATGGTACATCTCGAGAGCCTGCTGTATCATCTCGTGGGGTACAGATCCATATGCATTTGCCAGATCAAGCCACACTACATCCAGGTCTTTCTTTTCTGTTTTTGCTCTTTGGATTGCATCCCAAATCATTGTGGCATGTTCAACACAGCCGGACACGCCTGGGATGCCTCCTTTCTGGACTGACACATCCAAGTACTTGTTTTCCATGAGGTACTTGGTCATCCTTGCTGCCATGACAGAGAAGAAGATTTTGCCTTCAACGTTCAGTAGGGATATTGGTCTGAACTGGCCAATGTCACTTGAGTTTTGCTCTTTGGGGATGTACACCCCATCAGCTTTCATCCACTCACTGTTGATTTTCTTGTTTCTCCATGCTGATCTCAGCAGCTTGTGGAGCCACTGCAGCACTTTGGGACATTTCTTGTACAGCTGGTATGGTACTCCATTTGGCCCTGGTGATGATTTGGCTCTGGCTTTGCTGACCACATTTTGTACTTCTTCCAGCGTTGGTGGCTTGTCATTGAAGGGTTTCTCAGGGTCGGCTGGCGTTACCAAGCCTTGGATGTTGAGTGGTGCTTTGCTCTGTGGGCCAGAGTAAGTTTTCCTGAGATGCTGCTCAAGAACATCTTTGTCCACTTTCAGGGTTCCCGATTTTGGTTGCTCAAAGAGTGTTCTGGCAAACTGGAAGGGGTCCTTGAAGAAGCGATCGTAGGTTTTCTTCTTTCTGCTCTTCTTCTTCCTCGCTGCTTCTGCTTTGCTGAGGGCACTGTGTCTTGCTTTCAGATCTTTCCAAAGTTTCTGCAGACCTTGTTTCTCAATTGGCAGTGCAGTTTTCATTTGCTTTCTGAGGTTTTTCTTTGTGACCCTGATCCTGTCTATCTCTTCTTGGCGTCTGGATTTCTTTGGAGGCGTTTTCTCTTTTGGCTGTTTTACTCCATAGGTATCCCTACAGGTGGCGTATATGATGTCCCCATATGTGGCTAGTTTGTGTTCTAGTGTGCTTTTCCCTATCAGAGTCTCGAGTCTTTGGACAATTTTTCTATCCAGTTTCTGCCACTCATCAGTTGCACTTGCTTTTGGCAGGTTGAGCTTCTGGCGCCTGGCATCGAGGGCCTGTGCAAGTTCGTCATCCGAGTCGACAGCTTGGTTGTCCTTGGCACTGTGGTTTGAATCCTGGCCTTGGTCTTCCAACGTCTTATCTGCTGATGCAGTGCGCTGCTGTCCATCCGGATGAGACCTCTCACATCCCTTCTTTGTTCTATGGATCTTCATGCCTCGCGCTGAAGCAAAATTCCTTCCACAGACACATGGATATTCCATTCTGTCCATATCCGTGTCCATAGTCCATTTTGAATTTGCGGCCGTGATCTGAGCACCGATGGATCCATCATTCTCTCCCCCTTTCGGTGGATCCTGGGAGCATTTTTTCTTTGGAGACTTAGTAGCCACATACTGACGGCACTGTGGGGGGCTAGCCCACAAAGCCCATTCTGGTCTTTCCCAGTGTCCTCCGGTCTTTCCCGGATGTCCTCCAGCCTATTCCCGGAAGTCAATGGTTTTACCCATGTATCAGTGGTAAGAAACTCGCGTAGAGCATGGCAGCAGAGAGTCCTCAGAGGAGAAGCCCCCTTCAAACAAGTGTTTCGGGCCTTTAATCTTCCTTACACTCTAGGGAGGCCGGCCCACATCCAGTTCATGACTCTGGATGTCTCTCTGCTGCCCCTTTATGTATGTGATGAGTTCTGACTCGGATTGGATCCATGATCTCTGGATATGCACACTTTTGTTGTTTGTTTGGGGGGGGGGGGATTAGCCACCTATGGTATTATGGGGTCATCTAGGTCTTATGCAGTTCACTTTTGTTCAGTACAGTACAGTACAGTACAGTACAGTGCAGTAAAGGACAGTACAGTACAGTACAGCACAGTACAGAACAGTGCAGTGCAGTACAGTGCAGTACAGGACTGGACAGGATAGGACAGTGCAGGACAGTACAGTACAGGACAGTGCAGTACAGTGCAGTACAGTACAGTACAGGACAGGACAGGACAGGATTGGACAGTACAGTACAGGACAGGATAGGACAGTACAGGACAGGACAGGACAGGACAATACAGGACAGTGCAGTGCAGAGCAGTACAGTACAGGACAGGACAGGATAGGACAGGACAGGACAGGACAGTGTAGCGCAGAGCAGTACAGGACAGGACAGTACAGTACAGTGCAGTGCACCGCAGACACTGTGGTCATGGTTTTTGTTGTGTCGTACTGATTAGTTGTTTTGTCAGCTAGGAATTGGGGGTGGGAGGGGGTGGGACGGTTTTTGAGAAAAGAGAGAGACTGCTACCTCTTCAGAACCTTTTTTTCCTACTCCTTTTAGACACTTAGTCACCTTCTCACAGTCCCTAAATCGCAGATCTCCGATGGGACATTAATACAACCACAACAACAAACCAGAGAGAGAGGAAGAAAGAGAGGAGAGAGAGAGAGAGAGAGAGAGAGAGAGAGAGAGAGAGAGAGAGAGAGAGAGAGAGAGAGAGAGAGAGAGAGAATGAATAATCTTCGAGTGAATAATCTTTATTTTTCAAGGGTTACAGAGTAAGTATTACATACTTTCATTCATCTGGCCCTTGCCCTTGGGAGAGGCAGGATGAAGAACGAAAGAAAAAAAAAGGAAAACTATAACGAAAGGAAAACAAAAACAGCAAAGAGAGAGATTTGATTTGATTTGATTTGATTTGATTTGATTTGATTTATTCTTTTAAATCGAGGATAATGGGATAAGCACTCTTGTGCTTTTTTACATCCAGTCCCCGTGTGTATGCAGTTTTGTAAGTGTCATCTGTTCCCCACCGGCACACGATGGCCTACTCCTACGAAAAGCGGAACAGGATTTAACGTGTAAGCAAGATGTTCTGCGTGCGTTCGCACACAGGGTCTCGGTTTAAAGTCTCAACCGAAGGAGAGAGAGAGAGAGAGGAGAGAGAGAGAGAGAGAGAGAGAGAGAGGCACCGACAGAGACACAGACAGAGTTCTGCTTGTAGTTGTTAGTTGTTATAGCTTTCTTACTTTGTTTCTGTTTCTTTCTGTGATTTACAGTGGACCTTGGCAATGTTCGAACAGTCCGAGTTTCCCTGTTCAACTTCAGTAAGAACAAGTTTGCAGTCTGGTGAGTTTGCTTTTCTGCTGTTGTTTTTTTTCTTTTCCCTTCCTTCTTTCTTTCTTTCTTTCTTTTCTATCTTTCTTTCTTTCTTTCTTTCTTTCTTTCTTTCTTACATTTTTTCTTTCTTTCATTCTAGCTTGCTTGCTTTCTTTCTTTGTTTCTTTCTTTCTTTCTTTCTTTCTTTTTTTCTTGTTTATAAATATTTTCGCTGTTTGTTTTCTCTTACTTTTTTTTCTTTTCTTTTTTTTCCCTTCCTTCTTTTACTTTTTTCTACTATTTTGGTGGTCTTCTTGTCATTTTTCTTTTCTTTCTTTCTTTCTTTCTTTCCTTCTTTTTTTCTATTCTTTTTTTTCTTTTCTTTCTTTCCTTCTTTTTTTCTATTCTTTTCTTTTCTTTGTTTCTTTCCTTCTTTCTGTCTGTCTTTCTTTCTTTTCTTTTCATTTTTGCTGTTTTTGTTTTCCTTTCGTCATAGTTTCCCTTTCTTTCGTTCGTTCTTTATCCTGTCTTTCTTTCTTTGATTTGGTTTAACATGTGTATTTTTTTTAGTAACATTGAAGAACACTACATAATATACAACCCATCACCCAGAGCTCCCCGAAATCGGAATGCAGCTACCTGAATGGTGAGGTGAAAAATGCCGTCTACGCAACGTTTCACCAGTGGCGAACATTTTCTTTTCTTTTATTTATTCTTTTATATCGAGGATTTATTTTATTTATTCTTTTATTTATTCTTTTATATCGAGGATAACAGAATAAGCAATCATGTGCTTTTTTTCATCCGGTCCCCGTGTGTATGCAGTTTTGTAAATATTGTCATCTGTTCCCACCGGCACACGATGGCCTACTCTTACGAAAAGCGGAACAGGATTTAACGTGTGCGCAAGATGTTCTGCGTGCGTTCGCACACGGGGCCTCGGTTTAAAGTCTCATCCGAAGGACTTTTTGGGGAGAGTGGAGTCAGCACTGATGTTAACTCCAGGAAGAAAATTTCCTCGACCGGACTCGAACCCGGGTCTTCAAATTGCCAGCGCAATGTTCTGACCACTAGGCTATCCGCATAAGCAGTCATGTGCTTTTTTTCATCAGAGCTCTAGCCGAGGATCGAAAGACACAAAAAAAACAACAACAAAAACCCAACATGTAGAAAAAAAAAAGCTATCTGATAAGAAAAACGGCTCCAATTTCACGCAGAGGAATCTGCATTGACTTAAAAAGTGGTATACAACCTCCATACTATTTCATGTTTACATTTATTCCCCTTTTTTGAGGGCTGGATGAAAACAAGTCGTTGTACTTAATTTATCTACTGCCTTCTGTAAATCAAATGTCGTATTCGTATTTCTCTGTGTGTGCAGGAGGCCGTGTTTTATCGAGGTGCTGAAATCCACCACGCGGGAGAGATGGGGGGTGAACATTCGGAAGAAACTGTCCGCTGAGCACATCACTATCAAATCCTACCACCTCGTCAAGGGATTCCGGTAACACTCGTTCCTCTTCATAGTAATCGTTATAGTATTAGCAGCACCAGCAGCAGCAGCAGCAGCACCAGCAGCAGAAGCAGCAGCAGCAGTAGTAGTAGTAGTAGTAGTGCTATTGTTATTATTGTTATTAGTAGTAGTATTAGCATTAGCATTATTATTATTATTATTATTATTATTATCATCATCATCATCATCATCATCATCATCATTATTATTATTATTATTATTATTATTATTATTATTATTATTATCGTCGTCGTCGTTGTCGTTGTTGTTGTTGTTGTTGTTATTATTATTATTATTTTAGTGATGCTGTTTTATTTCCTGCTTTTCTTTTTTTCCTTTATTTTGTTCTTGCTTTCTTTTGCTTTTTTTTCTTTTTCTTCTGCTTTTTCACCTTTCTTTCTTCTGCTTCCTTCTTTTTCTTCTCTCTGCTTTCTCCATTTTCTTTCCTCTGCTTTCTTTTCTTTTTTTTTCCTCTGCTTGTTTTTCCATTTCCCATTTTTTGTACTTTGCTTTCCTCTTTGAATTTTGCTTTTTGAGCATCCTCAAAGTAATGCAGAGAGAATGAAAAGTGCCTTCACTAAAAAGGGGTTTACAGCACAATACCACAGTGCTTTCCAGGACGAAAATCTTCTATCAATCATAAAGAAGCGTAAACTTAAATGGTACTGGCATGTCACAAGATCAAAAGGACTAGCAAAAACAATACTGCAAGGCACTGTCCAAGGAGAAAGAAAAGGAGGTAGACCAAGGAAGAGATGGGAGGACAACATCAGCGAATGGACAGGCCTAGAACTCCACAAAACCCTGAGAAAGGCAGAACAGAGAAAGAGGAATGGAGGGAACTGGTTGTGAAGTCTTCATGGGTGCCCCTACGGTCGCCATACTAAGGGACAGACAGGCAGACACACACACACACACCACACACACACACACACACACACACACACACACACACACACACACACACACACACACACACACACAAGATCGATCGATCGATCGATAGATAGATAGATAGATAGACAGACAGATAGATAGATAGATAGATAGATAGATAGATAGATAGATAGATAGATAGATAGATAGAGAGATAGACAGGTAGGTAGGTAGGTAGGTAGGTAGGTAGGTAGGTAGGTAGGTAGGTAGGTAGGTAGGTAGATAGAGAGAGAGATAGATAGATAGATAGATAGATAGATAGATAGATAGATAGATAGATAGATAGATAGATAGATAGACAGACAGATAGACAGACAGATAGACAGACAGACAGACAGACAGACAGACAGACAGACAGATGGGTAGACTACAGCGCTATCCACTCTCTAATAGGATACACCCCTTGGTGTTTCAGGGACGAGGAGTCCCTGTGGAAGCTGATCATGAAGCATCACCAGTTCACCTCGCCCTTCTTCAACCCCCAGAGGTTCGGGGCCTACACCACGCTCATCGGCATCATCTTCTTCTTCTTCACCCAGGTCTGTGCACACACACACACACACTTAACCAACACATACATACACACAATACATGCACGCCCGGACGCACACGGGTACACACACGCACGCGCGCGCACGTACACATGCAAGCACGCACGCATAAACACACATACACACGAAAAGTTAATACGCGCACGTGCGCACGCACGCACACACACAGAAATACGCACACAGAGAAACACATACTCACACACACACACACACACACACACACACACACACACAAAACACACACACACACACACACACACACACACACACACACACACACACACACCACATGTTGCACAATCATAAATTCCGTAAAGGTAGCACTAGTGGGTGGCCACTAGGGGTGTATGGGGTGCTTAAGGAGAGGTGGTACCTTTGTAAACCTGGCAGTAGCATCCCTCGGGATGGACGGGAGCACTGGTCCTCACTTGGCACTCAACTCTCACTTCTGGGTCCGGGTCCTTAACCCACCCACACCCCGGTAACCGCTTCTACTGGCGGGCGAAACGTTGTGAGGGGCTGGTGCATTCTTAATCACCAGTAGGAGTCTTGGAGAGGAGATGGGCGCCACCAAGCTTCCTCAAGCCCACTGCAAGGACATGATGAGAAAAGCAAAACAGAAACACATGCCGGATCGGTCGAGGCCCGGATCAACAACGACCGCGCTACCCACTGCAAGCCTCCAGGGTGGGAGTGACAAGTGTGCCACTGGAGCAGAACTAACCCTAAAGCTTCCAGCTAAAGGGGTAACCATTGGTACATGGAATGTTAGAACTCTGTACCAAACAGGAAGAGTACAGGAACTCACACATGAATTACAGAGGTATAAATGGGACATCCTAGGGCTTGCGGAAGTCAGATGGACTGGCTTCGGAGAAACAACCACGCAAGACGGCCACAAAATATGGTACAGTGGAGATGAGAAACTACACCAACACGGAGTAGGCTTCATTGTCAGGAAAGAGATTGTGTCAAGCATCATCAACTGCACACCAATATCCAGCAGACTCATCTCAATCAGAGTCTCTGCAAAACCCCAGAATCTCACCATCATCCAAGTGTATGCTCCAACATCTGACTACGATGATGACCAGATAGAAGAATTCTATGAAGAACTTGAAAACGTCATCTCCAAAACGCCCCAAAAAGACATCCTTATTGTGGAAGGCGATTGGAATGCTAAGGTGGGACCTGATGCCTATGACACCTGGGCAGGAACCACAGGACGCTTTGGACTGGGAGAAACAAATGACAGAGGACAGCGGCTGCTGGAATTCGCAAAGAAGCACAAACTAACTCTGGCTAACACACTCCACCCTCACAAGCCATCTAGAACATCAACCTGGCACTCACCAAATGGTCTGATTCATAATCAAATTGACTACATTCTGTCACCCCAAAGATTCAAATCCAGCATAAACAAGGCAAATACAAGAACATTCCCAGGAGCTGACATTGGCAGTGACCACGACCTTGTACTTACCACCATCAGACTGAAATTGAAAGCAAAACAACAGCCAAAAAGCCCACGCATAAGATTCGACCTGGAAAAACTCAAAGACCCAACAGTGGTTGAGATCTTCCAAGCCAACATTGGAGGAAAGTTCGCCGCACTCACAGCCATTGACAATGATGTGAACACATTAGCCAACAACATCAAAGAAGTGCTAACGACAGCAGCAGAAGAAACATTAGGCAGAAGCAGAACAAAGAAACAACCCTGGGTGACAAATGAGGTTCTTGACCTCTGCGACAAAAGAAGAGAACTTAAGAAGCAAAAGTTCACAAGTCAAGAAGCCAACAACAAGTACATGGATAGCCACAGAGAAGTGAGGAAAAAGATGAGAGAAGCCAAAGAAGCGTGGATAGAAGAACAATGCAACAACATCGAAGATGGAATGGCCAAGGGAAACAGCAAAACAGCTTACAACACTCTGAAAGCACTAACGAAAACCACACAGCCTAAAGCCTCTGTTATTGAAGACAAAGAAGGAAATCTTTTAACGGAAAACAATGCCATCCTCCAGCGCTGGACAGAATACTGTGAGGGATTGTATAACTACCCACTACGCCCAGATACCAACATAGTTTCCAACAAACCCCCTGAACACCAAGATAAAGACCCACCAATACTAAGGTGTGAAGTAGACACAGCCATTAAGCAATTGAAGAAGGGGAAGTCCCCTGGAATCGATAACATCCCAGCTGAACTCATAAAAAATGGAGGGAATGAAACAGCAAGGCGATTCACAGATCTTTGTCAGAAGATCCATGACACCAAAGAATGGCCAAAAGAATGGACACAGTCTCTTGTAATACCCCTGCCAAAGAAAGGAAACCTCAAGCAATGCCAGAACTACAGAACCATCAGTCTCATAAGCCATCCTAGCAAGATCATGCTGCAGGTAGTCCTCAACAGACTGAAAAACCAAGCAGAAAAACTCCTGGCAGAAGAACAAGCGGGCTTTAGACCAAAACGCAGCACAATGGAACAAATTTTCAACCTGAGAATTCTGATAGAGAAGCATCTCCAACACCAAAAAGACTTGTACCACAATTTTATAGACTTCAAAAAGGCCTTTGACAGGGTATGGCATGACGGCCTCTGGCAAGTACTCAGGCACTTCAACATTGACAACTGCCTAATTGAAGTCATCAAGGCTCTGTACGAGAATGCAAGAAGTGCAGTTTTCATGAACAACCACGTGGGCGAGTTCTTCAAGACCACGGTTGGAGTCCGCCAGGGCTGCCTTCTCTCACCTGTACTCTTCAACCTCTTCCTCGAAAACATCATGACAGAGACACTGCAAAACCACCACACTTCCATCTCCATTGGTGGAAGACCCCTTTGCAACCTCAGATTTGCAGATGACATTGACCTCATGGGCAGCAGCAAACAAGAACTGCAAATCCTCACAGACAGTCTAACAGACCGAGCGAGCGCATACGGCATGGAGGTCAGTACAGAGAAATCGAAGATCATGGTCAACAGCGCGAGTAATGACAGCACGGAAATAAAGATGAATGGAGAAATATTGGAAGAGGTGAGCCAATTCAAATACTTAGGCTCCATCCTAACAAAAGATGGCACATCAAACAATGAGGTGAAAGCTCGCATTGCAACAGCAACATCTGCTCTAGTCAGACTCCAGAGGATCATCAGAAGCAACAACATCAGCTTCTGCACCAAATACCACCTCTACAAATCCCTCGTAATATCTATCCTCCTATATGGCTGTGAATCATGGACTCTGACAGCAGAGTTAGAGAGAAGAATCCAAGCATTCGAGAACAAGTGCCACAGAAGACTCCTCAAAATATCATACAAAGAACACAAGACCAATAACTATGTGAGAGAGGAAATCAAAAAGCGTGTGGGCCCCCAAGAGCCTTTGCTCTCCACCATAAAGAGGAGAAAGCTGATGTGGTTTGGTCACACCACAAGACACAACACCCTAGCAAAAACCATCTTGCAAGGAACAGTCGAGGGCAAAAGAAGAAGAGGCCGCCAAAAGAAATCATGGGTTGACAACATCAAAGACTGGACTGCCCAACCCCTGCAACGCCTCCTACTGGCCACACAGGATCGTGAAGCATGGAAAAAGATCTCCGTTGCGTCTTCTCTCATGTCCCCCCTACGTCCTTTGGGACATGGGACTGAGTGAGTGAGTGAGTGAGCACTAGTGATAATAACTTGTGGATATTTTGTTAGCATTACAGATTTTTTTTTAAAAACAGACTTCGTGTTACGCTGTCATTGATTTGATGTGAGCAGAATTATATTGTGGCATCATATTAGGGTTTTGAGAAAAGATACCATGCTCAATCCTAAAATCCTTTGGGACAGAGATATTGTATTTTCCAGTTGTCATGATGATAAGTATTGTGGTACATGGTCGGGTCTCAAATTTCCTAGAACAAATATATTATTGCCATCATATCTTTTTGACAACATATTTTCTGTTTACATCCTAGATTTCTTAAAAATAAAACAGTTATCGTGGGATCACATTTGTTTCTCTTAAGAAAAGATGTAGCTAACTCGTTGGGATTTTAGGAATATTTTTTGTGGTGTCATCGTAGAGATTTCTCTTAAAACAGATTCTAATGCCTTTCGAAATTTCTTTGGAATAAATGACGCCGCTTAACTTGACTGGGGAAAAGCGAGCGCCTTGACCACTGAGCTATCCCGTCCCTACTGCTACTACTGTATAAACTGATGCCTGTCTCTTTCAGTCGGTGCTACTGATGACCTCGATGACCTCCTTCATCCTGAGCTACCAGTACCTGGGCAGACTGAGCCACGCCAAGTTTGCTGACCACTTCGTGCACGACATCCTGCCCGTCACCATCATCTGCTCCCTCGTCGTCTCTGTCGCCATCCAGGTGGGTCAAGAGGGGAGCTGGACTGTAGTGGACACTAGTACACTGCCCTATGGGGCTACTTTGAGGGTGGATTGCGGATTAGCCTAGTGGTCAGAGCGTGATCTGGCAGTCACCGAGCATGTAAGTTTGAACCTGTGCTGAGCACAGCTGTCAGTTTCCCCCCACTTTCAGCTCCTCTCAGCTGCTAATTAATCTATCCCATTCCAGCATAGCTGGAGGCCAGCTGGTGCTAGTTATAGCAGGAACTGACCACACTTGGACAAGGTAAAAGGAAAGGGGGCGCTAAATTTAGCACTATTGTCTGAGAGTGAGTTAATGCTGGATTTGTGCACTGTGATGAGGGGTTTTGCTGGCCCCTGTGGAGGTAACGTTGATTCTGTGTAGCTCTGGTTCATGTGCAGCAAGCCTTTGTGATGCATAAGACTGTGAATTCTTGAGATGCCATTGTCTTATGTACGTACGCATTTATACAATTTTTTGTTATGTTTTGGTTTGTGTTGTTTTGTTTGTATGGTTTGGTGTGTTGGGGTTTTTTTTTTTCAATGTTGTTGGGGGGGGGGGTGTAGGAGGGTTTTTGGTGGTGTTTGTTGTTGTTTTTTGGGGGGGTGCTGTCTTATCTTCTATGACATCCATGGCCTGCTGTTTCCACAGCACTCATTTTGATCTCTACTCCCCCCTCTCCACCCTCTCTGCCTATCCAGATCGTTATGTCGCATCCTTTAGTTTTTCTTTATTTCTTTATTCCAACGATAATAGAATACATGCGCTTTTTTTTAAACAGACAGTCCCCATGTGTATGCGTTTTGTCAGTTGTGTCATGTGTTCCGCGATGACCTGCTCTCCAGAAAGGCGGAACAGGTTTGAACGTGTGCGCAAGATGTGCTGTGTGGATTCGCACAGATAGCATCAGTTTATAGTCTCATCCGAAGGACTTTCCATGGGCAGTGAAGTTGGCACTGATGTTAACTCTTAGATAAAAAATAATCCCTTTAAACAGGCGTCTAGGTAATGGCTGTACTCTGGGCTCCTTAAGGTCAGAGACCTACAGAGAGCCCATCAGTATCCGGCTACCGTAGGGCCACCAGTTAGAGGAGCTCTGTCATGCTGCTGGGTCACTTGGGGAGTTCAATTCAATTCAATTCAATTCAAAATACCTTATTATCTCCAAAACAGAGAAATTCCGGTGGGTTACAAGCCATACATAAAAACAATAACCACACAAAAACAACATCAATATAGCTCAACACAGGTTCTAAACATAAGTTTTCAGTTCCGATTATTCTGGGCTTAGCTACACGCAGGACACCACCACCTACATAGCCCCCTAGGCATCAACTCAATTCAACTGTCTCCATCCATCCTCGCAGAAATCCCGAAACCCCAACATAATTAGTGATGGTTGTTTGTTGCCTGTGCTTGCAGCAAATAGAGGGGTTCCTCAAGTCCATCCGCCCTTCCCCTAGCCGGTGGCACCTGAAGAGTTGGCGGGGACTGTGGCGCAATGACTACCCCGCCAATCTGATGCACAGTGATGTCACCTATAACTGGGATCGTCCGCCCTCTCACTTCCGGTACATTGATTGATTGATTGATCGATTGATTGATTGACTGATTTATACTGCATGGGTAACAGATTGATCGATTGATTGGTTGATTTATGCTACATGGGTAACAGCTTACCCTCCATATACTTACTGACCCAGGCTTTGCGCTCTAAAGACAAGAGCGCAACTCCATAGTCTTCCGAGACTGATGGATGCCTACTACTACTACTACTACTATTTATATACTACTTACCTACTACTACTACTACTACTACTACTACTACTACTACTACTACTACTCTACTACTACTACTACTACTACTACTACTACTATTATACTACTACTACTACTATTATACTACTACTACTACTACTACTACTATACTACTATACTACTACTACTACTACTTCTACTACTACTACTACTACTACTACTACTTACTATTTATACTACTACTACTTCTACTACTACTATTTATACTACTACTACTATTTATACTACTACTACTTCTACTACTACTACTACTACTACTTACTACTACTACTACTACTACTATTTATACTACTACTACTTCTACTACTACTACTACTACTACTACTACTACTACTACTACTACTACTATTTATACTACTACTACTACTACTACTACTACTACTACTACTACTACTACTACTACTATTTATACCACTTGATGTCAGCAGATTTCTCTGCATGAAATTCGGGTTGCTCTCCCCAGGGAGAGCGCGTGTCGCGTGGCTTCTTTTACGTGCAATAATTAATTATGTGTAACACACGGGACCTCGGTTTATCGTCTCATCCGAAAGACTAGTACCCAGACTACCACTCATGATCTAATTGATGAGGGAAAAGTTATACAGCACCAAACTGCCCTAGGGACTTCAACTCCCCGATTTTTCCTCAGGGATGGTGTATAAGACACCTGTGTGCATGTGGTTTTTTTGTTTGTTTTATTTTGTTTTCATAGGGGGCGGGATAGTTCAGTGGTCAGAGCGCTCGCTTTCCCCAAGTCAAGTTAATAAGCAGCATCGAGCGTGGTTACCAGTTGGATGGGTGACCGTTTGTGCGCCTTGGCTTCAGCACAGTCCCCCCACTTCACCCAGCTGTAAATGGGTACCTGCCATTTTTAGGGTCAGGGAAGGTGAAGCAGCGAGGGAGATGAGATGGGCGCCGCCCTCAACATGCTGGCCTCTGGAGAAGCTGAGATCTCTGACACCTCGCTCCCCTACGACCGCCTTGGTTATGAGACACCTTTACCTTTCATCTGCTCCTACCGGCACATAATGGCCTGCCCATTCGAAAAGTGGAACGGATTTTAAACGTGTGTGCAAGACAATAAACCGAGGCCCCGTGTGCGAACGCACGCAGAACATCATGCACACACGTTAAAACCCGTTCTGCTTTTCGAAAGAGTAGGCCATCATGTGCCGGTAAGAGCGGATGACAAAACTGACAAACTGCATACACACAGGGACTGGATGTAAAATAAAAAAAAAGCACATAATTGCTGATTCCATTATCCTCGGAATAAAAGAATAAATTTTAAAAAATGTGAGTTAGCTATAATCAGCAGATTCCTTAAAGAGTTATATCACCATCCCCCCTCTCAATACAAAAAAAATTATACTGTTTGTGCGCGTGCATGTGTGCGTGTGCGTGCGTGTGTGTGTGTGTGTGTGTGTGTGTGTGTGTGTGTGTGTGTGTGTGTGTGTGTGCGTGCGTGTGCGTGCGTGCGTGCGTGTGCGTGCGTGCGTGTGTGTGTGTGCGTGCGTGCATGCGTGCGTGTTCCTGTGAGTGTGCGCCTATCGGTATGTCTGTCTACCTGTATCTCTGTCTGTCTCTCTGTATCGGTCTGTATATATCTGTCTGCCTGTACGTTGGTCTGTTGGCCTGTTTGTCTATCTGTGTGTCTGTTTTTTCCACCACAGAAAATGGGCGAACAAGTTCGGTTCCGAGACATCCCTCTCCGCCGTTGGTAGTTCTTCGGAAACTTCAGACTCCTCTCAGATGTACTCGGAGTCCACGGAAGAGTCTTCAGAGGAGGAGGAAGTGGATGGGAAAAGAGAGAGAAAGGGGGCAGCTGAGAAGAAAGCAGAAGAGAAATCCCACCATGCTGCGCCCCCCAAAGCCTCCAGAGATTCCGCGCTGAAAATGCTGAGGTTCGGGGTTTTATTTGTGGTTTGTTTGGGTTTTTACTTTTATCTCCCGTTGGCTGACTTGACTGGTTGTCTGACTGACTGGCAGGCTGGCTGGTTATTGGTTTGGCTAGCTGGCTGCCTGGCTGGCTGCCGAGCATATTGTTTGTTGACTAGCTGGATTTCTGGTTGGTCGGTTAGCAGGCTGGCTGTTTGACTGGCTGGCGGTCTAGCAGTTTGGCTGGCTGGCTGTCTGACTGCCAAAAAGGTTGTCACGCTGGCTGTTTGTTTGTTTGGCTGGCTGGCTGGCTGGCTGTCTAACACGTTGGTTGACTGGCTGCCTGGCAGATCATCTGGCTGGCTGTTTGTTTGACTAGCTGGCTGCCTGCCTCAACTCAAACTTTATTTCTTTTATTTCCAGAAGGTACATTGAAACAGCCTAGCAGGTTGTGTGACTGGCTGGTTTGTCTGCCTGGTTGGTTGCACAATAGGTTGGTTGGTTGTTTAGCTGGTTGGCTGCTCAGGAAGTTGGCTGGCTGTCTAACAGGTTGACCGGCTGCCGAACAGGTTAGCTGGCTAGCTGTTCTGTGTTTGATTGGTTGGCTAGCTGATAGTTGGACTGGCTGTTTGACAGGTTGGCTGACTTGCTTGCTATTTGGCTGGGTACCTTGTAGATTGGCTGGCTGGTTGACTAGTTGTGTAGCAGGTTGTCGGTCTGATAAGTTGGCTGGGTTTTTTGCTCGTTTCTTTGTTTTTTGCTGGCTGGTTTTTTGTTTGCTGGCTGACTTTCTAGGCAGGCTGGATTTCAGGTTGATCTGATGTCCAGTAGGTTGGCTGGTCAGTTGATTGACTTCCTGGCTAGTTAGATGTTTGTTCGGCTGGTTGGCTGGCTAGGTCTTGGTCGTGAGACAAATATTGCAGGAAACTTTCCTATGAAGTGAGATAGGTATTGCAAGAAACGGTCCCAGGTTGTGAGACAGATATTGCAGGAAATGTCCAATGGTTGTGAGACAGATATTGCAGGAAATGTCCCATGGTTGTGAGACAGATTCCCATGGTTGTGAGACAGATAGTGCAGGAAATGTCCCATGGTTGTGAGACAGATATTGCAGGAAATGTCCCATGGTTGTGAGACAGATAGTGCAGGAAATGTCCCATGGTTGTGAGATAGATAGTGCAGGAAATGTCCCATGGTTGTGAGACAGATAGTGCAGGAAATGTCCAATGGTTGTGAGACAGATAGTGCAGGAAATGTCCTATGGTTGTGAGACAGATATTGCAGGAAATGTCCCGTGGTTGTGAGACAGATAGTGCAGGAAATGTCCTATGGTTGTGAGACAGATAGTGCAGGAAATGTCCCATGGTTGTGAGACAGATAGTGCAGGAAATGTCCCATGGTTGTGAGACAGATAGTGCAGGAAATGTCCTATGTTGTGAGATATATATTGCAGGAAATGTCCAATGGTTGTGAGACAGATAGTGCAGGAAATGTCCTATGTTGTGAGATATATATTGCAGGAGATGTTCTCTGTCGTGAGATAGACATAGCAGGAAATGTTCTATTTTGTAATATAGAGATTGCAGGATATGTTTTCTATTGTGAGATAAATATTGCAGGAAATGCTCTATGTTGTGAGATAAACATTGCAGGAAATGCTCTATATTGTGAGATAAATATTGCAGGAAATGTTCTATGTTGTGAGATAAATATTGCAGGAAATGCTCTATGTTGTGAGATAAATATTGCAGGATATGCTCCATGTTGTGAGATAAATATTGCAGGAAATGCTCTATGTTGTGAGATAAATATTGCAGGAAATGCTCTATGTTGTGAGATAAATAGTGCAGGAAACTATCCTCTGCTGTGTGCTAGATATAACAGGAAACTGTCCTGTGTTGTGTGATAAATACTGTGCAAAAACAGTCCTATATTCCAGGATAGATACTGAATGAATCGATAGATTAGTGGTCTAGAGGTAACGCACCTACATGGAAAGCTGAAACTCAGGGCTCGAAGTGTGTGGTCGTTCGATCTCCATTTGGGCCAGAAACCTTTCCCCCATCTTCTAGACTGTGAGTGGTGGTTTTGGTGCTAGTCTTTCCGATGAGACGATAAACTGAGGTCCTGTGTGTCACACATAATCATTTATTGCGCGTAAAAGAACCCACGGCAACAAGCGAGTTGTCCTAGGCCAAATTCTGTAGAAAAAAGCCACTCTGTTAAAGGAAATAAATACAGTTGCAGACAGGAAAAGAAAAAAATAATGGGTGGCACTGCTCTTGTGGCGACTCGCTCTCCCCGGGGAGAGCAGCCTGAAATTCACGCAGAGAAATCTGCTCTGACTTAAGGTGTTATACAATGCAATCCAATGCAATACAATAGAATACAATACAAGATAATGCAATACAATACAATGCAGTACAATACAATATACAGTAAGCTAAGAAACAATGCTTCCTCATGTCATAGACATCATGCAAAATCAGAACCTAGGTTATGTGATAGCTACTGTGCAAAACTTTCCCATGCTATACGATATATATACACACGCAAACACACATACACACACACACACACACACACACACACACACACACACACACACACACACACACACACACACTCACACAAACACACACACACACACACACCCCCACCCACCCCCACCCCCACACACACATACACACTCTAACACCCCCCCTCCCACACACACACACACACTCACACACTTAACACCCCCCCCACACACACACACACACACACACACACATCACACACACACACACACACACATCACACACACACAACACACACACACACACACACACTCACACAACCCCCCCCCCACACACACACACACACAAACAAAACGTTGCCCCCCCACCCCCTCCCCCATATGCCATGTGACAGGTACTGCATGAAAGCGGCCAAGCGCTCCTACACAGACCAGTGCCCCGTGGCGGAGCCGAAAGAGCATCCCTCGATGACTGCCCCCATCATGCTGACCACAGGGGGAATCCTCTTCACGGGGCAGAAAACGGTCATCGGCACCACCGTCACCAAGCTGGCCACTCCCATCCCCGGAGTCTACTGCCGCTTCTGTCTGTGGGTCAAACACCTGACCATCAGGTCAGTTTCCTCCAGTGTTGGCTAGTGGGTTAATTGATTGATCAATTAATTAATTAATTAATTAATCACCTGACCATCAGGTCAGTTCCTCCAGTGTTGGCTAGTGGGCTGATTGATTGATTAATTAATTAATCACCCGACCATCAGGTCAGTTCCTCCAGTGTGGCTTGTGGGTTAATTGATTATTAATTAATTAGTCACCTGACCATCAGGTCAGTTCCCCAGTGTGGCTTTGGGTTAATTGATTAATTATATTAATTAATTAATTAATTAATTAGTCACCTGACCATCAGGTCAGTTCCCCAGTGTGGCTTGTGGGTTAATTAATCACCTGCCCATGGGGTAGCTGTATATTTTGTGAGTAAAGATCTTAAAACCTTTCATTTTTGCATTCTTCGTTGCAATCTTCTTCTTATCATTCTTCTTCTTCTTCTTCTTCTTCTTCTTCTTCTTCTTCTTCTTCTTCTTCTTCTTCTTCTTCTCTCTCCTCCTCCTCCTCCTCCTCCTCCTCCTCCTCCTCCTCCTCCTCCTCCTTCTCCTCCTCCCCTCCTCCTTCTCCTCCTCCTCCCCTCCTCCTCCTCCTCCTCCTCCTCCTCCTTCTCCTCCTCCTCCTTCTCCTCCTCCTCCTCCTCTTCCTCCTCCTCCTCCTTCTCCTCCTCCTCCTCTTCCTCCTCCTCCTCCTTCTCCTCCTCCTCCTTCTTCTCCTCCTCCTCCTCCAATCATATCTGTTTACCCGTATCATCACCAACCATCCTAATTCTGCGTTATCAGGGGAGACGACTTGTACAGCTACATCCTGAACCTGATTCACCAGATCCGTCGCGCCATCCAAGCCCTGCGCATCGGCAAAGACCCCAGCATGGTGATCAAGGTGATGACCCTCTGCATCCACCAGTGGACGTCGTCCATGTGCATCCGCATGCTGAAGGAGGTCATCCTCAAGCTGGACAAGGAGCAGATGGACATCGGGGGTCTTCAGAACCTGCATGACAGCCTCCTGCACTGCGAGAGCAACCTGTGGTTCACGGAGGTCAGACTTCGTTTATGGGGTGTTTTGTTTTGGTTGGTTTGTTGTTGTTTTTGGTTTTGGGTGTGTGTTGTTTTTTTGTTTGGTTGGTGTTTTGTTGTTTGTTTGTTTTTGGGTTGTTGTTTTTTTCTGTGTTTTTTTTTTGGGGGGATCACAGTTTCTTTGGTGGTCATTTCCAAGGGGAATGAAACTTGTTGTGGGAGTGGTGGTGGTGTGCTTTGTTTGTTTTTTTAGGGTTGGAATTGGGTTTTTTTTAAGCTGATGAGGTGACAACCATTTGGGAGCTATGAATGGATGGATGAATGAGTGGGTGGATGGATAGTGGATGGATGAGTAGGTGGGTAGATGAGTGGATGGATGGATTGATGAGTGGATGAATGGATGGATATGATGAGTGGATGGATAAACGAGTGGGTGGATGGATGAGTGGATGGATGGATGGGGTTTATTTATTTGTGTAGTGGTGCTTAATTGTTATACTACTTGTTATAGGCTATGGCAAGTAAGACTGGTTTTGTTTCCTTTCACACACACACACACACACACACACACACACACACACACACACACACACACACACACACACACACACACACACACACACACACACAACTGGTTTCAACTCTTTAGTAACTAGGATTATTATCTTTTTTATTATTAATCTCTTATCTCTGTCAGTACAGAAAATAAAATGGACCTTTAAGCACGCACATTTCTTTAATTCGATTTTATTCAGGATAGTTATATGTGTAATTCCTCAGTCAGATTATTAATCTACACACACACACACACACACACACACACACACACACACACACACACACACACACACACACACACACACACACACACAATAATAGATATATAGATATATATATATATATATATATATATATATGTGTGTGTGTGTGTGTGTGTGTGTATACATACATACATACATACATACATACATACATACATACATACATACATACATACATACATACATACATACATACATACACACACACAGAATTGGCTGGTGTAAATAAAATAAAAAGCGGTTTATTATCAGTATTTCCCAGACGTCGGAATGCGGTTACTTTAGTGGTGAGCAAAAAAGGATGGCACACACACAAATTTCACCACTGGTGAACCTCGGAGCTGTAGCCGAGCAACGGAGAAAAAAATCAGTACAGTTCTGTAGCAAAGGTTTTTTTATTTTGATATAAAACATCAAAAAAGAAACTAGAAAACAGATTCAGAACAGTAGACACACCGAACATCAATCGACGGGAAAGCCTGGCTGGTTAGAGCGTTGCATATTATTGCGCTTGTGATCTGCTGACCTTGGTTCGAATCCCGTTCAAGGGGATATTTTCCCCCTGGAGTTAATTAATATCAGTGCGGATTGCACCTCCCCCCAGAAGTCCTTTGGATGAGACTATAACCCGAGGTCCCGTGTTCAAACACAAGCAGAACATCTTACGCCCACTTTAAAACCCGTTCTGCTTATTGGAAGAGTAGGCCTTTGGGAACGGATGAGAAAATTTACAAAACTGCATACACACAGGGACTAAATGTAAAAAGGAAAAAAGCACATGAATGCTATTTCCATTACCCTCGAAATAAAAGAACAAATAAATAAATAAATAAATTTGAAAAAAAAAAATCCTGTCTGCTTGCCTGTGTTCAGGTGGGGTACAAGGAAGGTCCCTATGCGGGGAAAAAGAAGGGGGATAATTCACGCAGAGTGTCGCACCTGTATTTCACCATCATGCGCCACCTGGTAAACTCTTACAGAAACCAGATCAAAGGCGTGCGCGGCATCCTCAGGCGGCCCAACGAGGAGCTGTGTCCCCCCGAACTCAAAAAGAAGAAGATCCATTTCGAAAGCAAAGTGCACAAGAAGTCCATCATGAAAATCTCCGACATCATGGACATGATGTCCCAGGACAAGCTGGCCACAGCCAAAGCGGAGGCATCGTCCCCAGCCAACTCCACCGACAAGGCAGACAAGAACCAGTCCGCCATCAGCACCACCAGACGTGCCCGCTCTGGTGCGGTACAGGCCCCCAGCCAGTCAGCGGCAGACAGACTTCCCCACTCTGCCCACACTTCAGCATCAGCAAAGAGAGGAGACAGCCGAGGCGGTGTCACCCAGGTCAAGCAGTCAGCGAAGAAAAAGTCCTCTACCTTCCTGTGGTGTGATTTTCCCATGGGGGACTGCGGACACCTCTCCACTCTTGCTTTCAGCCAGATCAGGGCCTTACAAGCTGGGGATTTTATGGAGGTCAGAATCTGGGAGAGCCACGGGTCTGGTGAGAAGAAGGACCGCTCTGCCTTCTCTCCCTCCTCTTCCTGTGATTCTGACGCCCAGTCCAGGCTCTCTAAGGAATCCTGGATCTTCACACACACCACGGCTGGTCAGACTCTGAGCACAGTGTGCAGGGAGAATGTCCATCAGAAAGAAGGCGTCATGCCTACCGCTTCATTGTCAGACCAATGTGAACTGACCACTCATTCAGCAGGTCCCCAAAGAGATGACAACGTGCTTTCCCCCGAGGATGTCTGTATGGAAGAATGGAGAAGCAGCAGTGAGCAGACTGTCAGCAGCTCATGCAACCCTTTTCTGCGAGGGGAATCAGACTGGTGTAATTCGCACGGATCAACCACAGCTCAGGACATGATTCGCAGAATGTCAGTGCAGGTGAAGAACGTCTTCAAGAAAAAGATTCGCAGGTACAAGGAAGCTCAGCCCCAAGCCATCTTCAAGCTGCTGGCGGCCTTCGAGTCCTACGCTAACGTGGTGCAGCTGGAGGTTCAAGGCCCGTTCGGTGCCGGCAGCTGCTTCTGCTGTGCCAAGCCGCTGTGCCAGACGTACGCCGTGGCCTACAGCCAGCTGAAGGCGCCCAGCTACCGCATCCTGCATCACCTGGTGGCGCACTGCATCACCACGCGGCACCGCACTGACCAGGAAGCCATCACCCTGACCAGGTATTACAAAAAGATCATGCTGAGCATCACCAGCTACATCCTACGGAGAGCGGGCTTGCTGGAAGCGCATGGCCACACACAGAACGCAAACGCCATCAAACGCTTGGAGAAAGAACTCAAAGGGCCAGCAGAAAAGAAAGAACAGGACGCCTCGTCGTCTTACTCTTACGGGTCTCTGGATTCCCTCAACCTGTCTCACAACAAGCCCGCACAGCCACAGGAGGGCGGCAGACACCGTCACAAACATGCCCCACACCATAAAGGGTTCAAGTTCGGCAGGCGCAAATCCCACCATGGACTAGTCATACGATGGTCCCATGCCCCCTATCCCTTCCTCCCCACCGTTCTGCCTCCTGTCAAACTCCCCTGGGCCGATAATGACTCCTCTCACTCCTTCACTAAAGTCCACACAACACCGACAGGAATCACTTCTGGGGGCGACGAGCCAGAGTCCTCAGCAGTGGACGTTGTCCCTGCAGAGCTGGCTGCCAAGTCCTCCAACGTCTCCAAACTGGGCAACGAGGAGGAGGGCAGCTCTGGGGCGCAGGCGCCCTCCCACAAACAGCTGCACAGGATGGTCAGAAAGATGTTCCGCAAGGCCGTGCAAGAGGTGACACAGGAGTCCAGGTGGGTGCTGGGGCTGAGGGAATCCCTGGCTTCTGTGGTGGCCTTCGCCAGGATAGATGTGGCCAAGGAGCTTCAGGACCCTATGAAGGTGAGCAAAGGGGGGGGGGGGGGGAGGGGTGTCGGCCACAGTGCTTGTGTGCTAGTGCTGTTTGTTGGGGGGAGGGGGGGGGGAGGGAACAATATCTGAATTAATGGGAAGTATTGTTTTGTGTCGTTGTGTAGTGTAGTGGG
>CM060338.1:31486761-31489261 GCA_030674155.1 Stramonita haemastoma | reverse complement strand
CTCTCTCTCTCTCTCTCTCTCTCTCTCTCTCTCTCTTCTCTCTCTCTCTCTCTCTCTCTCTCTCTCTCTCTCTCTCCCTCTCTCTGCTTGCATGTAGAAAATATACATGTCTATTTTCTGAAAAAAATGTATGTTCTGTCCCCAGTCCCCATCCTACTGCTCACCCCCTCTCCCCCCACCACCACCCCTTTGTGAATGGACTTAGAAAGCTGAACACAATAAGATTAGTATCATTATTATTGTCATTATTGCCTACGTGTGCCTGCATCCAGGCCTCCATTTCACTGGTGAGTATGTGTGTGTGTGTGTGTGTGTGTGTGTGTGTGTGTGTGTGTGTGTGTGTGTGTGTGTGTGTGTTGTGTCTGTGTGTGTCTGTGTATGTGTGTGTATGTGTTGTGTGTAGTGTGTGTGTGCTCTGTAGTGTGTGTATATGTGTTTGCGTGCGTGTGTGTATTGTGTGTGTGTGTGTGTGTGTGTGTGTGTGTGTGTGTGTGTGTGTGTGTGTGTGTGTGTGTGTGTGTGTGAGCAGACGGCATTGACAGTCTGATTCTGGACCGGATGACCCACGTGCACGAGACCCAGCACTCCCTGGCCGTGGTAGTGAACGAGGTCATGGCCATGACCTTGGTCTACGTGGTGCCAGAGACTCTGAAGGCCATGAAGGACGTGACTGGATGGCTGCGGAATGAGGATGACCGGGTGGGTGTTGTATGGGAGTGGAGGGAGGGTGTGTAGGGAAGGGAGAGGAAGGAAGGAAGGAGGAGATTGGGGAGAGAGAGAGAGAGGGGGGGGGACGGGGAGAGAGAGGAGAGAGAGAGGGGGGAGGTGGAGGAGAGAGAGAGAGGTTGGGGGAGAGAGAGGGGGGGTGGGAGAGAGAGAGAGGGGGGGGAGGCTGGGAGAGAGAGAGGTGAGGAGAGAGGATAGAGAGGAGAGGAGAGAGAGAGAGAGAGGCTGGGGAAGAGAGAGAGAGAGAGAGAGAGAGAGAGAGCTGGGATAGAGAGAGAGAGAGAGAGAGAGAGAGAGAGAGAGGCTGGGAGAGAGAGAGAGAGAGAGAGAGAGAGAGAGAATGAATGAATGAATGAATGAATGAATGAACGGATGGGGACGAAAGGAAGGAAAGGACAGACGAAGGTGAGTGGGAGGGAAGAAAGAAAGAGTGAGGGAAGAAGCAATGAAAGTGAACGGGTGGGTGGGTGGGAGGGAGACGGAAGAAAGTGGGAGAGAAGAGAGGGAGAGAGAGAGGGGGGAAGTAATGAGAATGAACCGGTGGGTGGGAGGGAGGGAGAGCGAGGGCAATGGGAAGGAGAGTGGGAGAGAAGAGAGGGAGTGAGGGAGAAAGAGTGTGTGAATGAAGGAGAGATGAGAGAGAGAGAGAGAGAGAGAGAGAGAGAGAGAGAGAGAGAGAGAGAGAGATAGAGAGAGAGAGAGAGAGAAATTAATGAATAAATGAATGAACGGATCAGTTTTATCTAAAGAGGGTACATGAATAAGCAAGACTTTTTCCTTTCAAGACAGACAAGAGTAACACACACACAGAGACAAACAAACAATTTTTTTTTTTCTAGTCAGACACACCCTACACACTACTACTCTTGTGCCCATAGCATGTGTACAATGGCCTATACTGGGTCTGCGTTTGCGTGTGGGCGACAGGCGACCTACGTGTGTGAGAAAGTGTCGGTGATGGAGAACCAGGTCAGGCACAAACTGTCGCGGCACGTGCTGAAGGCAGCCGCCAAGGACGTTCAGGACATGCTCCTCCTCCTCGACACCCGCCAGGAGAAAATCCAACGGAGAGAAGATCGCATGATTGTGAGATTGGGGATTTTTGTTTGGGTTTTTGTTTTTTTTTTGCTGCCTCATCTTCTCTGACGTCCCTGTCCTGCTGTCCCCACGTCGCTCATCTCAGCCCCCCCCCCCCCCCCCCCACCACCACCACCACAGCCTACCCAGATTTGTTATGTCTCATCCCCAGGGTCTGGAGTCCACAGGGAGCTCATCAATATCAGGCCATTGTAGGTCCACCAGTCGGAAGGTCCCTGCACTGCTGTTGGGTCACTTTAGTGGTGTTCAGAGGTGCCTGTTCTATGCTAATATACGCAGCACACCGCCTACTAAGCACCCTACTAATGACAGTATTAGCTCAGCCGCAGAGCCAGGCTTGAGTGAGTTGCCCACCCAAGGTAGCGACCACCACAACGTCCCTCCAGCAACTGTCCCCCGTGAACCTCCAACTCGAAAGGCTTTGACACAAACTTGTCACAGGCACAGAAATGTATGGGGAAACTGAATCTGAGGTCACCATGAGACCAGAGCAGCTGGGACCACTGAATCAGAGGCTTTTTTTTTTTTATTGCATGATGATCAGTGGTAATGAGGATAACGTAAATGCTGTTGATGTAGAAGTGCATTGGCTTTGAGAGTGCTTGACAGGGTTGTACTCTACGCTTACTATCATAATGTATCCCGGCGTCAACCGGGCTCCAGATATACAGACACC
>CM060338.1:31471761-31481761 GCA_030674155.1 Stramonita haemastoma | reverse complement strand
GAGCTGGATTGTTGCTGTGGCGCCTTTGGCAGTTGGTGGATGCATTGCCCTTACTCGGATAAATCCATGTTGGGATTTTGATATAGTCCGCAAAGCAGACGTGCTATGGTGACTTGAAGAGTCATCTCTGATATCCCTATCCCTAACAACTGCAATTGCAGAGAGGAAAAGAAAAGGAAAAATGGGTGGCGCTGTTCTTGTGAGCGACGCGCTCTCCTTGGGGAGAGCAGCCCGAATTTCATGCAGAGAAGTCTGACGTGAACTAAAAGTAGTGTAAAATGTGTAATATGTTTTTCGTATCTTGATGTATACCCTTCTCTTGTCTTATCACGTAGATCTGTGCCCTGACATAATTATGCATGTGCGTTGACCCCTGACCTATGTTCCTGGGTCAGTGCAATGACTTGTTCCGTTTGGTTTGATTATGTTAAAAAGTCCCAACAGAGATATCTTTTTAAATAAGGATTTGACCATCATCCAACCATCAGAGTTTGTTTATATATACTGTTCCTTGTTGCGAATTCCTTTATTATCATTATAGTCTTGAAGTGACCTTGGTGTGTGTGTGTGTGGGCACACATGCGTGGGGTGCGTACCTGTGTGTGTGTTTGTGACACGCGCGCGTGCGTGCGTGTGGGTCTGTGTGTGTGGGTCTATATCTTTGTCTCTGTCTGTCTGTATGCCTGTCTGTCTCTATGCCTGTCTGTCTGTCTAACTGTCCTGTCTGTGTTGCAGTGACGGCGACCAACATGATCCTGGTGACTATCATGGGGGCCAGTTTCACCCCTAAACTGGTGGCTCAGTGGTTCGGGAACCATGCCATCTCCGTCCTCCTGCTCATCGTTGTGGCAGAACCTCTCAAGTGTATCTGGCTCCTGGACTTCGGCTGGACCCAGCCCGAGTCATAGTCAGGAAGGAACCAGCCTGAACCATAGTCAGGAACCAGCCTGAGGCTTAGGAATCAGCCTGAACCATAGTCAGGAATCAGCCTGAACCATATTCAGGAACCAGTCTCAGGCATAGTCAGGAAGGAACCAGTCTCAGGCATAGTCAGGAAGGAACCAGTCTCAGGCATAGTCAGGAATTAACCAGCCTGAGTCCATAGTCAGGAACCAGTCTCAGGCATAGTCAGAAAGGAACCAGTCTCAGGCACAAGGAATTAAAAAAAACCTTTGTTATAAGTGTAACACATATACAGGCCAGTGCTTTTTAAAACCTTGATGCCTTATCAATACAATTCTGGTTGTTTCTGTAAGGTTGTTTAACTTTTTTTTTTTTTAGTACAAATGATTCTTAAAGAAGCATTCACAAATCAAAGTTGTGTCACCAAATGCATTTTTGTCATGAAAATGTTCTTTAAAATTCAGTGTTAGTTTGACTGTGTTGTGTTATGGCATCGAAAGATTTAATCTTCACTTTTTTTTTTAGGTTACAATTTTTTGTCAAAGTTTTGAAACATTTGTTTGAATTTTTCTCGGCTCATTGCTTATTTCTAAATCCGTTATTTATTCAGGATGTTCTGGGTTAGCATTAAAAGCGGAATGTTCAGTAATTTGTTGTGATCTTTCTTTACCGCAACCCCCCCCCCCCCCCCCCCCCCCAAAAACAAAAAAAAAACAAACAAGGAAACAAAAAAAGTTAATGGCAAAACATTTTTTAAGGATTCTGTTGCAAACGTGGTTAAAAAAAAGTACAAAACTGAAGTGGCATAGTCTCTTACACAAAAAATATTAATATATCAGCAGAGGACGATAGCAGAGAAGTGTCATCCCGAATGATCTGTGTCTGTCTGTCTGGTTTCTGTCTGCTCTTCTGTCTTCTGTCTGTCTGTCTCTCTCTCTCTCTCTTCTCTCTCTCTCTCTCTCTCTCTCTCTCTCTCTCTCTCTTCTCTCTCTCTCTCTCATACAGAACCAGAGAGACAGATATTCAGACAGAAGACAGAGAGAAACACAGAGAGAAAGAGAGATTCTGCTGGCAGTGTTATAGCTTGAAATACACGTTGCTCCTTTCTCTGAACATCTGCAGGCTTTATCATGTTCTTGTGTTACCCAGCATGTTTGTTTGTCCGTCGTGCTCGACAATGACCTCCAAAACAGCAGAGGAGGCAGCTGCTGTTTCGGAAATGGGCAGAAATTTGATTATAGTGGAGATGCCTTGCCCACAGTACATCCCCACTCTCTGGCCAAGAGGGCATAAGGACAGTCAGCGTTGGAGATGTTCTCCAAAGGCCAACAAACCCCCAGGGATGCAGCACATAAGGACTGTGCAAGTATAGCCTCCTAGTAGAGAATTATAGTCGATCACTAAAGACTAAGCTGTAAAGTGGAATTCCATGTGTGGAAAGAAAGCCACTGATCATCAGCCTCTCACTTTGCTGTTGCCCCCAGCGTCAATGGTTTAATCAAGAACTGTGATAAACCCACTGGTCATACAGCCTCTCACTTTGCTGTTGCCCCACGTCAATGGTTTAATCAAGAAGTGTGATGAATCCCAGAATCTGTATTCATTTCACAGACAAGCACAATGGCTCAGCAGCCAAGTGGACAGACAAGGCGACACTAAAAAACCTCAATGGCCCTGACATCACAGGTATGTGGGATCGAATCCAGCTGGGGCCTGTGTGGAAAAAAAAAAAAGCCAGTGTTGAATTTTACGATGATTCCGCGTCAACTTGGCATATAAATCTGATAATGCCTTACTTCTTTTTTTCTGAAAACACGCACACAAACAAGTCAATGTGCACGTTGGTATCTTTTAAACCAGGTCATTTTTCAGCAAGATGTTGTTTACTGGGCGTTCTTTAGCTTAGCACCCTGGGGGTCACCCAGAATATGCGCTCTGTCTCACTCATCACCGCGTAAGGGGACTGATGAAGTGAGGAATGTTAAGTATATCTACGGGATGGTATGGGTGATGAAGTTTGCATACGTGGCTGTTAGCATATGTACACCTGCCGCTTTTAGGGGCAGAGCCACATTGGCGTCACGCGACTTCAGTGAGATGTTTTTTCTACATCTTATGTAGTGGATATTCCATTGTGTAGAAGTGAAACAACAATAAATTTACTGTGAAAAAAAAATGTGAATTTACATAGTTGTTTTCAAGTACCTCGCTATAGGGCATCATACTGCGACTTCAGGGATTTTTTTTCCTTTAATGGAAGTAAACGTTGTTATGGTAAGAGCTTGTCATTAGTGAAGACAATCTAAACCATAAGATTTCATATTGTAGCAGCTATCTAATGTAGGCGCATTGTTTATATCGATAACTGATGAAGCTTTCAGTCTGAGCTAACTAACATGTGTTACTAAAACATGAAAACATCCAGCATCATGTACCCGAAGGTTCGTCAATGCAATGTGGATTGCAAATGGAAAACCTACAAACTGATTTCTTGCCAAGTGCTGTATAACGAAAGCAAACTATTTCAATATGGCACATACCTTGCACAAAAACGAAGAAAAAAATCAACAAACACCTAAACGGTAACTAGTTCCAGACCAAGAAGGGAATATAAAATCCAATTCACAACATTCACATCAAATCAAAACATTTTTTTTCTTACAAAATATCAAAATCTTTATTTAGTAATTCTCTTTTTGTTTTATACATAACATAAATCAGCAAAATGCCAATGCCTAGAACTATTTTTTAAATCCCTATTCTGAATGCATTAAAACTTACAGTTGTTAAATCCTAGGGCTCGTCTTTAGTACCATAATCATCATTTTGAGTTGTATCAATTAAGTCGAAACCATAATTGGGCTGTACATACTTTACCTGTCAAGGTGGTTTGGTGGTCTAGAGATAAAGTCACAGAGTAAAATGTGACAGGTCAGCGGTTCAAGTCCCACCCTTAAAGCAAACTTCTTCCCCCGTCCCCATGACAACAAGTGGTGGTCTGTGTGCTAGTCTTTTAGATTGAATCATAATTTGAAGTCCTGTGTGCAAAAATCATTTAGTGCAGATAAGATTTTAAAAGAACAAAGGTAAACAAAAAACCTCCGGAAAAAGAGGAAGGGGGGGGGGGGGTCCAGGCATAGTTCTGTACATTAAAAAAAGAAAACAAACAAAAAAACATTTTCACACTCAAACCAGTTGGGCACCCAGACAGGAAAAGACAATGCGACACAATCTTTCCTGTGGCGACATGCTCTTCCCCAAAATACCAGTCCGGATTTCACAAATGGAAGTTTGCCTGAGCTCAAAATGACATCAGACACAAAAAAAACAATACAATACAACACAATACTACACAAACCAACACGAAGCAAATCAAGTTTGCGGTATAGGGCCAGACATTTGCGTCATCTGTAGCATCAACAGTGGCATCAACGCACACTAAAGTTCATCATGATACCTGTTCCAGGGCACTAGGAGAGTTTCCTTGTTACAAAGAAAGACTTCAAAGCTACACACCTTTCCGCTCTAAACAAAGCACCCTTCATCCTAACGATCTCACTAACATCCCAATCCACACTTTTCACCACCAATACCAATACTTCATTATCTCAGTAAACAGAGAAATTCCTCCAAGTGTGGTCTGGTAATTTCGGATAATACAATAATCCCAGACCCGGTACACAAGCATACTTTCAGTGCATGTGAAACAGGAGCTGTCCCTGGCCTGGCTAAATTCTGTTAACAGACAAACTTTTCTCATTGAATCAAAGAAACAGGGAAAGCAAAATGTTTGGATAGGGGGTAAAACCGGAGGTGGGGTGGGGGGGGGGGGGGGTCATTGCAATGTGGATAACGATTCTCCTCAGAAAGAGCAGCCTGAATGTTTAAAACACAGTGAATCTACACAATCATTAGTAGTACATGGTACAGAAAGTACACTTAGCATCATAAGATGATATAATACATCGAAAAAAGACTACACAGTATACAATTCAATGCTGAGCAAAAACAGAGAGAGAGAGGTTGTGAGCAAGATGGATGGAAGGAAGGAATGGATAAGACAGATATACAGCAGAAGGAGAGGGTTGTGAGCAAGATAGATGGAAGGAAGGAATGGATAAGTCAGATGATACAACAGAAGGCAGAGGGTGGATGGATGGAAGGAAGGAATGGATAAAACATGATATAACAGAAGGCAGAGGGTGGATGGATGGAGGAAGGAATGGATAAGACAGATGATAACAGAAGGGAGGGTGTGGATGGATGGAGAAGGAATGGATAAGACAGATGATACAACAGAAGGCAGAGGGGTGGATGGGAAAATGGAAAGAAGATGGAAATGGATAAGGGGGAGAATGGATAGATTACAACAGAAGGCAGAGGGTCATGTCAGGACAGAGCATGGAGGAAAGGAGACATCAGTAAAGCGCGGCCAGAAGAGGCAGCGACATCTTGGGTACTGCAGCTGGTGCCATGAACACATCGATGTTCTGGGAGAGGCCGTAATCGATGGTCACACTGCCCCCTGGAACAGTAAGAACACAAATGCACATGCAGACATGCAAACCCACATCCATGCAGGCTTGCGTGCACACGCACACCACACACACACGTTAAATCCTGTTCGCTTTCGTAGGTAGCTCATCGTGTGCCGGTGGGAACAGATGACAATTTTCAACTGCATACACCGGGACCGATAAAAAAGCCTGATTGCTTTTCTGTTTCTTCGATATAAAGATAAATAATAAATACATAATACATATCCTCTCTCTCTCTCTCTCTCTCTCTCTCTCTCTCTCTCTCTCTCCTCTCTCTCTCTCTCTCTCTCTCTCTCTCTCTCTCTCTCTCACACACACACACCACACACACACACACACACACACACACACACACACACACTTCTTTGTCTGACATCACTATTTAGTGGAAGGACGTTAAACTAAAGAAGAGAAGAACAACAACAACAACCACATACACACACACACATACACATCACACACACAAAATTATTAATATGTTGGTTCACAGTAGGCGGACTGAAAACACGTGATATGTAAAATATAAACTACATAGCTATGTCAATAAGCTTTTAAGAATAAAAACATTCAGGTATGACACATAAAAAAACACTGTAAGAAAAATAAAACACTTTCTTACCACATTAGAAGGCTGAGGATCAGCCAAAACACCAAAAGTTTACAATGCATTCTTTCTGGATTACTGTTTTGGAGGCCTCTACATCTGTCCCTGTTGTATTAATCACTCATGAACCATAAGTACACATTAAGAAATTTGGAATATAGCCATTTTCAAGAACCTCGCTGGCCCAGAAGGTAACCATGTCCCCAATTTCAGAGGATGTTTGTTTTCCTTCTGTGTTGAAGAATACAAGTTGTTATGCTTGTATAACTGTAAGCTTGTCACTGACGAAAGAAATGTCAGTAATATACAAATTTCGAAATGACTTCCAGAGTGCTCAAATTGGAGAACACTCCACACCTCACACAAACTTTGCCTTAACCAGTCTTTTTCAAACGAAAACAAAAAAGGAAGGTGGCAGGATGGCTTAGACTTTCACCTGCCCAACAAGTCAACAGCAAGGTTCTGTGATATCAATATCCTCCTTTGCCCTTTCTTCCCAGTTTGACCTAAAAATCGAACTGCATGTCAAGTCTTTTGGAGGAGACTCTAAACCAATCGGACCCGTGTGCTTACAGACTTGTGCACGTCAAAAGAACCCACAGCAGTTGAAAATCGGAAAGAGCAGGGAGGTACCTCCTGACTGTTCTGGCCTCAAGCCTGGCAAAATAGGTATGTTTAATGCCAAACTGTTTTTCCGGATATGGAATGTGGCTGCCCCAGTGATAGAAAAGAAACTATCTATACGCATCATCTCACCGTAGGTAATCCTCAGAGCTCTAGTCGAGAAACGAACACAAAAACTTATCCAAAAGTAACATATTAGCAAAAAGTTTTACACGAAAAAGTCGTGCCCTGCTTAAACCGGAGAATACTAACCATCTAGTCATCACCGAAACCTGTCTGGACTAGTATTTTATAACGAAACAAACCCAAAACAAACAAAACACCACAAACTTAACAACAAAAGCTTCTACACAGTAGAAAGTCATATATATATATATATATATATATATATATATATATATATATATATATATATATATATATATATATTGCATATAGGCACCCATCAGTCTCGGAAGATCTATGGAGTTGCGCTCTAGTCTTTAGAGCCCAAAGCCTGGGTAAGTTGGAGGGCAAACTGTTACCCATGCAGCAGACCCCCCTCCCCCTCTCCACGCCCCTGGAATGATCCATTGGAAAGGCAATGACCGGTACGAATGGTTCCAGTACCGTCGCAGGAGCCACCAGATATATATATATAAGAGAGACAGACAGACAGACAAAACAAGACAGAGACACACAGAGAGACACACACACAGACAGACAGACACAGAGAGAGAGACACAGGGAGAGAGAGAGAGAGAGAGAGAGAAGAGAGAGAGAGAGAGAGAGAGAGAGAGAAGAGACAGAGACAGAGGACAGAGAAGAGAGACAGACGAGAAAAAGACAGGGAAAGAAAGAGGAGACACAGAGACAGAGATCTCAAGAGCAACTGACCAAAAGTGAAATACTGTGTGGGGGATTTCTTGCCGTAGCCTCCCTCGTTCTCTGCCGCCACACGCATGGCGTACAGGGTGTTTTCCAGCAGGCCTGTGATCACTGTCGTTGTCGTCCACCGGTCCACTGACACTTCCACCGCTGTACGCGCCATTTCGTTGGCTTTCCAGTAGTAAATCTGCAACAAGGACAAACTTGTTAAGGTTTGGGGGGGGGGGGGGGGGTTCAGTAAGAAATCTTCAACAATGACAAGTTCGTTTGGCTTTTTTTTCAGTCATAAATAGTATGCAATAATGACAAGTTTGTTGGTTTTTAATTGGTAGATCTGTAACAATGATAAACTCGTTGGTTTTCCAGTAATAAATCCACACTAAAGACAAGTTTGTTGGTTTTCAATTAATAGATCTGTAACAGTAATGAATTCGTTCGTTTTCCAGTAATAAATCCACACTAAAGACAAGTTTGTTGGTTTTCTAGTAATATAATTATCCACAACCATGACAACCTCTTTGGTTTTCCAGTACTAATCCAACAATCGAAATACCAACTTGATGGCTTTAAAGTACCGAGCGTACATCAAGCTTTTCTTTTCGTAAAAGTAGGCCATTGTGTGCCAGTAGGTACAGATGACAGGATTTACAAAACGGCATACACACTGGGACAGGATGTAAAGAAGCACGTGAGTTCTCCTCGATATAAAAGAATAAATAAATAAAACCACCAACTCGACTACAATAGTCCAGTGGTTAATGCAAGGACATTGGGCAAAACCTGCCAACGAGAGTGACATTCTGCCTCTCGGCATACACATACTTTGGACCCTCCTCTACAATACTGGCATGGGAAACACCCTACTGGCCATCTGTTTCCCACTTACCTTGATACTTACCTTGATATATGGCCCACTTATTATAGACCATGACAAACCTAACCTTCCCCTCCCTCTCAACTGAGCTACGAGCCCCTTTCTCCAGCAACCTCTTCCTCCCCCGAACCTATCCCCTCTTCCTGTCCCCCACCCTCCCCCATTCCCCCCCCCAACCCAACTTAACCCTCCCACCTATCTTTCCTGCTCCTCCCCCATACCTAATCCCCTCCTCCCCCTACCTATCTGCCCTCACCCCCTCACCAATCCCCTCCTCATCCCCCTTCACCCCCTGTCTCTCAATCCCCTCCCTATCCACCTCACCCACTACCTCCCTCTTGCTCCTATCCGGTCGAGGGGATTTTTCCCCTGGAGTTAACATCAGTGCTGACTCCACTCTCCCCAAAAGTCTTTCGGATGAGACTGTAAACCGAGGCCCTGTGTGCGAACGCATGCAGAACATCTTGCGCACACGTTAAACCCTGTTCTGCCTTTCGTAAGAGTAGGCCATTGTGTGCCGGTGGGAACAGATGACAAGATTTACAAAACTGCATACACACGGGGACTGGATGAAAAAAAGCAAATGAATGCTTATTCCATTATCCTCGATATAAAAGAATTTAATCTAATTTAATCTAATTCCTCCAATATATATATATATATATATATATATAGAGAGAGAGAGAGAGAGAGAGAGAGAGAGAGAGAGAGAGAGAGAGAGAGAGAGAGAGAGAGAGATACAAACTGGCTGGATGTCACTCTTCATGACAGAATTTAATCCTTGGCTGATGTGCTACAATGGCTTTTTCTGTCAGCTGATACTATAAACTCGCTATCTACCAAGTCACAGCTCTACAGTCCAAATCACCTAGTGATAATACATAAGTTCACAGACTGTTCAGTAATGATCCCGTCCCCACACAATATTCATTGTCTTTGCTTTAAGAGGTCTGAAATCATAATCATCAACTCTCTGGTCTTCCAGAAAGTTATGAACCAAAAACCGTTTTTTTGGTTGTTTTCTTAAGAAATCTAAATCTTGGCTTCAGTACAGTCCCCCAAGTTTACCCAGCTGTCAATGGGTGGGAGAGGAGATGGGCGCTGTCCTCAATTAGTGACGCTCCACCACATAATGAGACGGAGTGCACATGAGGTCAATTTTTAGTTATTGACATGTTATTAATGTACAATAAAGTGGCTATCAAATACAAAAAACAGATTGAAAATCGGACAATTCAGTGCAAAGTTATTACAAGTTGAAATGATAGACTACAGGAAGTGGCAAAATGAGAAACGGACAAGTTTATTTTCGTAACACGTCAGAATGAGGGCTTGGGTATTTTCAAAACACATTTAAAAGCAAAAGGGATAAAAATTATGCCTTGATATTTCATTATAAGGTAGATAAACGGATATAGTTTAATAATCAATCAAAATCTCAAAATTGACAACTTAACCCCCACCTGCCTTTAATGGCTCCTAGAGCAAAATTGGGTAATGTGCTAAGCGACTCATTTCGTGGCGGAGCGTCACTTTTATATGCTGGCCCGTAGAGAATCTGAGGTCTCTGATACCTCGCTCCCCTACAAC
>CM060338.1:31461761-31464261 GCA_030674155.1 Stramonita haemastoma | reverse complement strand
TACACACACACTGACTACACACACACACACACACACACACACACACACACACACACACACACACACACACACACACACTCACTCACTCACTTCCTTCAGCAGAGTAGACCTCTGCAGCAGAAGAGTTGGGACCCTGACCCAGAACGTTTAAGGCCTGAACTTTGACCTCGTAAAGGAGATAGTAGTTGTCGCCCCCTACCAGTACCACGTGCTTGTCTTCGGTTGATTTTTTCTCTGCCTGGAAAACAAGTTTGGGTTTTTTCTCCCTTCTCTTTTCTTCTCTATTTTGTATTTTGTACCACTTCATGTCACAGCAGATTTCTCTGCGTAAAATTCGGGCTGCTCTCTCTCCCTGGGGAGAGCGCGTTGCCACATGTGCAGAACCTACCCATTTTTTTTCTTTTTCCTGCATGCAAATGTATTTGTTTCCCTATGAGAGTGGCTTTTTTCTACAGAATTTTGCCAGGGTCAACCCCCTTGTTGCCGTGGGTTCTTTTACGTGCGCTAAATAGTGATGTGTAACACACGGGACCTCGGTTTTTCGTCTCATCCGAAAGACTACGTTCCATGAGGTCTATTGGTTGGGGTGTATAGTACCTGTGGCTTTCGTTTTTTCTGGGCGTTAATGACGGGATAGCTCAGGGGTTAGAGCGCTCACTTTCCCCAAGCTAAGGGTAAGCAGTACCCAGAGTGTTTGCCAAGTGGATGGGTGACCGTTTGTGCGCCTTGGTTTCAGTGCAGTCCCACCAGTTCACCCAGCTGTAAATGGATACCTGCTGCCCTCTTTAAGGTCAGGGAAGGTAAAGCATGTGAAGGAGAGGAGATGGGCGCCGCCCTCAGTGTGCTGGCCCCCCTTAGAGAAGCTGAGGTCTCTGACACCTCGCTCCCCTACGACCACAAAGGATATGGGACACCTTTACCTACCTAATGTTTGTACAGGAGTTCTGCCTGCTGGCCTCAGCCAATACATTCTGATTTCAGAGCAGCTCCTCTTCTTAATTTTTTTAAATTAAAAAGATATAAGACTTCGTCATTTCCATAATACAGATTACAGTCATAGTCTGTCACAGCGCGCGTCCCCCTCCCTCCCCCTTTCCCCTCCCCCCCCCCTCCAAAGTGTCTCTCTCCCTGTTCATACTCAGTACAAAGATTCTGACTGAATATTCTATCATTCTGAAGACAATGGCCTAAATTACTTCATGAGGGAAAATTGGAGAATTGGGGTCCCCAGGGCGGCTCGGGGCTGTATATGGCAACGTTCTGGCGGCTCCTGCGACGGTACTGGAACCATTCGTATGGGCGATTGCCTTTCCAATGGACCACTCCAGTGGCGTGGAGAGGGGGGGGTCTACTACATGGGTAACAGTTTGCCCTCTATACTTACTTACCCAGGCTTCGCGCTCTAAAGACTAGAGCGCAACTCCATAGTCTTCCGAGACTGATGGGTGCCTACTGACTGAGTGACAAGTGAACCTCAGAGCTCTAGCCATGGAACAAAAAAATGACGTGTCATGTTCCCAGAGTGTCTTATCATGTTAATCCACAGCATAATTATAATTCTGGTGGAATTTTAGTTTTTAAAAACAATTCTGAAGATAAATGACCTACCATCTCCCACAATGGCTGTGTGTTCGTCTTCCTTCTCCAATACACTCGGTACTTCATTGCCCCACTCCCCCACTCCGACCGATCCAGCAACTGGCAACGAAAAAAAAAGAAGAAAAAATGTAACAAAGCTGAAAGACAGAAGAAATCAGGAGGAGCAAAAGGAAGAATAAGAGATTTTGAGCACAAAGGAAAAAAAAGTCTGCGGCCGCAAACAGAATTCTGTTTACATCATTTTTGTAACTTCTTCGTCGTTGTCGAACACTCATATAGCAACTATTGTTGTCTGTTATATGAACGAAAATATGTTGCTCCTCCGTTAAGCACCTGACAAGTCAGGCCCAGCACATCCGACTGCAGTGTGAGCACTTTCGTAACGAGAGCAGTTAACAACCAATGCAACAGACACAAAACTTAACAATACCAATGACAAGGTATGAATTCATCTAAAATACAAAGATAAACACAACATAACAACACCAGTGACAAGATAGGAATTCATCAAAAATACAAAGATAAACACAACACAACAATAGCAGTGACAACCCATGAATTCAACAAAAATGCAAACATGCAAACAACATAATAAAATAAAGTAACAAGCTATGCATTAGCAGTGATAAGCCATGAATTCAACAATAAAGCAAACATATATATAGCATAACAACAGCAATGACAAGTTATCAATTCAACAACAACAAACAAACATGATAGCAAGAGACAGAAAATGATAGAAGCCCTGATAATTGGTTAATTTGACAGATAAGACAGTAATATGTATAAAAACAGCAATGATAAGCCATGGAAATTACACACACACACACACACACACACACACACACACACACACACACACACACACACACACACACACACACACACACACATACATACA
>CM060338.1:31441761-31451761 GCA_030674155.1 Stramonita haemastoma | reverse complement strand
CGGATTGGTTGGTTGGTTGGTTAGCTGGATGGATGGATGGGTGGGTGGATGGATGGATGGGTGGGTGGATGGATGGATGGGTGGGTGGATGGATGGATGGGTGGATGGATGGATGGATGGGTGGATGGATGGATGGATCGATCGATCCATCGATCGATAGGTGGGAGGGTGGTTGGCTATTTTGGTGAACTGATTGTGGTTGGGTGGGTCAGATTGCTTGTTGGATGGATGGATGGATGGATGGATGGATGGATGGATGGATGAGTTGTTTGCTTGCTTGGTAGCTTGTCTGATTCGTTGATGCATGGAAACTGATTTCTTAACAGTAGGTAAGTAGGGTTCTGCTGACTGGTTGGCTGATTAAAAATAAGTGAGAGGGGTGGTTGGATAAGTACGCAAGTGAGTTGATTGGTTATTTGGTTACCTAGCGGTTGGGTAGTAGATGGGTATGTCGGCTGGTTAATGAGTTGGTGGGTATCTAGATAGATACATCGGTTTGCGGGTAGTTAGATGGGTCGCTGGATTGGTGAGTAGTTTTGTTTGATAGTCCATCGATCACTCAGTGAGTCGTTTAGTTGGTTAGTTAGTTTGTTGGTTTAGAGATGAGGAGATTTGGTGGAATAGTGGACTGGAATGTGAACAGGAGAACTACGTTAGCTGTTTGGTTCCTTAGTTTAATTAACAACTGTTAGTTTATTAGTAGATCTGTCGAAGAGTTGGCCGGTTGGGGTTTTGCTTCGTGTCCGCAAATTTGGTGAGATTACAGGTTAGGTCAGAGCTAGCAGGCCAAGTCATGTAAAGCAAGGTGAGGTAGGTTTAGGCTAGTGTGATTTATACGTGCAGCTTTGTGGCACAGTTACGTAATATTAGTCGTGTGAGGTAATTCATACTTTTCAACAGGACATGATAGTCTCCTGTTGCAATAGGAAATTTGTATATACACGATGGGTTTTTTTTCGTTTTTCTCGACTATGAGCTCCAAGATCCACCAATGGAGAGATTTTTTGCTTATGTGACCACCCACTCCCCACCACCACCACCATTAAGGTAGCCGCATGCCGAATTCGGGGATACAGTTAGGAGTTAAACCTACAAATTTTGTCAAGAGAGTCGAAAGGTACCTCTCTGCTCTTTCCGATTTTAAATGGGTTCTTTTGATGTGCACAAGTCCGTAAGCACACGGGTTCGACTGGTTTAGAGTTTGATATTTTGGTCGATTTCTCCGACAAACTAGGAAGAAAGGGCAAGGCTGGGAATCGAACTTGAAACCTCGTGGTTTATCTATTAGGCATGTGAACGTCTAAACTCTCCCGTTACCTTCCTTCTTATAGGAACGGATAAAAACGTTAGATATTTCTGCCTCTGAGAAATATCAGTTCACACACACACACACACACACACACACACACACACACACACACACACACACACACACACACACACACACACACACACACACACACACACACACACACACACATACGAACACACACACATACGAACACACACACATACGAACACACACACATACGAACACACACACACACACATACATACATACATACATACATACATACATACATACATACATACATACATACATACATACATACATACATACATACATACATACACACACACATACACGCACGCACGCACGCATACATACATACATACATACATACATACATACATACAGACAGACAGACAGACAGACAGACAGACAGACAGACAGACAGACAGACAGACAGACAGACAGACAGACAGACAGACAGACAGACAGACTGACAGACAGACAGACAGACAGACAGACATACATACATACATACATAACACACACATACACCCACACATACACCCCCCACCCCCCACCCCCACACACACACGCACACACAACACACACACACACACACACACACACACACACACACACACACACACACACACACACACACACACACAAGACCTGTAAGATACACAAACGGACAGACAAGGAAAAACAAAGAGACAGACAGGCAGGCAGGCAGGCGAATGTGACCTGTTACTCTAAAAACAAATTATTAAAAAGTATAAAAAAAAAAAAAAAAAAGTTCAAGTTATAAAATAGGTCAAGAGACTGACACAGGACTGTAGTAAGACATCATGACATCATTCTGACATATCAGGTTACGGTTATTCACACTACCCACCACCACACACCACCACCACATCACCACCACCACCATTCCACCCCCACCCCCTACCTTCCACCCTCCTCCCTCCGTCCCCACCCGTACCCTCTAACGCATTCCTTGCTATTCCCAGGTGAAGGGCATATCGGTTACAACTATCACTACTGGTAAAGTGCATAGGGTTACACACTAACTATCGTTTAGTGCCCGATACCCGGACTGATGTTACATATCTGTGATGTTACAATGCAACCTATACTACGTACTTTTGTCCAATACCTCATATATACAACATAACTATACACAACAACAACAACAACAACAACAACAAAATGACTAAAAGGAGTTTAATGTCGTGTGTCCGTTTGGGTTTTTTTGTTTGGTAAAGTATAAGTATGTGTTATTTTGGTTTGGTAGTTTGGTTTGGTACTCTGCGTGTGCACGTGCGTGCATGCGTGCGTGCGCGCGTGTGTGTTTGTATGTATGTGCGTGTATATGTGTGTATGTGCTTTATTTTTTTTGTATATTCTTTTATATCGAGGATAATGGGATAAGCACTCATGTGCTTTTTTCATCCAGTCCCCGTGTGTATGCAGTTGTGTAAATATTGTCATCTGTTCCCACCGGCACACAATGGCCTACTCTTACGAAAAGCGGAACAGGATTTAACGTGTGCGCAAGATGTTCTGACACGTTGCGCTAACATGTTCTAACGTGTGCGCAAGATGTGTGTGTGTGTGTGTGTGTATGTGTGTATGTGTATGTGTGTATGGTTGTGTATGTGTGTGTGTGTGTGTAAGTGTATGTGTGTAAGTGTGTGTAAATGTGTGTAAGTGTGTGTATGTATGCACACAAAGGAAATTAAAAGCACTAGCAGGTATACACTGAAAAAATTTACCTACGAGATAGTAAAAAACAAAACAAAACAAAACAAAACAAAACCCAACCCTTAATTCACCAGACAACTCTGTCGAAATTCTGAAACAACCCCACGACTTCATGGAGCCAGAGGATTTTTATTTTATTTTTATTTTATTCTTTTATATCGAGGATAATAGAATAAGCACTCAGGTGGGGTTTTTTTTACATCCAGTTCCTGTGTGTATGCAGTTTCGTAAATATTGTCATCTGTTCCCACCGGCACTCAATGGCCTACTCTTACGAAAAGCGGAACAGGATTTAACGTGGATTGAACTCGGAAAAACGGTCTGTACCACTCTGCTATGGCGTGTATCAAGCAAAATGGAAATGAAAATGAAAGGCTACAGTCCTACTTGAGATTTCACCACTTTTCTTTCTGTTTGTCTATATGACTCCTATGACTCCTATTATCATACAGCACGTACTAAGGCACGTACTAAGGCATCCACTGAAATAAAAACCACAATATTTTTGGTGAAAGACAAGCCTCTGACTAGAAACTAGTGATTTTGCACAAATTTTGTAGGTTTGATCTTTTAAACAAAAATTCAGCAAACACTGTACCCTCTCAGTTCTTTGTAGTGTGCTAGCTTCCTAACCGCAATTATTATTATTATGCAAGCGTAGGGTCAACACTGTAGGAACACAAATAATCCTCATTTATTTTTGATGATCATTTCCAAGTTTCTTGTAACTACCTGGTATTGCTTTATGTCCGAATCTTTTTTTTTAAACTGCGAAAAATCCCTCCCCCCCCCCAAAAGAAAAAAAAAAATTCCCCCCACCCAACACTCTCCACACAAAAAGACACTACATGACCCTCAACAAGCTAACACAGGAGGAGTGTAACCAAAACCAAAGCCCCCCCCCCTCCCCCAAAAAGCCTGACTGACGGACCTCCCAGAGCCAGGTAGATGGTCTTGGCGTCTCTGGCATTGGTGGACCTGCGGACATGGCAGGTGTAGGTGCCGGCATCCTCCAACTGGGCGTTGGGGATGATGAGCACGCGGTCATGGTCCTCCGTGAAGGAAGTGGCCGGTAAGGGCTTCCCTTCCCGCTCCCACGAATAGTAGAACGGGGTGGTGGATCTGTCAGGCAGAGAGAGAGAGAGAGAGAGGGGGAGAGGGGGGGGTGGGGAGAGAGTGTGGAGGGAGGGGGAGGAGGAGAGGGAGGGGGTGGGGGGAGGGAGAGAGAGAGAGAGAGAGAGAGAGAGAGAGAGAGAGAGAGAGAGAGAGAGAGAGAGAGAGAGAGAGAGAGAGAGAGAGAGAAGAAGAGAGAGAGAGAGAGAGAGAGAGAATGAATGAATGAATGAATGAATGAATGAATGAATGAATGAATGAAATGAATGATCTTTATTTTTCAAGGGTTACAGAGTAAGCATTACATACTTTTTTTCATTCGGAAAAGAGAGAGAGAGAGAGAGAGAGAGAGAGAGAGAGAGAGAGAGAGAGAGAGAGAGAGAGAGAGAGGAGGAGGAGGGAGGGAGGGAGGGAGGGAGGGAGGGACAGAGGGACAGAGAGACAGAGAGACAGAGAGACAGAGAGAGACGAGAGACAGAGAGAGACGAGAGACAGAGACAGGCAGACAGACAGACAGACAGACAGACAGACAGAGAAACAAATGAACGCTCAACACTAAACCTGTTTTTTGTCATTACTAACAAACGTCTTTTGACAATTCATGGCAACATGAGATCTAACAAAACAAATACCCACATAACAATGAAAGAGAGACAAACAGACAGACAACAGACAGACAGACAGACAGACAGACAGACAGACAGACAGACAGACAGACTGGAAAACAGACAGAGATTCAGTGTTATATTCGCATAGGCCATCACAGCACCCTCAGAAGGGAAATATACAATGAAGTCTCAAGTCACACATAAAAAAAGTGATTGCTAATTAAGATAGAAAAACCTAGGTTATCTTTTTCAATTACTGCACATATCTAGAAGTTTTCTTCTATTCCTACCGACACGAAATGGCCTACTCTTCCAAAAAGAAAAAAAATGGAGAAAAAAAAATAGTTTGCGCACGTAAGATGTCTGTGGTGTGTTCGCACACGGGGCCTCAGTTTACAGTCTCACCGAAGGACTTTGGGGGCAAGTGGAGTTAGCACTGATGTTAACTCCAGGGGGTAAAATCTAAAACTGGGAGCCTCCTTTGTGGCTGGATACCGGGCCGTCAGCTCTATTTAATTTATTCTTTTATATCGTGGATAATGGAATAAGCACCTTTGTGCTTTTTTACATCCAGTCCCCGTGAGTACGCATTTTGTAAATGTTCTCATCATCTATTTCCACCGGTACACAATGGCCTTCTCTTTCGAAAACCGGAACAGGATTTAACGTGTGCGCAAGATGCTCTGCTCAGATTATGAGCACAACGCTCTCACCACTAGGCTTTCCTGACTTTTAAAACATTGTTATTTGATTAATTAAACGGAAAGATTGGCGTTGCTGTTGATGTTACTCACGAGCCATAGGCGAAACACTCAATGCGGACATCTTGCCCTCTCAGAGGGGGCTGAGGAAACACGGCAGGAAAATCGTTCTGTATCTCTGGTCCCCAGTTTGATTTAGGGGCTGCACACACACAACACACACACACAAACACACACACCACACACACACACACACACACACACACACACACACAACACAACACACACACACAACACACACACACACACATGACGTACATATGTAAAATCTGACGCACAACACGCACGCACGCACCACGACAACGCACGCACGCACGCACGCGCGCGCCAGCGACGCCGCACGCGCGCACACACCACACACACACATACACACACAATTACACAGATTATAAAATGCATAAGTAAAAAAAAAAATGATGTGTGTTGTATATATATATAGGTTGGCATCTCTCTCTCTCTCCTCTCTCTCTCTCTCTCTCTCTCTCTCTCTCTCTCTCTCTCTCTCTCCTCTCTCTCTCTCTCTCTCTCTCTCTCTCCTCTCTCTCTCTCTCTCTCTCTTCTCTCTCTCTCTCTCTCTCTCTCTCTCGATTCTTCATTACTTCAGTCAAAATATATATATATATAATATATATATAGAGAGAGAGATATATTATAGATATAGATATGGATAGAGGGGTGGTGTGTGTGTGTGTGTGTGTGTGGTGTGTGTGTGTGGTGTTTGTGTTTGTGTGTGTGGGGTGTGATTTTGGGTGTGTGTGTTTTTGTTTTTTGTGTGTTGTGTGTGTGTGTGTGTGTGTGTGTGTGTGTGTGTGTGTGTGTGTGTGTGTGTGTGTGTGTGTGTGTGTGTGTGTGTGTGTGTGTGTGTGTGTGTGTGTGTTTTCATGAGACAAACTGCAAACGTTTTGTTCTACCTTTGCATCATTTGTCTTTCGTTTATCGTTTGGTCACAGTCTGTAGACCTCAGTTCTACATTAAAATCTGTTTTCATTTAAAAAGGTTAAAAGGTAAAGGCGTCCCATAACCTATGTGGTAATAGGGGAGCGAGGCATCAGAGACCTCAGCTTCTCCAGGAGCCAGTATAATGAGGGCGGCGCCCATCTCCTCTCCGTCACTGCTTTACCTTCCCTGACACAAAAGAGGGCAGGTACCCATTTACAACTGGGTGAACTGGGGGACTGTACTGAAACCACGGCGCGCAAACGGTCACCCATCCAACTGGTAACCATGCTCGATGCTGCTTAACAATTACTGGGGAAAGCTAGCGCTCTGACCACTGAGCTATCCCAACCTCCAGATGGATAACAGTACTTGCAGAAAGTATTTGCCAGTCACCAGTAGGACAGTTACTGTAAATGAAATTATATAAACTTAACATCATCCATTACATTCTTCATCCTTTCACCTTTTCCCCTCATCCTCTTTTCAGTACATTCTTAACGTGAATGTACCATTGTCCAAATCGCCTTGTAGTGAATGGACATTAAACCAATGAGAAGAAGATTTGATTTCATTTGATTTGATTTGATTGATTCTTTTATATCGAGGGTAATGGAATAAGCACTCTTGTGCTTTTTTTTTACATCCAGTCCCCGTGTGTATGCATTTTGTAAATGTCATCTGTTCCCACCGGCACACGATGGCCTACTCTTACGAAAAGCGGAACATGAATTAACGTGTGCGCAAGATGTTCTGCGTGCGTTCGCACACGGGGCCTCGGTTTAAAGTCTCATCCGAAGGACTTTGGGGGAGAGTGGAGTCAGCACTGATGTTAACTCCAGGAGAAAATTCTCCTCGACCGGACTCGAACCCGGGTCATCAAATTGCCAGCGCAATGTTCTGACCACTAGGCTATCCGTCCCCCAAAGAGGAAGAAAAAGGATAACAGTAACAAACCCATTCTGTAAATATATAACAGTGTAGCATTATGGTCAACCGTATCAGACTTCAACGAATTCATAGTATGATAAAAAAAAATATTTTTTAAAAAAGTAGCAGAAGATGAAGACGGAAAAAAAAAGGATTGGGAAGTACGTACACTGGTCACTGACGAGGAGGGGGATGGGGAGGGAGACACGGGTGGGGGCTGGGAGGTGCCGATGGTGAACTGATTGACCCCTGTCAGGATTGCCAGACACTTGTACTCCCCCTCGTCTATCCTCGTCACCTGGTGTCACAACACACACAGTCACAAGCGTAGCAGACACGCGCACGAAAGCACGTACACGTATGCAAGGCACACACAATGGAAGCGCACTCACACACGCAAGCAAGGACGCGCATACACGCGCAAACACATACAGACACGCACGTACGCATGCACACAAACACACACGCGCGCACTCACATACACGTACAAACACCACACACAAAACACACACAACACAACACAACACACACACACACACACACACACACACACACACACACACACACACACACACACACACACACACACACACACACACACACACACACACACACACACTACTGATTCAAAAAAGGATTTTTTGTGAATCTAATGATTGTACTGCCCATACATTATTTTTTGTTAATTTACCGCTTTAACATCTTCTAAACCTTACGTAGCGTGGAGTCTGGAACCGGTATTTTAAGCATAATCCTAGGAGAAAGTATCCACAGTTTTATAAGGATTTTCATTCATCTTTACGAGGCTGAAGAGGTAACAGTGTTACACTTTGCACATTGTGTCAAGAATAAAATCATTCTTTAAAAAAGAAAACACAGCAATAACAACAACAGCAACCAAACAAAACTAACCAACCCTGATTCAAAACATCAAATGGAATCGCTGAAATCGAGCTCTCTCTTATCGTTGCAACAGAAAAAAAACTGACTTTCAGGGAGACAAAATGTCACAGAAGACAATCTAAAAGGAAGGGACGTTGGAGAAGTAGTTGTCAGTTAAAAAAATGAGCCAACTAACTAACCAGCCAACCAACCAACCAACCGACTAACCAACCGTCCATCCAACTAACCAACCAACCAACCAACTTACCAAAAAACTAACCAATCAACCAACCAACCAACTAACCAAACAACCAGCCAACCAATCAACCTATCGATCAGTCCATTACACGGAGGGACATCTAGGCCAGTGAAAACAGACCTCAGAGAAGTAGAGTTTTCCGTTGTGGGAAATGAAGATGTAGGACTGCATCTCTGGCCTGAGAAACTGGAACTCGTCTTTCAGCCACGTGTAGCGAGCAGCTAGAATCAGACAGTAACACTCAGATCATTCTGATGATCGCATATCATTGTTAGTACGTCATTCAGTCATATAACACAGCAACAATAAGCGAGCAGCTAAATATCAGACAGTAACACTCAGATCATTATGATGAACAGACATCCATGTTGATATATCATTTATTCATATATCACAAGCAACAATAAGCGAGCAGCTAGAATCAGACAGTAACACTCGGATCATTGTGATGATCGTGTATCCATGTTGATATGTCATTCATTCATATAACACAGCAACAATAAGCAAGCAGCTAGAATCAGTAACACTCGGATCGTGATGATCGTGATATGCATGTTGATATGTCATTTAGTCATATAAGACAGAAAATAAGCGAGCACCTAGATATCAGACAGTACCACTCAGATCATTATGATGAACATATATATCCATGTTGATATATCATTCATTCATATATCACAGCAACAATAAGCGAGCAGCTAGAATCAGGCAGTTACACTTCGATCATTGTGATGATCGTGATATACATGTTATGTCATTCAGTCATATAACACAGCAACAAAAATCGATCAGCTAAAATCAGACAGTAAGACTCAGATCATTCTGATGAACAGACATTCGGGATGATAATTATGTCATTCGGTCATATAACACGGCAACAATAAACGAGCATCTATAATTAGACAGTAACACTCAGTCATTATGATGATCATATATCCTTGTTATATGTCATTCAGTCATATAACACAAAGCACTAAGCAAGACGTATCTCGGAAGGGTCTTTCCATAGGCAATGTTTGAAGTCTTTCAGTCTTGAAGCCAGTTGTCTGCCCTTTACAATGATACGCCATGTGTTGGTACTAAACAGTGGACTGTGGCTATCTTTCACATGATTCATTTCATTTCGTGCCACAAGAGCAGCGCCATCAATTTTCTTTTTCTTTCCTGTCCTCTAACTGTATTTGTTTCCCTATCAAAGTGGCTTTTTTCCTACAGATTTTTGCCAGGGATAACTCTCTTGGTGCCGTGGGTTCTTTTACATGCGCTAAAAAATATGTGTAACACACGGGACTCGGTTTTTCGTCTCATCTGAAAGACTAGCACCCAGATCCCCACTCATGGTCTATTGGATGGGGCAAAAGTTTCGGGCCGGACGGAGATCAAACCACTGCACACTTCTAACCCAGGCGTTTCGCTTTCTGATCAGGTGTGTCACCTCTAGACCACCGATACA
>CM060338.1:31396761-31409261 GCA_030674155.1 Stramonita haemastoma | reverse complement strand
GCTGTAGTTTGTCGTGAAAATGTAAACGATGGCTTGTTATGGGGAAGTGACGAGAATTCTAATGAGTTAGAGACGTAAAACACGTCACAAATGTTTGTTTTTGTGGGTATGGTTCTATCTACCATAATTGGTTTAAAAACTGGGGATAATTATTTTCTTCACTGACTGGTGTTGTGCAGTAGTCTATAGTGTGTGTGTGTGTGTGTGTGTGTGTGTGTGTGTGTCCCTCACGTTATCACAATAAACAATCTTTCTGATGGGGACAGAAGCCGAATCAGTGTTGAAAATATGCTTCACACACATACACACGCGCGTGCGCGCGCGCACACACGCACGTACGCGTGCACACATACACACACACACACAGGTTTATATATATATATATTATATATATATATATATATATATATATATATATATATATATATATATATATATATATTATCAGGACCGGATAGGAGCGGACGACAGCAAAAACAAAAAAAAATAGCATGCACAAAGGTGTCGTGTTTAGACACCATCCCTGAGCAAAAATCGAGGAGTTGGAGTCCCCAGGGCGGTTCGGGGCTGTATATAACAACTTTCTGGCGGCTCCTGCAACGGCACTGGAACCATTCGTATTGGTCATTGCCTTTCCAGTGGACCATTCCAGCGACGTGGAGAGGGGGATCTGCTGCATGGGTAACAACTTGCCCTCCATACTTACCTACCCAGGCTTTGCGCTCTAGAGTCTAGAGCACAACTCCATAGTCTTCCGAGACTGATGGATGGATGCCTACAATATATAGCTCATCTTAAAGGTTGTTTTTTGTGTGTTTTTTTTAGAGATCCTAGTATCAAGGACTGTAAGTTCTGCCATATAAATGACACACAGTTTTCAACTCACAGATTGTCCTTGAGTAGACAGTGTGGAAAAATTAAGTTACATTCTTCCTCCTCGATTGTTCAGACAGCAAAACTATTGTTGCTGTTCTATCAGCCAAAATGCTTTAAACTGCCGTTAACTGCCTAACAAGTCTGGCCCAGTGCGCCGCCCAATGTTAGCGTGGGAGAGAGTCGTTATCTTCTTTTAGGTCTCTCTGGATGTAAAGGCAGGAGAATGGACAGAGAAGGCAAAACATAGACAAGAATGAGATGACAGGAAGAAAAGGTACAAAACAGAAAGAGAGGGATAGAAAAGAGGAAATTGGTAGCACTGAATTTCCAGAAAGTGGGGATGCTATTTGTAATGACAGCACCTCCCCAACCCTTCACCCCCCCCCCCCCCCCCCCCGCCCTCCCAACCGGCATACCCACGAAGGAAGGGGGGGGGGGGAGGTTGTACATGATTTCTGGCGTCTTACCGAAAGTTTTGTTTGTTGTTATTGTTGTTGCTATTGCGCGTTCCCAAGCTTAACATCCTGTGGATCACCCAGAATACACTCTTGTCACAAGGCTGGAACTGAAATAAGCTATGGGACGGGATAACCTGACGGAGAGTCATGCGCTCGTGATCTGCTAAGCCGGGTTCGATTCTCGTTCAAGAGAATTTTTCCTCTGGAGTTAACATCAGTGCTGACTCCACTCTCCCCGAAAGTCCTTTTGATAAGACTATAAACCGAGGACCTGTGTAGCAACGCAAGCAGAACATCTTGGGTACATGTTGAAACCCGTTCCGCTATTCGGAAGAGTAGGCCATTGTGTGCTGGTGGAAACGGATGACAAAATTGACAAAGCTGCATACACACGGGGACTGAATGTAAAAAAGCACATGAGTGCTTATTCCATTATCCTCGAAATAAAAACATAAAGAACAAATACAATAAATGAATGAATAAATAAAAAAAATAAACAAACAAATATGGCATGATGTTTTTCTCTTATTGTACCGTTACTGACTTGTGTTTTTGTTATCGGTTATTCACTAAAACTTGTTTACCACCAAAAACGCGCTCTAATAACTGACTCATTCCACTGGGAATCACAGTGAGACTGAGAAATACACACTGGACGGGAAGTTTACATAAAAGACTGTTTTCAATGTATTGTATCGTCACATAGGCAGCTATACTCAAATTTCGAGAATTTTTTCTCCTTTAAATGAAAGTGCAGAGTGTTATGTTAAGAGACGAGACCACAACGTGAAGATAAATCTAAATAATTATGATTTTACAATTAATTATCTCTCTTGAGATCTGCACATATCTTAAGTAAGAGCTTGCCCTACTGAGTATTGAAATAATAATAAATATACAAATTAAGTATCAGCAATGGTTAAAAAAAATCAATGAATAAAGAGTTACCTTGTGTGCACAGCAAAACATTTTTTTTTTCTTGTGACGGTGTAACTGTGAAAAGAGAGAGAGAGAGAGAGAGAGAGAGAGAGAGAGAGAGAGAGAGAGAGAGAGAGAGAGGAGAGAGAGAGAGAGAGAGAGAGAGAGAGAGAGAGAGAGAGAGAGAGAGAGAGAGATTTTTTAAAGAGAAGAACAACAACAAGAACAAGAAGAGAAGAAGAAGATCAACAACAACAAAACATACCCTTTCTTTTTAAGTCAAAAACAAAATTGAACTTTACATTTAAGAAGTACAAAAAAACACGCTGAAGAAAAAGAAGACATTATTATCAACAGCAAAAAAAGTCAAGTACTCAACTGAAAACTCTTACTGTAAAAAAAAAAATCATCTAAATCCTCTCAAATCATGACAGGCCACCCACCACCCAGTAACAATCATTAACACTTACCATCAATGTACACAGCTGCTCATTTCAGTCCTCTTGTGCACAACACACACAAACACACACAGATACATACAGACATCTACACACACATTGCCCTAACCACCACTCCTGGAAAAAGAAGACGAAAAAGAAGAAAAAAGAACAAAAAATCTCCACAAGTAGTCTGCCTATGTGGATGGCCTGTATCTACCCGGGGTGGCTGGAGCGATCTTATTTCCACCCGAAAACCACGCCAGACAACTGATACCATCGCCCTTCAGCATCCACTTCTTTGACCCCCTGAACCCCACACCCCACCCCACCCCACCCCACCCCCTTAAACCCCCACCCCACCCTTAAAAACCCCCACCCCATTCCTCCCCACCCCCCACCTTTCTCCTCCTTGTCCTCCTCCTCCTCCTCCTCCTCTTCCTTCTTCTCCTCCCTGTTCCCATTTTGTCTGTAATAGACCGAACTTGTCTCTGTGTCAAGGTACAATGTGATACTCCCTGAGGATATTTTTCTCCCCGGAGTATTTTTTTTGTGTTGGTTTTTTGTGTGTGTCTTTTTGTTGTTGTTTTTGTTGGGGGGGGGGGGGGTCGATATGTCGACATAAACATGTCTCTGACAACATATGTCGGAGACATGTTCTGTCTTACAATTGGCAGGTGAGACAGACAGGTATATGTGCACTGAAGGAGGTCAACTTTCTCACAAAGGAATCGATGGTAGGTGTACAGTTTTTGACAGGCTTTATTTCCATATAGAAAGGCAGCCTTTATTTTTTTTAATATATATATTATGGGGGTGGCAATAAATAAATAAAATGTTGTCATAGTCACGGACGTTGTGCATGCCACAGATAGAACCTGAAGTGTGGAGGGTTTTTTTTCAGTTCTTGTTTTAGACTTTTTTCAACAACAACAACATCATCAATAACAATAAAAACAAGCACAGACAAAACAGACAGCCATAAAAGAGAGAGAGACAGACAGCCCGACCGACAGACAGACAGACAGACAGAGTCTGACAGAGACAGACAAAGACAGAGAGAGACAGAGAGAAGGGAGGGAGGGAAAGAGGGGGACGAGAGAGAGGGGGGGAGGGAAGGGGAGAGAGAGAGAGAGAGAGAGAGAGAGAGAGAGAGAGAGAGAACACAAAAAAACTGAAAAAGAACAAGATCAAGAATAAAAACAAAGAGGAAAGACATGCATGAAATTCGAGATGGGTAGTTATTTTTTTCCGAGCAGAAAAATGCAATGCAATGTAATGTAAGGTAGGCTACATATTACGCAACAAAAAGAATTTCAAATAAACGCAACTGTAATTTATGTTGTTTTTATCGTAGCCTACAATGCAAAACAGCAGTTCCAGGCCAATAGTTGCCTGTTGGCTAATTTGTCTCTTATTTATAAATAAACGCCAGGTATAAAAAAAAAAAAAAAAAAAGATAAAACACCAGGTAGAAAAGGTAAACATGTCCCATAACTTATGTGGTCGTAGGGGAGCGAGGCATCAAAGACCTCAGCTCTTCTAGGGGCCAGCATATAGAGGGCGGTGCCCATCTCCTCTCCCTCACTGCTTTACCTTCCATGACCCTAAAGATGGCAGGTACTCATTTACAGCTGGGTGAACTGGGAGGCTGTACTGAAACCAAGTTGCCCAAACGGCCACCCATACAGTTGGTAACCACGCTCGATGCTGCTTATCTTTAGCTTGGGGACAGCCAGTGCTCTGACCACTGAGCTATCCTGTACCCTATACCATGTACACACTACTTAATTAATCAAAGCCTTTACTTCGTAGCACGAAATGTCTATTGTTCGTTTCTCTGTATAATTCCAGAGACAGGACTGGACAAGTCAGTGGTCAGAGTACTCACCCTCCCCAATCTAAGAGGGCGGGTATAGTACCCATTTACAGCTGGGTGAACTAGGGGACTGTACTGAAGCCAAGGCACACAAACGGTTATCCATCCAGGTTATGCAGCATTAAGCATGGTTACCAAGTTACCAAGTGGATGGATGACCGTTTGTGCGCCTTGGCTTCAGTGCAGTCCCCTAGTTCACCCACCTGTAAATGGGTACCTGCCCTCTTTAGGGCCAGGGAAAGTAAAGCAGCGAGGGTGAGGAGATCAAATTGCTGGCCCCTGGAGAAGCTGAGGTCTCTGACACCTCGCTCGCCAACGACTGCGTAGGTGATAGGAATACCTTTACCTTTTTACGGTTTTTCGGAGACGTTTGAAGGACTAGATCCTCTGTCTGTGGGGAATTCAAGGGATTTTGTTTTGTTCCTTAGTGCGTTTTGAAATGTTAGTTTCCTCTGTAATAGGCTGTGTGTGTGTGTGTGTGTGTGTGTGTGTGTGTGTGTGTGTGTGTGTGTGTGTGTGTGTGTGTGAGTAAAAGGGGAGGCATGTTTGAAAAGGAAAAAGAAAAAAATAATGGGTAGGCGCTGCACTTGTGGCGACGCGCTCTACCTGGGGAGAGCAGCCAGATTTTCACGCAGAGAAATCTGCTGTGACATGAAGTGATATAAAATTAAAACATTAATTGAATTAAAATGTTTGGGAAATGGTGTGTCTTCTTTATCTTTACGACTTTTCAAGTTTGGATTTGGTCTTTTTTTAAATGTTGGGATGTTTGGCGGACATTTTTTCGCCTTTACTTCAGTGTAAATTAGGGGTATTTCCTCGTCTTTATGTCAGATAAAGTAGACTTTTTCATTTCATTTCCCTGCTGTATGTTAGGGATATGTGGGGGGAGGGGGGGGAGTGGAGAAGGGGGAAGGGGTGTTATCCTGTAACATAGGAATGTTTGACGGTGCTGTTCCTGGTTGGTTGTTTTGTTGGGTTTTTTTGTTTTGGAGGGGGGGGGGGGGTCTGGGGGGTGAGGTGAGGGGGGGGGGGGGCAGGGGGGGATGGCTGGCGTCATATGTATCCCTTGGGTGTCGTTTTTCCTCGCCTTGAGAATATTCATTCGGGAGGCGGGGGGAGGGAGGGGGGGGGGCAATTTTGCACACATGTCTTAGAAACATTTCAGAGATCTTTCTGTATCTTATAAGCGCGTGTGGCTACATTGTTAATCCGTTAATTGTTGTCATCATAGTCGATCATAAGAAGAAGTTCTGGATAATGATTTTTTAAACCTTTTCCCGCCCTGTGTATGTCTTGTTTGGGTCTACTTACTATCTGCATCTGTCATGTTTACCTCCGAAATCTGTTTATCTATTTTTCACAAACTTAAGGACGTTTTCCTGCTATATCTTAGGGATGCTTGAGGCTTTGTTCTCGTGTTTTTCAGGAATTGCTGGGCAGTTTGTTCTCGTGATTCCTGGAGATAATCGGGGAAAATTGGTCCCTTAATTCTTTCTCTAGCAAACAGAAGCACGTAAACAAATCTGATTATTGCATTTTTATAAGACAAGTTTGAAGACAGAGGGAAAAAGAGGCAGACCACCAACATCCTACTTTGCCAAACATCACTGAGATCGGTGGTCTGGGAGGGCTATAGGAGATCGTAGAACTCAGCAGAGATAGACAAAAGATGGCGAATCTCGGTGGCATTGCGTGGAGAGCTCCTAAGAACGACAGCGGCGATGGAAACAGATAACAGAACATAATTATGTTATTATTTTATATCTTTAAGGTGTATGAGGATATGTTTTATGCATGCATGGAGTGTTTGAGAATTGGGGGGAGGGGGGGGTTGATTTGCTTTTTTTGTTTTGGTTTGGTTTGGTTTGGTTTTTGGCTTTTTGGTTGTTTAGGATGCTTGATGAGTTGTTCTTTTGTATCTTCCAGACGTCCTCTTGTTCCTTTTGTATACACAAGGATTCGCTTTTAGGAAGTTGTGGCGCCTGTTATGAACGGGAAGCTGCCCCAAAAGCCCCCTTGCAGATGACAACGATAGCTAAGTCGCGGAACAGACAAAATGAGATACCCACCTGGAGTAGCAACCAGCCCAATGATCCTCCAAGCTTGAACCCTCCACTCCATAGACTGACCACGAAAGTGGTGTGGGAAAACCAAACCTAAGATCACCCCGAGAGTAGAGCAACAGGAGCCACAGATTCAGAGATTTTTTCTTAATGATGACGAGGATGATGTTCCAATGATGATGTTATCTAAATTATACAAACTCTGAGACTAACTGTCAAAGCTGTAATTCAACGCTTCCAGTCATAACATTTCCCGGTATTAACTAGGCCCGAAAGATACAGACACCTGCAGTGTTGGTCAGGTAATTTCAGCAACATTCTTGAAATTACATCTGTAAAGTGGATGATGCTCAGACTCTGGTCCTAGTATTTACCAATGAGCCTTAGCACACTCCCAATGGGCAGGAGCCAGCCTGACCCCAGAAAATATCTCTGACTGGGCTGTGTGTGTTGGCTTTCGTGGAATTCAAGAGTGGTTCTCGTTAGTGACTATATAGTCAGGCCTTGTACTTTTGGTCTTGAGATTTTATTTCGTTATTTGCAGTGGAACAGAGACAGAGATGGTCTGCCTCTTTTTTCTTCCCTAACTGCCCACACCCACACCCACACTCCTTCTCTCTCTTTTTTTTTGCTTTTTGCTTTAAAGTCAGAACCTTTCGTTTCTGGTAGACAGCAACATTTCAAACTTCAGGGTTTTTCCCCTATAAAAGTGAAAACTGTAATTCATTATTAGCCTCTGCCTGACATCTACCTGACATGAATCATGGGCACCAGTCAAACACAGGACCCCCCCCCCCCCCCCTCCCCAACCCCCTCTCGATATAGATATGTCAAACCAACATGTCTATGTAACTTTCGCCACACTTTTTGATTGCTTGCTTATGATTCTTTGCCCCCCTTCCCTCTTCCCGCCCCCCCCCCCCCCCCCCCCCCCCGCCCCCGCTGATTGTGTCTCTTCAATTCAATATTTGGCAGCGGGTTGCGGGGTGGGAGGGGGGGGGGGGGAGGGCATGAGGTGCGTAATTTTCTTTTCTTTTTTGATATGATTTATATATGGATTTTTTTTCATATAAAAATAAAGACAGAAAGAAACCACAAACAACACAACAACAACAAAAAATCTGACAACAAAAACACCAAGAACAAGAGCCATGCAGAGGAATAGTGAAAATCTAAGGGGCTTGGGGGTCAGGATAGCCTAGTGGTTAGAGCGTTGCGCTAGTCATCGGACGGAGGAACCCGTTTTAGGAGATTCCCCCCCCCCCCCCCCCCCCCCCCAGGAGCTGACATCAGTGACGACTCCAGTCTCCCCAAAAGTCCTATGGATGAGACTATAAACCGAGGCCCCGTGTGCGAACGCACACAGAACGTCTTTCGCGCGCGATAAAAACCCGCTCCGCCTTTCTAAAGCGTCGGACATTTTGTGCCAGTAGGTTACGGTTGACAAAACTAAAAAAAAAAAAAACTAAAAAAACTAACGAATAAAAAAAATCAAACAAACAAAGAAACAAAAACTGCATACACACGGGTGTCGTATTTAGTTAGCCACCATCTTCGAAGTTGGAAACGCGGCTACCTTAAAGGTGGGTAACACCGGTCCTATAGTAAAATTAGATAAAGAAAATTTTTAAAAAATTAATCTCACTATTGGTGAATGTCAGAGTTCTAGCCGAGGAACGAAAAAAAAATACCACACAAAAAAGCCAAATCACCAAACTAACAAAAACCGCCTGTAGCTGAAAAAAAAATCACTAAAGTTCAATATCCGCCTAGTGGTCAGAACATTGCGCTGGCAATTTGAAGACCCGGGTTCGAATCCGGTCGAGGAATTTTCTTCCTGGAGTTAACATCAGTGCTGACTCCACTCTCCCCAAAAGTCCTTCGGATGAGACTTTAAACCGAGGCCCCGTGTGCGAACGCACGCAGAACATCTTGCGCACACGTTAAATCCTGTTCCGCTTTTCGTAAGAGTAGGCCATCGTGTGCCGGTGGGAACAGATGACAATATTTACAAAACTGCATACACACGGGGACCGGATGAAAAAAAGCACATGATTGCTTATTCTGTTATCCTCGATATAAAAGAATAAATAAATAAATAAATAAATAGATAAAATAAATATCCCATCAAGTGCTCCTCTCCACTCCACCCCCACCCTTTTCCCCATCCCCCTCACCACCACCACCAGCGTCACCACCCACCCCCATCCCATCCACCCATCCACTTTATGTTTCACTTTAAAGTCCACCACCACCTCTATCCCCCCCTCACCACTATCACCGCCACCACCCACCCCCATCCCATCCACTTTATTGTTCCACATTAATTTAACTCCACCCCCCCCCCTATCCCCCCCCCATCCCCCCCACCACCACCACCACCGCCCCCACCCACCCACGCACCCCCACCCCCCACTACCCACCCACACACTTTATTGTTTTTCACAAAGGTAGCAAGTTGTGACTCAAAGATTCCAAATTTAATTCCTCTCAGCCCTTTTGAGGGTATAGGCTATATGGAGGATTACAAACGAACCGTGACACTAAGATATATCTTAAGTGTCACGGTTCGTTTGTAATCCTCCATAACATATATGTTATGCGGTTGATGAATGTGCGATGAGTACATTGACATCGAGCTGTCGGAGCATTGCACTGTAGGCTATTCTACCGTATACCTCTTTCAATAACTTTTCCTGTCAACAATTTTGTTTTCTCTCTTTGATGTGAAGGAAAAAGAAAAGAACAATCGTTGTGACATCAGTTTTGTAAGTGACGTCACGGTGTGACGTGCACAGGTGCTGCCGCGCGCACTGAGTTGACCTACGTGCGTCATGACAGCGGTGCACGATTCTAAAAGGTGATTAATTAATTAAATGAAACAAGGGAATAGTTTTTGTTTCATCAAGATCTCTTTCTAGGCTTATTGTGCTTATCTACTGATCGTAAGGCATTTTCAAGCTCCCGCATTTCACAGAGGCGTGTGTGTGTGTGTGTGTGTGTGTGTGTGTGTGTGTGTGTGTGTGTGTGTGTGTGTGTGTGTGTGAAGTCAAGTCAAAATGATCTTTATTGAGGGTAAAAGATTAAGTTTACACAACTTTTTTTTTCATCCTGCCCTCACAAAAAAATCAAGAAAATTCACTTCTAAAACAATCAAAGACAAATATCAACCTTGGTTGAAAACTAAAATAAATGAGGATTTTCATCCAAACAAAATCTCACAAGATAACAAAACTCAAGACAGTAACATAAACTCAAGTCATACAGACAAAATAATAGAAATACAAAATAACATGGGTATGATTAACAACAAAACAGCCAAATGTATCGAACATACGGGTGGACTTATAATTTGTCCATCAGATGTTTCTTCAAAAGTTTCTCAAACATTTGTTTTGAATGAACTGATTTTAGAAAGGGAGGCAATTTATTCCACAATGTTCTTCCTGAATAAGCAAGGCTTGATTTATAGAGATTATTATGGGCCTGGGCAGAAACAGTCTATGGGTAGGCCTGTTTTTATTGACAGCAAATTTTTCCACGATTTGCTTTGGGGCTTTCCCGTTTTATATATTGTACATACATAAATACTTGTTGAACTGCAGTCTCTCTTTGAGTGGAAGAATATCAAGTGTGTGTGTGTGTGTGTGTGTGTGTGTGTGTGTGTGTGTGTGTGTGTGTGTGTGTGTGTGTGTGTGTGTGTTGTGTGCGCGCGCGCGCGCGCGCGCGTGTGTACAAATGTAAGGCCACATCTTGTGTGTGTGTGTACGAAGATATGAATATGGGAGCACGTGTACACAAATGCATGTAAGTGTATCTGGTGTAGACAAATGCATGTAAGTGTATCTGCTGTATGCGTATGTTTGAAACCGTACGTCAAGTCAAGTCAAGTCAAGTCAAGTCAAGTCAAAATTTTATTTTCAGATGGTACATTGAGTAAGCATCAATTTGCTTTTTTTCATCAAGCCATCTATCTAAGGAAAAAAACAACAAAAAACAGAACATCAAGAAAATAAAATTTTAAAAATATTTTTAAAAAATTTAAAAACAGAGAAAAACATTTCACCAACATTAATTAACCAACATGTGTACGTGTGTGTGTGGTGTGTGTGTGTGTGTGTGTGTGTGTGTGTGTGTGTGTGGTGCGTGCGTGCGTGCGTGCGTGCGTGCGTGCGTGCGTGCGTGCGTGCGTGCGTGCGTGCGTGCGTGCGTGTGTGTGTGTGTGTGAGGAGAGAGAGAGAGAGAGAGAGAGAGAGAGAGAGAGAGAGAGAGAGAGAGAGAGAGAGAGAGAGAGAGAGAAGGAAGGCAAGGCAAGGCAAGGCAAGGCAAGGCAAGGCAAGGCAAGGCAAGGCAAAATTCTTTTATTCGAGGATAATAGATAAGCACTCATGTGCTTTTTCACATCCAGTCCCCGCCCTTTTCAGGGATAACATCAAGATAAAAAGATACTAAACAGTAAAACTATATGCAGTACCAAACAACATAAAGGAATAAGGACATTATATATAATAAGATAATAAAAATGCACTCATTCAGAAGACGAAAATCAGAAGCCACAATAAATGATTTTGATTATAGAAGAAAAAGAGAAGCGTTAATAGATAAAGAGCAAACAAAGAAACATAATGAAATAAACAACTTAGCAACCAAGAAAAGTCCACCCAAAAATATTTAGCTACAACATTGTTACAACTCATAACAACAAAATGAACTCAGAAGGAACTAAAGATAATACAATGATTATAATGATGACAATAAGAATAATATCAACAATAGTGATAATAGTATGATAATAATACATGTAAAACTCACCCCTACACGTAGGTTACACACACACACACGCACACACATACACACACACATACATACATACATACATACATACATACATACATACATACATACATACATACATACATACATACATACATACATACATACATACATACATACATACATACATACACGCAACTCACTCACGCATGCACGCTCGCTGGCAAATGCACAAACAAATCACACACACACACACACACACACACACACACACACACACACACACACACACACACACACACACACACACACACACACACACACACACACACACACACACACAACACACAACACACACACACACACACACACACACACACACACACACACACACACACACACACACACATACATACATACATACATACATACATACATACATACATACATACATACATACATACATACATACATACATACATACATACATACATACATACATACATACATACATACATACATGCATACATACATGCATACATACATAAACGAAACTAAATGGTGATAACAACGATGATGATGACGACCATTGTGTGTGTGTGTGTGGGGAGGGGGGGGGGTGAAGAAGGTAAGTTGAAAGAGAAAGGTAACACCTAGCATTGACGACCGAGGAACAGATGAGAAGTCTTAATCATCGAACTAGTTCAAGTTCAAGTAATGAGATGGAAGCACAAACGTGCACACGTGCACTTACACACACGTGCATGTGCGATGGTTATCGATATTTTTGTAAAAAGGATGTTTTCTTTTTGTTTTTTCTATTTTTATCATTCCATGGTTTCGGGGTTTTTCTTGGGTTTGTTATCTTTTTTTTTTTTTTTTTTTTACATATTCTCTTTTTTCTTTTACAAATAGAAGGCTTAAAAAAAAAAGCATAGGCTATGCTTTTATTTACTCTATATGCCATCTGGAAATAAACATGTTTTTTGTCACACAAGGCAAACCTCGTTCACCAACGCTCAACACTCCCTACGACTCTGCCTTCTCGCCCCCCCCCCCCCCCCCCCCCCGCCCCCCCCCATTTTCCGTCCAC
>CM060338.1:31384261-31391761 GCA_030674155.1 Stramonita haemastoma | reverse complement strand
CACACACACACACACACACACACACACACACACACACACACACACACACACACACACACACACACACACACACACACAACTGAGTGGAGTCAACACTGCTGTTAACTCCAGAGTGTGTGTGTGTGTGTGTGTGTGTGTGTGTGTGTGTGTGTGTGTGTGTGTGTGTGTGTGTGTGTACACACAAGCATGTTTGTGTACTTGCTTGTGTTATTGTATGTCATTAAATTTTATATTCCTTTTGTCTGCTTCTGTTGTAAACAGTGTGTGATTCCATTCCGGTTTGGAGCCAAGCAGAACAAGAAGGACCTGATCATCCGAGTCAATGATTTCAAGGACTTCAGGAAACTGTTAAGGACACGCACCAATCTTCTTGTCATCTTTACCCAATCTGGTGTGTGTGTGTGTGTCACTGTGTGTGTCACTGTGTGTGTGTGTGTGTGTGTGTGTGTGTGTGTGTGTGTGTGTGTCACTCTGTGTGTGTGTGTCACTCTGTGTGTGTGTCACTGTGTGTGTGTGTTTTCTCTGTGTGTGCACATGTGGACTTTTTTAAGTCTATTTTTTAGCAGTTCTTTCTTTTTAGTGATTGATATTGGTGACTTTTCACTTGTCAGTATTCTGTGCTGTTCTAGAGAAACTGAAAGGCTAGTAATATTTTTTCTTTAATTTTGTTTTATTTTACATGTTTTAATTGCTAACTAGAAAGAGAAACACTGATTAAAAATTAAAACTACAAGTACAAGGTGAAGAGAAAAGCTTCGATCTGCATTGTTAAGTATACTGGTATTAGCCTACATAGCCACTTAACTCTTAAAATAGTTCATTCCCAAAGTCAAGTTGGAAGTGAGATATGGCAAGTAATTTCTATTTGAATGGTGATATGAAACAAAATCCTTTTTCACTCCTGTATTCAAGTTTGAATTTTCTGACTCAACGTAAAGAGTCTGCGAAAATGACCATAGTAAGCACAGCAGGAATCCTAGATAGCATTTTAAAGATCCAGACAGGCTTTAGAGACAAACAATGAAAGGCTCCTGTGGAAATGTTTTTGCAGTTCCTATCTTGAGGAAGTCTTTCTATTGGCGTATTGCATATATCCTATCCTCAGTAGCCTGATAGAGCTTATCATTACTTATCATAACAAATATCCCCTGTAGGATGATCATGGCAAGAGAACAGGGATGTCTGGCATGACCAAACTATTTCTATGCCATCTTCCTCTTCACAACAGCTAGGAGGTATTTCTGTGGCCGAGCTTTCATTCATGATAGCCTCTTGCCACAGTGACTCACCCATCCCTGTAGCAACCTGCGACTTAGAAATTTTGTTCTCGTAAAGACTTGCTCTTTATTTTTTAAAATCCCATCTCTACTGTAAGGATTTGCCAAGGCTACAGATCTCATTCTTATAGGGATTTACTAAGCACTACATATCATTTCAGTATGGTATGGAAACATTTTCTCCCGAAAATAAACTCTTTTTATTGATCTATCAGTCATTGTGTCTTTAGAATTATCACAGAAACTGAGAAAGCAAAAAGTCCAGGTTTGAAGTGTGTGGTGGTTTAATCCCCGTTAGGGCTCGAAAGTTTCCACCATTCATCAGGCCATGAGTGGTGGTCTGGATGCTAGTCTTTCAGATGAGACAATAAATCGAGGTTCCGTATGTTTCACATAATCATTTAGCGCATGTAAAAGAAGCCATAGCAACAAGAGAGTTGTTCCTGGCAAAGTTTTGTAGAAAAAAGCCACTGATAGGGAAACAAATACATTTGCAGACAGGGGAGGAAAAAAAAAGGATGGCGTTTCTCTTATGGTAATGTGCTCTCCCCAGGAAGGGCAGCCGGAATTTCACGCAGAGAAATCAGCTGTGACTTAAAGCGGTATACAATACAATACAATACAATACAATACAATACAATACAATACAATACAGTGCTGTATTGTTGCTTTCTCTGGTTCATAACTGCTTTTGATTTTTGCCTACGTATGACACTTTTGAATCCACCCTCAAGACATACTTATATCAAACCTAAGATTTTCTCCTCCTGTTTCATCTTCATGTTTGTCCCTGCCATCAACAGCCCAAATCCCATCACCCTGCCAAAGTATACAACCTGTGTGTGTGTGTGTTTGTTCTTCAGTTTAATGTCTGTTCACATAAGTGATATTAGACAAAAAAAAAAAAAAAAAAAAAAAAAAAAAAAAAAAAAAACCCAAAAAAACAATGGTAGAAACAAAAAGTAAGTAAAAAACACCAAAAGTGAACATTAAACGCTAAACAATCAATCAGAACTTTTTAGAAAATTAACAAAAGAGCACGAAATCAATGTCTCTGTCTCGTAAACAAGCTACTGACATGTTCATAAGCACTATAGTAAACTGTCAATAGGACTGTTCTTCAGCGATAAGGCAAGTTCACACAGCAACACACAGTGTGTGTGTGTGTGTGTGTGTGTGTGTGTGTGTGTGTGTGTGTGTGTGTGTGTGTGTGTGTGTGTGGCATGGATGCATTTGTGCATATATGTGTGTGCGTTGTACATGTGTGTATAATTAAATTGAATTAGCTGAAACTGCTTGTTATTGGTTGCATGTGTAAGAATAAGAACAGGTTGAATACAAGCGTTTTGATTAGTTTTTTGGTATGGTTTTTTTTTTTTTACAGGATATAGCGCTTTATAAAAACCATATAACATTATTTATTATTACAGAACTGTGTAAATGTAGCGTGCATTTCACTGCCTGTGCTGACTCTTAGATATATGTTGTTTCATCAAGGTGATAATGGAGGAAGCAGATGGTAGAGATTTCTTTCTTCACCCAATAATGTAACAGCTGCACAGAATGCCTTTTCACATATTTTATTCTTGCCACATGTTTCCCTTCCTCACAGCATTGGGGACAGAAGGTGTGCATACTGCATGTATACATGTGTGCAAGCATTAAAATGTGAGCTGAATAAAGGTTGTCATTTATCAGGTTGTTTGTTGCGATGCAGAATCTGAAATGTTGTTTTGTGCTTATTATCTTTGTTTAGAGGCTGTGGTTATGTTCTTTATTTATGATAAAAGTGTAGTGGTGTGTGTGTGTGTGTGTGTGTGTGTGTGTGTGTGTGTGTGTGTGTGTGTGTGTGTGTGTGTGTGTGTGTGTGTGTGTGTGTTTGACTTTATGTGTGCTGGCTGCTTGGAAACATGTTCTGTGAGCCTTTGTAGTGTTTCAGTGTTTACATGTAATTATTATATGATTTATATATGATACGGAGTATCACTGTATGCCATATTGCATTCTGTGTGTGTAATACTATATTTAGACAGTTTAGACATGTATATGAAATGCATACATGTATGTGTGGGTGTGTGTCTGTGCGTTGAATATACATGTAATAAAAGACCAAGAAAGATACAGGTTTTGCAAAGACAGTGATATCATTTTCTTTCATACTGTTTACTGTAATTGGTTAATGGAAAAGAATTATGACGCCAAAAGAGTTGGGGAAAAAAGACAAAATACACAAGTAATAGTTACTAAGGCCCTCTGCCATCACTTTTCATGGAATGTAGTCCATTGAAGACAGCTTTCCACCCAGCTCTGTCCTTAACAATAAGTTAACTTCATTCCATTTCTTATAAACATATCCAATACCATGCGTCTCCTAGACCTGTCTCACAACCACTTCACCAGTTAGTCTTTGGCAAATGGCTGAAAAATATTTTCTAAAATGTTGATGTCAAGAAACAATGAAAAGCTAGCGGTCGTGGAGAATAAACAATTGCACAGCTGTAAAGTTAAAGATACCACAAAAGGGGCAAAATGTCAGAAGACCATTGTTTTCTTGGGTGGGGGTTTAGACCTCTCTATTGCATACGCTTCGCCTGTGTGGGGAAATGTAGAATGTATGCTGCCTCTTTTTTTAGAGGCCACATCCCCTTTGTCTGACTGTGCCACCCTTGTTCCCGGGGTTGTGCCAAGATAGGAGATTAAAGATCTCCACTCTGTTATGAATACATGTGAGACAAAAGAACATAGCTAATAAACCAGCCAGGCATATGCCATAGCATCTGCACCACAGTGCTGCAGAAACGGCTTGTAATGAGTCCTAAAAAGATTGGAAAGTATACACTGTATGTTTACTCATGCATCTCAGATTCTTGCTTTATTTTTTGTGAGAAAGAAATATACATGTATATTACGCATAAATTACCCCCAGATACCAATGTTAAGAGAGGAGAAGGGGGAAGGAGGGGAGAGATAAGATTGTAATGTGTCATTTTAATCGTTCTCTATTCATGAACAAAAAAAATATTGCTGAAATGACAGATCACCTGATATTGTGTTAATAAGTTTTGAAAATGAACATTTTTTTAAAAAGTTTATTTCAAACACATATATAACAAATATTGTCCACCTTCCCTGTATATCATGTGTATCCCTTGCACGTGTGCATAATTTACCTTTGTGTCTATAGCCACTATAGGTATAATGTTAAAGAAAATACTGTAGCTAATATAACAAGAAAGGCCAGTTGTGACACGAGAAGGCATGTTTGCTTTCCTTTTCTTCTCTCTCTCTCTCTTCTCTTCTTTTTTTCTTCTTCTGTGTATCTATAGGAAACCAGCATATGGGGCACAGGGCACACAAAGAAACAGATGGCCAATCCTTATCCAGGCTTGACTTGTAGGCTAGGATTTATCATTGAAGCGTATTGATGTTAGAAGCTTCCATGGGAATAAGATGTACTGACCTGAGCCCTGTGTACCATATGGAACGACGTGTTTTGAATACTGAACATCTGCACACACTCACACACATACACATACACAATACACATACACACACACACACATATACACACACATGTACACACACACACACACACACACACACACACACACACACACACACACACACACACACACACACACACACACACACAGCAAAGAGAGAGAGTGAGTGAAGAGAGACAGAGAGAAAGAGAGAGGGAGAGACAGAGAGACAGAGAGAGAGAGAGAGAGAGAGAGAGAGAGAGAGAGAGAGAGAGAGAGGAGAGAGAGAGAGAGAGAGAGTGAGTTGCCTTTTCTATGTAGGATTCTGTTTGGCTTTAGATGTTTGGGGAAGGGGAGGGGATTTTTTGGTGGGATTTTTCTGTTCAGGCTAAGAAGAAATTACTTTTGAACTTAGGTCTTTTGATTGAATCAATACATCTGCTTTGAAAGCTTTTCTCTCTTTCCGTTTAAGGCAAACATGACAGGACTATTGGTTAGTAAGAATCTATGTATCTATGTGTCTATGTATGTATGTATGTATCTATCTATCTATCTATCTATCTATCTATCTATCTATCTATCTATCTATCTATCTGTCTGTCTGTCTGTCTGTCTGTCTGTCTGTCTGTCTGTCTGTCTATCTATCTATCTATCTATCTATCTATCTATCCCTTAGTCTGGCAACTGTGGGGGCACCCCTGAAGACTTGACAACTAGTTTTCTCCATTCCTCTCTCTGTTCTGCCTTTCTCAAAATTTTGTTGAGTTCTAAAGCCTAATAAGATTAAGTACTGTAAGTAAAAGTGTTCCTGAGGCCTTGTCAAGATTACATGTGTTTTTGTTATGCCTTTTTTCTTCAGTAAAACTCTGTTTAAGCCTTAGCTAAGTTAAAGGAGAGGGAATCTGTTTTGTTGATATGAAAGTGTTATTTAATTAAAGTAGTAAAAAGCTGTGGATTTGTGCAGGGTTTTTTTTGTGTGTGTGAAGCTTAAACATCAGTTTCTGTGTGTGTCTTCAGTTCAATGTCTTTCCACTGTAAGTGATACCAGCACCGTGTGTGTGTGTGTGTGTGTGTGTGTGTGTGTGTGTGTGTGTGTGTGTGTGTGTGTGTGTGTGTGTGTACAAGTGTGTTATGCATGTTTATGGTGTGTGGTGGTGGTGGTGGTGGTAGTGTGTGCGTGCATATGTGCTAAATCTGTGATTTTTTTGTAGTGACTGATTGTTGAGCTTAACCGCATACCATCATTCCTTATCACAACTTTCATGATATGATTAAATACAAGTTAAAATCTGGCCTAGATTACAATCTTCATTACATACAAATCCCAAGCAGGTCTATAGTATGAGATGTACATGTATAGTGTGTGTGTGTGTGTGTTTGCAGAAAAGGCAGCCTCCAAGTCGACGGGCTTGTTTGAGGAGGTGGCTGAGGAGATGCGGGGCAAGGCAACCATGGCCTACGTGAACTGTGGGTATGTTGACACTGTGTGTGTGGAGGAATTGATGTTGACTCTGTCCTCAGTCTTCTCTCTTCTCTTCTCTTTTCTTGTCTTCTCTTCTCTTTCGCTTCTTTTCTCTTTCTGTTCTCTTCTCTGTCTCTTTCTGTTCTCTTTCTCTTCTCTTCTCTTTTCTCTTGTCTTCTCTTCTCTTTTCTCTTCTCTTCTCTCTCTCTCTCTCTCTCTCTCTCTCTCTCTCTCTCTCTCTCTCTCTCTCTCTCTCTCTCTCTCTCTTCTCTTCTCTTTCTTCTCTTCTCTTCTCTTCTCTTCTCTTCTCTTCTCCCCTCCCCTCTCCCTCCCCTCCCCTCCCTCCCTTCTCTTCTCTCTCTCTCTCTCTCTCTCTCTCTCTCTCTCTCTCTCTCTCTCTCTCTCTCTCTCTCTCTCTCTCTCTCTCTCTCTCTCTCTCTTCTCTCTCTCTCTTTCTCTTCTCTTTCTCTTTCTCTTCTCTTCTCTTCTCTTCTCTTCTCTCTCTCTTCTCTTCTCTTCTCTTTCTCTTTCTCTTCTCTTCTCTTCTCTTCTCTTCTCTTCTCTTCTCTTCTCTTCTCTTCTCTTTCCTCTTCCTTCCTCTCTTCTCTTTCTCTTTCCTCTCTCTCTCCTCTCCTCTCCTCTCCTCTCCTCTCTCCCTTCCCTCCCTCCTCCCTCCCTCCTTCTCCTCTTTATAATGATTTGATATGTACACTGTTATTAGAAGATCAATGTAATAGATTTGTTTGTCATTTAATGTGTGTCTTCATATAACCCAGATGGGGGGGGGGGGGGGGGGGTTGAAGTAATAAATTCTTGTATTGTGTTCTTGTATTTTACAGGGAGGACAAAAAGCTGTGCAAAAAGCTCAAGGTGTATCCTACATCCTTTGATATGAAGCATTACAAGTGAGTGTGTGTGTGTGTGTGTGTGTGTGTGTGTGTGTGTGTGTGTGTGTGTGTGTGTTGTGTTGTGTGTTGTGTTGTGTTGTGTTGTGTTGTGTGTGTGTGTTGTGTGTGCGTGCCTGTGAGTGCACGCACGTATGTGCACACTTTGGAATCTGATTTACCTTACAAGTCACAAGTTAATAAACTAGTATTGACTGTTGCTTACATTACATTGTTTCCACCTTTTGCATCAGAAGATAATGCAAAACATCTGGGGACAGAAATTTAAAGAGGAAGAAGAAAAAGAGAGAGAAAAAGGAGTGCACAGGTAAGACAGACAAGGGGAGAAAGTAACCTCTCCTCTTCAGTGCAGTCTTGCAACACACAACTCCCCC
>CM060338.1:31307557-31372557 GCA_030674155.1 Stramonita haemastoma | reverse complement strand
CTACTACTACTACTACTACACGCACACACACACACACACACACACACACACACACACACACACACACACACACACACACACACACACACACACACACACACTCATGATCTCCCATGAATCACTATGATCCATATCAAGACAAGACATGAACCTTGCTTTCTGTGATATCTTGGGTAGTCAGGTAGTTTAAAGATATCCACAGGATGAAACTGTCTATCATGTTTTGGTGTACCTAAAATACCTACTCACAGACAAGTTGCATTGCATCTCAGTATTTGTGTCAATATCGATCATGCAGTATTTGACAGAGAGACTTTGCTCACATGAGTTTGAGATTAGTTTATCAAAGTCAATGTGTAGGCAGGTTGATAGTTATAGTTTTGATACCCTGTGGCTAGGCCGTAAGTTTGGATTTAAAGACCCTTAAAAAGCCCTAAAAAGGCCCTGATCTTATAACCACCAAGTCTGCATGAACCCTGATATTACTGTGAGAAGTTGCTCAACTCTAGATTAGGCTATTTTTATGTTATATACACGAGGGGGAATGTTTCAATTGCCTCCCTGAATTATTCATAAGCTGTAAGGTCCAGTCAATTATGCAAATGATCAGATTTTATTAGGTGGGGATTGATACTCTCTGTGGCTACATTGCTCCTGGCAAATCACTGTCTGTGTACAAAAATAAGGTTTTAACAGTTGAAGGGGCTGACCGGAAATACACTGAAATTTAATTTAAGTTTTTTAAGAATGTGCCTATGCAAGGATGTAGATATAACCACAACAGCAACAACAAAATAAATCTGTTTATACAGCTAGCCCACAGCATTCATATTATTGATTGCTTTTATGTTCTATAGGTCAAATGCAAGCGCTTTGATTTGCTCCTGCAAGATTTAGTGCTATATAAATTCCATGTATTACTATTATTATAATTCTGGATTTAAGTGTATGCTTTGACAGATGCCTTTTCCTTGCCCAGGCCAAAAGCTTTGTTAGTGACTGGTATCAACAAAATGTGAAGACCTGCATTAACATGTTGTTATGCATTGGAATGGCGTGTTGAGGTTGCCTTCATCTGTGGCAAGCTGTGTTCTCTCCATTAAAGGAGAGAGAAAAAATCCCCTGAAGCTGGAGTATGGCCACCTCAAACTTTTCCTCCAGGGTGTACTTACAGTCTCACAGCGATTCCCAGGTGTGATGAGTGAGGTAGATTGCGTATGTCTGGGTGCCCCCCAGGGTGTTGAGCTGAAGCATACCGCATGCCCAGCAGCAATAAGATGAATATGTCCTTCCCTTGAATTTTGCAGAAAAAAAAATAGCTTGCAGCTTTTTCAGGGTAAAAATCTAAATGATTTGGTGTAAGTATCCATGTGGGTCAGTACTTTTGGTTTTGTTTGCACCAATCATTGCAGAAGGAGACTGTTTTTTGTGTCACAGTGTGTTCTGGAAATCTTTTGTTGACAAAACTGTCCATTTTCTGATACAGCAGTTTTTGATGTTTTGAATTTTCAAGTCGTTTTGGGTTTCGTTTTTGTTTCATTTTCTTTTTCAACACAGTTGCCTGGATTTTTCATTTGTTTTATGAACTCTTTTGTGTGTGTGTGGTGTGTGTGTGTGTGTGTGTGTGTGTGTGTGTGTGTGTGTGTGTGTGTATACATACATGCAAGATTGCAAATTGTTTAGTATTACCAAAAAGAGAAAAAATATAACAATTTCAAAAAAAAGAGAAAATGTTGCTGCTTTACATAAATTGGGGCATGTGAAATGTATGAAGAATGCTTTTTTTGTTTGTTTGTTTTTCAGGGACTTAGCAAACTGTTGAAAAAGGACAAGTCTGCAGCGTTGGTCATGTTTTATGCCCCATGTGAGTCATTATTTGATAGGTTTTATTTTCCTTTGTCAGTACACTTTCCATCAACCCCATTATTCCTTATGTGAGTGCATAACTGATACTATCTTCCCTTTTTTTTCTATGTAATTACTTTAAACGTAATATTATTGTCCCATAACATGTATCCCCCAATATGAGTAGTTTACGCAACGTTCTTGGATTTGTTTTACTCCTCAGCTGAGTACACTACATACACTGCCCCTTGGGTATGAACACAGTCCACACACATAGTGTCATACAGAGCAGGTTTTGTGGAATGATAGTGTTATTTCTGTCATCGGTTTTTCTATGAAGGCAGATGGATGAGAACTGTGTCTCTGCTACATAGCACCAAATACTGTTGAACTGTGGAATTGATTTCTACGACCCTTTTCTGTGGACAGTGTGTTCATATTCTTGATGTGGAAAGATCACCTTTGTATGTCTTATTTCTAAGATTTTTTGTTGTTGTTGTTGCTATAACTTTTTATTTTATTCCCTCCAGAACACAAATGTTCATCCAGTGATGTTGTCCATTCAGTGATGCTATCCACCCATATCTTTCTCTGTCTGCCTCTTCCTCTACCTCCCTGCACTGTGCCTTGCAAGAGGATCTTTGAAAGGCTGACCAAGCTTATTACATGACTGCTTATGTAGGCATTCTTTAGCCTCCTAAGACTCTGAAGTTGTGCTCTAGGTGTTTATTCTGGTACAGTGTAAGGTGTGGCTGGCCAGTCTGACACAAGTCCCTATGGCAGAGGGCACAGATGAAGTCCGACGCTGGTCTGTCTGTCTGGTCTGCAGCCTTTCTTTCTCATTCTCTTTGTCTCGTGCTGCTGAGCAAGTGTCTCTTTGAACTAGGAGAGGCCTTTGTGCACAGTCATTTATTTATTTATTTATTTATTTATTCTTTTATATTGAGGATAATGGAATAAGCACTCTTGTGCTTTTTTACATCCAGTCCCGTGTGTTTGCAGTTTTGTAATTCTTGTCATCTGTTCCCACCAGCACACAATGGCCTTCTCTTTCAAAAAGTGGAACAGGGTTTAACGTGTGCGCAAGATGTTCTGCATGCGTTTGCACACTGGGCCTCGGTTTATAGTCTCATCCAAAGGACTCATGACCTTACCGTGACTTGACTAGTTAGTATCACTGATGTGAAAGCTGGATTGTTGTGGCAGGGTGTGGGTACTCTGTGTGTGTGTGTGTGTGTGTGTGTGTGTGTGTGTGTGTGTGTGTGTGTGTGTGTGTGTGTGCGTGCATGTTTGTGCGCATGTGCGTGTTTGTGGGCACATACATGCAAGATTGCAAATTGTTTAGTATTATTACCAAAAAGAGAGAAGAAAAAAAAGGGAACAATTTCCCCTCCAAAAATGAAAATGTTGCTGCTTGACATATAAATCCGGGCATGTGAAATGTATTCATAATGCCTGATTCCTGTGGCAGGGTGTGGGTACTGCAAGCGTCTGAAGCCGGACTTTGCGGCAGCAGCGACGGAGGTGAAAGGTCGGGCTAACCTGGTGGGCATCGATGTGGACAAACCCCACATGATGGGGCTGAGGGCGCTGTACAACATCACTGGATTCCCCACCCTCTACTACTTTGAGTGAGTTCTTCCCTCTGTGTGTATGTGTGTGGGGGGGGGGTGGAGGGAGTGTGTGGGGGGGGGGGGGGGGGGCGGGCAGTGTTTGTGTGTGGTGTGGTGTGGTGTGGTATGTGTGTGTGTGTGTGGTTTTTTTTATATATTTATTTTATCTTATTCTTTTATATTGAGGATAATGGAATAAGTACTCTTGTGCTTTTTTACGTCTAGTCCCTGTGTGTACGCAGTTTTGTAAATGTCATCTCTGTGTGTGTGTGTGTGTGTGTGTGTGGTGTGTGTGTGTGTGTGTGTGTAGTAGGGTTGGTGTGGTGTGTGTGTATGTGTGTGTGTATGTGTGTGTGTGTGTGTGTGTGTGTGTGTGTGTGTGTGTGTGTGTGTGTGTGTGTGTGTGTGTGTTGGGGTTGGTGTGTGTGTGTGTGTTGGTTGGGGTGTGTGTGTGTGTGTGTGTGTGTGTGTGTGTGTGTGTGTGTGTGTGTGTGTGTGTTGTGAGTGTTGTGTGTGTGTGTGTGTGTGTGTGTGTGTGTGGTGTGTGGTTTGGTGTGTGTGTGGGTATGTTGTGTTGTGTGTGTTTGTGTGTGTGTTTTGTAGTGTGTGGTGTGGTGTGTATGGTGTGTAGTGTGTGTTTTATTTTATTTTATATTTTTTGAATTTTTTATATAATTCTTTTATATCGAGGATAATGAGTTCTTATCACATGTGTGTGTGTGTGTGTGTGTGTATGTGTGTATGTGTGGGTGGGTGGTGTGGTGTGGTGTGGTGTGTGTGTGTGCGCGCGGTGCACACGTGTATGCGCATGCGCATGTTTGTACGTGTGTGTGCATAAAGATTTCTCTACAGAAATTTGCCAGGGACATCTGTCTATTTACCACATTGACACTTGACTAGTGTTTTATCACACTTCACTAATGCTTTATCACACTTGACCAGTGTTTTTTTTTTTCACACTGATTCTTAACCAGTGTTTTATGACATGGATACCTGACTAATGTTCTATGGCGATGTTTCAGAAAGGGCAAGATGAAGTACCGGTACGGGGGAGAGAACAGCAAGGATGGCATTGTCACCTGGCTGGGCAAGTATGTGGGCATGATAATCATCAGCAGCACTTTTTCTTTCCCTCAGGGAATTTTCCATGCACATAACTGAAAACATCAGGGGAAAAAATTGGATGAGAAAGTTCACGGTTGTTGTTTCTTTCTTTTTTTTTTCTTTTTTTTTTTTAATATTGGCATCAATGCACAGTTTCTTTTTTTGTTTTTGTTTTGCCTTTTTTTTTCTTTTTTAAAATGAGGTAGTTAGGCACTCTTGAAGTCCATAATCGACTAGAATGATTTGATTTTTTAAATATTTTACTTATGTGCTTGAAGATTTTTTGTGCATATCTTTATCTGTAGTTTGTTGAGTGATGTGAGGTGAGGTGAGGTGGGGTGGGGTTGGGTGGGGAGGGGATGTGATGATGGTCCGTTTTCAAGTATGCATGTTTCTCTGTCAAATCCTGGTTACCATCTCTTTTTCTTGTTGATTTCTCTGTACAGAAAAACCAAGAAAATTATATTCCAGCTATCTTAAGGCCTTGTTTTATTTGTTAATTGAAGCTCAACTTTTTGACAAAGTGCCTAACTCCAAACTTCCAAGGAGTCTATACACATCAATATTAAACACATAATGTGTATAATCTCAAAAGCACATGGATCATAGACACATAATGTGTATATAATCTTAAAAGTTCATGGACAGTAGACACGTAATGTCAAATTAATGTCAAAGTCCTTCAGATGAGACTATAAGCTGAGGCCCCATGTGCAAATGCAGAACATCTTGTGCATACATTTAAAACCTGTTCCACCTTTTGGAAGAGTAGCCCACTGTGTGCCAGTAGGAACGGATGATAGAAAAATAAAACCAGCATGCACACAGGCATTGTGTTTAGACATCATTCCTAGAGTCGGAATGCGGCAACCTAAATAGTGGGGGAGGGGTGGGGAGGACAGTCACTTTCACAAAAAATCTCACCATTGGTGAACCTCAAAGCTCTAGTCAAGGAACCCCCCCACCCCCACCCCCCTACCCCCTCCCTCCCAGTAAAACTCCATAGAATCAATACTTATGAAAAGTTGAAACGTGTGTGTGTGTGTGTGTGTATATGTGTGCGTGCGTGCATGCGTGTGTGTATGTGTGTGTCTGTGTGTGTATGTATGCGTGCGTGCATACGTGTGCGTGCGTGTGTGTGTGTGTGCATGCGTGCGTGTGTGTGTGTGTGCTGTGGCTGACAGCCCCAAGCCCCCAGAGGAGCCCAAGAAGGAGGCGGAGTGGTCTGAGGAGCCCTCAGAGGTGGCCCACCTGGAGGACGACACCTTTGACACCTACGTCAAGGAACACCCCTCTGTCCTCGTCATGTTCTACGCTCCCTGTGAGTCTGCGCTGCTCCCTGCTTTAACCCCCGAGGCCCCGTGTGCGAATGCATGCAGAACATCTTGTGCACACGTTAAATCCTGTTCTGCTTTTCGTAAGAGTAGGCCATCGTGTGCCGGTGGGAACAGATGACATTTACAAAAACTGCATACACATGGGGACTGGATGTAAAAAAGCACACGAGTGCATATTCCATTATCCTTGATATAAAAGAATAAAGAGAAAAAAAAAAAGAGAGAAAGAACCCTCTTGCGTTTGGTGTCTCTGAACACAAACTGCCCCCTAGATTTCGCATTCCATCACAAAATCCCGGTTCTCTAGCCTGATAGAGCTTTGGCATGCGGCAGCAATTAGTGATGGTCATAGCATGATGGAAATCAACTGTGTATAAATCCCGGTTCTTTGGGATTCAAGGGGGGCAATTATTCAATCCTGGCCAATCTTGGTACGGGACTTAGAGGGTTAAGTGTACATTACTTTCTGCATGATTCTTGTCTGAAGTGGCTGTGGGTCTGATAACACCAGTGGTTGTGAAATAGTAGAAATGGATGGTACAATGGGATAAGTCGGGCAACATACATGTATTGCTGAAGTCAGAATGTGGCTACCTTAATGGTGGGTAAGAACTGTTGTATACGCAAAATCTCACTATTGGTGAACCTCGAAGTTCTAGCCAAGGAAAAAAAAATCCAAACAAGCAAAATCATACATGGAAAAAAGCCTAGCAGCAAAGAAACAAGTGAAGAGAAGTTCCAATATCGAGGTGTTGTCTATCTTGACTCTGCTTTCTTCTGCTATGTTGCAGTTGCTGGCCACAGTAGAAATGGCAGTTTTGTGTTGCTTCATGTCTGGAGTCTGTTAGAAAGTTTGTGCCGTGTCAGCAGAGTGTTTTGATTGTGTGGTGAGACACATGGTGACTGTGTCCTTGCCACAGGACAGTCAGAGTGTATGTAGGTAAAAACAGGTAAAGGTGTCCCATAACCTATGTGGTTGTAGGGGAGCGAGGCGTCAGAGACCTCAGCTTCTCTAGGGGCCAGCATATTGAGGTTGGCGCCCATCTCCTTTCCCTTGCTGCTTTACCTTCCCTGACCCTCAAAAGGGCAGGTACCCATATACAGCTGGGGGACTGTACTGAAGCCAAGGTGCAAAAACTGTCACCTATCCAACTGGTAATCACCCTTGATGCTGCTTAAAAACACACGCACGCACGCACGCAGGCACACACCACGCACACACACACACACATACACACACACACGAGTCCCCCACACCTAATAACTCTACCACCCATATGCCACAGGGTGTGGTCACTGCAAGAAGATGAAGCCAGACTACACAGAGGCGGCACAGCTGATGAAGGAGCAGGGCATTGTGGGCACCCTGGCGGCAGTGGACGCCACCAAACATCGAAAGCTGGCAGAGACGTTCAGCATCAAGGGATTCCCCACGCTGAAATACTTCAAGTAAGGACACACACACCCAGGGGAGAGACCTGGGATTTTAACAGAATTGTGTGTTGTTGTTGATTTACTCCAGTCATCTCTGTCTTTCTGTGTGTCTGTGTTTGAGTAATATAAACTACCAGACCTAACGGCATAAAGGGTCTTTGAGTAATATCAACCACCAGACCTAACGGCATAAAGGGTCTTTGAGTAATAGCAACCACCAGACTTAACAGTATAAAGGGTCTTTGAGTAATAGCAACCACCAGACTTAACAGTATAAAGGGTCTTTGAGTAATAGCAACCACCAGACTTAAAGGTATAAAAGGTCTTTGAGTAATAGCAACCACCAGACCTAACGGTATAAAGGGCTTCCATGTATTGAAATACATGACAGACAGAAATCAGAGCTAGCGGAAACATTCTGTTATGTTTCCGACTGTTTCTCCGAGGTAAGGTTGAGGGCAGAAAGAAAAGAGCCAGACCACCAACAAACATCCTACATTGCCAACATCACTGATTCTATCAGTGGTCTGGGAGGGCTACAAAAGGTTGTAGAACTCAGCAGAGACAGAGAGTGATGGTGAACCCTGGTGGCATTTTTGTGGAGCTCCTGCCAATGATAGTGGCAATGGAGACAGTTGAGTTGAGTTTCTGACTGCTAGACTCCAAGTGTCAAAACTCTCAGTTTGTCCAGTGTGTAGTGGTGTTCAGCATTCCATGTACTGCCAGTTCCATTTTGTGCTACGTGTGTGAACATATCACTGTTCATCATCGTCATCATCATCATTTGAAAACTTAACTGCCTCTCCTCTTTGCAGAGATGGAGAGTTTGCTTTTGACGTCAACGAAAGAGAGAAGGACAAAATCATCGATTTCATCAAAGAGTGAGTATTGTTTCCGTCCGTACGTGGCAGGTTTATGTGTGCATGCATGCATGCTTCAGTGTGTCTTCTTTTTTAGTAAGAGTGCATGATGAAAGAATTTAGTTTACCGCTGTGAGATTAATGAGTGTGAGGATTGACTGACTGTACCCCAGGAGCTGTGGTGGCAGAGAAATGGCGGCAGGGAGTGGAGAATGGTGCACAGTGTAGAAGAATCACTCTCTCCCCAGGTCTGTCATGGAACAAGTTCACACTAACATTTTGCCATTTCCTTTATTTTTTATTGTGTGAGGGAATCTCCTGATCATGCTTTTTTTAACACTAGTAGGCTGTAGGTTAGTGCATTTCATCTGAACAGGGTTCAGTGTTTAACTCCTCTAGACAGGATGAGGTTCATTGTTTAACTCCTCTAGACAGGATGAGGTTCATTGTGTAACTCCTCTAGACAGGATGAGGTTCATTGTTTAACTCATCTAGACAGGGTGAGGTTCATTGTTTAACTCATCTAGACAGGGTGAGGTTCATTGTTTAACTCCTCTAGACAGGATGAGGTTCATTGTTTAACTCCTCTAGACAGGATGAGGTTCATTGTTTAACTCCTCTAGACAGGGTGAGGTTCATTGTTTAACTCCTCTAGACAGGGTGAGGTTCATTGTTTAACTCTAGACAGGATGAGGTTCATTGTTTAACTCCTCTAGACAGGGTGAGGTTCATTGTTTAACTCCTCTAGACAGGATGAGGTTCATTGTTTAACTCCTCTAGACAGGGTGAGGTTCATTGTTTAACTCCTCTGGACAGGGTGAGGTTCATTGTTTAACTCCTCTAGACAGGATGAGGTTCATTGTTTAACTCCTCTAGACAGGGTGAGGTTCATTGTTTAACTCCTCTGGACAGGGTGAGGTTCATTGTTTAACTCCTCTGGACAGGGTGAGGTTCATTGTTTAACTCATCTAGACAGGATGAGTTTCATTGTTTAAACTCATCTAGACAGGATGAGGTTCATTGTTTAACTCATGTAGACAGGATGAGGTTCATTGTTTAACTCATCTAGACAGAATGAGGTTCATTCTTTAAATCATCTGGACAGGGTAAGTTTGTTTTTTTTTAATTTCTTTTATATCGAGGTTCAGTGTTTTAACTCCTCTAGCCAGGATGAGGTTCATTGTTTAACCCATCTAGACAGGATGAGGTTCATTGCTTAACTCATCTAGACAGGATGAGGTTCATTGTTTAACTTATCTAGACAGGATGAGGTTCATTGTTTAAATCATCTGGACAGGGTAAGTTTTTTTTTTTAATTCTTTTATATCGAGGTTCAGTGTTTAACTTATCTAGCCAGGATGAGGTTCATTGTTTAACTCATCTAGCCAGGATGAGGTTCATTGCTTAACTCATCTAGACAGGATGAGGTCCATTGTTTTAACTCATCTAGACAGGATGAGGTTCATTGCTTAACCCATCTAGACAGGATGAGGTTCATTGTTTAAACTCATCTAGACAGGGTGAGGTTCATTGTTTAACTCATCAGGACAGGATGAGGTTCATTGTTTAACTCATCTAGACAGGGTGAGGTTCATTGTTTAACTTATCTAGACAGGATGAGATTCATTCTTTAACTCATCTAGACAGGATGGGGTTCATTAACTCATCTAGACAGGGTGAGGTTCATTAACTCCTCTGAACAGGATGAGGTTTATTAGCTCATCAAGACAGAATGAGGTTCATCAACTTATCTAGACAGGATGAGGTTCATTGTTTCAACTTCTATCTGAATCAGGGCTCTACCCCCCACCCCTCTTGCCCATCTCCCCTCTCTCCCTCCCTCCCTCCCTCCCTCCCCCATTTTCACTAAGCCATGAAAAGAAGGTGTTGGTTCTAGTCTTTCAGATGGGAAAAATGTAGGTCCCACATACAACAAGCATTTTTTTAGCACCTGTGAAGGAACCCACTCTGACCAAAGAATTGTCTCACCCCCCACCCCAGGCAAAACTCTGTAGGCAATCCTGTTGTGGTAGGCAGAGAGTTTTGGTATGTCTCACCTGTTGGCATCGCCAGGTGTGGTCTTGTCTGCTGCCCTACCCAACGACACCGACATGATCTTCTTTCTCCATTTGCTCTGCTCTTTGCTTTATATGTCGACAAGCAAAAAAAAAAAAGGAGGTAACTTTTTACTGCAGGGATGCCTTTTTAAAAGAATTTTATTTGTTCTTTTATTTCGAGGATAATGGAATTTTGTGTGTTGTGTGTGTTTTGTATTCTTTTATATCAAGGATAATGGGATAAACACTCATGTGCTTTTTTTTTTTTTTACATCCAGTCCCCAGGTGTATGCAGTTTTTGTAAATTTTGTCATCCATTCCCACTGGCACACAATGGCCTTCTCTTCCGGGTTTTAACATGTGTACAGAAAGTCAGCCTAAGTTTTAGGTGTGGAATCTGTCATAGTTCTCTATGAGCTCTGCACAGTACAGCCAAAACAGCAGCTTAACATTGTATAGTGTTCAGAGAGGAATGTCTATCAACTTTTATGTCTTTTCTTTCGAAGGAGTGGCATTGCCTGTTTTGAATTAGAGGTTAGCTTTCTGCCTTTTCAAGAATTTGTTGTCTTTGCTTTATATTTTTGTTTACCGTTTTTTGAGGGTTTGTATTTTTTTCTCTTTTTTTTGTTTTAAGTTTTATATTTTTCTTGTTTCCTTTTGGAGGGTTTGTATATTCGTTCATCTGTGGGACGTTTTGTATTTCTTTTGTTTCTCTTGGGTATAGTTTCATCATCTTTTAAAAATTTTTAATTTTCTTGGAATGTTTTTTTTGGGGAAGGACCAGTCCTTCATGCTTTTTGCTAACATTTTGTTATTTTGCTGCTATTTGCTTTATATCACATTCTGCTTCCTATCTGCTATGGAGAGAAAAGCATACACTGAAAGATCAGGCTAGTCTTAAGGAAACAGGCAGCTATCAGAAAAATAGTTACTTTCCGTGGTCACTGGCACCAGCTTCCAGCTCTGTGATGGAGAATGACCGTAAGATTTGAACGGCAAATATTTTCCAAATGGCATGTCTTAAGTTTCTCATGGATTCTTGTGTTTCATGATTTTTTTCAGCTTACATGACACTAAGTTTTGTTATCACATCTATTTAACAACATAACTCTGGGGGACAGATGCGTTCAGAAATGTTAATGACGCTACATTATGTGATTTGGTGAGGCATGTGATCATTGTGTTTGTGACAGTAATGTGGTTTATCATGTAAAAACAATTTGAAGCTGTTGTGATTTTTCTTTTGACTGTATCAAACCAGGTGGTGTTGACAAAAATACTGTTTTGCCTGCACGGGACTGTGCAAAATGTATGCCAAATACCAGTTTCTGCATCAATATTATTGGGGATGTGTTTCATTTTATTCTAGAGTATCTATTGCAAAGCATGCAATGTGCTATAGAATGCATTGGTTCTTAGACAATTTCTAAGTTTGTTAGTGTTGGATTTTAACTATCTGTTTTGTTTTAAGCATTCTAGGCTGTAGAATACATTGATTTCTGGAAAATATCAAGTCAGTATTGTCTGTCTTTGTTTAAGTAGTATATATTGGACTTTGGGGGAGGGGGGGGGGGGGTAGAGAGCTTGAACTGAGTACATTTGAAAATTTGAAATAATGTTTAAATGAACAAAAAATGTTGCTACTTTCTTTTTTATGCTTCAGTTATAGAAAATATGCTTCATGCTATATGCGTAGACTAAGATTTGTTTTTTGGGTTGTTGCTTTTTTAGGATTTGACATTTGTGCATATGATTGGAAAGGGCAAGGCTGGGAATTGAACCCAGAACCTTACGGTTTGCTAGTTAGGCAGGCAAACATCTAAACCATCATGCAACCTTCCTCTTGAACTTATGATTCACCTTGGTTGGTGGTATGTTGTATGTATGTGTGTGTGTGTGTTGTGTGTGGGCGTCGTGTGTGTGTGTGGTGCGTGCGTGCGTGCGTGCGTGCGTGTGTGTGTGGTGTCGTGTGTGTGTGTGTTGTGTGTGGTGTGTGTGCGTATGTGTGTGTGTGCGTGTGTGTATTTGTATGTATGTATGTAGTGTTGTGTGCATGCATGCATGCATGCATGCGCACGCATGTGTGCGTGTGTGTGTGGTGTGATGGCAACAGCCCCAAGGAACCCCCACCGCCCCCAGCCCCTGAGCCCAGCTGGGAGGAGGTGGAGAGTGACGTGGTTCACCTGAACGAGGAAAACTTCAGGCCCACGCTCAAGAAGAGGAAGCACGCCCTCATCATGTTCTACGCTCCCTGTGAGTCCGCTGCAGTCTGCCACTTGTTCTGTTGTGTTGGGTTGTCATGTTGTTGTGTCATGTTGTGTTTGTTGTGCTGGTCACTTGTTGTTGCGGTGAGGGGTGAGGGGGGCAGGGGTGGTGGAAGGGTCGCTCTTCTTTTTAGTGTGTGTTTATTTTATTTTATTTTATTTATTTATTTTATTCTTTTATATCGAAGATAATGGGATAAGCACTCTTGTGCTTTTTTACATCCAGTCCGTAGTATGCAGTTTTGTAAATTGTTATCTGTTCCTACCAGCACACGATGGCTTACTCTTACAAAAGCGGAACAGGATTTAACATGTGCACAAGATGTTCTGCGTGCGTTCACACACGGGCCTTGGTTTATAGTCTCATCCAAAGGACTTTGGGGGAGAATGGAGTCAGCACTGATGTTAACTCCAGGAGAAAAATCTCAAATGGGAATCGAACCCGGTTGTCAAATTGTCATGTTGCCAGTGAAAGTTCTTGATTAAACCATTGACATTGGGGGCAACAGCAAAGTGAGAGGCTGTATGATCAGTGGCTTTCTTTCCTACACATGGAATTCCACTTTGCAGCTTAGTCTTTTGTTATCAACTATGACTCTCTGACTAGGAGGCTTGACTTGCACAGTCCTCATGTGCTGCAGCCCAACGCTGACTGTGCTTATGCCCTCTTGGCCGAGAGAGTGAGGATGTACCAGGATGGCAAGGTACTTCCACTATAATCAAATTTCTGCCCAATTTCCAAAACAGCAGCTGCCTCCTCTGTTGTTTTGGAGGTCATCATTGAACACGACAGACAAACATAATTATATGTATACATGTGTGTGTGTGTGTGTGTGTGTGTGTGTGTGTGTGTGTGTGTGTTCAGGTGTGGCCACTGCAAAAAGGCCAAGCAGAGTTTATGAGCGGCTGCTGCCAAGTTTAAGGATGACACAAAGGTGAGTTGTTGTCCCTCCCTGTACACTGGTGGTGGGGATAGGGGTGCTTTCTTTTTAGTAGTACAGATGAACAAGTGTGTATTGCTCTTTGGTGTCCGCGTTGGGGTGGGCAGGTGGGTAAGTGTATGTGTGTGTGTGTGTGTGTCAAGTCAAGTCAAGTCAAACTTTTTATATCCATGTGTGTGTGTGTGTGTGTGTGTGTGTGTGTGTGTGTGTGTGTGTGTGTGTGTATGTATGCATGTATTGTGTCTGTGTGTGTGTGTGTGTTTGTATGTGTGTGTTTCTCTGTGTGTGTATGTATGTTTTCTTGTGTGTGTGTGTGTGTGTGTGTGTGTGTGTGTGTGTGTGTGTGTGTGTGTGTGTGTGTGTGTGTGTGTGTGTGTTTGATTGTGTGGGTCTGTGTGTGTGTGCTTTTTGTGTGTGTGCATGTGCGCACACGAGTGTGTAAGTGTGTGTGGGTACGCGCATGCTTAAACGTAAGGGAGAACATTAGGCAATAATTGGGGAACATTTGTGTTATGTAGTTAATGTATAACATATCTAGCTATGCAAGTGATGTGTATGTACCTGTCTGTACAGGTGTATGTATGTACCTGTCTGTACAGGTAATGTGTATGTACCTGTCTGTACAGGTAATCTGTATGTACCTGTTTGTACAGGTAATCTGTATGTACCTGTCTGTACAAGTGATGTGTATGTACCTGTCTGTACAGGTGATGTGTATGTACCTGTGTACGGGTAATGTGTATGTACCTGTCTGTACAGGTGATGTGTATGCGCCTATCTGTATAAGTGAACTGTATTACCTGTGTGTACAGGTACCTGTCTGTACCTGTCTGTACAGGTGATGTGATGTGTATGTACCTGTGTGTACAGGTGATGTGATGTGTTATGTACCTGTGTGTACAGGTGATGTGTATGTACCTGTCTGTACCTGTCTGTACAGGTGATGTTTGGAGCAGTGGACTGCACCACTCAGCAGGGAGTGTGCAGCGCCCATGACGTCACAGGCTACCCCACCTTCAAGTACTTCAACTACAACAAGAACACCCAGAAATACATGGGAGGCCGGGAGGTAAATAATGCTCTTGCTACAGTTTTTCTCTTTTTGTGTGTGTTTTTTTTTTAGGTGTTATTCTGCTAGAGTTGCGAGTTGCACCGATGGTGAGAGTTTTGTGTATGTGAGCGGTTTTAACCTACTATGAAGGTAACCACCGCATTCCGACTTCATGGATGGTGTCTAACCATGACACCTGTGTGCCTGTGTTTTTTTTCTCCGAATGTTGTCATCCATTCCTACCGGCACCAAGTCACCTACTCCAGAATGTGGATTTCATACTCATTACCTTTGTTTCAGGAAAACTACTTTGAGAATTTTCATGCTTATTGCCTTTGTTTCACGAAAATCAACAAATTTCAACAAATTGTTGTGTTTTGATTTGTAATTGCAAGATATGGTGCTATATAGATTCCATGTATTATTCTTATTATTAAAATGACTTTGCGAATTTCATACTCATCACATTTGTTTCAGGAAAATGACTGTATGAATTTCATGCTCATCGCCTTTGTTTCAGGAAAATTACTTTGAGAAATTTCATGCTCATCACGTTTGTTTCAGGAAAATGACCTAGCGAACTTTATGCCTTTGTTTCAGGAAAATGACTTTGCGAACTTTATGCCTTTGTTTCAGGAAAATGACTTTGCGAACTTTATGCCTTTGTTTCAGGAAAATGACTTTGAGAACTTTCATGTCATCACCTTTGTTTCAAAAAAACGACTTTGTGAACTTTATGCCTTTGTTTCAGGAAAACGACTTTGTGAACTTCATGCGGGACCCCCTCAGCCCCTCCCCGGCCCCTCCCTCAGGATCGCCCCCGGCCAAACCAGAGGAGGACTGGGCGGACATTGAGGGGAAAGAGGCCATCGGCCTCCTGACCAAGGACACCTTCGACACCTTCCTGCTGACACACAGCTCCGTGCTGGTCATGTTCTATGCTCCCTGTAAGTCTTTTTTATTTATTTTATTCTTTTATATCGAGGATAATGGGATAAGCAGTCATGTGCTTTTTTTTACATCCAGTTCCCGTGTGTGTGCTGTTTTGTAAATATTGTCATCTGTTCCCACTGGCACATGATGGCCTACTCTTACGAAAAGCGGAACAGGATTTAACGTGTGCGCAAGATGTTCTGCGTGCGTTTGCACACGGGGCCTCAGTTTAAAGTCTCATCCAAAGGACTTTTGGGGAGAGTGGAGTCAGCACTGATGTTAACTCCAGAGGAAAAACCCCCTCGACCGGGAATCAAACTCGGGTCGTCGAATTGCCAGCGCAATGTTCTGACCACTAGGCTACCTGTCCCCATAAGTAAGTTGTTGTGTGTGTCGGAGAGTTGTCAGTCAGCCAGGTTCTTTCGGTTTTTTGGGGGGGGCAAAGGGGGGGCAAGGCAAGGCAAATTCTTTTATTCGAGGATAATGAATAAGCACTCGTGTGCTTTTTTTATGTCCAGTGGGGGAGGGGATGGAGGAGGTGTTTTCATTTGGGATTGATTGTTGTTCAGATATTTTTTTGTTTTTTTTGTTTTCATCTTATTTTTTGGGTTTCTTTGGGGTTTGGTTTGTTGGTGGGAAGGGGGGGGGGGGGGGGGGGGTTGGAGGGGTTTTGTGTGGAGTGGGGGGGGAGTTGATAGGGATAGGTTGTTGTTGGGATTTTTTGTTTTGTTTTTGGTTGTTGGGTTTTTTTTGTTCATTTTATTTTGTTTTGTTTGGGTGGTTTTTGGCAGGGATATGGGGTAGGATTGTTGTGTTTGGGATTTTTTTGTGGGGTGGCAGGAATGAATGAGTGTGGAGTTTTTTGTTGTTGTTGTTGTTTATTGTTAAGCCATGGACAGATTTTAACATTTTTTGCTGTTTTATATTGAATTGAAACGCTGAGTGTGATAAATAAATAAACAGTGAGTGTATGTGCATCTGAAAGTATTAGCTGTTACGCTGTTTGGGGGTAGTTGTGTCACTGTTAATTGTATCAGTTTCCTATACATGCACAGACACATGCAGGCACACACACACACACACACCACACACACACCACACCACACCACACCACACCACACCACACCACACCACACACACACCACTCCACACACACACACACACACACACACACACACACACACACACACACACACACACACACACACACACACACATACACACACACACACACACAACACGACACTGTACCTCTATACCACCATGACCTGTATGTTGCATGTTTCAGGGTGTGGTCACTGTAAAAGGATGAAGCCAGCATTTGGCCAGGCTGCCAGCATTATTGCAGGGGAAAAGGTATGGAAATGTTCTGCCTGTTCTTGTCTCTGAACAACATTACAAGCTGTACCGCTAAAGAGGAATCACAAGAAATGTCATCCCACATCGAAAATTTGGAAGGGGGGGGTGGGGCGCATTGTATCTGTTTAACTCACTCAGAACGGCCAGTTCTCTCCCTTGCTTTTCCACACAGACGGCCCATTTGTAATGGTTAGGTAAAAAAAAATCATAAAAAATACAAGACACATATTTAGAAAATGAAATTCCATGAGCTTATGAATAGCATGCTGGGTTAGTACATATCAAAAGATTGAAGCTCTCACTTCAATATTTGAGCTTTGACTAGCATGAAGAAAATTCTCTGAATTTTGTACTCTGTATCGTACACTGTGTGTGGACAGACTCACGAAGCTATGTTTAGCTGCACTAATCATAATATTGTGCGGCCACCGCATGAAAAATCTGCAAACAGAAAATCTGCTATAGCAGATGGCCGTCCTCTGAGAGTTAAACAGTTGTTTATTCAGAAAAAAGACATAAGTGCAGAAATCCATCAGGAGCATCAACAGGCTGAGAGACTAAATGTTGTGTGGAAGAGCATAGTGTTTGACATGGGCAACACTTGTTTGCTGGCAGTTTCAGAACCCAGGTCTCTGTATAGGTTTGCTAGATTAGGTATGAAGCCAAGAAAGTGCAAAATAAAAGAGAAAAGAACCAACCAAGCATAAAAAAAACAACGTATGTTGAAGTTACCAGCACAAGCGGGCAGTTCTTAACTCTGAGGTGCCAGGAGCTGTCACAGACAAATCACTGTGCTGGTCTGAGCCTGCAGTGTGGAAACAGGGACAGAGGACTGCTCGTGAAAACAAAACCTGTCTTATAGGACTGGAGGATGTCTAAGGAACCTGACTTTTTCGTTCCTCGGCTAGAGCTCTGAGATTCACCAATGGTGAGAATTTTGCAAATGGGACCGGTTTGTGCCCACCATGAAGGTAGCCACATTCAGACTCCAAGGAGTCTCCTGGTCTGAAGCAGTTTCTTCCACCTTCAGTTGGAATCAGCAGAGAGAGTATTCTACCTTACACACAATGATCTGCTGAAAAGGGATGGAATCTCTGGTGTGTGGTTGCAGTCAGAGAATAACCCAGTCTTTTTCCAGAATGGTCAGGGTATAGGTGACATCAGTCTTTAAAAAAGTATGAAAGAAAAAGCAAATGTAATAGCAGATTCCATAACCGCCTTGTTTCGTAATGACCAACAGACACTGTGATTGGCTTCCGTGAAAGGTGCAGATATCTAATTCTCCTCATTCAGTCACTACATTGATTCAAAGAGCAATTGATATTTTAGTCTTTGCATTTCTAATATTATAAATAAATTCCTCACAGCTGTCAGTTTCCCCCACTTTCACATGCTCTCAGCTGCTATCCATTCCACCCCAGACCAGCTGGAGTTAATCACAGCAGGAACTGACCTGACTAGGTGAAAAGAAGGCGCATGCTGAATTTGCACTCTTGACTGAGTAATGTTGGATTTTGCGCGCTGTGTCCTTTGTAGTTTAAAAAAAAAAAAAATGTCATACCTAGTTACTACACAGAGGGCTGGATAGCTATGTGGTCAGAGCACTCGCTTTCCCCCTGTCAAGTTAAGCAGCGTCAAGCGTGGTTACCAGTTGGATGGGTGACCGTTTGCGTGCCTTGGCTTCAGTACAGTCCCCCAGTTCACCCAGTTGTTAATGGGTACCTGCCCTCTTTAGGGTCAGGGAAGGTAAAGCAGCGAGGGAGAGGAGATGGGCACGCCCTCAACATGCCGGCCCCTAGAGAAGCTGAGGTCTCTGATGCCTGGCTCCCCTACGACCACCTAGGTTATGGGACACCTTTACCTTTTAGTTACTTCAGCAGTGTTAACTAACTCAGAATCAGGCCAGCAAGGGCCTGTGACCAGTGAGTGCAGGAGCAATGTCCAGGTAATGTCAGGGGCAGGGTGTGTGGGCAGATAGGAGCGCTTGCCGCTGTGGATGCCACTGTGGAGCAAGAGCTGGGAGAGAGATTCGAGATCCGCGGTTACCCCACATGTGAGTCTGCCTCCAGTGCTAGACCATTTTAGTTTATTTTTATTTTATTTTGTTCTTTTATATCGAGGATAATGGGATAAGCATATTGTGCTTTTTTACATCCAGTCCCCATGTGTATGCAGTTTTGTAAATGTCATCTGTTCCCACCAGCACACGATGGCCTACTCTTACGAAAAGAGGAATAGGATTTAACGTGTGTGCAAGATGTTCTGCGTGCATTCACACACGGGGCCTCCATGGTGTTGTTTGGTTTTACTATCAGCATTGGTTATTTTGCTGTGCTCGTTTGTATTGTATCTTTGTACACTGGGCTATTTTAACCCTCTTAGTCCCGAACCAGGATTTGCCAGGATTGAATAATTACCCCCCCCCCCCCCCCCCCCCCCCCCCCCCCCCCCCCCCCCCCCCCCCCCCCCCCCCCCCCCAATTAGTCCCAAATCAGGATTTGCTGGGTTGAATAATTACACCACCCCCACCCCTTAGTCCCGAACCAGGATTTGCCAGGATTAAATAATTACACCCCCCCCCTCCCCCCTCCTTAGTCCTGAATCAGGATTTGCCGGGATTTACACACAGTAGATTTCCATCTGCTGTGACCATCACTAATTGCTACCACATGTCAAAGCTCTATAAGGTTAGAAGGAGAAACCCTGTTGAGTCTGGAAGTAATTATAGCTGCTTGTATGTACTGAGAGGGAGGAAAAGGCCAGCGAGCATGTGTGCCTGACCTGATTTCGTGATGGAATGCGAAATCTAGGGGCAGTTTGTGTTCAGAGAATCCAAATGCAAGAGGGTTAATGTCAGGTGCTGTACAAGTCTCTTCTTACATTATATATGTTCAATTTTGTGTAGTACTATATGTCATATATTTATATTATCAGTCTTAATTAGACGGATGTTCAATTTCTTATGCTGATAGAGATTAACTTGCTCCATCTTAATTTATTGGCTGATAAAGATAGGCTTTTGTGTTCAGTTTCAAACACTGTTAGACTTTTTGTATTCACTGTCTTATGCCATTAGAGATAGATTCCATATGTTCATTTTATTTTTATTTTATACCACTTTATGTCTGTTGTTTTATGAACAGAGATAGGTTTATATGTTCAGTTTCGTACTTTGGTAGAGATAGACTTCAGTTTTTGTATGCTGACAGAGATAGACTTGATATATTTAACCCTTTGACTGCCCATATAAAGAACCAAATCCTGAATCTGCTCTGCCAAAGGATTTTTGCCCAAATGGGGTAATAATTCACCAAAAAATCTAGCATCTAAACTACCAACAATTTGATATTGACATGTGTACAACTTTTGCACAGAATTGAATTCTGCATTAAACCAAACTAATTTAAAGGCCAAGTTGGAATTTATAAACATGCCTGAATCATCCAAAAATAAACAAATAAAAATAAAAAACTGCTCCAGTCAGCCAACAAAACTGAAGAAAAAACAGACTTTCCGTCCACGCAACGGATTTCCCAACCATATATGGGTAGAGGGAATCCCACACAAGCTTTAAAATATCAATTTTTTGGAATGGAACTTAAAACGAAGTAAGAAAAATCGGGAAAATCGGTGCACGTCATATGACGTGGTAAGGCATGGGAGTGCGCTATCATTAGCAGTTATATGACGTGCTAAGGCAGTCAACGGTGTTAATTTTTTTATGCTAAAATACACTGCATGTAATAATTTTCACCATTTATGATTCAGGCACAGCAGTCTCTTCTAACAAAAACTGACAGCTTTGATAGGAACTTCTGCCATCAGATATGGCTAAATTGCTTCTGTAGTGCGTAAATGACATAATCTTCCTAGCTTATAGATAGAGTGTCATATCAACTTCTGAAATTCCCTTCACCCTGCCAAAGTGTATAACCCTGTTTGGGTCAAGTGCAAGCGCTTTGATTTTTTTTTTTGCAAGATATAGCGGTATATAAATTCCTAGTATTATTATTATTATTTTTATAATCTTCTTAGCTTATAGATAGTGTTGTGTCATGATCTTCTTAGCTTATAGTAGAGTGTTGTGTCATAATCTTCTTAGCTTATAGATAGTGTTGTGCCATAATCTTCTTAGCTTATAGATAGAGTGTTGTGCCATAATCTTCTTAGCTTATAGATAGAGTGTTGTGTCATAATATTCTTAGCTTATAGATAGAGTGTCATGTCATGATCAAATCACCATTGTGTGCTTTCTTTCTGTTTCAGTGAAATATTTTAAGTAAGTATACCTTTTTCTACTCTCTGTGTGTGTGTGTGTGTGTGTGTACGCGTGTGCGCATGTTAGTGCAAATGAATGTGTGCTTATAAGCTGAGAGAAAATGGAAGTGTAGAATGTCAACCTCTTGAGGTACGAGGAAATAAGACAGTGTGTGTGTGTGTGTGTGTGTGTGTGTGTGTGTGTGTGTGTGTGTGTGTGTGTGTTGTGTGTGTGTCTGTATGTCTGTGTGTGTGTCTGTGTGTGTGTGTGTGTGTGTGTGTTGTGTGTGTGTGTGTAAGTGTGTGTGTGTGTGTGTGTGTGTGTGTGTTTGAAGATGACTTTTCTCAAAGCTGTTTTTGTTCTCTTTTTTTTGGCAGAGACGGCAAGTTTGCTTTTGACTACAGTTCTGGCCGATCAGCAGACGAATCACTGCATTTATGAGAAAGTGAGTGGGCTGTGTGCTAGACCTTAGTTGTGTCTGTCCTGTTAGACCATTATTCTTCTTCCTGTGATTTTCTTGAATGTCGTGGTCAGAGCACTGCTTTTCCCCAAGCTAAGGTTAAGCAGCATTGAGCTGGTTACCAATTTGGATGGATGACCATTTGCGTGCCTTGGCTTCAGTACAGTACCCCAGTTCACCCAGCTGTAAATGGGTACCTGCCCTCTTTAGGATCAGGAAGGTAAAGCAGGAGGGAGAGGAGATGGGCGCCGCCTTAATATGCTGGCCTTAGAGAAGCTGAAGTCTCTGATGCCTTGTTTCCCCTACGACCGCTTAGGTTATGGGAGCACTTTAACCCCCACCTCTTTTTTTTTTTATTTAAAAACATGAATAAAGAATTTGCATGACAAACTGTGTCTAAGAGGTTTCCAAAGTTTACATCATCGTTTTCCAGCCAATCTGTTTTGAGTTACATCGTAATTGCGGTACATAATATCTGTATGTTTGTCTCTTTTTAACATCTCTGTCTTTGGTCATTGAAACCAGTGCACGCACAGCTGTCAGGATCCCCCACTTTCAGCTCCTCTCAGCCGCTAATTATCCCATCCCAACCCAGCCCAGATGTGGCCAGTTGGTGTTATTTATAGCAGGAGCTGACCACACATGGACTAGGTAAAAGGAAGGAGCATGCTAAATTTAGCACTCTTGAACAGACCCTACTGAGTGATGTTGGATTTGTGCATGTGCACACAGCGTCAGAATGTGTGAAGTCATGTGGTGCAGAAGACTGTTACAGCGTTCCTTTTGTTGCAGTCCCGACGCTCCGCCCACCACCCCCCCTCCAGAGCCAGAGTGGTCAGACATTGTGTCGGATGTCCACCACCTGACCGACTCCACCTTTGACCCCTTCATTGCCGCCAACAAGAGAACGCTGGTCATGTTTTACGCCCCCTGTGAGTCTGGATGAACCAATGCTTGTGTCATTTATTTATTTTTATCTATTTATTCTTTTATATCGAGGATAACAGAATAAGCAATCATGTGCTTTTTTTCAACCGGTCCCCGTGTGTATGCAGTTTTGTAAATATTGTCATCTGTTCCCACCGGCACACGATGGCCTACTCTTACGAAAAGCGGAACAGGATTTAACGTGTGCGCAAGATGTTCTGCGTGCGTTTGCACACGGGGCCTCGGTTTAAAGTCTCATCCGAAGGACTTTTGGGAGAGTGGAGTCAGCACTGATGTTAACTCCAGGAAGAAAAGAAAATTTCCTCGACCGGACTCGAAACCCGGGTCTTCAAATTGCCAGCGCAATGTTCTGACCACTAGGCTATCCGCCCCCCTCGGTGTGCTGTGTCGGAGATGTGTGATGTAGTATTATGTGTTTTTTTACACTACAGGAGGCAGAGATGTGTGATACAGTTGATGTGTTTTATTCTTTTATATTGTTTGTGTGTGTGTGGTGTGTGTGTGTGTGTGGTGTGTGTGTGTGTGTGTGTGTGTGCGTGCGTGCGTGCGTGGTGCGTGTGTATGTGTGTGAGTGTGTGTGGTCTGTGTGTTGTGTGTTGTGTGTGTGTTGTGTGTGTGTGCATTGTTATGTGTGTGTATATGTGTGTATGTGCATGTGTGCGCTTGTGTGTGTGTGTGCGCATGCATGCGTTTATTTATTTTTTATTAATTTTTATTTTATTCTTTTATATTGTGCATGTGTGTGTGTGTGTGTGTGTGTGCGTGCTGCATTTATTATTTTATTTTATTCTTTAATATCATGCATGTGTGTGTGCGCGCGTGCGTGTGTGTGTATTTATTATTATTATTATTCATTATGTGTGCTGCAGGGTGTGGGCACTGCAAGAAGATGAAGCCAGACTACATGGCAGCAGCCAGCAGGGTGAAGGCAGAGGTGCCGGAGCTGCACTGGCTGCAGTGGACGCCACCAAGTTCCAGGAGGTGGCCTCCAAATACGGCGTCAAAGCATACCCCACCCTCAAATATTTTGGTAAGTCATGCAGCATGCGGTGCACGCGCATACACGCACCACACCACACACACACGCACCATGCACACCACACACACACACACACACACGCACGCACGCATGCACACACATGCACTGGCTGCAGTGGACGCCACAAGTTCCAGGAGGTGGCCAGCAGATACGGCGTCAAAGCCTACCCCACCCTCAATATTTTGAGTAAGTCATGGAGCAGGTTTGAAGGTCACAGCTGTCAATTCCCCCCCTCCTCTCAGCAGCTAATTAATCCACACCATCCCAGCCTAGCTGGGGCCAGCTGGTGCTATTCATAGCAGGAACTGACCACACTTGGACTAGGTAAAAGGAAAGGGTGCACGAAATCTAGCATCTAGACTGAGTGATGTTGGATTTGTGTGCTGTGAGGTGGATTGGTGTTTGAAAGACACTGGGTTGAAGTCGGGGGCAGGACAGCTCAGTGGTCAGAGCGCTTGCTTTCCCAAGCACAGATTAAGCAGCATTGAGTGTGGTTACCGATTGGATGGTGACCGTTTGGGTGCCTTGGTTTCAGTTGCGTCCCCCAGTTCACCTAGCTGTCAATGGTACCTGCCCTCTTAAGGGTCAGGGAAGGTAAAGCAGCAGGGAGAGGAGATGGGCACCACCTCTAGACGGCTGAGGTCTGTGATCCTATTCCTCTAACCCTCATAGTTTATGGGCACTTTTACCTTTTTCTTTTATGTTGATGTTTGAAGGTATACCTGTATTTGAAAGACAAGATTTGGAACATTTGAAGGTGTCATGCAGCCTGATTTTGAAAGAAAAGAAGATTTGGAACTTTGAAAGGTGTATCAGCCTCTGACATGTTCGGTGTTTTAACATCTAGCACACGCATTTCTTTTCATAATGACAGAACCAATAGTTGTTGTTCTGTGAGCGTTCACAACACAAAGATTAAGGGCGGGCTTGTTAATTTCGTCTGGCAGAAAGCTTTGTGGTTTGCTCAAGAAGGGCTTTGCTGGCATTGATAGCTGTGCTGATGGGTGGGATACCACATCATATTTTTACTTTTATGTAAGATAGTCCTTTTTGTGAAAATTATCACTCTGAAATTTGAACTGACACCAGAACAAACAATACTGGATGAATGATTGCAGCAAATGTAAAAATTGTTTGTTGTGTACATATTCAATTGACTGGCACACATTGTTTACAGGGAGTTTTCTTTTTCTTGTCTTTTTTAAATTCATATTCTTAATACAAATTTTACTTGAGCTGTCAAAATAACACCAAAAAAACTCCAAACAAAATGGTTGATACAAGCAGACAAGTAAAGACACAACACCCAAGTGTCTGGCAGAGCAAATTTTCGGTTTATTCAAAACCACCTTCAGGCTAAAACAAAATGGTTGATAAGAAAAATACAGAAATGACATTGTGGCACCGCTTTTAAAGACCACAAGCCATATTGACAAAACACAAATAATGTTAAGCCTGGCTTGCATGGTATTTTCATTCCTCTTCATTGTGTTGTTGTTGTTTGTTTTCCAGGAATCGGTGTTTTAAATCGGACTACGAGAGCGGACGATCTTCAGCAGACTTGGTGGCATTTTTCCAAAAGAGCTCGGATAAAAAGGAAGAATTGTGACAGCTGCCTTACCAGACATTGAGTGTGTTTTGTAGTCCAATTAAATCGCTTCACCTTTACCTACCTGCCTCCTCCTGACTGGGCAAGTGCGTGTGACAATGTGTTTATAAACTGCGTTAACGATGTCTCCTTTTTGCGTGTGGACTAAAGCATGTGTTAGCGTGGGTATATCAGGGTTTTTTTGCTTTTATTAGCATGTGTGGTGTATGGGGTATCTGAGTTATCATGCATGTATGGGGGTGGTGGGGGGGGTAGGGTGGGTGTGTGAGGGAAGGGAAGGGGGGGGGTGATAGTGTGTGTGTAGGGGATTGCTGTTTAACAGTGTTTTTGGAAGATGCATAAGCCAAGAAGTGGGCACAGTGTGCCAAATACTGAACCCTGAGGCTGTTGACGTCAGCTGACCAGTGTACACTAGCAGGCCGCAGCAAACTGTAGGTGTGTTGACTTGTTCCGTTATCATGTCGTTCATTTCTCTGCTTCACCTGCACTCCACCCCTCACTTCTCTCTCTCTCTGTGTCTGTCTTCTCTCTGTTCTCTCTCTCTGTCGTCTGTCTGTCCTGTCTCTTGTCTCTCTCTTCTCTACTCTCTCTCTCTCTCTCTCTCTCTCTCTCTCTCTCTCTCTCTCTCTCTCTCTCTTCTCTGTCTAAGCCATTATCAATCAAGCAGAAAAGATAAATGAAGTTTTTTGTATTGCACGTAGTGTCACTTTTGTGACTGCTGGATAGGCAAGCACCAAACCACACATTAATTCCTCCGGTCTCTTTATTTCTTCAGCCAGTCTGCATTCTTTTCTTTTTTCTTTTCTTTTTTTTTTTCAGTCTGCATTTTCGGTACAGGATTGTATACTAAGAGCTGCCAGTCAGCGATTTTGAAAAATATCATTTCTAACTGGTTTTGTAAGTAGTAGAGGTGTATTCGTTGCAAGAGGAATTTTTTTTTAAAAAACAGGATTTAAAAGTGATATACTTTCTCTTGAAGGTTTCTGTACATTTTGAGATATTCTATCGACCACTGCCATGCTGGTTGCATGTGGTGTACATTGCAAATATATCACATAAGGATCTGAAAGTGGCATGAGGGCTACATGGCTTTGTGAACTGACTAAAAGATGTATGTACACACTGATCCTTAGTGTATTTCTCTACATCACAGAAAGCTATTGAATGTATTCCTCCAAATTAGTGTGATATTCCTCCAAATTGTGAATATATTCCTCCCAAATTTGTGAATATATTCCTCCCAAAATTAGTGAATATATTTCCCCCCATATTGGTGAATATATTCTAAATTTGTGAATATATGCCCCCCCCCCCCTCCCCCTTAAATTAGTGAATATATTCCTCCCAAATTTGCAATATATGCCCCCCAAAGTTAGTGAATATATTCCCCAAGTTTAGTGAATATATTCCCACCCAGATCATTGAATATGTTCCCCCCAAATCATAAAGTTTGTTCCCCCACCCCCACCCCTCCAAATTATTGAATATACTTCCCAAAGCAAGTTGGGGAACTGGCAGGTCCAGGACTGAGAATTGTTAGCTGTTGGTTACACAGCTCATGACAAACAACCAACCAACAAAAAAAAAACCCCTGAATTGTCGTCCTTTGATACTTTTGAATCATATATTATTCATAACATCCTTCACAACAAACCCTTGTTTATTTGGTCAATGTTTTACTTTTTAAAAATACACACAAAATAGCTAACATATATTTATAAGATATCTTTGTATTATGTACACCAGTGTGTGGGGTTTTTTTTTTCCACACACCAACAAAGAAGTTTATGAAGACATATCAATAAGTCCATGGAAACTGTGGCTTTAGTCAGTTGTATGTATGTCACTGCTGATGAGACTAGTTTGGCTTGAAGATTTCTGCTTCTTGTTTTATAAAAGCCTGCATAATGTTGGTTGCTGTTTATGAAAAGTGATAATTATAATATATGAGAAGTGTTAATTTGTTTGATGATACAGGTTGTCTGTCCATTTTGTTTATAAGAAGTTGAGCCATGTCCTGTTTTTTCATTCCATTTTCAGTGACGCGGTCACAGGGTAATGATGGTGTTAAATGATCAGGGTTTTTTTGGTTTTTTTTATTGTACTTTTTTATGTTTATATTTTGGGGGGTTGGTTGGTTGGTTTATATCGTTTCTCTCTGAATAAGGTTTAAAAAAAAAAAAACATTCTGATTTGGTGAACGCTTTTAGCCATTGGCAGGTCCTTCAGTTGGCTCTTTTTTAAAGTATCTGCTTGTTTATTAAAGACTGTTGGAGTAGTTTTTCGTAGATAAAAAAAAATTAATAAAAAAATTTTGTTAAAGAATTTCGTAGATTGAAACCATTTTAAAATCATTGGTTTATGTGAAACTGGGCTTCCCATCCAAGTTGTTGGGTTTTTTTGTTTGTTTTGTTTTTTCTCTGTAGCAAATGATATGGAATTTGTATTTTGGTATCATGGCTTGCTTGGTGGTAAGAATTTTTGTGTTTATTTTGGAGCTGGTAGGAAGGATGGGGAGTAGTGAAGGAATGGTCTTTTTTTTTTTTTTTTTTTTTTTTTTGGGGGGGGGGGAGAGTTTGTAAGGGTTGTTTTTTTACCTTTGCAAGCCATCAAAGAGTCTGAGTTAAATGTAGTGATTGTTATCTGTAAAGGTACACAGAAAGACTTACAAGTATGCATATGCAGTTCTGACTGCAAATAATTACACAAGCATGCACTTCCACTCATTCTTCATATGCACATTTGCACATGTGCACTTATACACACACAGAACAGCATATGATAAGGTTACACATGTTTCACATGTCTACCAAGCTGCTTTCAGGATATCTTTTACCTTCGTTTTTACTGCCTCTTTTTTTTCTTATTGCTTTCTGTGTCGTAATGGGTGTAATGTAGAGTATATGCGGAATATTTATGTGGATCATATGTGACGCTCCACCACGAAATGAGTCGCTTTTCACCTGACCCACTTTGCCTCTTGGAGCCATTTTAGGCAGGTGGGGGTCAAGTTGTCAATTTTAAGATTTTTATTGATTATAAAACTGTAGTCATTGTTCTACCTTGTAATGAAATATCAAGTCATAATTTTGTATCCTTTTGCTTTTAAACTGTTTTTAAAAAATACCCAAGCCCTCAGTCTGACTACCTTTTATGGTGCTAAACTTGTCCATTTCTCATTTTGTCATTTCCTGCAGTCTTATCATTTCAATTTGTATAACTTTTCATAGAATTGTTCGATTTTCAATCGGTTTTTTTGTATTGTATAGCAATTTCATTACAGGTTAATAACATGTCTATTTAATAAACTAAAAACTGACTTCTGGTGCAATGCGACTCATTCTGTGGTGGAGTGTCACATATTAGAAAAAGCTGAAGCTCCCTGTATTGTACCTATAAATGTTTTGTTTTTTCTGGGTTTTTTTTGTACTGTTGAGCCAAGATGCTGTAGTTACGTGGCCATGAGTTATTTTACAAGCGCTGTCATAATTAAGGCCGGGTGTGGAGGTGCTCTGTGTGTGTGTGTGGCAGATGGGTGGTAAACTTGGTATCATTAATTAAACAACTTCCAATCTGTTGATAATGGAATACCCCGACTTCTCAACAGGAGTTCTTCTGTGTGTTTGTCTTCCAGTTAAATCTTTGAGATTCTCCATCTGTCTGTCTGTCTGTCTGACTCTCTTTGTTTGTCTGTCTGTCTGACTCTTCTGATTGTCTGTCTGTGTCTCTCTGTTTGTTAGTTGTCTGTCTGGTGTCTGTGTGTCTCTTTCACATGTAAAATAGTACAAGCCAGTATCATTCGTACAATGCTCCAAATACATTCTCTGTCTCTGCTTCAGTGCGAGAAAACACACCACACACACACACAACACACACACACACACACAACTACACACACACATTACACACACACACACGACACACACACACATGAACTACACACACACACACACATACAAAAATGTAATAAGCATACAGAAAACAAATGCACTGTTTGAATAATCTGAATGTTTATTTCCACACCACGGGTATTATGGAATCCTACACTGCAATCATATACATAAAAAAACAGCATACCCTGTCCTCAAAACTTCAACCCAAATCATCCAAAATTGCGTATTAAGTTAAAATCTATCAACCAGTCACAACTCAGAACCCTATTCCCAAAGACTGAAAAATATATCTTGCGTAAAACTTGCTGTTGTTCAATCTTTGAGCAGTCTTTCAGATATGTATTCAACTTCTGATCTGTTCTAAAAAGGGGGGGCGGGGTGTAAAAAAAAAAACCCAGCAAAGTTTTTTTGTAAAAGAATACTCAGGAGAATAATAAAAAAAATTGTAGAAATTTTTTTTTTTTTGTGGGGGGGGGGGGGAGGGATGTGTATGGAGATGTCAACACTAAGTTGAAATAAATAATATGGAAATACTGATTAAAATGCTGATGATCTTATATCAGATCATGGGTCTGGTATGCATAATAGTATCTTACATCATTACCAGATTCTTTGAAAGAACAATGTTAACATGTATATATACTTCATTTTTTTCCAGCATGATTATTTTTTCGTTACAAAAAAATGTGACATGGACTTACAATATAAAAAAAACAATCCAATCCTTTCTACCAAAATCAACAAAAAATAAGTGCAAAATATATAGCCTGCCAACAGAACATAACGTAACCAAGAGAGGTGACAGTGGTAGTACCTCTACTGAAATAAAACAGGTCATTCCAAAACGTATAATTGGACGGAATTAAGCAGTAGAAAAAAATATATCTATCTAAAGTATGTATCATGAAAACCCCAATACAATAATAGCCCTTCTTGGAGAATGATAATAATACACACTTAAGGCCTCACCCAAAGAAAACATCTCTTTTTTTAATTTTTTTTTTTATAGATGTGATAGGTGAAAAAAAATCGCATAAATTCAATTTTAGGTTCGATTTTATATACAAACACTTAAAAACAACAGTTTTTAACAGATTCGTAACTCTTTTTCTTCTGAATAGAACTACATGAGAAAAGAGAGAGAGGAAGAAGAAGAGACAGAGAGAGAAGAGAAAAGAAAAGAGAGAGAAAAGATGAAAAGACAAGAAAAAACAGAAGAGGAGGTGGGGAGAGACAGAAATGATGCAAATAGAAGAACAGAGAGATGAAGAGAAGAGAGAGGGATGACAGAGGAGGAGGATGACGAAGAAGAGGAAAACACACAACAGAAATGATAAAGGCACAATCAGAGGAAAGAAAGAGAGAAAGACATAAAGGACGATGAGAGGGGAAAACAAAAATGATATAGGCACAATCAGAACAGAAGGAAAAAGTAAAGAGACTGTCAGATCTCTCCAGGTAAGTTTAAGCCCTCAGTGTGTGCAGGTGAGTTCAAGGGGGTGGGGTGGGGGGAGGGAAACAGGAATGGGGGGGCAGGTGTAAAAGAGCGGCGGGACAATCTCTCCTGACTGCTGGAAGACGGAAATGGTCGGCACTCTTTTCATCCCCGAGCAAAGCACAACACACAAGACACACACATCACAACACCACTCACTTTCTCCTCTCACACAACATTGTACAGAAAATATCAACCGATAAATGGCAGTAGAAGCTGTTGCCAAAAAAAAAAAAAAAAAGAATTTTGGAGCAGAAAAATCACACACATGTACACACACGCATTGGAAGCAAAGAAAAAAAAATTGTCAAAAACAGCGTTTGTTGATGAAGAAGAAGGCACACCAAAAATTGAAGCGATCAACAAATGTCAATGTTATGTTTGGAGAAATATAATTACTTCCCCTTCCCATCTCCAGCCATCTTTACCACCATCTAACCTGCCCCTTCTTGTTCAATTCTTATGCTGGAGTTTTTAAAACAATAAAACAAACAATGTGTACATAGAAATTTTAAAAATGGAAAAATCTTTTGAAGAGAAATCAAAAAGGGGAAAATCTATTTCGAGAACACTGCTACAATCTCCCTCCAGGAAGGAGTGAGAATTGTTTGAGAGGAAAAAAAATTAAAAACTGAAACACAACCTAAGCTCCATGAACATCTGTTACACAAAGGCTAAAAAATTTGTTTTACAAGCATTGATCCAGACACATCGAAATCTTCCAAATGAAAACAAAAAATAGAGGATCACCAAATTGATCTTTTATGAAGAGAGATTTTTTTATTTATCACAGAATATTTGGATAGGGATTTTTGCGGGGATTAGAAACATGACTAAAAGCAATTTTCCTATTTCCAGAAATGATTCTAAATCACGAGACTTTGGGGAAACACAGAAACAATTTGCTACGCTACAAAACATTTTTTTTCACTATGATCAAATGTAGGGAGGGGGGTAGAGTATGGAGAGAGAAGACACAAATGTGTATATATATACAAGTTATCACAGCCTTGCTTTGATCTCTGCCTGGGAGGGGGGGGGGGACTGAGGACCAAACCTGTTGTTTCAATGTGTTACCTTCTATCATCATACCTTCGTTAACCTATACATTAATCTATTTAAATTGATTTGATTGTTCAACACGGTGAGCCCATGTTTTAGGAATTCGCACTATATAAGCCTCCATTCTATTATTATTATTATTATTATTATATTATTATTACCTGGGCTGTTTGTTTTTTTTTGTTGTTGTCTTTTCAAAACGGCACCTTTCAATACTTACTTTTTCTTTCTTTCAATATTTACTAGTTCTTTTGTTTTTGTTCAAAGTTTTGTAGCCCGTTATCACAGATTTTTACTTTATTTCCTAAACAAAGGTACAACAGAAAATTAAAACTCCCTCACTGATAATTCCATGTCTTTAACAAATCATTGTTGCCCGTATTCAAAATTATATTGTCTGGTTTACAAGGCAAGGGAAGTCAAGACAAAAAGACTTGCAGTGGATATCAATCACTGAACAAGAGATTTGAACTCCCCCCTCCCCCCCTCTCCCTAGGACATATGGCAGTGTTATGTTGAGCTGAATCAGACAATAAAGAGAAAATAACGACTACCACAGATGTACACACCCTAAGTTTAACTGGAACATCACGCCAAACACACCACCCTCACACTCTCTCCTTCCACACCACCTGTCACATCACTCATCTCTCACTGTCCCACTTCCACAGCTAGCCTCCCTACTCATCATAACTGTTTAATCGTTATCCATTCCACCTCCTACTCATCATAACTGTTTACAATCTGACCTCCATTTCTCGTTTACACTGTTCCATTCCACCTCCCCTACTCATCATAAACTGTTTACAACTCTGTTATCCATTCCGACCTCCCTACTCATCATAAACTGTTTACAACTCTGTTATCCATTCCACCCTCCCTACTCATCATAAACTGTTTACAACTCGGTTTCATTCCACCCTCCCCTACTCATCATAAACTGTTTTCACTAATATCTATAGAGGTCTGTTTCTAAAGCGGTATTTCTGTAAGTCCTGAAAAAAATCCCCTAAATTGGTAAATATATTCCCCAAAATTAGTGAATATATTTCCCCATATTAGTGATATATATGCCTCCCGATTAGTGAATATACACCCCCCCCCCCAAAATGTTGTCCTAAAAAAACTAAAACAACCCAAGTCCTATTCTACAGCAGAAAAATGGCCTCCAGTATCACAGCACACAGTCACTGCCATCAAGCATCAACTCTATCTCAGACACTGTGATGGAAACTGACAGATGTTAGAATCACCCAGGCTTGAAAACAGGAGTTTTCCGTCCTTTGCACTGGCACAACTGGGTAAGCCTCTTGATGGATTTCTACCAGCCGTATTCCATGTCAACCATTTGTCAAATAAACACGCATTCCATTTTCCTCCTTCCTCTATTAAGACAGCATGTTTTTTTTTGTTAACTTTCGCAGCTAGAAAATGGATAGATTCAATGAAATGATTCTGCTCCGCAACAAACCAAGAAGCCTTGAAAAAAACAAGAGGTAAAAAATATTGTTCTTACTGTTTGCTTTTGCTGATCATTATACTTATCACCATCATCATGAGGCATCTATAACACCAGAGATCTCTACTTCTGACTTTTTTTTCTGCACACAACTTCTAATGACTGGGTTTGAAATAGTTTGGGGTTTTTTGCCCCCCTTCCCCCCTTCCAAATAAAAAATGATAAATCACAGGTTACTTAATTATCTGATTTATCAGAAACTGTTTAAATCTCTGCAACTAATTCTAAATTTGAGACTTTTCAACAACATGAAAAAACGAAACAATTCACCGAAAATTGAATCAATGCAAACATTTTATACATCAAACTATTGATTCCAAACTGACATACGTAACTAAGTTTAAAGCTAACATATCATTATGTACAAGAATTATGAAACTTTTTAAAGGTAAAAGATTACCAAAACTTCATTACAACAGACAAAAGTTTGGTTGGTGGTTTTTTTTAAAATAAAAAAGTGCTGCCCAACTACTAAAGCTACAAGTAAACAGAACTGACCTCAAAAGATGAGCCAAAATTTTTGAAGATTTTTTTTAAGTTGTTGCCAAAAAAAAGGCACCTCATCTTTTTAGTGTCTGTGTGTATTCAAAAAGCAGCAGATAGATTTCAGTTATGATTATGAAAAAAAGAAGAAAGAAAATCATCAATAAAAGTATGCGGGTGGTGGTGTGTGTGTGTGTGTGTGTGGTGTGTGTGTGTTGTGTGTGTGTGTGTGTGTGTGTGGTTGTGTGGTTGTTTTGGTGGTGTGTGTGTGTGTGTGCCTGTGTTGGGGTGTGTTGTGTGTGTGTGTGTGTGTGTGTGTGTGATGTGTGCATGATGAATGCATGTGCATGCATATGCATTTTGGGTGTGTATATTTGAGTACATGATGTGTGAAGAGAAAGAGAGAGAAAAAAAGAGAGAGTATATGCATGGTGCATGTATATTTCCATGCACACACATGCCAATGAATTCTTGCACAGCTAGCAATAACAAATTTTAACATTCGTAATAATACACAGAAATTTTCAAAATCATCAGACACTCACACACTCCCATTTTTTCCCCACTTCCAACACACACAAAACAACAGACAACAATTGAAGTCAGTGATGAAAAGAGGCCGACCCATAGTGGAAACACTCATCAACATCAGATTCACTCTACAACAACGTCCAGTACACGAAACAATACAACAGACACTATAGTCTCTCACAGTACAAACAAGTACAACAAAACTACTGAGCTTCAATACAGCTGATTCACACTATGAACAGCAATTGTGATCTGGATTGTTTTGTTGATTAAAGTCAACCTGATTCCTACATGGATATAAACATACTGTGTGAGTGTGTGTGTGTGTGTGTGTGTGTGTGCTTGTGTGTGCTTGTGTGTGTGTGTGTGTGTGTGTGTGTGTGTGTGTGTGTGTGTGTGTGTGTGTGTGTGTGTGTGTGTGTGTTGTGTGTGTGTGTGCGTGCATGCCTGCCTGCCTGTTCATCTTTGTGTTTGTGTGTGTGAGTTTGTCTATTACCATGCAATCTTAGATATGTGTATGAATGAATGTACATCTAAGTATAAGCACACACACAAAAAAGTGTATATACAATCACAAGTTCAACATTTAAAAAACAAACTTCACTCTCACAAAACCAACATACACACTCACACAGGGAGAGGGAAGGGAATGGGAGGGGGGGAGGTACACAGAACAATAGACGGTACAGGGAGGCTTGTGGAGGAACATTGGAGAGGAGGGAAGGGGAGGGGGAGGTGTAGTCAGGAAGAGAATGAAAGTATCAATAAATGCTGAATAACTCCAGCCTCTTTCTTTCCATCTGCCCGCCATTGCCTGTGTGTGATACACCTGCACACACTGAGAGTCACAGAGAGAGAGAGAGACAGAGACAGAGAGAGAGAGAGAGATAGAGACAGAGAGAGAGAGAGTGAGACAGAGAGAGAGAGAGTGTGTGTGTGTGTGTGTGTGTGTGTGTGTGTGTGTGTGTGTGTGGTGTCTGGTCTGTGTCTGTGTGTCTGTGTGTCTGTGTTTGTGTGCATGCATGCATGCGTGCCTGAGTGAGTGAGTGAGTAAATGAGTGAGTGCATACATGTGCACATACTATATGTGTGTATGTATGCTACGTTACCCACATAAACACACACAATGTCTTTTTTTTTCTTCATGAAGAAAAAGAGATATAAAGAAAAGAAGGAGAAGAAATGACAAATTCTTTGCCGTAATAAATACAGAATATCTCTCTCTCTCTCTCTCTCTCTCTATATATATATATACATCAATATTCTTTCCCTGTATTACCCTTTATTTCAAAATCTAATTCTGACCCACCACCAGCACACAACACTTATTGATGAAGAAACCCAAACCAGCAGGCAGATGACACTAAACACAACAGCTTGATTTTTCTTTCTGTTGCGTTTGCACCTTTCTAAACCTGCCAAACCAAAAATGCATACCACTAAACAATGCAATGGTAAATATGTGTCTCACTTCTTCCAACAAACTTCTTTACATTAAAAAAAAAAAAAATGCATTGGATTTAAAACAGTTTCTAAATCCATTCAGAAAAAGAATCCTTTGCCAAAAAAGGAAATAAAACAGTTTTCCCTCTTCTGTGTAGATTGCTTTAAAAAAAAAATTGAGCAAATCAATGCATATAATCCCCATTCAAAAAAGAAAAAGACTTTGAGCCAAACAAGCAAGCATGAAATGGACGGATATAAGGATCGAAAAAAATATATATATTTGCTGAAAAATAAGTCATTGATCAAACTCTTTGCGTCACAAAGAAACATATTTCCAAAAACTGTATTCTAAGGTTTGATTTTTTCATTATGTACAGAATTCCCTAAAGCTTATGTCTGCGTAAGAATTTTGTTTGCATCCAAATAAAGTCCATCACTCTTTACATATCAAAACATAGTATAAAAACGATATTTCTTAACGTAGTGAATAGCCCTCTAAAAACATGCGAGTGATCATACAATGCCTCAAATGCAGATATGTTTTTTGTTTTATACAACCCCCCCCCCCCCAACTTCCCTCACAACTTACTTTCCAACCCATACACCTCCCCTTTTCACTTCAGATATATAAACAACCACAACAACGACAAAAATCATTGATATGACTGGTCAACACCTGTGTAAAGAACTAATACAGGTAGTTAATATGGTCCAAAGATAACAACAGATGATATAAGAACTGTAACGCCCAGACTATCAAACATGCATGTCGTGAACAAGTCTTTAGCAAAAAACCAATACTGTTAGTGTCGCATGAACTGACATGTCCTTTTCAAAATGTCAATTCATGTTGAAAAAACAACAACCAAAAAATTAAATATTAAAACAACTGAAAAAAAACAATAACAAGAGTATAAAACAAGATTTTTGTGTACTGTACATGAGAAGGAAAAAATATATATATATAAAAAAGGGAAAATTCAAACCCATTTTGTGCGGTTAATCAAGGAAATCTGCAGAAACAAAACAAAAGAGTGGCACACCACTGCTTCCAACAAAAAAGCTGGGTCAGCACAGGAAAGGCACAGAATGACTCTACATGGAGCGGCCAGGATTCCATTCTCTCTCAGGAAACAACAAGATTGCAAACAATACTCTGATATGGAGGTTCAAACATAAACAAATAAATAAATAACAGAATGACTCTACATAGAGCGGCCAGATGATTCCATTCTCAGGAAACAACAAGATTGCAAAGAATACTCTGATAATATGGAGATCAAACAAAACAAATAAATAAATCACCCTCCAAAACCCATAATATACCCCCATTCCTCCCCTTTCCCCAGCCCCTAACAAACCAACAACAACAAAAAAGAAAAGAAAAAATAAAGTCATCAGTGCTTCAAAGGCCATTGTAAATATCAGCCAGTCCACGTCTTTAAGGGTAAAGATAAAGTAGAATTGACAACCCCAACAAACAAGCCAGAACAACAAAAATAACAAACACACATAAAAGAAACCAACAATTTTAAAAAATATTTTTAAAAAACTGTATTAGACATCCGAATATCAAATTGCAGAAATGAGATAAATATTAACACTAATTTCTCCTGTTTTTAAATCTTCAAATAGAGATGGTCATACATCCACTACACATGAAAAGTTTGCTTGTCTGACCACTATAACTTATGAAACGAAAACAATAAATATTCAGAAAGCTGAGTTGTCTGAACGCTACAGTCTACTAAACAAAAGCAATGACTCTTCAATGAGACTGAAGAGACATGTCCAAGGTCTTCAACAGACAAAGGTATGGTTATCAGCATCATCAGCATGCATCTCATGTATTTACTGGTCAAAAGATGTATCTTCAAATGTAAACAAGAAGAATGAGAAAAAATTCCATGAAAAAATGACCTTACCATCAATCATAAACAAGAAGCATTTCAAATCACTTAAAAACTAAACTAACAAAAAAAAAACTTTTAAAATAAAATCATACAAACTATAAAAATTCAAACAGGAATATAAAGCAATCTCTCTTCAAAGTATTCATAAATATCAATCACAGGCTGACTAAAATCTAAAAAAGCAGTAACTCCATAAAAAGATGTACATACACACAGGAAGACAGAGAGGGAGAGACAGACAGACAGAGACAAAGATGAAGAGACAAAGAGACAGATAGACAAAGACAAAAACAAAGCCCTGGACAACAAGCGAAGACTGCAGGTCTGTATGAGAATGCTCAGGAAGGCAGCAGAGCTGAAGAACTAAGGAAAGAATCAAGGCACACAGCGTGGGACTAACTGGTACACCGCCTGAACCACCTCTGTCTTCACCATCCCATAATATGTGACATTCCAACGCATGATGAGTCGTGTTGCACCTCAGGTCAATTTTTAGTTAAAAGGCTATTCAATATAAAAAACCATTGAAAATTGGACGATTCTATGAAAAGTTATTACATATTGAAATGATAGATTGTGGGAAGTGACAAAATGAGAAATTGACATGTTTTGCTTCGTAATAGGTGGTCAGAATGAGAGCTTGGGTATTTTTTAAATGCTTTTTTTTTTAAAGCAAATGGAAACAAAATTATGCCTTGATACTTCAGTTCAAAGTAGAAGAATGGCTATAGTTTTATAATCAATCAAAATATCAAAGTTGACAACCTGATCCCCACCTGCCTGAAATGGCTCCTGGCGGAAAAGTGAATCAGAGGCAATGCCACTCATTTTGTGGTGGAGCGTCCCATATATGATGCTTGACAACACAACTTCTTCATGGATAAAACCTCCCAAAACAAGTCCTGAATTTACGTGAAACATAAACTGTGAACTGTTTCTCATCGTAATATTGTGTATAATCATAATACATGATCCAAGATGAGCTTAGCTTATGTGCAGCTGAAAACTGGCAAATATTATGCACTGATTCGATGTAGTAATACATGTTTTTTTTTATATTTAAAATGTATTATGCATCATGATCATAGATTTTTGTTGTAGTTTTTGCAATTAAATACTATTATTTTCAAAAAAACAAATTCAATGTTTTACACTGGTCATCAGCTGAAGATTCTTCCACATGGCTACAGGACAGCATTTCATCTGTCACACCAACTCATTTTGCATTGAGCAATACTGCAATGGATTGCACCGATACTTGTGATCTGAACACAACCCCATGAAAGGGTGTTTCATTATTCTCTTTCTCTCTCATTAAACTTACCTTCTTCCCCATTTGAAAAACTTGTCCAAAAATAACTTCCTGTGACAACGATGATTTTCTCCACCCAAACAATGTCTGAAATATACATATTCTATCCATTGCTTAGTTTCTTCTTCATTTGCTATGACATCCGATAAAGTTATTTTTCATAAGTAATGAATAAAACAAACAAATTGTCTAAACGTTGAACACAAGAGATGACCACTTCATTTATAACGCTGTAAAAAATCTTCAACAACTGGATTGCTGGAATGCTGGGCATTTTCTAAGGAAGTTATGACAAAAACCAAACAAAAATACTTAAGATTGTAGAACATCTAAGAGGATATAGTTCCACTTCCCCACCTTTGGAAGGGTGATTTCTGTGCGCTGTTTGATCATCTGGATTGCTGTATCAAGTCACGATTCTTCACTGTAGTGGTGTGCAATATCAGGAACAATATGAAGCAGTATATAGCTAGTAATGTTAAGTGTAGCAGAAAAAAATATCAGATCCTTAATGCCTCTACAGTGTTTATGTCATGGTACATTACGATGCAGAAACCTGGGTTGATTGTGCCTTTCAAATACTGATAACAGAAACAAAAACATGAAAATACACTGACATGGAAATGACTTCAGTAAATCAGAATATTATAAATCCAAACAACTAAACAACAGATTCACTTGTGTATCTCATTTTTTGTACAGTATATCAATAACAGATGTAAACCCCAACAACAACAAAACAGCAACCAGACTTTGGAAACACAAAACAGCAAACCCTAAAAAGAGATCCTTTTGCGTAACTGAAAATTTCTACAGAATCACAACAGAGTAAAATTATTGTATTAAAAATAAAAAATCTCAGCTTTTCAAAAGAAGCAACAATAAGAAGTCGATAAGTTCATGTAATCTCAGAAGTTCTCATAAATGAGAAGAAACAGTAATCTCTTGCCATTTTTTTTTTTATCCTCTGAACAGAGATTTGTCCATGCAATGACAAGTTTGTCTTCATTTTTTTTCTCTTCTTCTCTTCCATTTTGCGTATGACCACATACACTGTAGAAACTCTGCATCATACAGAATCACACAGCTGACCATTTTACACACTTCATCTGAAGATGTTTCAGTGGGTCAAACTCCGAGTTATCAATATCCTCGCTTTCCATCTCTCTTCACTAAAGTACAGACAAGTATACCTTCAATAATGGAAAAACAGATCAACACAGATAATATAACTTTAACAAACTATGAACTTGAAACGAGGTGTGAATTTGATGTCAGAGACAGATCCCAACTTTTCCTTCAGAATCAAAGACTGGAAAACTTGCAGTTTCTCAACAAAGACTTGATTAACACAAAATACCTAAACATCACAATAAATCTGAACAAAACTAAACAAAGCAAAAAACAAAACCCCAAAAAACAATGAAAAGAAAAAAAGAATAAAAAATAAGCATTACAAAACTGGAATGTCCGTTCATGAAAAAACGCTTATCACAACTTTTGTTTTCTCCAGAACAAATAAGAAATGGACGAATTTATCACCTGAAGAAGAAAAACAAAAACAATGGGCAGAGTAACAAAACAAACACCAAGTCAACAACCCCCAGGTTTACAAAACAACACAAAGAGAGGACTTCTTTTTCTCGCGGGAAAGAGAAGCGGACGACAACTGACGTCGAGGTTTGGGTTGGGAGTGCCAGGTTTACTGGTGTTTTTCCCCTCATTGTCTGAAGAGTCGGCCTTTTTCTCGGACTTCTTACTCTTCTTCTTCTCCTCGTCATCGCTTGATGATGATGATGATGACGAACTTGAGGAGGAGTCACCATCTGTTGACATACAGAATATGAAAAGTGTTTTTTGTTGTTGTTGTTGTTTATTAACGAGAATAGCTGATATGCACAGAGAGAAAGAGAGAGAGGCAGAAAGACAGACACAGAGAGAGACAGAGACAGACAGACAGACAGACAGACACACACACACACACACACACAGATACAGACAGAGAGAGAGAGACAGAGAGAGAGAGAGAGAGAGAGAGAGAGAGAGAGAGAGAGAGAGAGAGAGAGAGAGAGAGAGAGAGAGAGAGAGAGAGAGATAGAGAGAGAGAGAATGTGTGTCTATGTGTGTATGTGTGTGCATGCATGCATGCGTGCATGTATACATACGTGCGTGTCTCTGCATGTGTATGTGAGTGCGCATGCCTGGCAAACAAGTGAGCATGAGGGTGGGTATGCATAACTGCATATTTGCGCATGTTTGTGTGTTTAACTTCACATACATGCATACCTGTACATCCACAAGCTTGTCTGCACAATGCACACAGCATACATAAAGTTTAAAGGTAGAGGTGTCTCATAACCTATGTGGTCTTTGGAGAGCAAGATGTCAGAGACCTCACCTTATCCAGGGGCCAGCATATTGAGGGCGGCACCCATCTCCTCTCCCTTGCTGCTTTACCTTCCCTGACACTAAAGAGGGTAGGTACCCATTTACAGCTGGGTGGACTGGGAGACTGTATTAAAGTCAAGGCATGCACATGGTCACCCATTCATTTAGTAACCATGCTCGATGCTGCTCACCCTTAGCTTGGGGAAAGCATGTACTCTGACTGATGAATTCCGGTATAGCATACATATTACATGACGAAGATGCTTTCATTTTCTGTACAGACGATGGTAAAATGTCGTGTGCCATCATATACATATATCCCTTAACAGCGTCGCACATCAATTTACAACAAAATTCCCTAAAACGGGGCCTCCATAGTGGCTTGATCCTTGCTTGTCAGATCATGATTATGATGCTCTAACCACTAGAAACCCCCCCCCCCCCCCCCGATTCCTTTACCCATCAGAGCAGATTACATTGTTAAACTAAAAGAGTCGTCATCAAAGTTCATACAAAAAAACTGTCCCTGAACATGAACCGACAAAGAGTAATGCAAAGTTGATGCCTCAGAACCAGCTGAGTTACTGACTACTACAGTACATGAAAGAGGAGGTGAGGAAAGCAACAAAATATACTGTAAATACAACGACATGTCTAAACCATAAGTGTCGTCTGCATCATAGAATAAGCAAGCAAAGTATATTACTACAATACAGTTTAAAAAAGCCTTTTTACAGGGGGGGGGGTCTGTTAAGGAGTAGCAAACACCAGGCTTTGGTATGATACACTTTGGTACAGGTGTCCCAAAACCTGTGCGGTCATTGGGAAGCAAGGTATCAAGAGGCCATTCTGAGGTGCAGCCCAATCTTCTCTTCTCTCTCTCTCTCTTACTTGCTTTCCCAAAGTGGGCAGGTACCCATTTACAGAGGGTGAACTGAGGGACTGTGCTAAGGCAAAGGCACAGAAATGGTCACCCATCCATGAAGCACCATACTCAACTACAGCTTAAACCTACCTTGGGAGAAAGATGTTCTGACCACTGAACTATCCCTCCTCTGGTGAACGGAATTAAACACTGCTTTATTCAGAACTTGCCAAAGAATAGATTGTGTGATAACACGTCTGTCCAAGAAGCTATAAAATCTCATTCAACCAGTTGCTCACAGACCATATTTCAGGGGGAAAACTGACCCTATTCCAACAGTTCTTGATCTGGAAAATGTTGTCAATTACCACCTCTAAATGAAGACAAAATATTAAGAAGCAGGAACATTTTGGATATTAGCGCAGACAAAAAGAACATGTCTCTCTACAGAGTGTACAAGATCTGAGAGCCAAAAATTTGGCTTGTGGACAAATTCTGCAGAAAAATACACTCATAAGTTTTGTGACAGATGGTCATTGATTACTTCCCATGCGAGCAGAGACCTGGCCAGCATTGTGTTACTAAACTGGGAAACGCCAGCGAATTGTGCAACACTCAGTTTCCTTGGGTGGTGGTTTAGACCTATCCATTGCATACACTTCACCTATACGGTGAATTGCAGAATTTATGCAGCCTAGTTTTATGAGGCCACATCCTCAATGTTCTGATCGTGCAGTGAAATGTTGAATTCATGCAGCCTAACTTTAATGAGGACACATCCTTGCTGTTCTGATCGTGCTTCATACCTGAGAAGTTAAACGGAGTTGTGGCGGATAATATATCTCCACTCTGTTGCGAGGTTACATCTCTAAGTTTACATCCTCAGGAAAAAAGGATAAGGCACTTTGCTAGAAACTCATCTTCCAAGACTGCATATTAGTTTACAAGCAGAGAAATCTGATCACAAGGAATGTTTACATATTCAAAACTGAAACACTTCACAGGTTAAGTTACAAAAATCCGGGCATGCTGCTTACATTTGTCTACACACCGTTAAAACACCCAAGTCCTGCAGTTTTCACTAGTTTTACATTCTTCACAAATCTCTATGTTCTTCAGGAACAATAACAATAAAAAAAATATCACCAAAAATGGCGAGTACGAGCACGGCAAACAATGCAGGTAAACGAATTAGGCGTAACACTGTTATCGGTGGGAGGAGGGAAGGCGAACAGCACAGCCACGGACCAACTTCTCTTACAGAGTTTACGTTAAGACTTCCTTCTGCGGCAACACAGAGGGAGAGGGGAGACCACCCCCATGCCGATGACTGAATGTCATCAGCGGTAAAGACGGTAGGGGACTGGAGTGACAGTCACTGTCTGTGTCTGTGTCTTCATCCTCCTCATCTGAGGCACACAGCACGAAATTTCAACGGATACAAAATTATTTTATCATGAATAAGTGAAGATTTTTTTTTTTTTAAAAGGTACCAGTTTCGGTACATATACAAAGTAACTTCTCATCATGAAGATCTCACCTTACAATATTTGTGATCAGTAAAGGGACTGTATTTCTCCACTTTTTCACCATCAAATTAGAAACCATTATTACCTTAACCTGTAAATATAACCACCAATGCATTTGTATTGTGTTCCAGACCACTTTAACTAAGTTACAGCAGACTTCTCTGCATTAAATTCAGGTTTCTCTCCCGGGAAAACACAATGGCACAAAAGCAGCACCACTTTTTCTTTTGTTTGTAGCTTTTCCTGACTGCATCTGTGTATGTTTTACAAAAAAACTGAGCTCCTTCTAAAGAATCTTGCCATGGGGGCAAACACTCATACTTCCATGGGAATTTTTTTTTTATGCTCGCTGAATCAAAGATGAAGTCTACCTTCAGCCTGAGTTAGGTTTTGGGTTGCTTTTTTTAAATCAGATTTTCAGTTTTCCATTGTGCAACTAGGGAGTAATAAAATCACAGCCATAAGCCAAGGAGCACTGAAGTGGGAATCTTTGCTTTTCTTTGTTTTTTATTGATGGACAGAGTTAAGCATGCATCCTCTCTCCTCCATTCTCTTACTCTCTCTCTCTCTCTCCTCTCTCTCTCTCTCTCTGAGGATTTTGTGGGGGTTTTTGTTTGTTTTGGGGGGATTTTTTTGGGGGGGGATGTCTTTGGGAGGGAGGGGGGTGCTATTCCCTAATCAGGGCAAGGGCTGGATGAAAAAAAGTATGTGAATGTTTACTCTGTTACCCTTGGTAAATAAAGATTATTCATTCTTCTCTCTCTCTCTCTCTCTCTCTCTCTCTCTCTCTCTCTCTCTCTCTCTCTCTCTCTCTCTCTCTCTCATTTTGCTTTTTAGTTAGATAGATGGCTGGATGAAAAAAAGCAAATTCATTGCTTACTCAATGTACCATCTGGAAATAAAATTTTGATTTGATTTAATTTGATTTGATCTCTCTCTCTCTCTCTCTCTGTCTGTCTGTCTCTCTGTCTGTCTGTCTGTCTGTCTGTCTGTCTGTCTGTCTGTCTGTCTGTCTGTCTGTCTCTCTCTCTCCTCTCTCTCTCTCTCTCTCTCCATCTCTCCCTCTCTCCTTCTAAGTGAGTGAGTGAGTGAGCGATGATGAAGAAGGCGGAAGGAATGACACGTACCAACATCTCTCTCTCTCTCTTTCTCTAGTTCTACGTCTTTTCCTTGCTCTGCCAGCCCAAGAGAGTAAGTGAGTGATGACGAGGAAGGCAGAAGGAAGGAAGGAATGACACGTACCAACATTTACCTTTCTCCTGAGGGATCATCTGGATGCACTTCTGGGCAGCGTCCTCGCTGCTGGCGTGGTAGATGTCGGAGATGAGCTGGGTCCTCAGCCGCTTCTTCTTGTGCTCTGTGGCCACCTCCAACATCTGCCGCATGTGCCGCTGAAACAGGGGTCAGTTTGGGGCATGTGTATTCCGTGTTCAGAGCGGTTTTGTTTGTTCTGTTTGTTTTGTCACTAAGAGCGGTTTTGTTTGTTCAGTTTAGTTTCCGTCACTAAGACGGTTTTGTTTGTTCAGTTTATTTCGTCACCTAAGAAAGCGGTTTTGTTTGTTCATTTAGTTGCTATCAATCATAAGAGTGGTTTTGTTTGTTGCAATTTTTGTATACATTTTGATTGGTTGGTATATTCTATTTGTCTGTGTGTCTATTTTCTTTTTCTCCTTTCTTTCTTTCATTCATTCATTCGGTTTCCTTTTCTTTTCTGTGTATTTGTGAAGGGGTTTGTTTGTTCGTTTGTTTTTGTTGTTTGTGTTCAAAGTGTGGTTTTGTTTGCTGCAAATATTTGTATAAATTTTGATTGGTTGGTATATTCTATTTGTGTCTTTATTTCTTTTTCTCCTTTCTTTCTTTCATTCATTCAGTTTCCTTTTCGTTTCTTTCGTCCATCTTTTCTTTCATTAGTAGAATCATTCATTCAATCGTCTATTTTTTGGGCCAATTATTTATTTCATTCATTTATCTTATTTGTGTGTGTTTTTCATCTCTTGATTTATTTTTTGCCAGTCGATCATCTTGTTTTTTTTCGTTCCTCATCTAGAGCCCTGAGGTTGTTCATCAGTGGCGAAGATTTTGCCACCACTTGTCCACCATGAAGGCAGCCACATTCTGACTGCAGCGATGGTGTCTAAAATGACATCAGCGTTCTTACATTTGAATGGGTTCGATTCCCGCACGAGGAGATTTTTCTCCTGAGTTAACATCAGTTGCTGACTCCACTCTCCCCAAAATCCTTCAGATGAGACTGTAAACCAAGGCCCCATGTGCGAAATGCACGAGAACATCTTGCGCCTACGTTAAATCCTGTTCCGCTTTTTGTAAGAGTAGGCATCGTGTGCTGGTGGGAACAGATGACATTATATAAAACTGCATACACATGGGGACTGAATGTAAAAAAGCACAAGAGTGCTTATTCATTATCACTGATATAAAAAGAATAAATAAATAAATAAGACTCTGTCATCTCTTCCTACTGGTGTGTGCAATGGACTGCTCTTCCAAAAAGGTAGAACAGGTTTTAACATGTGCGTAAGACGTTATCTGCGCGTTTGCACACAGGACCTCGGTTTGCAGTCTCATCCAAAGAACTTTTGGGGGAAGTGGAGTCAGTACTGATGTTAACTCCAAGGAAAAAATCCCCTTTGAACGGGTGTTTTGGTGGCAGTTTAAACCTAGGGTCAATCCCAGGCCTTCAGATTGCCAGCACAACACTCTAACCACCAGACCATCCCCACATCCCCGCCCCAACCCCCACCCCCCTCCACCCCCCCAAGTCAGGTTGAGTGATGACTTTCAGTTATTTATTGATTTCTTTCTTTCTCTCTTTCTTTCTTTCTTCATTCATTCATTCATTCATTCATTCATTCATTCATTCATTCATTCATTTATTCATTCATTCATTCATTCATTCCTACTTTCATATCGAGGATAATGGAATAAGCACTCATGCACTTTTTTTTTACATCAAATCTTCGTGTGTATGCAGTTTTGTAAAATTCTGTCACCATTTATGAGTCAAACAGCCCATTTGTTCAGACAACATATGAGCAACAAACTTCATGCTCTAAACTGCCATAAACTTTTGGCACGAGAAAATGGCAGAGGGTGTTGATGACGATCACACTCTCCCCAAAAGTCTTTTGGATTAGGCTGTAAACCGAGGCCCTGTGTGTGAATGCACACAGAACATCTTGCACAGAACATCAAATTCTGTTCCGCTTTTCATAAGAGTAGGCCATTGTGTGCCAGTGGGAACAGAATACAATATTTCCACAACTGCATACACACGAGGACTGGATGAAAAAAAAGCACACGAGTGCTTATCCCATTATCCTCGATATAAAAGAATAAAATAAAATTTAAAAAATTAACATAAATTAATAAAAGTACCAGTTTGGCATCCATTTTCTCCTGTCGTTTCCTAAGCATGCCAGCTTCCATCATGTATTTCATCTTCTCTGCGTCAAAACTCTGCACACACATCATGAAACAGACACGTTTAGTGTGTGTGTGTGTGTGTGTGTGTGTGTGTGTGTGTGTGTGTGTGTGTGTGTGTGTGTGTGTGTGTGTTAGTGTGTTAGTGTGTTAGTGTGTGTGTTAGTGTGTTAGTGTGTGTGTGTGTGTGTGTGTGTGTGTGTGTGTGTGTGTGTGTGTGTGTGTGTGTGTGTGTGTGTGAGTGTGTGTGTGTTAGTGTGTGTGTGTGTGTGTGTTAGTGTGTTAGTGTGTTATTGTGTTATTGTGTTAGTGTGTGTGTGTGTGTGTGTGTGTGTGTGTGTGTGTGTGTGTGTGTCTGTGTGTGTGTCTGTGTGTGTGTCTGTGTGTCTGTGTGTCTGTGTGTCTGTGTGTGTCTGTGTGCGTTAGTGTGTTAGTGTGTGTGTGTGTGTGTTGTGTGCGTGCATGCATGCGTGCGTATGTATGTGCGTGTGTTTGTAACCGTGCACATGCATACATGCATGTGTATGTCCTCAAAGCATAATAGCCACATGAATTTAAAGCAATGCACACAGCAACAAAAATTGTTTGGTTTTGTTTTTGTTTTTTTACACAACTATTCTCTACAGCTGACCCCAATGAAATCCTTCAAGGAAAAAGAAGAGAGAGAGAGAACACTGAACACTGAAACACTGAAATCGTTTAATGTACATTGGCCATGGACCACAATACATTTCAAAGAGAGAGAGAGAGAGAGAGAGAGAGAGAGAGAGAGAAGAGAGAGAGAGAGGAGAGAGAGAGAGAGAGAGAGAAGAGAGAGAAGTACCACTAAAAACCAATGTTACCATCCCACCCACCCTCACCCCACTCCATCCCACCCTCACCCCACTCCATCCCACCCTCACCCCACTCCATCCCACCCTCACCCCACTCCACCCCACCCTCACCCCACTCCACCCCACCCCACTCCATCCCACCCTACCCCACTCCATCCCACCCACCCCACCCTCTCCCCACTCCACCCCACCCCCCTCCATCCCACCCTCACCCCACTCCATCCCACCCTCATCCCACCCTCACCCCACTCCATCCCACCCACCCCACCCTCTCTCCACTCCACCCCACCCTCACCCCACTCCACCCCACCCCCCTCCATCCCACCCTCACCCCACTCCATCCCACCCACCCCACCCTCTCCCCACTCCACCCCACCCCCCTCCATCCCACCCTCACCCCACTCCATCCCACCCTCATCCCACCCTCACCCCACTCCATCCCACCCACCCCACCCTCTCCCCACTCCACCCCACCCTCACCCCCCTCCATCCCACCCTCACCCCCCTCCATCCCACCCTCACCCCCCTCCATCCCACCCTCACCTCACCCCCCCCTCACCCCCTCCATCCCACCCTCACCCTACCCACTCCACCACCCCCTCACCTCACCCCCCCTCACCCCATTCCACCCCCCCCCTCACCCCACTCCCCCCCCCCCCTTTTCCCTCCCGGGATGGTGGCTGACCTTGACATTGGTGTTGGCGACAGAGGCCTCCCCTTTGGTTCTGGAGTTGGTGAGGTTGGCCAGACGCGTGTTGACCGAGCGCTTCTCCTTCGGGGCCTTCTGCTTCCCCCAGATCTGGATCATGATGGCGCTCTCTGTCAGGTAATCCAGGGCCTGCACACACACCACAGGTCTGCGTGTTAGTGTTCTTGTTAGTGCTCTTGTTGTTGGTGGTTTTGTTGTTGTTAGTATTATCATTATTATAATCCTTATCAGTATTACTGTTATTACTGTTATTGTGTATCACGATGGCGCTCTCCATCAGGTAATCCTATGCCTGCACATATCACAGGTCTGCGTGTTAGTGTTGCTGTTGGTGTTATTGTTGTTGTTATTATCATGATTATTATTATCAGTATTACTATTATTGTGGATCATGATGGCGCTCTCTGTCAGGTAATCCAACGCCTGCACACACACACCACAGGTCTGCGTGTTAGTGTTGCTGTTGGTTTTGTTGTTAGTGTTGTTGTTGCTATGATTATTATCATCATTGTTATCAGTTTTATTGTTATTGTGGATCATGATGGCGCTCTCCGTCAGGTAATCCAACGCCTGCACACACACCACAGGTCTGCGTGTTAGTGTTGCTGTTAGTGTTGTTGTTAGTGTTGTTGTTGCTATGATTATTATCATCATTGTTATCAGTTTTATTGTTATTGTGGATCATGATGGCGCTCTCCGTCAGGTAATCCAACGCCTGCACACACCACAGGTCTGCGTGTTAGTGTTGCTGCTAGTGTTGTTGTTGTTGCTGTTGTTGTTATCGTTAGAATGAATATTATTATCATTATCATCAGTATTACAATTATTGTGGATCATGATGGCGCTCTCCGTCAAGTAATCCAATGCCTGCACACAGCACAGGTCTGCGTGTTAGTGTTGCTGTTGGCTTTGTTGTTGTTATTATGATTATGATTATTATTATCATTATTATTATTATTATCCGTATTACTGTTATTACTGTTATTGTGGATTGTGATGGTGCACTCCATCAGGTAATCCAACTCCTGCACACACCACAGGTCTGCGTGTTAGTGTTGTTGTTAGTGTTGTTGTTGCTGTTTTTATTGTTATCATTATTATGGTATTGTTATGATTATTATCAGTATTACAATTATTGTGGATCATGATGGCGCTCTCCGTCAGGTAATCCAGTGCCTGCACACAGCACAGGTCTGCGTGTTAGTGTTGCTGTTGGTGTTCTTGTTGTTGTTATTATTATGATTATGTTTATGATTATTATCAGTATTACTACTAATGTGGATCATGATGACGCTATCCATCAGGTAATCCAATGCCTGTACACACCACAGGTCTGCGTGTTAGTGCTCCAGTTAGTGTTGTTGTTGTTATTATCATGATTATCATTATGATCGTTATTATCAGTATTACTGTTATTGTGAATCATGATGGCGCTCTCCGTCAGGTAACCCAACACCTACACACACCACAGGTCTGCGTGTTAGTGCTGCTGCTAGTGTTGTTGTTATTGTTGTTATCATGATTATGATCATTATTATCAGTATTACTATTATTGTGGATCATAATGGCGTTCTCCGTCACATAATCCAACGCCTGCACCATAGGTCTGCTTCATGTTAGTGTTGCTGTTAATGTTGATCTTGTTATTAAAATTATTATTAGTGAGAGATATATATCAACAACCAAACCAAAAACCCAGACTTACCGCATCATCGACGGTGCCCACGGTGCAGCATTTCTGGAAGTTGAAGTCGGGGTTGCTGGTGTTTTTGATGGCAGTGGTCTGGTTGTAGGTGTTCTCCAGATATACCTGGAACTTGGCGTACACATCCTGCACAGCGGGCAATTACACACCAGTACTTGATAGGTGATGTTGCGGTGTGGTGTGTTGTGGTGTGGTGTTGTGTTGTTGTGTTGTGTTGGGTTGTGGTGTGGTGTGTGTGGGTGTGGTGTGGTGTGGTGTGGTGTGGTGTGGTGTGGTGTGGTGTGGTGTGGTGTGGTGTGGTGTGGTGTGGTGTGGTGTGGTGTGGTGTGGTGTGGTGTGGTGTGGCGTGGTGTTGTGTTGTGTTGGGTTGTGGTGTGTTGTGGTGTGTTGTGTTGTGGTGTGTTGTGTTGGGTTGTAATGGACTGCGTTGTGTTTTGTATTCTATTGTGTTGTGTTTTGGTGTGCTGTGGTGTTGTGTAATGTTGCATTGTATTGTGTTATGTTGCGTTGTAATGTAGTGTGTTGTGTTCTGTTGTGTTGTATTGCATTATGTTCTATTATGCTGTGTTGTATCACATTCTATTGTATTGCGTTGTATTCTTTTGCACTGTATTGTGTTGTGTTGTATTGCATTTTGTACTGTATTGTGTTGTGTTGTAATGTGTTGTACTGTATAGTACTGTGTTGTGTTGTGTTGTGTTGTGTTGTACTGTATTGTACTTTACTGTACTGTATTGTACTGTATTGTGTTGTATTGTGTTGTATTGTGTTGTATTGTGTTGTATTGTACTGCATTGTACTGTATTGTAGGTGTCATCCACACTTTACACTCTGGATCACTCATCCCCTTCTGGTGAAAGTACACACACACTGGATGAGAAGTTTGTGTTGTAATGTATGACTCTAAGTACCTCACTTTTAAAGGTAAAAGGTAAAGGTGTCCTATAACCTATATGGTCATTAGGGAGCAAGGCATCAGAGACCTCAGCTTCTCTAGGGGCCAGCATATTGAGGATGGTGCCCATCTCCTCTCCCTCGCTGCTTTACCTTCCCTGACCCTAAAGAGGGCAGGTAGGTGTCCATTTACGGCTGGGTGAACTGGGGGACTGTACTGAAGCCAAGTTCATATCTCACATACAGGCAACCATAATTGTTTTTTTTCACTCCTTTAAAGAAGAATGCAGGTTGTTACATAAGTTGCTGTCTGAGCATTCAACAACGACAACAATGATAAGTTTTGTGTCCCTCTGTTGCTGCTGCATGAAATAGTACGGGAGAAATTAACAGAAAAGATACTGGACTTGTTCACTCTTTCTAACCAAACAAAGAGCAGTTCAAAGCAGACTTACAGTAAACCTGTTAGGAAGGCCTCGGGCGCTGACGATTTTCACCACAAAGTAGATGTTCTTGCCTCGCAGCTGTTCAGGGTCTTCGACAAACTGATCGTCTTCATCAGTGTACTCCTTGCCTTTCTCGTCACAGGGAATGATTTCCACCTGCATCATCACAGAGAGAGAGAGAGGCTTGTTTATTACATTTGGTGGCATTTTTTCAATATGTTGTGTTACATATGATTTTTGAAGTAGGAACAGTCAGAATTTACATGTGATTTGTGTATGTGTGTGTGTGTGTTTGTGCCTCTGGCCTGATAGAGCTTCGACATAATATGGTAGCAATTGGTGAAGGTTATTGCTTGATGGAAAACTTCTGTGTGAAAATCCCAGCTAATCCTGGGTCAGGATTTAGGGGAGGGAATTTTTAATCCCGGCAAATCCTGGGTCAGGATTCAGGGGAGGGAATTCTTAATCCCAGCAAATCCTGGGTCCGGATTCAGGGGGTGGGAATTTTTAATGCCGGCAAATCCTGGATCGGGATTCAGGGGAGGGAATTTTTAATCCCGGGGAAAATCCTGGATCAGGACTAAGAGGGTTAAATAAGAACGTAGGGATACTCACGTTGAGAAGCCCCACTTCCTTGCCGCCGAAGTTGGTGATCTCCAGCTGTTCCTTCATCTCGATCATGTAGGCCAGCGACTTGAGCCACACCTTCACGCTGCCAATGTGGAACTCCGCCTCGTAGTCGTCCACAAAAGGGTCCTTTCTCCTGAAACAGTTGGGTTTTTTTTTTAATTTTTAAAAAATTTAAGAAAACATTATGCTTGTGCAAAACCTATATTTGTGATGGGGCGGTAATTAGATTACTCCCCATGCGATCGGAACTGCCAATCGCAGCGTCGTGGATCTAAATTTAGATCCACACCTGTGAGTGAATTGTGCGATGTTCTGTATCGTTGGGGGTGGTTGAAAACCGACCGTTGCATGCTCTTTGCCCGAAGCGGTAAAATGTAGTATTTATGCAGCCTCTTTTTTAGAGGCCACATTCCCACTGTCTGACCGTGCTGTCATTGCCGAGAAGTTGTACAGAGTTGCGGCAGATCAAATATCTGCACTCTGTTACAATTTATCAAAAGTCTTATGTTGACCACTCAAGTGGCATGGAGAGGAGGGATCTGCTGCATGGGTAACAGCTTGCCCTCCATACTTACTTACCCAGGCTTTGCGCTCTAAAGACTAGAGCTTTATAGCCTCATCCGAAGGACTTTTGGAGAGAGTGGAGTCAGCACTGATGTTAACTCCAGGGGAAAAATACCCTCGAATGGGAATCGAACTCGGGTCGTCAAACTGCGAGCGCAATGTTCTGACCACTAGGCTATCCCAACATCACCTACTAAGCCCCCTACTGATGACAGTATCAGCATAGTCAAGCAGCCAGACTGAGTGAGACGTCCACCCGGGGTGGTGACCACCACATCCTTCCAACAACCTTCTCTCGTGACCCTTTGACCCTTTGACACAAACTCATTACAAGCACACAGGTGTATGGGGAAAATTGAAAATGAGATCACCACGAGACTGGAGCCACCATATCTGAAGCAATTTTCTTCTGTTGCATGATGATCAGTGGTGAAGAGGATGATGTTATGATGCTGCTATGAGAGCACTTATGCTCTGAAACTATGTGACAGGATTGTACTCTAGCACTTCCTATTATAATTCCTTGCACGGCATCGATCAAGCCAGAGAGATACAGACACCTGCAATGTTGATCAGGTAATTTGAGCAACACTCACATCCATAAAGTGGATGAAGCTCAACTGTGCAGTCCTAGTCTTCCCACTGAGCCCACAACACACTCACTCTGGGTAGGAGCCGACCAGAGTCTAAAAAAAATCCCTGTGATTCTTATGGGATTTGAACATGAGACCTTTCAGTCTCTAAGCCAGGGCGCTAACCAAGGCAGCTGTTTTGCTGACCAGTACTCACAGTGGGCAGGTCCCATTCCTCGCCTTCCTGAAAGTTGTCGTACATTTCCTGCATCACGTATTTCCGGTTCAGGAACTTCTGTCGGGACCAGATCCACTCGTGCTTGGTTTCCAGGTGGGTGACACGTACCATCACCTGGAACACACACGTTTATTTTGTTGTGTCAATAAGTCCATGTGACCATTATGGCAATAAATAATTTCTGATTCACAACATTCTCCTGACCAGTCTCCAGACACACAATCTGCCAGCAACTACAATACACGCATTTTGCTGGTAAGGTGTATAAAGGTGGTGGTAAAGGTGTTCCCATAACCTACGCGGTCGTAGGGGAGCGAGGCATCAGAGACCTCAGCTTCCCAAATCAGAGCTGCAGCTGAAGAACAAACATTCCTTCCACTGTGTCAATCGATCAATTCTCACTCCTCTGAATATGGGGAAAAAAAGTGTGAATGGTCTTGGTTTGTTTGTTTTGGAAGGGGGGGGGGGGGGGGGGGGGGGGTTGAAAGGGGGGCAGAGGGGGACAGAATTGAACCTCGGCTAGAGCTTTAAGTTAACAACAGATCACAGTGCACAAATTCAACATTACTCAGTCCAGAGAGCTAAATTTAGCATACAACTTCCTTTTACCTAGTCCAATGTGTAGCACCAGCTGGCCTCATCTAGGATGGGAGGGGATTTATTTATTTATTCAATCCTTTATATGGAGGATAATGGAATAAGCATTCATATGCTTTTTTACATTCAGTCCCCGTGTGTATGCAGTTTTGTAAGTGTCATCTGTTCCCACCGGCACACGATGGCCTATTCTTATGAAAAGCGATGAAATAATTAGCCGCTTGAGGAGCTGAAAGTAGGGGAAAACTGACTGCTGTGACGGTGTTGCCTACCTCCGTGCGACCTTTGAGCTCCCCTCTGGCCTCAGGGGAGACCACCATCAGGTCAAAGCGCATCTTCTTGTCCAGATCCTCCGAGATGGAGTTGGCCTGTTCCACGGCTGGCATCAGTTCCATGATGTCCTCTTGCAGCAACGTTTCGTCTGAACACCACACACACACACACACACACACATGCACACATGCATGCACGCACGCACACACCATACACGCATGCATGCGTGCATGCACGCACACACACACACACACACACACACACACACACACACACACACACACACACACACAACACACACATAAAATTTGGCATAACATTGGATTGCATTTCTTTTTATACAAAAATTGAATCACATTTTACTCTTTTATTTAAGGATAATGGAATAAGAACTCGCATGCTTTTTCTTTTTACCTCCAGTCCCAGTGTGTATGCAGTTATATGAAATTCATCAACCATGCCCATCTGGACACAATGGCCTACTCCTATAAAAGAGGAACAGGTTTTGGCTTGTGGACAAGATGTCCTGCATATGTTCTCACTCAGGACCTCAGTTTATAGTCTCATCCAAAAGACTTTTGGGGGGAGTGGAGTCGGCACTGAAGTAAACTCTAGAGGAAAAATTCTCTTGCACGAGATTCAAACCTGGGTCAGCAGATCACGAGTGCAATGCGGGTCACTGTATCACCAAGCTATCCTGTTCCCCAGACAGATAAACAGACAGACAGACAGACAGACACTCTCTGTCTCCTCTTTACACTTTGTCCCCTCTCTCTGTATCTATCTTTTTGGTCTCTGTCTGTCCCTTCTCTCTCCCTGTCCCCCCCCCTCTCTCTCTCCTCTCTCTGTCCCTCTCTGTGTTTCTGTCTGTCTCGCTCTGTCCTGTCTTCTGTCTGTCTGTCTCTGTCTGTCTGTCTGTCTTTCTCTCATCTTGTCTCTCTCTCTCTCTCTACAGTCTCTCTCTCTCCCAATCCCTCCCTCCCTCCCTCTCCCTCCCTCTCTCTCCCCCTCCTCCCTCCCCTCTCCTCTCTCTCTCCCTCCCTCCCTCCTCCTTCCTTCCTCTCCTCTCATCTCTCTCTCTCCTCTCTCTCTCTCTTCTCTCTCTCTCTCTCTCTCTCTCTCAGACCACCACTGTTACCTCTGGACTTGTTTTCCATGTTGACGTCAAAGCGGAGCGTTTGGCGATTTCCTCCTGGGCCATCTCAAGGTCACCTCAGGGTAGGGGGTCTGGCAGCGTCCCTCTCTGTGGGATTGCAGAACACAAAGTACTGCGTCGTGCCAAACAGCAACCTGCACACACATGAACACACACACACAAAGATGGAATGAATGCAGCTTCTTTAATGGTGGTGGGTAAAACAGTCCGCATATGCAACATCTCAGTATTTGGAAAATTTGCAGAGGTCTAGTGGTGGAATGAATATATATATATATATATATATATTGTATAATATATATATAATTATATATATATATATATAAATATATAATAATATATATATATAGATTCATTTAGTTAGCTAGTTAGCTAGTTAGCTAGTTAGTTAGTTAGTTAGTTAGTCCTATATGATTCATTTTTAAAAGTACCCTCACACTATATCAGGAAGGTGTGATGATGTTCATTTTCAAAGCTTAAGATACAAAATATACCACCCACAAAGTAAAAGGTAAAGGTGTCCCATAACCTATGTGGTTGTAGGGGAGCAAGGTGTCAGAGACCTCAGCTTCTCTAGGGGCCAGCATATTGAGGGCGGCGCCCATCTCCTCTCCCATCGCTGCTTTACCTTCCCTGACCCTGAGGAGAGCAGGTACCAATTTACAGCTGGGTGAACTGGGGGACTGCACTGAAGCCAAGTGCGCGATCAGTCACCCATCTGACTGGTAACCTCACTCGATGCTACTTAGCATTAGCTTGGGGAAAGCGAGCGCTCTGACCACTGAGCTATCCCGTCCCCACTCACAAAGCGACCACAGAAATATCAACAACCCTAAAAATAACACCACAAACATTTAGAAAAGACATGATGATTGTTCGTTTTCAAACTTACAATTCAAAATATTCCATTCACCAAAAAGACTGCAGAAGTAACAACAGCCTTAGAAACTAACCATGCACAATACAAGAACGAGATGTTGCTGTTTGTCTTTAACACTCAAGATTGGGAGAGGGGGAAAAAAATCAATACTGGTTGAGAGTTAGAGTGTATGGATGTATCCTGGTGACGATGCTGGTCTGTATGGTAACTATGCTGAAGTGTTAATGACCGAGCTATCTGTAGCTTCCTAGACAACTGAAAAGTGTGTGTGTGTGTGTGTGTGTGTGTGTGTGTGTGTGTGTGTGTGTGTGTGTGTGTGTGTGTGTGAGAGAGAGTGTGTGTCACTGTATGTGTGTGTGTGTGTGTGTGTGTGTGTGTGTGTGTGTGTGTGTGTGTGTGTGTGTGTGTGTGTGTGTGTGTGTGCGTGCGTGTGTGTGTTGTTGCTGTTCAGTTTAACATCCTTCCACTAAATAGTGATTTCAGATAGGAAAATGTGTGTATCAAATCAAATCAAATCAAATCAAATTTTTATTTCCAGATGGTACATTGAACAAGCATCGATTTGCTTTTTCTCATCAAGCCATCTATCTGTGTGTGTGTCTGTGTGTGTGTATGTGCAAGTGAGTGAATGTTTGTTTATCTATGTCAATCAAAGAATGAAAAAAAAAGTGTGTGTGTGTGTGTGTGCACGCTTGCTTATGTGCATGTGCATATGTGTGTGTGTGCGTGCATGCATGCGTGCATGTGCATGCCTGTGTACGTGCGTGTGAAGACAGACCTGTCATTGTGTTTCAGAGGAGTCCTCTCCACCACAGCCTTGCCGTTCAGCATCAGACGAGCATTCTTCTCCAGGGGTTCGAGGGAATACTTCCCTCCCTCCTCCTCCCTCAACTCTGCATGAAGCCCTGCAATGCTGCAACAAAAACACATGGTATTCATTGAAAAAAAAAAAGGATAATCTAGAAGTGTGACTCGGGGAGGAAAGGGGATGTTACATATGACATGCATTTGCTTTCCCACATAAAATATATGAAGTAGCTGTACACATTCACTCTATACTTGGTTTAATACATCTTTTTTGAGGCCTTGCTTCATCTGTAACAAAACTCTTTATATACTTTTTTCTGTTAAACTTGATTTTGTCGTTATTGCTATTCTGTTACCTCTGTTCTAGTATTAATGAAGATACTCAAGATAAATGTAACTCTACACCGTTTTTTTCAACAACAACAAAAATCCCTTGCAAGATAATTGAAATATTGATATGTGTAACATAATCATAATATCAGAAGGCTACACACTGTATTGGCATTGAACATTTTGTTGTTTGTTTTCGCTTTAACATCTTCCACTTTAAATGATATTGGACGATAAATGAACGTTTTGTATTGATGAAGATGTATGTGCTTTATGAGTGAATATAACCTGCAATGCAAGGTAAAAAAAAATAATAAAAAAAAACACAAAAAAAAACCACATGGGTTATATATGTATGTATGTATGTTGGCATGCAAGCATAGGCATGTATGCTTGCTTCCAGGTGGTGAAAGGCATGCATGCAAGTGTAGGCATGCATCTGTATACATATGACTGAATACACACACACACACGTTGCGTAAATTTGCAAACACACTGCATAAACTTGTGCACACACATACATTACACACACACACACACACACACACACACACACACACACACACACACACACACACACACATTGCATAAACTTGCACACACACACATACACACACACACACACACACATTGCATAAACTTAAACACACACACTGCACAAACTTGTGCACACACATACATTACACACAGAGAACACACACACACACACACACACACACACACCATCACCACCACCTCCCCACACACACAAACACCACCAACCCCCCTACTCCTACATCCCCCCCCCCCCCCCCCCCCCCCCATCCCTCCCACCCTCCTTACCCAGGCCCCTTGAGCACCAGTTCCGTGCTCTGCTCGCGGCCGTTGCCGATGGTGATTTCAGGGGCATCGATGAAGTGGACGATGTGCCCGGTCAGCTGAGGATCCATGTTCAGGTTGTAGATGTGAGGCACCGTCTTGCGCTTCTCTGCAATGGCCGCTGCCTCTGACCCCGCCTGTGCACAGAGGTAAAGAGGTTTTCCCATATGTAACAGAGTGGACATTAGTGATGTCCCATCTCTGCACAGCTTCTCAGGTGGGTACAGCTAACCAGTTAGGACGTGACCACTAAAAAGAGGTTGCACAAATTCTACCTTTCACCATGAAGGCAAAGAGTGTGCAATGGAGGGCTTTTGACCACCACCCAAAAAAACAGAGCATCGCACAATTTGCAGGTGTGTCCCGATTTAGTAACACAACACTGCGACAGGGCTCTGATCGCATGGGAGGTAATCTACTTACCACCCCATCACACATAACCTATGTGGTCATAATTAGGGGACCAAGGCATCAGAGACCTCAGCTTCTCTAAGGGCCAGCATATTGAGGGTGGCGCCCATCTCCCCTACCTCTCTGCTTTACCTTCCCTGACCCTAAAGAGGGCGGGTACCCACCTACAGCTGGGTGAACTAGGGGACTGTATTGAAACCAAGGCATGCAATCGGTCACACATCCACTTGGTAACCACGCTCGATGCTGCTTAACTTTGGCTGGGGGAACACGAACGCTCTGACCACTGAGCTATGCCGTCCCCCATGCAGAGAGAGAGAGACAAGGCAAGGCAAGGCAAGGCAAAATTCTTTTATTCGAGGATAATAGATAAGCACTCATGTGCTTTTTTACATCCAGTCCCCGCCCCTTTCAGGGATAACATCAAGATAAAAAGACAGCCGCAACTAAAACAAGAACAATTATAATGATCCAATTACCAAGAGCAAACCACACCAAGTATCAAACAACAGGTAAGAAATAAGAGAGAGAGAGAGAGAGAGAGAGAGAGAGAGAGAGAGAGAGAGAGAGAGAGAGAGAGAGAGAGAGAGAGAGAGAGAGAGAGAAATAAAAAGAAAGATACACATACAGAGAGAGGAAGAGGGGGAGAGGGAGAGGAGGGGGGAGAGAGGGAGGGGGAGGGAGAGAGAAGTGAAGGGTGCGAGTGTGCTCGACTATGTCAGCGTATGTTGCATGTGTAAGGGTATGTGTTTTTACATGAGTAATTTCTAGTGTTTATGCAGAATTGTTTAAAAAATGTGCTCACTTTGAAGTGTATATAGGTTTGTGTTTGGTTTTTACCCTCAGTTGGCCAATCCTTTAGCCTGAAGAAGATTTGAAACAAACCGAAAATTGGCTCTGCCAGACAATTGGGTGTTGTGTTTTTACTTGTATGCTTTTAAAAGATTCACATAATGAGATAAAATTAATATAGTCTTGTTCTTCTTCTTCATCAAATGCTGAGACAGCAAATATTGTTGTCTGTTATATGAGCAAAAATGCATAACGCTGCCATTAAGCACCTGACAAGTCAGGCCCAGCAAATATGACTTCAGCATAAGAGAGAATTATCATCTTTTAAGTCTTTCTGGAAAAAAGGCATGAGAACAGACCAAGAAGGCAGAAAACAGACAAGAAGAAGGTGACAGGAAGAAAAAGAATGAGGCAGAAACAAAGAGAGTGATAGAAAAGAGGAAGAGAACCAGAGTGATGACAGTGACAGATGGGAGGCAACTCACGGCAGCCAGCTGAGCCTCCTTCAGCCTCTCCTCAAAGGTCTTGGCCATCTCGTCCATCTCCTTCTGGTTGTTCTCCAGGCGACCTTTGTACTCCTCCTCCATCTCCTCCTTCAGCTTGGCCAGTTCTGTCCACATTGTCACCACATCAATTACTACATGTTATTGAAACATCATTGCCACATTGTCACCACATCGTTACCACACTATTACCAAATCAATTATTACACGCCATTGCCACATTGTTACCACATCGTCACCACATCAATTACTACATGTTGAAACATCATTTCCACGTTGTTGCCACATCATTACATCGTCACCCCCCCTCCCTCCTCCTCACACGCATCGCTGAGGTCCTTGTCATCGTCATTCATCACCTTCATCTTGGCGTCCCCAGAAACACCCTTACCTAATTCTTCAAACCACTCCACCGCACTAACCCCCCCTCCCCCCTCCCAGCCACCCACCCCCCCCTCCCCACCCACAACCCTCCCTCCTCCTCCTCCTCACTCACCAGCATCGCTGAGGTCCTCGTCATTGTCCTTGATCACCTCCATCTTGGCGTCCCCAGAAACACCCTTACCTCATTTTTCACCCCACCCCACCACACTAACCCCTTCCTCCTCACCCCTTAACCCCCTCCTGCCCACAACCCCCCCCCCCCCCCCCCCCCCCACAACAACTTCCCCCCTCCTCACTCACCAGCATCGCTGAGGTCCTCGTCGTCGTCCTTCATCACCTCCATCGTGGCGTCCCCGGACAGCATGGCCTTGAGGCGCTCGTTCTCCTCCTGCAGTTCCCGGATCAGCTTCTCTGTGGGGTCCTCGTTCACCATTGCCTTCGTCTTGATCTGCTTGGCGCGGTCCGCTGCAACCACCACCACCACCACCCAATGACCACTACAACTTTTAGTTATTTATTTAGTGTGCGAGTGCGTGCGTACAACCTCCTTGTTGCCGTGAGTTCTTTTACGTGTGCTAAATAATGATGTGTACCACACGGGACCTCGGTTTATCATCTCATCCGAAAGACTAGCACCCAGACCACCACTCAAGGTCTAATGGATGGGGGGAAAGTTTTGGGCCCAAACAGGATATAAACCACAGCACACTTCCGACCCGGACTTTTCGCTTTCTAGGCAGGCGCATTACCAACTATACTACCAATCCACAGTCAGTCAGTCAGTCACACACATCCCAGTCATGGTGGAAAAAATTTTTCAAGAGACTGCACATACACACTCTGGATAGCCTCGTGGTTAGAATATTTCGCTCGCAATTTGACGACACCCCGGGTTTGATTCCCCATTTGAGGGGATTTTTTTTCTGTAGTTGACATCAGTGCTGACTCCACTCTCTCCAAAAGTCCTTTGGATGAGACTATAAACTGAGTCCCCGTGTATGAACGCATGCAGAACATTTTGCGCACATGCCAAGGAACAATAAGAACTACAACAACACAAACACAATCAACCCATTGATCTAATATCCACCACCACAGCCATCCCTCTATCTGTCTTCTGTTTCATGGAATTAAGAAAATATTCACTCAACAGCATCCTTGTGCCTCTTTTCTTTTTTGTGACATTCCAAGTAACAACTGCTGAGGGATCTTTAACATGCAAAAGCAGTTTAGGATCAATGCTCACCATATCTGAGAGTGGACAAGGTCTCTTCATAGTTGATGTCAGCAGGACTCAGAGCGGCAACCTAAAAAATAAAAAAAAAGTAATTAAAAAATTTAAGTTACCATTAGGAGCAAACAAAGATTTTTTTAACATAAAAGCTGACAAAAACTTTTTTTTACACACAAAAGGTGCCTCAAAATAAAATGTCTGCAACAACCTTCAAACTTGAGCATACCTAATTTTGGTATAGGTGCAACCAAAATCATTATTTTAACCTCCCTTCTATTCTGTCAAGAACTAGTGCAATGAATATGTCAACAGAGAAAAGATTGAATTGTGTGACATATACATATCTCCCTCTCTGTCTTTCCGTGTCTGTCTGTCTGTCTGTCTGTCTGTCTCTGTCTCTGTGTCTCTCTCTCTCTGACTCCACTCTCCCCAAAAGTCCTTCGGATGAGACTTTAAACCGAGGCCCGTGTGTGAACGCACGCAGAACATCTTGCGCACACGTTAAATCCTGTTCCGCTTTTCGTAAGAGGAGGCCATCGTGTGCCGGTGGGAACAGATGACATTTACAAAAGTGCATACACACGGAGACTGGATGTAAAAAAGCACGAGTGCTTATTCCATTATCCTCGATTTAAAAGAATAAATCAAATCAAATCAAATCTCTCTCTCTCTCTCCTAACAGAAACATAGATGCAGTTTAACATGAATGTTTATCCAGTTCCAATCTTGTTCGAGTGAATGGCCACTGCAATCATGAGCCTGTTATTTTTTTCATGTTTGATCACATTTTGCATACCAATATACTGGGTTTCCTCCCCCCCCCCCAACTGCCTAAGGCCAATGTATATATCAAAACTGTTCAGTGTTCAGAGTTCTCATTTTCATTCTCATCAACATTTTCAAACATTTTAAGACACTTGAGACCCACCAAATGTCTGCTACGCCAGACAAAAAGTTGCAGAAAATGTCTACATACCATGATGGTCTTGCTGTTCCCGCCCAAGGCATTCTTCAGCAGCTTGGTCAGAGCAGAGTCTCGGAAAGGCACTGCAGACAGGGGGAAAATTCATTGTTAGGAATCACTTTAGCTTTTCTCAGCAAGCCTCAATGCCTTTGTCAGACAGTCAGTCTGTTGGCTGGTCGGTCTGTGTGTGTGTGTCAGTCAGTCTGTCTGTTGGTTAGTTGGTTGTTTGGTTGGTCAAGCCAAGTCAAGTCAAAAATACTTAAATCATCCCATGAAGGCCACATAACACACTAACAGGCACATAATTGATTGGAATCATAATCTTGAAAAGATGCAAGAAAGCCACGTTTTCATATTTGTTTAAACATTCCAATATAAGTTAAGAAAAGAAAACAAAGGTAAAAGGTAAAGGTAAAGGTGTCCCATAACCTAAATGGTCGTACGGGAGTGAGAAAACAATAAAACAAACAAACAAACAAAAAACCGTCAGAGATATACACACACACACACAAAATGATGCATCGCAAAAAATGATGCTATGCCATCTTACTTAAATTTTAAAAATCTTAAATCTCCTATTCTCAATTGAGAGCACTGATACTAAAGAGTTGTGTGATGAGAAAAAGGAAGAGGGGGGGGGGAGGATAAAGAAAAATTCCTGTCATTATTACAGAAACTTTCTCTGTTACGTTGTGTTCACTGACACACAAAAGCATACTTTAAGGAGAATATCTTGCGCACATATTAAATCCTGTTCCACTTTTCATTGTGTGCTGGTGAGAACAGATGACAAGATTTACAAAACTGCATACACACAGGGACTAGATGTAAAAAAATCACATGAGTGTTTATTCCAACATCCTTGAAATAAAAGAATAAATAGATAAACAATAAGCAAAAGCTGACGTAAAGTACACACTGAAGATACAAACCAACATACTTTTTCGTGACGTGACCCAACATGACAAGAATGAACGATTCACTACCTTTCACATTCTTTTTGCTTTGGCCTTTTAAAAAAAATATTTTTACCTTTCACATTCTTTTTATTGGTTTTCTTTTTTTGTTTGTTTTTTTTACCTTTGACATTCTTGCCCTGCGCCTTGTCGGCCAGAGCAGAGATGCAGTTGCCCAGACAGGACAGAGACTGGTTGATGGCAGCGCCCTCTTTGAGGCGATCTCCTGTGGCACCGGTGCTGTCTGCACGTTCACTGCACACACACACACACGCACGCACGCACGCACACACACACACACACACACACACACACACACACACACACACACACACACACACACAGGCATACACACACACACACACACACACACACACACACACACACACACACACACACACACACACACACACACACAGAGGCATACACACACACACATACACATTATCATCATCATTATTACTATTGTTGCTGTTATTATTGTTATTGCTATTATTATCATTATATTTCCTGTAGTTCCTTTTTAGTTTGTTTTGTTGTTATGAGTTGTAACAATGTTGTAGCTAAATATTTTTTGGGTGAGGTTTTCTTGGTTGTACTCTGCTTGTTTGCTTGCTGCTTCATTTTTGTTAGTTTGTCTGGGGGTTTGGGGGGGAATTTTTTTTTTTTACTAGATAGATGGCTTGATGAAAAAAAGCAAATTTATTGCTTACTCAATGTACCATCTGGAAATAAAATTTTGACTTGACTTGACTTTGATACCCACACAAACACACACATGTACACACACTCACTGACACATACACACACAACACACACACACACACACACACACACACACACACACACACACACACACACACGCATACACACACACACACACACACACACACACACACACACACACACACACACACACACACATACACACACACACACACTCACAAACACACACACACACACACACACACACACACACACACACACACACACACACACACACACACACACACACACACAGAGTAACACACAATGACACACAAAGGACAGACAACTACCTTCCAGCCAAGTCGACCAGGTTGATGAGGGCAGACTTGGTGGTATCCTCCCCTGCAGCATTCTTGAACTTCTGTATGAAGGTGATGCCAACGATGGTGTGAGCTCGACTGTTAGACACACACACACACACAGTGATAATGGTATCAATATGCTGGTGGTAATAATAGCAATAACAAGGAGGAGGAGGAGGATAGTGATGGTGGTGGTGGTTGAACA
>CM060338.1:31270057-31295057 GCA_030674155.1 Stramonita haemastoma | reverse complement strand
GAAAGAAAGGAAGGAAGGAAGAAAGGAAGGAAGGAGGGAGGGAGGGAGAGAAGGAAGGAAGGAAGGAAGGAAGGAAGGAAGGAAGGAAGGAAGGAAGCAAGGAAGGAAGGAAAGAAGGAAGGAAGGAAGGATGGAAGGAAGGAAGGAAGAAAGGAAGGAAGGAGGAAGGATGGAAGGAAGGAAGAAGGAAGGAAGGAAGGAAGGAAGGAAGGAAGGAAGGAAGGAAAGGAAGAAAAGAAAGAAAGAAAGAAAGAAAGAAAGAAAGAAAGAAGGGAGGGAGGGAGAGAGGAAGGAAGGAAGGAAGGAAGGAAGGAAGGAAGGAAGGAAGCAAGGAAGCAAGGAAGGATGGAAGGAAGGAAGGAAGGATGGAAGGAAGGAAGGAAGGAAGGAAGGAAGGAAGGAAGAAAGGAAGGAAGGAAGGAAGGATGGAAGGAAGGAAGGAAGGAAGAAAGGAAGGAAGGAAGGAAGGAAGGAAGGAAGGAAGGAAGGAAGGAAGGAAGGAAGGAAGGAAGGAAGGAAGGAAAGGAAGAAAGAAAGACAACATTGGTGGCCTGACCTGCTAGTGGCGTTCATGTTGGTGGCTGCCACAGTACGATTGGTGGTTCCCTCCTCCATCCTCTTCTCTATGTCGGGGTAACTCACCACAGGCACCACTTGCAGGCCGTCCGCTGCAAAGTCGTCACAATGATTAACTAGTGTCTGCATCAAGTATTTTCCATATCTCACAATTCCAGTTATGCCACCGCTGTTGTCTAGTGGTTAGGGCGTTGGATTCGTAATCTAAAGGTTGCGGGTTCGATCCCAGCTTTCGGCTATGGCGTTGTGCCCTTGGAAAAGGCACTTTACGGCTATTTTCTCACCCCACCCAGGTGTAAAAGGGGTACCAACCTTGTGTTGGGGGTTAACCCTGCAATAGACTAGCGTCCTATCCAGGGGGGAGTCTATGACTCTCAGTCGCTTAACACCACAGAAACCGGGATAAGCACCGCCTGATGAGCCTTAGGCTCGGGACAGACTTTAACTTTAACTTTAACAATTCCAGTTACTAACTGTGATTTTTTTTATTCGCAAACCATTATCTGAAAACGGATTTTTCACTGGTAAAATGACGTTCTAAAAAATTTTTGTTTTGACGTCCGAAGTCGTCAGAATGATTAGTATCTGCATCAAGTATTTTCCCTTATCTCACAATTCTAGTTACCAACTGTGATTTTTTTTTTTTTTTTTTTGATACGCAAAACTTTATCTGAAAACAGATTTTTCACTGGTAAAATGACGTTAATGATTTTTGTTTTGAGGCTTTATATGTGTGTATATATAAAATCCATGCTTAGGGTGTTGTCGGATGTAATTAAATAGCACTTCAAACTCCACTCACCATAAAATCCCAGCTTGGGGTGTTGTCGGATGCGCAGTCCTCCTTTCTTGGAGGCTCCTTTAGCGTCCAGCAGGTCTCGCACCTGTTCGTTGTAGATTTCCAGCATGCTGAACGTGACCTCAAACTCCGTGTCTGACCCCTCGCCCTTCTTCTGGTCGATCCCCTGGAAGATGGACTCGCAGAACTGGGGCACCACGCCTGAAAGGAAAGCATGGGGCAGAAGAAGAGGAGGAGTCAGAACACATGGGGCAAAGCACCGGTAGTGACAGAAGTAGCAGCTACAGTGATAATCTCTAAGTTATGTCATGAAAAGGCGAATGTATGGTTTTGTTGGGTTTTGTTTTGTTTTGTTTTTTACTTTAGACTGTGTTCAATATCTGAATAGAATAGAGTATTGATTTAATTGATATTTGTCTGATCACACAACATGTTATAACAATTTGGTTGTGTGTGTGTGTGTGTGTTTTTTTTTTTGTTTTTTGTTTTTTTTATATCCAGGATAATGGAATAAGCAATCATGTGCTTTTTTATATCCAGTCCCCGTGTGTATGCAGTTTTGTAAATGTCATCTGTTCCCACCGGCACACGATGGCCTACTCTTACGAAAAGCGGAACAGGATTTAACGTGTGCACAAGATGTTCTGCATGCGTTCGCACACTGGGCCTCGGTTTATAGTCTCATCTGAAAGACTTTGGGGGAGGGGGGGGAGTGGAGTCAGCACTGATGTTAACTCCAGAGGAAAAATCCCCTCGACTGGGAATCTAACCCGGGTCATCAAATTGCAATCACAATGTTCTGACCACTAGGTTATCTAACATGACAAAACACTGGGAGTAACAAAAGTAGTGCTCAGCTAGTGTGATAACCTCTAAGTTATGTCATAAGAATGCGTGTCCATGTATTTTTGTTGGGTTGTTTGTTTTTTTTAATTTAGACTGTGTTCAATATCTGAATAGAATAGAGTATTGATTTAAATGAAATTTGTCTTATCACACACAATGTTATAAGAATTTGGTTTATGTCATAAAAATGCATGCACGTGTGTATGAATGTTTCCAACATGTGTGTGTGTGACTGTGTGCATGTGTGTGTGTGTGTCAAGTCAAGTCAAGTCAAAATTTTATTTCCAGATGGTACATTGGAAAGTACATTGTGTGTGTGTGTGTGTGTGTGTGTGTGTGTGTGTGTGTGTGTGTGTGTGTGTGTGTGTTGTGTGTTTTAATTTCTGTGTGCATGTGTACATGTGCATGTACTGTGTGTGCAATTTGCTAATGTTCACTATACTCTGACACTATGAACAAAATAAAAGCTGACTCCACCAAAATGAGATTTTTTTTCCATGTACACATCTGCCCAACTTTGTTCAGTTTCTGCAGAAGAAAAGCAAGAAAGACAGACACACATCCTAAGAAGGACAAGGCTGACTGACCTTTGTTGACACCATAGCCAACGATGGACCAACTTTTGCCGGATCCTGTCTGACCATAGGCAAAAATGGTGGAGTTGTAGCCTTCCCATGCATTGTCCAGAATACCCTGACCTAGGTCACCAAACACTCGTTTCTGAAAATGCCCACAGGAAAAATACAAACTGAATACACTATATATATATATATATATATATATATATATATATATATATATATATATATATATATATATATAACTGTGGTAAAGGTAAAGGTGTGTGTGCACACTCACATGCACATGCACACAAGCACGCACACACACATGCATGCATGCACACACACACACACACACACACACACACACACACAGCTACATACATACAGAGTTACACACATACACACACAGACAGCTACACAGAAAGCTACACACACGCGTGCACACACACACACGCACGCACACACACACACACACACACACACACACAAAACACACACACACACACACACACACACACACACACACACACACACACACAAACACACACACACACACACACACACACACACACACACACACACACACACACACATTCTCACCCTAAACTAGACAGGCTCAACTGCAACTCGGCCTCTCACTTCAGGAAAATTAAAATAAAACATCCCCAAAGTTGGAATGTGGCTACTTTTAATGGTAGCTGAAAACATTTACATGCACAAAATCTTAACATTTGATAAACTTCAGATCTCAAGCCCAGGAACAAACCCCCCAAAAAAATATAAAAGGAAAAAGAAAAAAAATATTAAAACATGCATTTCCTGCACAACCCAGCTACCTACATACCTGTCACACACCACACACATGTATGTACCTGTCTAAACTACAAACTCACCTGGTCAGAGAACTTTTTGCCGTTAGGGTGCGAGGGGTCAGGACCGAAGTAGCCATCGGCTTCTGACTTGCAGCCGTCGTGTGACCAGTAGCTGTGGTCGAAGGTGAACTTCTTGACGTCTTTGCTGCTAGGGTCTGTGATGGTGGTTGTGGCCCCTTGCATGCCGATGATGAGAGTGGCATTGCGGCCCTTCTCGCGGCTGTTGTGTGCAGGGTTAAGGTCAACTTCTCAAGGTGATTTTTTTGTTTTTGTTTTTACTGGGGGGGGGGGGGGGGGGGGGGGGGGGGGGGGGGGGTTTGTTGGGGGGGTTTTTTTGTTGTTTTTTTTTGGGGTGGGGGGTTACAATTTACTGATTTCTATTAATCTAACCATAACAATTTGCTGATCTCTGATAATCTAACTGTAACGATTTATGAATATAAAAGAAAACCAATAAACTTAGTACTAATTGAGAGAAGTTGGTGATAAATTCTGGTTTTAAAAGTTTTAGGTCAAAACAGTGGCAAATGCACGCATGCATGTGTAAATGCACGCATGAACACACACACACACACGCACACACACACACATGCACGCACGCACGCACACATGCACGCACACGTTAAATCCTGTTCTGCTTTTCATAAGAGTAGGCCATTGTGTGCTGGTGGAACAGATGACAAGATTTACAAAACTGCATACACAAAGGGCATGGATGTAAAAATGCACATGAGTGCTTAATCCATTATCCTTGACATAAAAGTTTATTTTTTACTTATTTTTTTAAATAAAATAAATAAAACACACGAAAAAACAATGGGTGTATGCAACAGAGGAGAAACGATATTCTGTGTGTGTGTGTGTGTGTGTGTGTGTGTGTGTGTGTGTGTGTGTGTGTGTGTGTGTGTGTGTGTGTGTGTGCGTGTTGATGAGTACATGCATGCATGCATGCATGTTAATTTGTGCATGCATGCATATGTCTGCAACACAAATGATAAAAGAAACAATGGGAAGAAAAAGAAGCAGAGAATATAATTGAAAAAGAGGAAAGAAGCGTAAAATTTCCATAAACAGAATAGACTTGAAACATTCAAACTGGCCAAAACACTTTTTTTAATATTATTATATATTCACTACAAATTCTGATTATCTGACACACACATCATGTCCACAAGAAAAGCAATACTAACCATAATGCCTCTACTCCAAGATGCACCAGCAATAAGACAATCACCTGAGGTCCCATATATGATGAAAACTAGTGCTATAATACAGTACCCTTTTCAGCGCACATTGAAAAAATCGCATCCATCTTCTGAGGCAAAGTCAGCCAGTTTGAGTTAACCATACGGACAGCACAAACACTCCTGACATGCAGTCTGTGCACTACACATGAAGACTGCCCAAGTTGGGGCAGCAAAATATCTCTACCAAGCTAGACAAGATTAGATAATGATACCATTATCCACAAACCCAGGAGTATTTATATTCTAATCTTCTGTCACTAATACCACACTGACCTAGCTGTTTATCTTAGTAGTATATCATCAAAGTAATTATCTTCTGATTCTGCACAAGAAAACTCCTGGCAGAAATCCAGTACCGTACCCTTGCCATTGTAATTGGCCCTCATGGGATGATTAAAGTCTTTTTGACTTGACACATGACCATACACTCAGACGCAACACAGTAAGTTGTTGAAATGTAAAATTACAGCAGATATCCTAATCCCCCCAGTTCACCCAGCTTTAAATGGGTACCTGCCCTCTTTAGGGTTAGGGAAGGTAAATCAGCAAGGGAGAGGAGATGGGTGCTGCCCTCAACATGCTGGCCCTTGAAGAAGCTGAGGTCTCTGATGCCTTGCTCCCCTACGACCCCACAGGTTATCGAACACCTTTACCTTTACCTTTATCCTAATCCTGCCTGATATTATGGTAAAACTGTGACATTTATCAGACTGGAATTGGAAGATTACTATTACATGGAATGAAACCATGTCTTCTGGCCATACATTCTGAATATTGTGTGATACTAGTATTCAGAAAATGTAAATGACAGTATTCATAGTCCACAAGTAATATATGATTGTGCACACAGGCACACACACACACACACACACACACACACACACACACACACACACACACACACACACACAAATAGAATGGGTTTTTAATGCAGAACATATTGCGCACACGTTAAACCCTGTTCCACTTTTTGTAAGAGTAGGCCATTGTGTGCCGGTGGGAACAGATGACAATATTTACAAAGCTGCATACACACAGGGACAGGACGTAAAAAAGCATATGAGCGCTTATTCCATCATCAATATAAAAAAAACGAATAAATAAATATAAATAAATAAATAAACACAAATACACGCGCGCACACACACACACACACACACCACACACACACACCCCATTCACACACACACACACACACACACACACACTCATGTATAACACACACACAGACACACTCACATACACATACACACACACCGCACACATGCACACAGACACACTCACACTCTCACGCACACATGCACACAGACACACTCACACTCACGCACACACACACACACACACACACACTCACACACACACACACACACACACACACACTCACATATCTGACTACAGCACACCAGCTAGCTCCGTCTCCCATAAATACGGTAATTATGACATAACATGTAATTCCTCATCGCCAAAAGTTTGCTAGTATCTAGCACAGGGCCCACACAGTGACACTGACAGGCATAGTAACACAGCAATCAATAAAGCTTAGTGCAAACAACCACCCCACACCAAGCCTCTTTTTTTTTTTCATTCTTCAGGTAGATGTCCAAGGTTCACCAATGGTGAGATTTTGCATGTATGCAATTATTTTTACCCACCATTTAGGGAGCCATATTCTGACTTCATGGATGGTGTCTAAACATGACACCTTTGTGCATGAATTGTTTGGGTTTTTTTTATATTATTCTGTCACCTGTTTCTACTAACATGAAATGGTCTACACTTCTGAAAAACAGGATGGGTTTTTAACATGTGCGCAAGATGTTCTCTGTGTATTTGCACACAGGACTCAGTAGCAAACAAATTAAATAATTGTGAAAGGAGAATGACATGTAAACTTTTTATATCTCTCCTCACTTTTTTTTTTACATCCAAAATAGTAGTGTAGTCAAAACTTGCCCTGCAATTCCCCTTTCCCTCCCCTTCTTCTACTCCCCCAAAAAGGTTGTGGTGGCCGGGGGAGGGGGGGGGGAGGGAGGGTACCTATTTTTTCTTCTCTCTTTTCAAGAACCTGCATCCAGTTCCTGGTGCTTCTTTCACGTCTTGTTTACATGCTACGTGTGCTCATGTTTCTGTACTCTATGCCATTATGATTAATTGCAGGATAATGTATACATATACATAGTTTGATCTTGTGCCAAGTATTACAAGACATGACATACAGGGTCAGCAATATGAATTTACATGTATGGAGAATACGTATGAACACCACACCCTTAATTTACCAGTTGTGGCTAAAATTCATATTGCTGACTTCACTGTGTGTGTGTGTGTGTGTGTGTGTGTGTGTTGTGTGTGTGTGTGTGTGTGTGTGTGTGTGTGCATGCATGCATGCATGCATGCATGCATGTGTGTGTGTGTGCATTGTATTTGTATGCATAGTGTGTGCAGTTCTAGTGCAGATTTTTCCCTGGTCTTAAACTGATGCTATACTAACCTCTCCTGCAGTAAAAACATGTTATCCTTTGCACTGTTTTCATTTTTTGATTATAGAGTTTTAAGCCCTTTCATGCATTCAATATCTTTAATGTATCAGTTTTGATAAACTTGTAAGTGGTTACCTGCACTTGTTTTTCCTCCACAACTTTTTCCTCAATAAAAGTTTGGATAAACTTATGACATTTTCTTCACTTTTAGTTTTAATCATCTTTAGAGAGAACATTGCTCTGCCAATGAGGTTGGTCAAATTTCATGTCAGTTTGGGAATTCTTTTTCATTTCTCTACAGGATCTCCCTGGTTCATCAATGGTGAAATCATACAAATCTCTACCCATGATTAAGTGCACCACATTCAGACTTCAGGGATGATAACAAAGCATGACACCACTGTGCATGCATTTTTTAAAAAATGGTCATTTGTTCTTACCAGCACTTAATAGCCTGCTTTTCAGGTTTTAACATCTGGGCAAATGTTCTGTGTCATATCTCATTTCTGCCTCTGTGTGTGTCTGTGTTTGGGTATATTATACTATGATTGAGTAAATGAATTTTAATTTATGTAATACCCTGAATTCCAAATGAGGCTACTTTATTATTGGGTAAAAACGGTTGCAGATGCAAAATAGCACCAGTGGTGATTGTTGGAGTCCTTACCAAAAAACACAAACACACAAACTCAATTAATCTAATCAACCAATCAATATATAATGTCTTCTTCAGAAACCACCAAATTCAACTGCAATTCTTGCCTGGTTATTTGTTTTCTAAAAGTAACACATGCAGTATATCAGGTTTCATTTGGTTACATGCAATCATGGTGATTTTTTATGTTAATGTTGTCATAATGTACTCTTTCACTTCTGTGTAAAATAAGCACAAATGTAAACAACACTAAGAATCTGTTAATCCTGTTTGGGGATGGTTACATGTGTGTAGATGATCTGAATGTTGTAAGCGCTTTAATTCTGTGCTTTACATGATAGGGTGCTGTATAAAATCCATACATTATTATTATTGTTGCTGTTATCATTATCATTATTATTATCATTAACATTATTATTATTATTATTATTATTATTATTATTATTATTATTGTTGTTGTGTTGTTGTTGTTGTTATCATGCCTCATTTGCTCCACAATGTTCACACACTTTTCCTGTCTTACAACAGGAGTAGAAGAAAAGAAATGTTTTAAGAATCCAACTCCATGATTTGCATGTTAAAAATGAATAACATTAACAATTAGACCTAATCATCATTATCACAATTTAAAAGCATTCCTGCAGTTACTAAATGATGGCCATAAGATTTTTCCTTAACTGACTGATTGATGATCATCACTTTTTTTTCTTAAGTGATTGACTGGCGATGATAATGATGATGCTGATGCTGATGATATTATTCTTATTGTTGGTGTTACCATTAGTCTTCAAGCCAACCAATCGCTGAACTCAAACGAACCCATGCACGGCAGTAATGCCCTGATCCATCTCGATGGATTAATATTTTATGGAACACGACCTGTGGCTACTAAAAATAAAATGGCGGAGAGAGCTTATAGATCTCGGTTCTTGATGATCAATGTGAAAGTACAACACACGGACGGATCTAGACTGACCGATCCACCAATTAGGAAATGAGACAGAATCTCAAACAAAAGGATATGAAAGGCCGCACTCTCACCGCCACTTTCACTGACTCCTCGGGCATGTTGGCTGCAGATCTAGTAGTTCAACACGCAAAAGATGACACCTAAATAACTCAGTCCGACAAGGCACACGACCACCACCAAGACACGCGCTTCTCTCCACCCGATTAATTCTCGGCCATGTTTGGCGCACTGTTTATGCTCTATTATGATTGGTTGCTAGGGTGGCTACCTCTGCTACTCGACAGGAGACCTTTTCATGTAGTTTCCGTTCTCAAAAAGACATCCTCAAAGATTCAAACTCTCATTGCTTATGATACAGCTACTCGTTTATAAAGTCATTAAAACTATCTTTAGCAATTGGGTAAATATATCTCTATCATAAAACATTAACTTTTATAGTTGTTGCTGCTACGATTCCATAAGCTCCTTTCGCTTTCCACCCAAACTCTCTGAGGAATGGCAGTGGCATGTTCTCATGCTGACGTCAAAGAAATGTTGTCATACATGCCAAACTTTGATGCACATTATCATAAAGTCATTCACTTTCGCAATCGCATATGTCAGCACACGTTGAAAGCGAACAGAACGTGACAAGCGGATTTCGACACTGTTCTTCTAACCACCTTATCCTACAGGAGAATAATGAGGGGTTTTTTTTTCTCCTTTTGCTGTTAGACGTTCCCCATGGGGGGGGCGGGGGGTGTCACCTAGAGTATGCACTGTCTCATTCGACACACAACTGGGAATCACTGTGGGAGCCTAGTTACTGATTCATGATGACGCCTTCGGAATCGTGCGTGTCTGTGTGTGTATCATGTTACAGTTGTCATCGTTGTTATTGATGTTCAACAATATCAATGTTACAGTCCACTGTTATATCACACGCGTGCACGCGCGCGCGCACACACACACACACACTGAGACGAACAGACAGACCGGCAAGGCAGATAACAGACGGACAAAAAGACAAAGGCAAAAAAGCTTATGTATCTATATAGACAGACACATAGACAAACACATACATACATACAAACATACATAGGCCTACATACATACATACATACATAGGCATACATACATACATACATACATACATATGTCCATAGCGATGGCCATAGAAGCACACTGAACAGCTCAATCAATCAACCAACAACCAATTCAATCATTTGGTCAGTCAACCTTGCAGTCAATTGATCAATCAGCGATGAGTGCAAAGTGAAGAAAGACTTCTTTAGCCAGCTCAATCAATCAATCAATCAATCAATCATTCAAATCTTTCGGATTAGATTATAAACCGAGGCCCCGTGTGCAAACGCACGCAGAGCATCTTGCGCACACGTTCCGCTTTTCGTAAGAGTAGGCCATCGTGTGCCGGTGGGAACAGATGACAAGATTTACAAAACTGCACACACACGGTGACTGGATGTAAAAAAAAAAAAAGCATAGGAGTGCTTATTCCATTATCCTCGATATAAAAGAATAAAATAAATAAAAGTCAATCAATCAATCAAATCAAATAACAGAATTTTATTTCATTTGATTAATATTGATTTGAAACTGGTTCCACTTTTCAGAAGAGTAGACCATTTGTGGCAGTGAGAACAGATGACAAAATTAACAAAACTGCATAACACGAGGACTGATGTAATTTCTTTCTTTTTTTAAGCACACAAGTGCTTATTTCATTATCCTCAAAGTTTAAGAATAGATCTGAAGATCAACCCACCAGTCAATAACCCAATCAATCAATCAATAATTAATCAATCTGCCTGTCAGTTAGTGATAACTGCAAAGAAAAAAGAAGACTTCATTAGTGATAACTGCAAAGAAAAAAGAAGACTTCTATGATTATATTTAACTTAAAAGTAACGGTATGCAGCCGTGAAGCTTTCAGTCGTCAGTGATGCTCATTAAATCGATGAACACAATCGATCGTCATGCCTTTCAGAATCAGATTTTCTACCCCCCCCCCCCCCCCCCCCCCCCCCCCCCCCCCCCGCGCAGTGATTACCTCATCGTGGCGGTGAAAGGCGATAAAAGTCCGATGATCTTACATTGATTTTTCACTGGGGCCAGTCCACAGTGGGTAATGTCCTAATTCTTCCTTACCCATTAATTTTTTTCTCTCCCCAGTTTTTGCCCCAGTCGACAGCAGTGATTTTTTTTGTTCCAGATTTTCTTCCACCCGCTTTCGCTACATTCAGCCTGGTGTCGCTAGTCCATCTTAGCATACAGCAACTAGTCTAGAGATGCCTGTAAAGGTGGTATGCATAAATAAATTAGTGTGTGTGGTGGTGGGGAGGTCCCATTTCCCCATTCAAGTTAAACGAAGGGGGGGGGGGGGGGGGGGTCCCCATTTAATTCGCCAAGTTTTGCACCTGTGCAGAAGAACCCCTACTGAATTCTTTCATAAACAGAGGTTGGGTTGGTGTTTCTTTGATGCTGTTTTTCTGCTTTTTGTTTACGTTTGTTGGAGGGGGGGGGGGTTCCAACTACCAACTCCCTTCCCCACCCCCCCCAGGAAAAAACAAAAAAGAAAACCCCAAAACAACGAACAAACCAGCAACAAAACAAACACCTCCAGGTTTGTTGCTGTTTTTTGTTGTTGTTTTGGGGTGGGTTTTTTGTTGTTTTTTTCGTGTGTGGGTGGGGGGGGGGGGGGAGGTGGAGGTGGTGGTTTGTTATTTTGGGGATTTTTGTTGTCTGTTTTTTGGCTTGGTTGTTGTTTGGGGGGTGTTGGCGGTGGGGTGTGTGTTGTTGTGTGTTTTGTGTTGTGGTCGGTTGTGTGTTGTGTTGTGGTTTGTGTGTGATGTGGGTTGTGTGTGTTGTGTGTGTGTGTGTGTGTGTGTGTGTGTGTGTGTTATAGTGGTGTGTGCGCGTGATATTTTTTCTTTGTTTCATTATCCTCATCGAATGGTATAATCAGGTCTGCGTTATTACAAGGCTATAATATAATTCAGTGCAAAGTTACTGAAAGCAGAGCGAAAGAGAATGAATGAATGATCTGTATTTTCCAAGGGTAACAGAGTAAGCATTCACACACTTTTTTTTTCTATCCAGCCCTTGCCCTGATTAGGGAATAGCAACCCCCCTCCCACCCCCCACAAAAAGCAAAAACAAAACAAAAAAATCCCCTCCCCAAAACAAAAACTCAACCAACCAAACAACCAAATCACCATCACCAACAATAAAAGTTCAACTTATAATTTAAAAAAGAGATAAGTATACATTCAACAAACGCATAATATCCACTAAATACATCGATAATCATTTAAACAAAAGAGATAGATATTCATCAGAGAGAGAGAGAGAGAGAGAGAGAGAGAGAGGAGAGAAGAGAGAGAGAGAGAAGAGAGAGAAGGAAGAGAGAAAAGAGAGGGGAAGAAGGAGAGACAGGACGAGGACAGAGGACAGACAGACAGACAGGACAGAAAGAAGAGCAAGACAGACAGACGAAAACTCACACGACGCAAGTCACACTGAGAACATTACAGCAGTAAAACCTAGAAGCTACATTCACAAGTAGCCAGCCTAAAACTCGAAATCCCTGCATGCATTATTCATATCAATATGTCGAAAACTCATCTATCAGCAAGTATTCTGCATAGCCATGCATCCTCTGGCATATACCAGTGGGAAATGAATGAAAAAGATGGAAAATTATGGGTGTTAAGCTGTGGAACTCCCAACAACATCATCATTGGAGATAGGGGCCTCATCCACTTAGGGGGACGGATAGCCTAAGTGGTCAGAACACTGCGCTCACAATTTGACGACCCGGGTTCGATTCCCGTCCGAGGGGATTTTTCCCCTGGTGTTAACATCAGCGCTGACTCCACTCTCCCCCAAAGTCCTCTGGATGAGATTATAAATCGAGGCCCCGTGTGTGAACGCACGAAGAACATCTTGCACACAGGTTAAATCCTGTTCTGCTTTTCACAAGTGTAGGCCATTTTGTGCCGGTGGGAACAATGACAAGTTTACCAAACTGCATACACACGGGGACTAGACGTAAAAAAAAGCACACGAGTGCTAATTCCATTATCCTCGATATAAAGGAATAAATAACTAGATATATATTCATTTATTTGTTTTAATTTAAATTTGTCTTCTTTTGTGTCAAGGACAATGGAATAAGCTCTCATGTGCTTTTTTCACATCCAGTCCCCGTGTGTATGCAGTTTTGTAAATTCTGTCACCTGTTCCACCAGCACACAATGGCCTTCTCTTTCGAAAAGCGCAACAGGATCTAATATGTGCGCAAGATGTTCTGCGTGTGTTCGCACACGGGGCCTCGGTTTATTGTCTCATCCCAAGGACTTTTGGGCAGGTAAGTTGGCCAGTTCTTGTATTGACAGGATGAATGGGAGGGGGGGGGGGGGGACTGTCATGACGCTCAGTCGTTAGGCCTATGATTAGGCCTACAAAGGGATACTGTGGTTTAAAAAATGCACTTCAACTTTTCCAGTTAACCACTGCTTGATCTCGTCATTTTTATTCTTATCATTCAGCCATCATTATTATCTTTTTCTTTCAAGAAATTCACTATTTTCACTTCGGAAAACAAGAGTATAACTGATTTAGGTTAGAATATCCGAATGCGTTTGCCGTTATTTCAGCAACCAGGCGCTTTATTTCTCCTATACCCCTCAGCCCCTAGGCGTGTGTGTGTGTGTGTGTGTGTGTTGTGTGTGCGCGCGTGCGTGCTCAAGCATGTGTGTATGTGTGTGTGTGTGTGTGTGTGCGCGCGCGCGTGTATGTGTCTACTTATTGCTTTATTGTCCGTTCACTACATGGGAATTTTTATTTAATATTGCGCCAAAAATAACCTAACACGCCCACAGTTGTCGTTCCTATCATCCCAACGTCGTCTACCCATTTAGGCCTACAACAAGTATACCAGTTTGAATCAGAACAAGCATCATGACACGCCTTTGACCTCAGCGTGACCTTTCGAGGTCATTTGTGGGAATGAATGGTCTGGCAAGACGAAGCAACGAGTCCATGTAAAAGCGAAATAAATTAATGCAAATTCTTCAGTTTTACTGGAGCATCATGAACAAACTGAATCTGTGTTAGAAACGGACATATTGAAGACCCGATTCTTTTCTGTTGGGAGAGCAAGTGCGGACCTAGCTCTGAACGCGTTGAAAGCACAACTCATAGGCACATAGGGCCTATTTTGCTTTCTTTTTAAATTAAAAAAAATGTTTGGAAATAAAATTCTTCGCATAGGTTTACTTTAGTACAAGGATGGTTTGTAGAAAACTATATCTTTCTTTGTCAATTGTTGTTTCTTTACTTCCACGAACTTCGGAGCATGTATGACTATGTGCGCCAACATGCTGGTGTGTTTGTGCGCACGAGCATGGTAGGCCTAGGCCATCTGTGCGTGTGTGTGTGCGCGCGCGCTCGCGCATGCGAGGAAGACAGACAGAGAGATTGAATGTATTAATGAAAAAATAATCTTCATATTTCAAGCCTTACAGTTAAGTATTCAAATACTTTTTTTTCATGGGGCCCTTGCCCTGATTAGGGAATAGCAGAACAGAATGCAAAAAAAAACAACAAAAACAGAAGAAAAGAAAAACAAAGCCACCATTACCAACAATAATAGTCAGACTATCATTTATATAAAATAAAAAAAAAGAGGAGATATATATGCATGTATACATTCAACAAATGCATAATCCCCTCTGGATACACTGATTTTTTTTAAAGACATATGTATTCAACAAACACATAATCCCTGTCCCAAACATCAATGTCAAGACAGATACACTGATTATGATTAAATAAATCAAATAGATTAAAATTGAGAGAGAGAGAGAGAGAGAGAGAGAGAGAGAGAGAGAGAGAGAGAGAGAGAGAGAGAGAGATTTATTCTTTTTTTTTTCTTTTATATCAAGGATAACAGAATAAGCAATCATGTGCTTTTTTTCATCCGGTCCCTGTGTGTATGCAGTTTTGTAAATATTGTCATCTGTTCCCACCGGCACACGATGGCCTACTCTTACGAAAAGCGGAACAGGATTTAACGTGTGCGCAAGATGTTCTGCGTGCGTTCGCACACGGGGCCTTGGTTTAAAGTCTCATCCGAAGGACTTAGAGAGAGAGAGAGAGAGAGAGAGAGAGAGAGAGAGAGAGAGAGAGAGAGAGAGAGAGAGAGAGAGAGAGAGAGAGAGAGAGAGAGGGCAAGGTAAATTCTTTTATTTGAGGATAATAGATAAGCACTCGTGTGCTTTTTTTACATCCAGTCTCCGCCCTTTTCAGGGATAACATTAAAATTTTAAAAAATCTCAAACTACACAACAGCAATAATAACGATCCAAATACCAAGAACAAGAGCAAGAAACCATACCAAGTATCAAACAGCATGCAAAAAAAGGACAGAGATACAATAATAAGGTAATGATATAAAAAGGCACACATTCAGAAACGAAAAAGAAGAATCAATGATTTTGATTTGGAAGAAAAGAAAAAAGAAAAAAAAAGAGCAAACACGAGAATTTGATGAGGTAAATGACTGAAAACATCAATCCACCACCATTTATCAAAACAAAATAAGTCATATAAAATACAACATTTTGATAAATTGGGTAGCGATTCACACACACACTTTACAGGTTCTCGTGCAGAGAGAGAGAGAGAGAGAGAGAGAGAGAGAGAGAGAGAGAGAGAGAGAGAGAGAGAGAGAGAGAGAGAGAGAGAGAATAATGAATGAATGAATGAATGAATGAATGAATGAATGAATAAATAATCTTTATTTTTCAAGGAGAGGAGAGAGTACACACAGCTTCATTTTGTAGTATGAACGCCACAAACATCGAGATCACTGTTCCCTAATCATGTCCCAAAATGACAGGATCTTTAGCTTCTTGCTTATTCTCTTAAAAATGTCAACTCATAATCAATATACTATGACATGGTACAGTTTCTTATTTAATCCTAAATATTAAGATTATATCAACTCATAATCAACAGACTATGACATGGTACAGTTTATTATTTAATCTGAAATATCAAGATATGTCAACTCTTATTGAACAGACTATGACATGGTACAGTTTATTATAACAAATAAAAACTCATAATCAACAGACTGACATGGTACAGTTTATTATAATAAATAAAAACTCATAATCCATAGACTATGCCATGGTACAGCTTATTATAATAAACAAAAACTCATAATCCATAGACTATGACATGGTACAGTTTATTATTCATTTCTTAATATCAAGATTATGTCAACTCATAATCAATATGCTATGACATGGTACAGTTTCTTATTTAATCTTAAAATATCAAGATTATTTCAACTCATAATCAATATGCTATGACATGGTACAGTTTATCATTTAATCCTAAATATCAAGATTATGTCAACTCATAATCAATATACTATGACATGGTACAGTTTATTATTCAATTCTTCATATCAAAATTATGTCAACTCATAATCAATATACTATGACATGGTACAGTTTATTATTTATTCCTAAATATCAAAATTATGTCAACTCATAATCAACAGACTATGACATGGTACAGTTTATCATTTAATCCTAAATATCAAGATTTTTTTGTATTAACAGAAAAGTAAATAATCATTCTCCCCTGAAACCAGTAATGACCTAGCCATCTCACCACTCCTTTCTTTCCAGTCCCAAAGGGCTATAATAACAACATAATAACATTATTGGTAATTATGATGTTGGCAAAAATGATAATAAAGGAATAAGTCTTACAGAATGAGAAAGCCCAGCCTCAAAGAAAATGTATCTTTTTATTGAGACTGGTGTCATGGCTTATTATTCCTATGTTGCAAACCAAGCTATATTAATTTTTTTTTTATTATTCTTTTATATCGAGGATAATGGAATAAGCACTTTTGTGCTTTTTTTTTTACATCCAGTCCCCGTGTGTATGCAGTTTTGTTAATCTTGTCAACTGTTCCCACCAGCACACTGGCCTACTCTTACAAAAAGCGGAACAGGATTTAATCTGTGGGCAAGATGTTCTGCATGTGTTCGCACATGGGGCCTTGGTTTATAGTCTCATCCGAAGGACTTTTGGGGAGAGTGGAGTCAGCACTGATGTTAACTCCAGGGAAAAATCCCCTCAAACGGGAATTGAATAGGTCCATGAGAGGAGCTGGAAAGGACATGTGATCACTTTTCCCAGACACATCTGACAGTATAAAGTGAATGTGAGAAGAAGACTCCTATGTGTTTGTTGATTTAAATTAACTGAAACTGAACTCTTTTTTTTCATAAAGAAATGAATAATGAAAAAAAGACTTTTCTCAAAGAAACTGGCTTATTATTCAAGAGAGGTGATGGAAATTTGGCCCAAGAACAGAGGAGGAAGTTATGTACCCCACTTTGTGATGTGACACTTTTCATAAAGCTTTAATCAGAGCAGCCCCAGATCATTCAATGTTTACCTCATAATTTAACACCCATCCCTCTCCCCCCACTTCCCAATTTTCCTTTTTGCATCCTCTTCCCCTCCTCCCCATCACACAATTATCTACCTGTGTCTGCCTTGTTCTTTTCTTCTTTTTAAAAAAAAATATATATATATATTGTGAATGTGTCATTTTCCTTTTGTATCCAAGAGATTTGTTCGTGTTGCTGCATTTTTTGTTTTTTGTTTGGTATGGTCTTCATAATGATGAATATTGCTGAAACTAAAGCTTTTTTTTTTTGGTCATAACTATTTCATGTGGTTTGTGCAATTGGTTTTTGTGGTTATTGTTGTTCTAAGTTGTTTTTTAACATGATAAATTCCCTGATAAGATGGGGACTAGATGTAAAAAAAATAATAAAATAATTTAAAAAAGCACATAAGCACTTATATTCATTATCCTTGAAATACAACAATCTGCCTTGCCTTGCATGATATGGAGGGGGCGAGGGTGTAACAATAAGATGGATTCAGATTTTGTAAGCCATCTGACACACATAAACAGGAAAGTGCATACACCTTCAAATTGTGTGTGTGTGGTGTGTGTGTGTGTGTGTGTGTGTGTGTGTGTGTGTGTGTGAGAGAGAGAGATCAGAATGAAGTTTAACTGGTTACCTGCAATTGTTTTTCTCCACTATATTTTCTCAATTATACATGTATACATTCTAATCTTAAAGTAACGTTTGTCACACAAAATCTTCCAACACTTTTTCACATCTCGCATCAAATATCTAAATAAAATTTGTCACTCAAAATCTTATAACACATTTCGCACAAATTTTTTTTTAAAGTTTTCTGCCTTTTAGTATTAAAGTGAGTTATTGTAACTCTTCCATTCAATTACAGAGAATCAATGATGTCAACTTTAGCCTGAAAAGAAACTGCATCACACCATGGCTCCCTTTAAGGGCGTAATTCAGAACAAAATGTTCCACCAAGATGTGATTGTGGTATGAAGTCTGACACCAAGTGCTATCAAAAACATCCAGTTACTTTTTTGTGAGCTACTACTGCTGATTTAGTTATCAGAATGCACAAGCATCATTCCCACACAGTCTTTATATGAACAGATGTGCATTTTGACAACAAATCATTCAAACAAATAAACAGCAATGTCAACTCATGCACCGACAGGCCTGGTTTCAATAAAACCGATGATACATTTTAAAGAAATTGTGCATCACTGCACTTTCCATAGGTTTTCCATAATATTCTTTTATGATCAATGATAAGGATGATGTAATGATGCTGCGGTGGAAGTGCATCCACTTTGAGACTACTTAACAGGGTTTGTACTCTATGCTTACTGTCATAATATATCCCGGTGTCAAAGCACATGCTCTGACCAGCAGTGCCACTATGACCGACCAACTGACTTTCGTTAGCTTTTGAATTTGCAACATCATTTGTAATAACTCAAGACTACAAAGTTGTCTTTACTCCACTATCCATGCTTTTAGGAACTCAAGACTTGAATTGTGTACGGAATGCTTGAATGTAGTTAAGAGTATGGATCTTGTGCATGCACGTTTATTTCTGACAGGCATTTGAATACATCTCCCTGATTCAGCGAGTTAAGTGTATATCTGATGGACTAGGTAAATGGAAGGGGAAGAGCGAGACATGGACAAAAAGAGGGGACAGAGAAGAGAGAGAGAGAGAGAGAGAGAGAGAGAGAGAGAGAGAGAGAGAGAGAGAGAGAGAGAGAGAGAGAGAGAGAGAGAATACTGAACAGGTTTAATGAACATTGGCCTTTGGCCACAATACATATATATAGAGAGAGATAAAAAGTGTATATGCAGTTGTAAATCATGTGTATACTCTGCACTTCTGAACACACAGTCATAAATGGAACCCATAATCAACATACTATGACATGGTACAGTTTTATTTATTGGTTTATTGGTCAAGGTTTTAATTTTGGTCATGCTTTTTGCATTTTGTATTACAAGTTATACAAGTTTTGACACGTTTTGAAGTCATTCTTAAGTTTCCTTTTCAGTTTGTTTTATTTCAGCTGCGAGCCGGCTACCCAACCCACTCCAACATTTTTTCTGAAGGGGGAGGTAGGCTTTTCCCAATGCTCTGACCAGCAGTGACACAATCACCAACCAACTGACTTCTTGTTTGCTTTTGAATTTGCATCATCATTTGTAATAACTCAAAGACTACAATGTCTTTAATCCAATATGCTTTTAAAACACAGATGTGACAAGCTTAATTCCAGCCATTACAGCCAGAAAGCACAGTCAACTTGAACAAGTGCAAACAGCTTGAAAGAATGGAGTTACACTTTGCATTTTTTCTCAGAGAAAATCAGTTGGGTTGTTAAGCGCCCAGTGGTGTGTGCTCACCACTTGAAGGAAAACTTAAGGTACAACTCTATCAATTTTGTACAAGACTTGTGAAATTGCACACAAAAAATAAAAATATATGGCTACATGAAACATTTTTGTTGACGCTCTAAAGGAACAGCAAAATTTTCTTCACCCATTCAGATGGACAAGCTGGGATATTATCACATGTAATATAGCTAATCAAATTGGGTTGTAGATGTTTTATCCACACCTCTGTGCATTTCCAGACGGAATTCTAGAACAAGTTTAAATGGGTTCAGGGCAAACAAGTTTTTTCATAACAGTGTTCCAATAGAGCAAGTAAATCACTGACAATACTTGCAACCCAAAAGCAAAAAAAAAATTACATGCTTCATGAAATTGTAACTTCCAAATTTACCCTTTCAAAGATTTGAAAAAAACACCCAAAAAATACCCACACACAAAGCATATTCAAATGTAACATATTTAAAAACAATGCACATAAAACTGGAATAATAGAAATGGAGGAAGGGGAACCAAAGGAGTGGGCATTACTTGCAAATGTAAAACAAGTCTACCCAATACCATGCAAAACCAGTAATTAAACAAAGAGGACAGGACAGACATGACATAACCCATGTCCTTCAGGTAGTAATGATCAAGAAATGGCACAGGCTACAGAACACACACATTTACTATCCACCTTGAGGTGAAAAATGTGGGGCATTGCTTGGAATGGCTACATGCAAGTAAATCAATTACACAGCTTCCTATATATAGCCGAGAAATTTGAAGCCTCCTAAATAAAACATAACAAATGCACACACACACCACACAAAATGATGTAATAACTAGTGTAAATTTATAAGAATCACTTAATCACAAAAGGTTAATACTCTTTCTAAAAAAAATTATGAGCTTTTTGGGTCACACTTAGCATATTATGGTTGCTGTTTGTTCAGAACTCTTTTTGAAAAAAAATAAATTATGAGACCTTTTTTGGTCACTCTTAGCAGTATTATTATGGTTGCTGTTTATGCAGAAGAAGAAGAAAAAACCAAACGGTCAAGCGAAACAATGGTGGATGAGAAACCACACATGTCCCTTACAGCTGTGGAATAGATGAACCCAAGACAGGCAAAAGCCCCATGAGCAAAACCCTAGTCACTTCAAGCTTTGACGACAAAGCTTTGGGATATGTTGGACTAATGATCTGTAGTAGGTGTAGTGGGTAGCACAGCAGTTGACTACACCCAAATTCTAACATTTAAAAAACCCCCCAAAATTTTTTTTTATAAAAAACCATCACACTAAACTGCTTTACTTTGTGCTCAGTACTTAAAAACTGAGTACACCCCCCCCCCCCCCCCCCCCCCCCCCCCAAAAAAGAGCGAAAATAAAAGAAACTTCAGCTTCTGGTAATTATATCCAAGAAAACTGCGTACTTTGTGCTCAGTACTTCAAACTGAGTACACCAAAATAAAAAAATAAAAAAAGGCAAAAATAAAAAACAGCTTCTGGTAATTATATCCAAGAAACTATACAAAATGAATACAGTGAAATCAAAGATGTGATCAACAAGAAAAGTGACGGCAAGTGTTTGAAATACAAGACTAATCAGCTGTTCACCCAGCATTCCTTGCTGAAATGCACCTTTTTCTTAATACTTACACAACGCGATTTAAATCACACAAAAAAAATAATAAGCCAAGTGTTTGGTAACAACTGCTTGTAAAGACTTCATGAACAACTGCTAAAGAAAAACCACAAAAAAACCCCAACAACACACGTTAAACTAATCTATTTTGTTTTAAACGCAACCCAGGTTTTCTCAGAGCACAAAAGCAAAACAACAAAACAAAAAAACATGTACCGCACTGTAATCACCACAGCGATCTGCTTAAATGCAGTAATTTTTAACACTTACTACACTGGAATTTTAGAATGCACACATTTTAAATGATGTTGCATGAAAAGCACAAATGGACATAACAGATACAGTTCAAAGGTTGGACAAATGCAAAACAGCAGACATGAAATCATGCAGCTATGAGCACTTATTGATGTAAGAATTTTCTATTTAGTCATGCTAACACAACTGGGATTTTGTGGGGCCTCCAACCTTAATTTTTCCCTATTTTTGTTTTATTGTTTTCTTATTTCTTTTTTTTTTTTTTTTTTTTTTTTTTTTTTTTAAATGGTGTTTTCATCTTTCAATTTTTCCCCTCATTTTTTTTTTTTTTTTTTTTTTTTAAAGGCATTTCATCTTTCTGCATTTTTCTTGTTTTCTTTTTCATTTTTAATTACACCATGTGTATCCAACCTCTTCCATTTTTCTTTTCAAGCAAACAAAAAACAAAAAAGGCTTTGATTTGTACTAACAGTGGAAATCGAAGACTGCTGGGAGAGATGCAGATGGAGCAGTCTATTAATAAGCTGGGAGCGCTATGACCTGGGTAATGGGCATGTCCCTGACTTATGGCAAAGCAAAAGATAAGGAAATAAGATAACAAGGACACCCCAATACAGATGCTGGCAATCTTATCCTTAATTTTGTGTGAAAGGCAATGAATTTTTTTCTTATGTCAAGAGTTTGTGAAATAAAAAAAAAGGGGAAAATTCCTTTACTAATGCAAATGTTGTTAAGTACGGAGGGTCTTTAAAAAAAAATTTTAATCTGTAGTTTTTGATGTTCTAAATCTTCAGTCACTTTCATCCTTTCCAAAATTACGGTGAATTTTCTACAGCTGCAAATTCAGTCCCTTTTGTAATTTCTGTAAATTGTACACAGAGAGAACTTTATTTTATTTCAGTAACTGTGCTATTTTCTACTCATCGCCCCTCAAAAAAGACACACACACAGGTGTATGCAACTTTTGTGCTGTTTGCAGAGTATATCAAAAAACTGGTGACAACAAATACCAGTGGTATACCATTCAGAGATTTGCTTGCAGCTCAAGTCCATCCTTTACACACCACACACACACACCACAACACACCAACAACACACACAACACACACACACAACACACCCATGACATGAACAAGATTCTTCACTCCTTGTAACAGCAAATCTTTTCTGAAATTCATCCTCACTTTCCCAGTACCTTTTAATAATAGCCCAATGCATTCTGAAAACCAGTGCTCCTCCCCCCTCCTTTCCCCCCTTTTTAAAAAAAACTTTTTTTTTTAAAAATATGCAGCACTATTCAAGTATGCCTTCTATAATAAGCACCTACTTTTGGTTTTTAAAAAACACGGTCTAAAATGCTCACTGCCCCCATCTCCCCTAAACCAAAAAAAAAAAAAAAAAAAAAGACGCCTGCCCCCTATCTCCATTCCAGTCATTGCACCTTTCCCAAACATTCAACCCCTTCCCCCCTCCCCCATTCCTCGCTCTTCATCCCAAAAAATTTGAGCACCCTCCCCCCAAAACCATTTTTTGGATGAAGACTAAAAACCAGGTTCATAAGCTAACACTGTAAGAACATCTGGCACGCAAATTTAAAAAAAACCGTTCTCGCCTTTGGAAAACTATGCCTTTTGCATAGGGGGAACAGATGACAAAAATTGAAAAAAACGTTGCAAAACAATTACTAATGTAAAAAAAAGCACGCGAGTGTTTAATTGTTATCAAAATAAAAAGAAACCCCGAGTAAATGGTTTGCCATTGTGTCAGCACCACCAATTATCTACCTGCCTTTTGTGTCCCACATTGTGGGGCCAGGAGTTTAGGGTTGAGGTTTGTTTGGGTTAGTGTTAACAGTCAACAGCATGCAAGGGTTGTCTGTCAGTGGTCGGTCTGAATGTTAGAAGGGCAGTGGACCAATGCAATAGGAAAAAAGGAATGAGCTGAAGACACAATGGTATGTAGCTTGCAATAATCGACTTTAAATTTGTCATGAGTGAAATGCATTTGAAAGCGACGAAAGTTGGACCCGGCGCTCCTTTACCACGAATGTTTACACCCAAATGGTTGTTCTAGACTTTGCTTTCACTGAGCTGCAGTATGGACTTTAAATAGAATTATCAATTCTTTCAACGCTGGGCTAGGCTTACACTTCAGCATCCACAAATTTTAAGGTTTTTTTTTTTTAACTTTTGCATCCAAATAGATTTGTATTGACAATTGTAAATAGCTCACAATGATATGGGTTAAATCGAATCGACCCCAAAACTTTTTTCACAAATATCCATTAAAATTTTGTCCAAAAGAGATGTCAAGAAAAAGGTTTTTTTTTAATCCCATGTGCATCTGTATCCCTCCTAAACACCCCTTTCCCTCCCTTGCTCTCCTTCCAACCCGATGCTTTCTTCCTCACTGTCCCTCTCTCTTACACACACACACACCACAACACACACACACACAACACACACACACCACAACAACACAAACCACCACACCCCACACACACAAACCACCTCACTAAAAATTATATGCTACTCTTTTTTTGAGAAATATGAAACTTCATACTACAGAAGGACATTAAATACAATTGATGAATCAACAAAATACACAACAATCAGGAATGGCCTTCAAATGGCAAATCACCCACTTGTTCACCACACTGGAACCCGTTACCAATGTTGCTAAAAAATAATTTTCTTGGTTATTCGTTATTTCATTATGTTCTCGTTTGCTTTTATCTATTAACGCTTTTCTTTTTTTCAATAATCAAAATCATTTTTATTGCGACTTCGATTTTCGCTTTTGAATAAGTGCATTTTTTGTTTTTTTATATATATGTCATTCTTTTTGTTGTTTGGTACTGCTTATAGTTTTTACTGTTTAGTATCTTTTTATCTTTTATGTTATCCCTAAAAAGGGCGGGGATGGATGTAAAAAAGCACGAGGCTTATCATTTCTTTGAATAAAAGAATTTGCCTTTTCCCGGCCTTGTCTTCAACTTGAACTATTCTTTATGTCTTGTATATCTTGTGTTGACCACACTGATATTTCCTAAACCAAGAACATTGGTGGCTTATCTCATGACCAGAATATTTATCTACAGATAAAATTCGTTTTAGCACAAATTTCTACTCCAGCCAAAACTTTTTCTTAATGCCTATTTCCATTTTAATTTTTGGGGTCTCTGGCTTTGAGGGTCCATCAATGCATGTGATGGAAACAAATTTACTCTTTCTCCCCAAAAACGTTACAAT
>CM060338.1:31229987-31269957 GCA_030674155.1 Stramonita haemastoma | reverse complement strand
TTTTTTGTTTGGTATGGTCTTCATTATGATGAATATTGCTCATAACTAATTTTTTGTTTGTCATAACTTCATTTCATGTGGTTTGTTTGATTGGTTTGTGTGGTTATTGTTCTAATTTTGTTGTTTTGTTTTTTTAACATGATAAATTCCCCGATAAAATGGGGACTAGATGTAAAAAAAAATAATAAAATAATAAAAAAGCACATAAGCACTTATATTAATTATCCTTGAAATACAACAATCTGCCTTGCCTTGGATGATATGGAGGGGGTGAGGGTGTAACAATAAGATGGATTCAGATTTTGTAAGCCATCTGACACACATGAACAGGAAAGTGCATACACCTTCAAGTGTGTGTGTGTGTGTGTGTGTGTGTGTGTGTGTGTGTGTGTGTGTGTATTTGTATGATCAGAATGAAGTTGTAACTGGTTACCCCCACTCGTTTTTCTCCACTATATTTTCTCAATTATGTATGTATATATTCTAATCTTAAAAGTAATGTTTGTCACACAAAATCTTCCAACACTTTTTCACGTCTCGCATCAAATATCTAAATAAAATGTGTCACTCAAAATCTTATAACTCACATTTCGCACAAAATCTTTCTGCCTTTCAGTAAAGTGAGTCACTGTAACTCTTCCATTCAATTACGTCAACTTTAGCCTGAAAAGAAACTGCATCACACCATGGCTCCCTTTAAGGGCATAATTCAGAACACTGTTCCACCAAGATGAGTTTGTGGTATGAAGTCTGATACCAAGTGCTATCAAAAAAATCCAGTGACTTTTTGTAAGCTACTACTGTTGATTTAGTTTTCAAAATGCATGAGCATCATCCCTACACAGTCTTTATATGAACAGATGTGCACCTTGGCAACAAAGCATTAAGAAAAAAACACCCAAAAAACCCCAAAGCATTCAGACAGCAACATCAACTAGTGTGCACACGCGCCTGGTTTCCATAAAACTGACGATACATTTTAAAGAAATTGTGCATCACTGCACTTTAAATCCATGCTTTTGGCAACTTAATTATTGTGTAAGCAGTGCTTGAATGTAGTAATGAGTTTCTTGTGCATGCATCTTCATTTCCGACAGGTATTTGAATAAATCTCCATGGGTTCAGCGAGTTTGAGTATGTCTGATGGACTAGGTAAATGTAAGGGGGGAGAGAGAGAGAGAGAGAGAGAGAGAGAGAGAGAGAGAGAGAGAGGAGAGAGAGAGAGAGAGAGAGAGAGAGAGAGGAGAGAGAGAGACAGTGTAAATGCATATGTAAATAGTGTGTATACTCTACACTTCTGAACACAGTCATAAATGGAAAACATAATACACTATGACATGGTACAGTTTATTATTTATTGGTTTATTGGTCAAGGTTTTAATTTTGGTCATGATATTTGCATTTTGTATTATAAAATATTCAAGTCTTGACAACATGTCTTCAAGTCATTCTTAAGTTTCCTTTTCATTTTGTTTTAATTCAGCCGCAAGCCGGCTACCCAACCCTAACTCCAGCCTTTTTCTGAAGGGGGAGGTAGGCTTTTCCCAATGCTCTGACCAGCAGTGACACAATCACCAACCAACCGACTTCTTGTTTGCTTTTGAATTTGCTACATCATTTGTAATATCTAAAGACAATGATGTCTTTAATCCAATATGCTTTTAAAACATAGATGTGACAGGCTTAATTCCAGCTATGTTATCTTTACAGCCAGAGAGCACAGTCAACTTGAACAAGTAAGTGCAAACAGCTTGAAAGAATGGAGTTGCACAAAGTTTGCATTTTTCTCTAAAGAAAATCAGTTGGGTTGTTAAGCGCCAGTGGTGTGTTATCACCACTTAAAGGAAACTTAAGGTACAACTCTATCAATTTTGTACAAGACTTGTGAAATGTACAAAAAATAAAAAGCAATATAAGGCTACATGAAACATTTTGTTGATGCTCTAAAGGAACAGGCAAAATTTTCTTCACCCATTCAGATGGACAAGCTGGGATATTATCACATGTAATATAGCTAATCAAATTGGGTTGTAGATGTTTATCCACACCTCTGTGCATTTCCAGACGGAATTCTAGAACAAGTTTAACTGGGTTCAGGGCAAACAAGTTTTTTCGTAACAGTGTTCCAGTAGAGCAAGGAAATCACTGACAATACTTGCAACCCAAAAGCAAAAAAAAATTACATGCTTCATGAAATTGTAACTTCAAATTTACCCTTTCAAAGAGGTTTCTTTTTAAAATAATAATTTTTTTTTTTTAAACCACCCACACACAAAGCATATTCAAATGCAACATATTTAAAAACAATGCACATAAAACTGGAATAATAGGAAATGGAGGAAGGGAAACCAAAGTGATGGGCATTACTTGCAGAATGTAAAACAAGTCTACCCAATACCATGCAAAACCAGTAATTACAAAGAGGACAGGACAGACATGACATAACCCATGTCCTTCAGGTAGTAATGATCAAGAAATGGCACAGGCTACAGAACACACACACATTTACTGTCCACCTTGAGGTGAAAAATGTGGGCATTGCTTGGAATGGCTACATGCAAGTAAATCAATTACACAGCTTCCTATATATAGCCGAGAAATTTGAAGCCTCCTAAATAAAACATATCAAATGCCACACACACACACACACACACCAAAAAAAAAAAATGATGTAATAACTAGTGTAAATTTATAAGAATCACTTAATCACAAAAGGTTAATACCCTTTCTAAAAAAAAATTATGAGAGCTTTTTGGGTCACACTTAGCAGTATTATGGTTGCTGTTTGTTCAGAACTCTTTTTGAAAAAAAATTATGAGAGCTTTTTGGGTCACACTTAGCAGTATTATTATGGTTGCTGTTTGTTCAGAACTTTAAAAAAAAAAAAATTATGAGACCTTTTTTGGTCACTCTTAGCAGTATTATTATGGTTGCTGTTTATGCAGAAGAAGAAGAAAAAACCAAACGGGTCAAGCGAAACAATGGTGGATGAGAAACCACACATGTCCCTTACAGCTGGGAAATAGATGAGCCCAAGACAGGCAAAATTAATGCTTCATGAGCAAAACCATAGTCACTACAAGCTTTGACAACAAAGCTGTTGGGGTATGTTGGAATAATGATCTGTAGTAGGTGTAGTGGGTAACAGCAGTTGACTACACCCAAATTCTAACATCTACAAACCCCCAAAATGTTTATAAAAAACCATCAGCAATAAACTGCTTTACTTTGTGCTCAGTACTTCAAACTGAGTACACCCAAAAAAAAAAAAAGAGCGAAAATAAAGAAACTTCAGCTTCTGGTAATTATATCCAAGAAAACTGCTGTACTTTGTGCTCAGTACTTCAAACTGAGTACACCAAAAAAAAAAAAAAAAAAGGCAAGAATAAAAGAAACTTCAGCTTCTGGTAATTATATCCAAGAAAACTGATGTACTTTGTGCTCAGTACTTCAAACTGAGTACACCAAAAAAAAAAAAAAAAAAAAAAAAGGCAAAAATAAAAAAACAGCTTCTGGTAATTATATCCAAGAAACTATACAAAATGAATACAGTGTATCAAAGATGTGATCAACAAGAAAAGTGACGGCAAGTGTTTGAAATACAAGACTATCAGCTGTTCACCCAGCATTCCTTGCTGAAATGCACCTTTTTCTTATACTTGCACAACGTGATTTAAATCACACAAAAAAATTAATAAGCCAAGTGTTTGGTACAACTGCTTGTAAAGACTTCATGAACAACTGCTAAAGAAAAACCACAAAAAAAACCCAACACACACACGTTAAACTAATCTATTTTGTTTTACACAACCCAGGTTTTCTCAGAGCACAAAAGCAAAACAACAAAACAAAAAACATGTACCGCACTGTATCACCACAGCGATCTTGCTTAAATGCAGTAATTTTTAACACTTACTACACTGGAATTTTAGAATACACACATTTTAAATGTTGCATGAAAAGCACAAATGGACGTAACGGATACAGTTCAAAGGTTGGACAAATGCAAAACTGCAGACATGAAATCATGCAGCTATGAGCACTGATAGCGCCGCTGTAGTCTAGTGGTTAGGCGTTGGACTCGTAATCTAAAGGTTGTGGGTTCGATCCCAGCTTTCGGCTATGGCGTTGTGCCCTTGGAAAAGGCACTTTACGGCTATTTTCTCACCCCACCCAGGTGTAAAAGGGTACCAACCTTGTGTTGGGGGTTAACCCTGCGATAGACTGGCGTCCTATCCAGGGGGAGTCTATGACTCTCAGTCGCTTAACGCCACAGAAACCGGATAAGCACCGGCCTGATGAGCCTCTATAGGCTCGGGACAGACTTAACTTTATGAGCACTGATTGATGTAAACTTTCTCTTTAGTCATGCTAACATCTGGTGTTTTGTGGGGCCTCCAACCTCGGTTTTTCCCCTCATTTTATTATTTTTTTTAATGGCGTTTTCATCTTTCAATTTTTCTCTTTTTTTTTCTTTTTTTTATTTAAATGGTGTTTCATCATTCCACATTTTTCTTGTTTTCTTTTTCATTTTTAATTACACCATGTGTATCCAACCTCTTCCATTTTTCTTTTCAAGCAAACAAAAAACAAAAAAGGCTTCGATTTGTACTAACAATGGAAACCAAAGACTGCTGGGAGAGATGCAGATGGAGCAGTATATTAATGAGCTGGGAGTGCTATGACCTGGGTAATGGGCATGTCCCTGACTTATGGCAAAGCAAAAGATAAATAAGGTAACAGGACACCCCAATACAGATGCCAGCAATCTTATCCTTAATATTTGTGTGAAAGGCAATGATTTTTTTTCTATGCCAGAGTTTGTGAAATAAAAAAAAGGGGAAAATTCCTTTACTAATGCAATGTTGTTAAGTACAGAGGATCTTTAAAATTTTATTTTTTAAACTTTAGTTTTTGATGTTCTAAAACGGCTGTCACTTTCATCCTTTCCAAAATTACGGTGAATTTTCTACAGCTGCAAATTCAGACCCTTTCGTAATTTCTTTAAATTGTACACAAATAGAACTTTAATTCATTTTATTTCAGTAACTATCTTTTACTTACACCCCTCAAAAAAGACAGGTGTATGCAACTTTTGTGCTATTTGAAGAGCATAACAAACTGGTGATGACAAATACCAGTGGTATACCATTCAGAGATTTGCTTGCAGTTCAAGTCCATCCTTTACACACACACACACACACAAACACACACACAAAACACACACACACACACACACAAAACACACACACACACACACAAACACACACACACACACACACACACACACACACCACACGCACTCTCGCACACACTCACACACACACACCTGACATGAACATCGTTTCTACTCTCCTTTGTAACAGCACGCTTTTTAAATTCATCCTCACTTTCCCAGTACCTTTCCAATAACTTTTCAATGCATTCTGAAACCAGTGGTCCTCTCCCCCCCTTTCTCTTTTTAGATAAACCTTTTTTTTTTAAAATGCAACAACTCAAACATGCCTTCTATAATAAGCACCTATTTTGGTTTTTGAAAACATTGTCTAAAATGCTCACTGCCCCCATCTCCCCTAAACCTAATTTTTTTTTTTTTTTTAAAGTGACTGCCTGCCCCCTGCCTCTATTCTCAGTCATTACACCATTTCCCATCTATATTCCTAAACATTCTAACCCCCCCCCCCCCCCTCTCCCAATTCCTAGCATCTTCATCCTGAAAATTTGAGCACCTCTCCTCCCACCATCCTATGGAGGAAGACTAAAAACCAAGGTCTCATAAGCTAACACATGCAGAACATCTTGCGCAGGAGTTAAAACCTGTTCTTTTTGGAAAAGTATGCCATTTGCATAGGTGGGAACGGACGACAAAATTGAAAAAAACTGTTTGCAAACAATAACTGAATGTAAAAAAAAGCACGCGAGTGCTTATTCGCTATCAAAATAGAAGACACCCGTAGAAAAATGGTTTAGCCATTGTGTCAGCACACACCTAGTTATCTACCTGCCTTTTGTGTCCACATGTGGGGCCAGAGTTAGGGTTAAAGGTTAGTGTTAGGGTTAGTGTTAACAGTCAACAGCATGCAAGGGTTGTCTGTCAGCTGGTCGGTCTGAATGTTAGAATGCATGTGGACACAATAGCACATAGACAAAAAGGTATGTAGCTGAAGACACAATGGTATGTAGCTTGCAATAATACAGACTTAAAATTTGTCAAGTGAAAACGCATTTGCAGTGCTGTTACTGACTGACAAGTTGGACCCTGCGCATCCAATTTCAGTGAGTTTTTACATCCAAAGGTTTTCTAGACTTGTTGCTTTCACTGAGCTGCAGTAGACTTTAGTTAGAATTATCAGTTCTTTCAACAGCTGAGGCTAGGCCTACACTTCGCGTCCACAAATTTCAAGATTTTTTTTTTTTTTTTTAAACTTGTTGCATCCAAACGCATGTTGCTATTGACACATTGTAAATAGCTCACAATGATATGGACTTAAATCGAATCTGACCCAAGACTTTTTTCACAAATATCCATTAAAATTAATGTCCAAAAGAGACTGTCCAAGAAAATAGGTTTTTTTTTTAATCCCCATGTGCATCTGTATCCCTCCTAACATCCCTTTCCCTCCCTTGCCTCTCCTTCCAACCTGATGCTTCCTCTCTACACTGTCCCCTCTCTCTTACAACACACACACACACACACACACACACACCACCTCACTAAAAATTATACGCTACTCTTTTTTTGAGAAATATGAAACTTCATCTACAAAAGACATTAAATCAATTGATGAACTTGAACACTACACTACAATCAGGAATGGCCTTCAAATGGCAAATCACCCAGTTTTGTTCACCACACTGTGAACCTGTTACCAATGTTGCTAACAAAATAATTTTTCTTGGTTATTCAGTTGTTATTTCATTATGTTCTCGTTTGCTCTTTATCTATTAACGCTTTTCTTTTTCTTCAATAATCGAAATCATTTTATTGTGACTTCTGATTTTCGTCTTCTGAATAGTGCATTTTTGTTACCTTTTTATATATAGTGTCATTCTTTTATGTTTGTTTGGTACTGCATATAGTTTTACTGTTTAGTATCTTTTTATCTTGATGTTATCCCTAAAAAGGGCGGGGACTGGATGTAAAAAAGCACGAGTGCTTATCTATTGTCTTTCGAATAAAAGAATTTGCCTTGCCGGGCCTTGTCTTCAGACTTGAACTATTCTCTTATATCTTGCTATATCTTAGTGTTGACCACAGCTGATATTTCCTAACACCAATGAACAGTGTGCGGCTTATCTCATGACCAGATTATTTATCTACAGATAAATTTCAGATTTTTAGCACAAATTTCTACTCCAGCCAATACTTGTCTTAATCGCCTATTTTCCATTTTCTAATTTTGAGGTCTCTGGCTTTGAGCTGTCCATCAACTGCATAGGTGATGGAAACATTTACTCTTTCTCCAAAATCTGTTACAATTTTATTTTCTTAGTCTAAAAAATATCTGTACTTTTCAAAAGCATTGCCAGTTATAAAAAGAGCTTCTCTTAAATCATTTGATCCGATTCACTGGACAAAAAAAAAAAAAATCATTGCCAGTCCCACAAGGTATAGGACACATTCCACTATTCCAGACAAGGGACTACTGCAGTAGGGGGATGGGACAGCCTGGTGGTTAGAGTAATGCGCTTATGATCTGCTGACCCAGGTTCAAATCTTGTTCAAGAGGATTTTTCCTCGAGTTATCAGTGTCGACTCACTCTACTAAAAAATCCTTCAGATGAGACTATAAACCAGAGGTCCTGTGTGCGAACGCATGCAGAACATCTTGGCATAAATTAAAACTTGTTCCTTTTTGAAGAGTAGGCCATTGAGTGCTGGTGGGAATAGACAAAATTTACAAAACTGCATATACATGGGGACTGGACGTAAAAAAAAAAATACACAAGCTTATTCCATTATCTTCAAAATTAAAATAAACTAAAAACTAAAAAAAAAATATGCAGTGACTGTGTGGTCCAGCTGACACTCAAGCTAAATATATTCATCAGCATGTCCAAGGCCACATGAAAATTCTGGAGGCAATTCTGTAACATGTTACTGAACGATGCTCCTCATCCCACCCTTAACTGCCAGTGTAACCAAAAAAATGGCAATGATCCAAAGTTCTTTTCTTCATGGTCCAGATCGCTACAAAAAAATGAGGTAGGACTTCCAAAGTTTGGCATGTACAAGCCCAGTATGTCAATAAACAGTTGTGAAAGTTTTATTTTCTTACATCAAGTTTTGTATTTTTTTTTTTTTCCCCCTAACCTTACAAATGGGTCATCTGTAGGCAAAAACGGGGGAAAAACTGGCCATCCGAGTGAATGTCAAGCAATCACTGGATCACATTCTATTTAAAAAAAAAAACCACCAAAAATCTTACACGAAACACTTTCAAATGACAATGTCCCATGAGCAGAGGGGCAGAGAAATGACTCAACTTTTTATCCAATTAAAAAAAAAAATTGTTAATTTGGGATTTTTTTGTTTTTTGTTTTACTTTTGCTACCCTTTTGCTGTAGCACTGTGGAGTACGAGGGTATAATTCTTGATGGCTGAACATGTCAATGGCTGGGGCTGTCTTTTTCCTTGACTGGGTGTGTTCTTGATGGGCTAGTCTTCCGCAGTGATGAGATCTGAAAACTAAAAACAAAATTTAAGGGTGTTGGATGTGTATTCTCTATTTTTGTCATTTTAACTGTTGCCTACTCATCCAAGAATTTCCATTCTTATTTCCTGTTTATGTCTTTTCTTCCCAGTTTGACAAGAAAGTTATTATAAACTGAAATAATATACTGCAGGATGTGATAAAATGAGAAATGGGCAAGTTTATTGTCTAACAGGTGGTCAGAATGAGGGCTTAGGTATTTTTAAAACATTTACATGGAAAAGGAAACAAAATCAGGCCTCGATATTTCACTACAAGGTAGAAAATGGCTATAGTTTAATAATCAATCAAAATTTTTAAATCAACAACCTGACCCCCACCTGCCTTTAATGGCTCCTAGAGCAAAAGTGGGTCAGGTGCTAAGCGACTCATTTCGTGGTCGAGCATCACATATCACAACCCAGCACACAGTTTCCAGAGCAAAACTATTGCACGCAAAATGTCTCCTGGCTGAGAAGATAAAAAAAACGCTGCCAGACTTCACTGAAAAAAGCAGGAGAATGGGTTGGGTAAGCAGAAAATAGATCTTGGGATGGTAAAGAAAAAGCAGTAGAGTGAAAGTAAAGGAGTTTCTGACCCTGAAACGACAATGGAGGATCTGAGTATGTGTGTGTGTGTGTGTGTGTGTGTGTGTGTGTGTGTGTGCGCGCGCACATGGCGCGTGTGCATGTAGTGAAGAAATCTTGGAGCTCTAGCTGAGGGGGAGGGGGAGAAGCTGACCCGCAGATAAGTTCTAACCTTTGTGGAGGGTGTAGTACATGTTTGGGTTCCACATCATGCTGGCAGGCACAACATCATAGTGGTGGCAGCATTCCAAGGTGGATGGACGTAGTTGACAGGAGCTGACGGTGCCAGATGGGGTGGTCTTGACTGGTACCGCCGATCACATGGTTCCTAGTAAAACATGATATAAAAAAAGATTAAAATTGGAAAACTAAAACGGGCAAATAGTAAACGAACAAATGACTCGCAAAGATAAAACAGAGGAACACAGTGACAGATCACATGCCTATGGGTTTTTAAGACCTCTTAAATTTCTGTCAGTTATGCCCCTTTATTTATTTATTTATTCTTTTATATCGGGGATAATGGAATAAGCACTCCATGTGCCTTGATTCAGTGACTGAGCAATCTAGATTTGGGGGAAATGCTCCACAACCATTTTTACAGAAATATTACAGTATGAAACTTTTAGTTTTGATACACTGTTGTCGGAGTCTGAACTTTTAATGGCAACTTTCAATAATGCACAAAAAAATTTTTAAATACCTGTAATACAGTTGGTAAAGAATGTGGATTTTTTTTAAAAAACTGTACAGTTGATTTATCTCCACTCAAAGAGAATCTAATAATTCTGATAATGCATGATGCTTTAAACAGCTGAATAGCAGATGGAACAAAATTTTAACCTCGAGTTTGTCCAGGGTGAATGAACTCCACGATTTCATTTCACATCATGCAGATAGGCATGACATGATTTTGGCAGCATTTCCAAGTGGACTTGGATAACAGGAGGTGACAGTGCCAGATGGGGATGGTCTGGACTGGTACTGTTCATCACATGGTTCCTGGTAAAACACTACATAGCAAAGATTAAAATTGGAGCAACAACAAAAAGGAAAATAGAAACAAATGATAAGCAAAAACAAAAACTTCAACAGTGAGGAATAGTGACAGATCATGTAGCTAACTTCAGACCTCTTCAATCCTGTCAGTTTACGATTTCTGAACACCAGTTACCAAAGATCTCTAAAAAAAATAAATAATAATAAAAAAAATTAAAAAAAAAAAAAAAAAACGCTAAACTTTAACCATCCTATTTTGATTTTTTGTCTGAATAAAGACTTATGACAGATGTATTTAGCTTTGCATATTTTACCAAAATTGTCAAATTTATAAGCTGTTCATTTTGACAAATCTGTGTTAAAAAAAGGCAATATCAAACTTCCAAACAAAAAAAAATCTAAATGAAAACAGATTTTGGCTAAACTGCTAACGAGTTGCCAATTCTACAAAATGATACCCCCCATTCTGAAAATTGCTACTTTCAGAAGAAAGCCTGTGAACTTTTTCTTAGATATAGGCCCACAGCTAACTATCAAAATTTGTTGCCTTGTGTGCCACATTGACTCAACTGTAATTATGTAGTTACCTATGCAGGGTCTTGATAGTGTCCCCGATGATGGCAATGATGTTTTGGTGTAGTTATGTATGCTGGGTCTGGAGCTCTCCTGATGACTGGCAGCATTTCCGAGTGGACTTGCCTGGTGGGAGGTGACGGTGCCTGATGGGAATGGTCTGAACTTGTACCATTCTCCATCACATGGTTCCTGGTAAAACACTTTACATACCAAAGATTAGCATTCGAGCATCAACAACAAAAAAGAGTAACAGAAACAAATGACAAGACAAAAACAACAACGAGAAACAGTGACAGATCATGTGGCTTAAACTTCAGACCTCTTGAATCCTGTTGGTTCTTTAAGATTTCTGAACACCAGTTACCAAAGACTTTTTTTTTTTTAATCTCCCAATTTTAACAAGTATTTCAATATTAGTTTTTGTTTTGTGTGAATAAAGACATGGTAAGTATATATCTCGCACATTTTACCAATATTGTCAAATTCAGAAGCTGCCCATTCTGACAAATCTGTTCAGAAAGGCAAAATCAAACTTCCAAAAATGGACAAATAAAAATATTTTCTAGCTGAAAACAGATTTTGGCTGAACTGCAAACTTGCTGCCAATTCTACAACATACTTCCCCATTCTGAAAATTTCTACTTTCAGAAGAAAGCCTGTGAACTTTATCTTATAGACCCACAGCTAATTATCAAAATTTGTTACCTCGTTTGCCACACTGACTTAACTGTAACTTATGTCCTTACCTATGCAGTGTCTTGATAGTGTCCCCGATGGTGGCATGATGTTTTGGAGCAATTATGCGTGCTGGGTCTGGAGTTCTCCTGATGACTCTGGCAGCATTTCCGAGTGGACTTGGATGACAAGAGGTGACAGTGTCTGATGGGGATGGTCTTGATGGGTACCGTTCTCCCTCACATGGTTTCTGGTAACACAGTTTACATACCAAAGATTAGCATTCGAGCAACAAAAAAAAAGAGTAACAGAAACAAATGACAAGCAAAGACAAAAGCGACAGTGAGAAAGAGAGACCATGTTCCAGAGACTTTTCAGACCTTAAATCCTGTCAGTTTACCAGAAAAAAATCTTCAACTAGTTTAACAAGTATTTCAATATGAAATTTTGCTTTCTTCTGAATATTGTTTATGACATGCATTTAGCCTTGCACATTTTACCAATATTGTCAAATTTAGAGGCCATCCATTCCGACAAATCTGTGTTCAGAAAGGCAACATCAAACTTAAAAAAAACATGAATAAAAAATACTTCCTAATGAAAACCGATTTTGGCTATATTGCAAATTATGTTACCAATGCTGTAACACGATACTCCCTATTCTGAAAACTGCTTCTGCCACTTTGTCTACTGCCAAAATTAAACACAAACTCTTTACATACAAGGCCAACATTTTAAACTGCTTATGACCCCACTAAACACAAAGGTCATTTTAGGTCTTTCACATATTTCACTCAAGTTCAGATACAACCGATTCTGGTCCTCACAGATTGTTTGTTGCTACAGACCCACTAACCATGAATGTCTCATCAGGCCTGTCACCTTATAAATCAAACATCTAGAAAAAAAAAATGTATTCCAATGGTAACCCCCCCCCCCCTTTCCCTGCATAATATTTCAGGAGAAAGCCTGTTAAACTTTAACCTTTGATGTAACCCACAACTATCAAATTTTGTTACCTTGTATGCCACACTAACTCAACTTCAACTCTTATGTACTTACAGATACAGGGTCTTGATGAGTTCCCCAGATGACGGCTGTGATGCTTCAGAGCAGTTGCGAGGCTGGGTCTTGAGGTCTAGGTGCAGTTCTGTAGGCTGGGTCTTGAGGTCTAGGTGCAGTTCTGTAGGCTGGGTCTTCAGGTCTAGGTGCAGTTATGTAGGCTGGGTCTTCAGGTCTAGATGCAGTTATGTAGGCTGGATCTTCAGGTCTAGCTGCAGTTATGTAGGCTGGGTCTTGAGGTCTAGGTGCTGTTATGTAGGCCGAGTCTTGAGGTCTAGGTGCATAGGCTGGGTTTGAGGTCTCCTTGGTGCAGTTATGTAGGCTGGTCTTGAGGTCTAGGTGCAGTTATGTACGATGGGTCTTGAGATCTCCTGATGATGGCAATGAAGCTTAGGTGCAGATATATATCCTGGATCTTGAGGTCTTCTAGGTGCAAGTATGTATGCCTGTCTTGAGGTCTAGGTGTAGTTATGCTAGCTGGGGCTTGAGGTGTCCTGGTCATGACAACGATGTTTAGCTGCAGATATGCTGGGCGGGACCCAAGTTCTGATGGTGACAATATTGTTTATGTACAGATGCACCTGGAAGGCTCAATAGAACAAGTTCCCCAGGGGATGCCATCAACTGAAGGTACCATTCCCCCAAACGTCAGTATGATCCACATGATAACTTTATCACCCTATTGAGACTCCCATGGAATACAGGACAGGAAAGAGGGACAAGGAAACTTTAAAACACAGAGGGGGTGACGGAATCACGATCCCTCATGATAACTGTGTTCATGCCTTCGAAGGTGGAGTTTTCTCCAAACCCAGATCACTGTGCTTTTGAAGGTGGCGTTTTCTCAACACCAACATCAGTCACCACGATTGCTCTCCTTTGCTTCTCTGGCCAAGTTTTAGATCTGTCTTGGTTTTTTTTACACCTATTTTACGTCACTATTCTAATTTTTGCTGCATTTTAAAAAAATTATTTCCTTATTTCAATCTATGAACTTTATTCTATCCTTTTAATTTCTACACTGAATTTTATTTTGTTTATTCTATTTTCCTTCTTTAAGCAAAAGGTGATGCAATCTGGAACTTGGTGTCCAGTGATCTTTGAAGGCAACTGACGTGAGTAGTCAGATACACAGTTGGCAAGTCTAAAAAACTTTGGGGCAACATTCGACCAGAGCGGAAGTAAAGACACAGGGCAACTGCATCACTTCCCTTTACGAGCAATGCAGACATGTGCTTCACAGGTTGTTTTTTCAACATACCTGAGAGCTGTGCTTCACATGTTTTTTCAACATGCCTGTGAGCTGTGCTTCACATGTTTTTTCAACATGCCTGTGAGCTGTGAGAAGCTGCACTGCTGGCACCTTTGCATCTCTGCTCTTTATATATTCAACTTCAGGTTGAACAATGCATCTGCAAATGCTCACTCTTAGAATGTTATGCCCCCTAAGTGTTTCAAGTTCCCACGGCAAGTTTACTGTCGCAGATGTTTCAAACGCTTGATCAGTGCTGTAGTCCAGTCTCAGATGATGAAGAAACCTGGTGAGCAGTCTTACGATGTAGAAACCTGATGAGCAGTCTTCAGTTCAGACGACAGGCAGTGGGACAGCATTGTGTCGCAACACGTGCCACCACGGTTTATGCTGGTTTACGCTCCAGATCTCAAGTGATGAAGGCCTTCAGGGCTTTGCTCAAAGTGTTTCCTTTCCTTTAATTTTATTTTATTAATTTTTTTTGTTTCTTTTCCAATCTATTCCCTATCCTTTATCTAGGGGCCAAACAAAGCGATAACGCTACATGTGGATCATGGATCGGTTTGGAGGTCTGGTACCCTAGGAGTGGCATCTACCCGGAGTCCTTGCGACAAAAGTCCTTTGCAACTGCCTGCTACGCATTTGTTCTTTCAATTTAAATAATCACGAGGATGGTTCCTGGTATGCAAAGAAAGGAGATGGTTTCAGTTTCTACAAGCCCTCTGGAGACTGAAGAGGCTGATGTCTGAGGAGCACGTTCTGTTGCATGCTGGGCAGATGAAGGAAGGAACTGGTGCTGGTTGGTCCTTTGGTCCCTGTCTTCACTTCTTTCTGCCTCTTACTCTGGGCACCTATCTGCCAACAAAAGAACATAATATAGTGTCATAAACTTATGACAGAGAAAGGAGGAGGCGGGGAGTCTTAGCCAGCATGTGTGCATATATTGATTGTGTGTGTGTGTGTGTGTGTGTGTGTGTGTGTGTGTGTGTGTGTGTGTGTGTGTGTGTGTGTGTGTGTGTGTTGTGTGTGTGTGTGTGCCCGCGCATGTGCGCACTTTTAATTTAGGAAAGTCTGGAAAGGGACTGCCACAACTGAATTCAATGGTGCTCTCTGCCCAATCCACAGTTTTTACCTTGTCGATAAAAAAGGTTTAACCGAACTGTTCTTACTTTCCTGTAATGTTTAGACTTTTTTTAAAAACTCTTTACTTATAAATCTCTATCAATACACACACCCAACCACCCCTCTCCTTCCTTTCCACCCCCTCCTGTCTTTTTACCCCAACTTCAAAGTCTGATAAAAAAAATTCTGCACAATGGGGAAACCACCTGCCCCTATCATCTCGCCTCTGGATTAGACTGTGTAACTCAATATCTGCACTGCTGATGCCTGAGAAAAAAAGTTGGAAGGGGGTGGGACGTGTGTGAGTGTGTGCGCGTGCATGTGTGTGTGTGTGTGTGTGTGTGTGTGTGTGTGTGCGTGCGTGCGTGCGAGCATGCGTGCGTGCGTGTGTGTGTGCGTGCGAGAGAGGCTCTATGACCACACAAAAGATTTCATTCAAAGTTCCAAATCAAAGTTTTAAGATTTCAGCTTGTGACCCTACTGGGATAGGATTTCATGAAGCAATATCAACACTCAAATATCAAAATTATAGTGTAACATAAACATTTAAAATATCTGAGGAGTTAGAAATATGGCAGTCATTATCTTTAGTAATAAAAAATTTCAACTTTTGATTGGGGGGAGGGAGGGGTGGGGGTTGAAAAAGCTCAATTTCAACAGAAGAAAAAAAAAGACAAAACTTCAGATCCATACACAGGTGTTTCATTTTGTTCAGCCAACTTCATGTTGCCGATATACCAGATTTTAAAGTACAATATCTGTTTAAATCGTTTTGATGACATAAGTCTGACATGCAATATTCCGAGGGACCTGTGTGACCTATTCAGGTTTATGACTACCAAACAGCTGTAGCCTTATCTCCTGGTTTTCCAATCTCTAACACTAAGCTGAAATAAACTATAGCTGAAGTTGTAGCTATAGTGTTAGTTACATTAAAACTGCAGTTAAGACAGATCTTTATGTCACTTCACTCATAATAATTATAATAATAAAAAAGCTTCTTACCTTTTATCTTCAACTCTGTGGAAGTCTTCAGGGCAGTGCAGTGATTTTGCAGGCAATGTGTCGTGTTCATCAGAGCACAGCAGAGATGATGCAGGCAGTGTGTCGTGTTCATCAGGGCACAGCAGAGATGATGCAGGCAGTGTGTCGTGTTCATCAGGGCACAGCAGAGATGATGCAGGCAGTGTGTCGTGTTCATCAGGGCACAGCAGAGATGATGCAGGCTGTGTCATGATTAAGGCAGTGCAGTGATTTTGCAGGCAATGTGTCGTGTTCATCAGGGCACAGCAGAGATGATGCAGGCAGTGTGTCATGTTCATCAGGGCACAGCAGAGATGATGCAGGCAGTGTGTCGTGTTCATCAGGGCACAGCAGAGATGATGCAGGCTGTGTTGTGATTAAGCAGTGCAGTGATTTGCAGGCAATGTGTTGTGTTCATCAGGGCACTGCAGTAATTTTGCAGGCAATGTGTCGTGTTCATCAGGGCACAGCAGTAATTTTGCAGGCAGCGTGTTGTGTTCAACAGGGCACAGCAGAGATGATGATGCAGGCAGTGTGTTGTGTTCATCAGGGCACAGCAGAGATGATGCAGGCAGTGTTGTGTTCATCAGGGCACAGCAGTAATTTTGCAGGCAGTGTGTTGTCATCAGGGCACATCAGTAATTTTGCAGGCAGTGTGTTGTCATCAGTGCACAGCAGTAATTTTGCAGGCAGTGTGTTATCAGGGCACAGCAGTAATTTTGCAGGCAGTGTGTTGTGTTCATCAGGGCAGGGCAGTAATTTTGCAGGCAGTGTGTTGTGTTCATCAGGGCAGTGAAGTGATTTTGCAGGCTGTGTGTTGTGGTCAAGTTGAATCTGGTGACCCCCATCCCTTCTCCAGCTTACAGGGTTGCTGTTTGGTTTCCTGTCAGAAATGGAAAAATACTTTACTAGGTACTCGGTAGGTTGGGGCAGTTCAGATCTCTTTAGATGATACACCATGAAAGAACATTTTACTGATCCAATACAATAAGAAAATAAACCGTAACTGATGAATCACTGTGAAAAAAAATGTACTACAGTTTTGATTGAGTCTTCACTTTAATCTGCCTTGATATAACAGGCTGAACAGCGCATATTTTCTGGAGTAAATAAATGTGGCACTGTTACTGCCCAGCCACTTTTTAAAAAAGTTTACGAAGTTCAATCCCATTCCATTATTTTCTTTATGGTCTTATCAACTAACTTTTTAAGCTCTCTATCTTAATGGTTCCCCTTCTGAAGGAGTGTTTATCAATGTGTCACCCATTGATACAGTTTGCAAAGTCTGCCCCATGAAACTGAAGTATTTTCACAGTTAAAGGAGCAAACTTGCCTAGTCCGGAAAGAATAGTGTGCCACAGTTCGAAACATAGGTGGAAACCTTAAGTACAAAGATTACTTATGTCTAGCCTACTTCCATAAAATACAAAATCGAGATAAGGTGATACATTCTGCGCATGCGCAGTTATACCCCCCTTGGATATTTTCTGTTAGGCCTAAGCCCTCCCTGTTTGTCCCCCATTGGTGCTATTAAAAATTCATTTGTATGCAGTTGAATGGTGCTTAAAAAAATCTTTTTTTCTCAGCAGCTGATACAGCAACCTAGCATGAGAATTTAAACTGGAACTGCTATGCAAAAAACGTAGCGGTAAAGTCTGTGAAGTCTTCACGCGTGCAAGTGTCTAGTTATCTCTTTCCGTCGGCCATGCGAAAAACGCAGGGAACAAAGTGTAACAGAACGCATAATTTTGCTTTGTCGAGAGTGATGGTCTACATTGAAAATCCTTGTTTTTGAGAACAAACTTCTGACAGAATGAGCTATTTTATTTTTACTCTGAGGCCAGCACTGAAAACCAGCCTGTGTTGACGTCAAAGGCTACTCATTTTCTGTTTGTTGGTTTTGATATATATATATATATATATAAATATATATATATATATATATATATATTTTCCATTTTCTAAAATTCAGAAACAGAATACTTTCCTAGAAAACGGAGAAACACATTCACGACTAAACCACCGAGAAAATTATGGGAAAACGCAATATGGTTGGCAGCCATGTTAAATCAGACAACACGAACTACGCTTTTCCCCCCGCGATAGAAAATGTGCAGTAGATTTAAATAGTCTACATTACCACACGGCCTATCACATACGCTGCCATTTTCATTAGCTTGGTTACACTCACTTAGTGTGATAGTGAAATGTCAAGTTTACAATTCAGGGGCAAGGGACAATTTTTACGGTAATGGCTTGTGGGCCTATTGGGAAGACCCACAGCTTGGAACAGCATGACACCACCTTTGGAAACAACAGCAAAGACCTATGCTACAAAACAGCTCCTATCTCTGCAGCATACCACCTTGAACTGAATTCGAATGCACGGGCTAAGGTGGGGTAACTCTGCATGTCTGTCAATTTTGCGCTCGGCCCAGAACTATTTTGACCAATCAGTGACAAGTGCTGACGTTGCCGCGATCTTTACAGGCTACGCTATTTACAAGGCGGCTTTGAGCAAATTAATAGCCTATAGACAGATAAGATAACCTTCCCAACTTGGGTGAACATAATGCATGTTGACAAGACTTCCATGAGGTGATGATGTCCTGTTGCAATTATGAAATATATTTACTATGTGAAAAACCTGACAAATTGATGAAACCTAAAATTATGGCTGAAAGAAAAGTTGCAAGCAAAGACCTGGGGGAGAAAGTGGGGGGCGGGGGGGGGGGATTTTGCACTGCACATTTTTTTTTAAAAGACCCTTGAACACACACAAAAAAGAGCAACAACATCTTTCAACCCCAAAAATTGATGTAGCTATTTACACACACACACACACACACACACACACACACACACACACACACCACACACACACACACACACACACACACAATGCTTTTAGATCGAAATTTTCAAAAAAAAGCAACATGTATCTGTGGCGAAATATTACAATAATCACATTCTTTTAGAATGCAGAGATTTGAAAAAACTTTTTACCTGTTTTCACATACGTTTGCATAGAGCACGTTCCCGTCTGATATCGCTATTTAGTGGAAGGACGTTAAACTGAAGAACTCACTCACACACACACACACACACACACACACACACACAGATGAACTTTAAACCAGCCCGTGTGCGAACGCACGCAGACACTTGCGCAACTTAAAACTGTCGCTTTTCGTAGAGTACATCGTGTCGTGGAACATGACATATTTACAAAAACTCATACACACGGGACGATGAAAAAGCACATTGCTTATCTGTTATCCTCGATATAAGATAAATAATAAACACACACACACACACACACACACCACCACCACACACACACACACACACACACACACACACACACCTGTGAATAAAGAAAGCTAATCCATCTCAAGCATCATGCCGACAAAGCTTTAATTTTTTTTTAATATAGTTTTAAAAGGTGGTAGAGTGTACATTTTAAAAAAAAATATCTTTTGGCTGTACTGAAAGGATACTGTGTTTCACACTAACCTGGGTGGAGCTTGTCTAAGAATTAGAAGGGGGGGGGGGGGTGGGGGTGGATCTTGCCCTAGCTTTGTTTGCTTTTCCTGAATTGTTCAGGCAGTATATCATGTCAAGTTGAACCTGGAGGACCCCACTCTCTTCATAAAAAGCAGCAGGATCCATGCTACATATGTTCATTAGTAATCTGCCCACTGGGCATAATCTGGTCTAGTTTACTACAATAGGTGGTTGGGGGGGGGGGGGGAAGAACTAGTGGGCAAGGCGTTTTGCCAGCGTTTACACACAGGACGTTGGAATAGAGCCTCATTCAAAGGACTTTGTGATGAATTGGAGAAGCAGCCAACTAGGAGAAAAATCCCTTCAAATAGTGTCCTTGGCAGAGACTGGAATCTTCAACCTCAGTTATCATCACATTGCCAGTTGACTCTAACCTCTAACTTCTATCACCCCTACTCTTGTACCTTCATAAATCTTAGTTTTACTCACTTATGGTTTTATTTTTTAATTATCCCGAATACAACAAAACTGCTTTTTTTCCAAACTGGTTTTCATTGTATGCATAACGATAATACTAGATAGGCGTACTATCAAAAATAGGAACATGCCAAACATCGTCAACTGGACAGCAGTGCTTACCTGCCGAGACATCAGGCTTCAGATCAAAATGAAGAAGTAAATGCATCAAGTTTTGGCTGTTGACAATGTTAACCACCGTCAGATGTCATTTAAGTGAGTAGAACTTTCAAAGCTGTACCAGCATTTGACCAGTGCTCCCTTTCACGTGCTCTCTCTCTCTCTCTCTCTCTCTCTCTCTCTCTCTCTCTTTTCGATACGAATATAACCTTTCTTTTCTTTTCTTCTTTTTCTTTTTAAAGATTCCTTTTGCTGCTTTTTTTCTTTTAATATATCAATCATTTCTTGGATTATGTAGGCCTACTGTTTCAGTAGTAGGCCTACATTTGTAGTTTGTGCACTTATTCCAGGGTATTCGTTGACTAAGTGTGTTATGTTGTGTTAGTTTACAGACTAATCCGTATTTGACTGAGAAGAGCATCTATAATTATACTGACGTCGTATTAAGTTTTAATTATGTTTCTTTCGCTAATTGGGCGGGGAGGGAGTGGGGGTGAGGGATGGGGCACTGAAATCTAAAAACTAGTTCAAACTGCAAATGACGTAAGAACACAGGTCACGTTCTTAATAATCAAAGAGGATAGCTTTCTCTGATTGTTTTGTACTGTTTGATTGAACGAATATGTGTTCTGATAGCAGTATGGCGGCATTATCATTATTATTAGCCAGCCGCCATGGTGCAGGGGTTAGCGCCTTGGATTTCGGACTGGAAGGTGACAGGTTCGAATCCCATAGGAGTCAAAGGGATTTTTCGGACTCCGGCCAGCTCCTACCCAGAGTGAGTGTGCTGTGGGCTCAGTGGGGAGACTGGGACCACACAGTCGAGCTTCATCCACTTTACGGATGCGAATTTGAGAGTGTTGCTCAAATTACCTGACCAACACTGCAGGTGTCTGCATCTCTTGGGCCCGGTTGACGCAGGGATATATTATGACAATAAGCGTAGAGAACAACCCTGTCAAGTAGTCTCAAAGCGAATGCACTTCCACAGCAGCATCATTACATCATCCTCATCACCATTGATCATCATGCAATAATAAAAAATGCCTCTGATTTGGTGGCCCCCGTTGCTCTGGTCTCATGGTGACCTCAGATTTGGTTTGCCTATTAATTTTTGTGATTTGTTTGCCTATGTATGGAAACTGTAAGAGTGAGCTAAGAATACCGAAGACGATGGTAAAAAGTAAAAGTAAAGGTGTCCCATAACCTATGTGGTCGTAGGGGAGCAAGGCATTAGAGACCTCGGCTTCTCTAGGGGCCAGCATAATGAGGGCGGCACCCATCTCCTCTCCCTCGCTGCTTTACCTTCCATGACTCTAAAGAGGGCAGGTACCCATTTACAGCTGGATGGACTGGGGGACTGTAGTGATGCCAAGGTGCGCAAACGGTCACCCATCCACTTGGTAACCATGTTTAATGCTGTTTAACATTGGCTTGGGGAAAGCCAGCGCTCTAACCACTGAGCTATCCAGTCCCTATGACATGGAGGGGATCATACACCAAGTTATTTCTGATAGGCCCTACATGGATTTTCGAACATGATTTACTCATCTTCTATCATTTTTCTAAACAGTGTGGAATACTTTCTGCCTGCAGTCAAGGTCTACATGATGGCAAATATTGCTGTAAGTTGTGAGAATGGGACGAGAAATAGCTGTACAGTCAAGCAAACTTGCAGACGAAAATTTGACAGCCTTTAAAAATCATCTGACACAGCGTCATGTTAGAGAGTTGCCCTCATGATCTGATTGCCTGGGACTGAGCCACCAGCAAGGCACCCATTCAAGGGGATTTCCCCCTGGAATTAACACCAGTACTAACTCGACTCCCCCAAAAGTCCTCTGGATAAGACTATAAACCGAGGTCCCATGTGCAAACATACACAGATCATCTTGTGGGATGGGATAGCCTAGTGGTCAGAACATTGGCTCTCTATTTGATAACCCAGGTTTGATTCCCATTTGAGGGGATTTTCCCCCTGGAGTTAACATCGGTACTGACTCTACTTCCCTAGAAGTCCTTTGGATGAGACTGTAAACAGAGGTCGCATGTGCAAACACACAGAGATCATCTTGCGCACACATTAGACCTTTATTTTGTTTCACTTTTTTTATTAGATAGATGGCTTAATGGAAAAAAAAGCAAATTTATTGCTTACTCTATGTACCATCTGGAAATAAAATTTTGACTTTGACTTTGCACATTTTGAAAGAGTCGACCATTGTGTGCTGGTAGAAATGGGTAACAATATTTTTGAAAATGCATGCTGACGTTTAGACATACCTGAAGTAAGAATGTGGCTATCTAAATTGTGAGCAAAAAACACTGGAAGTGAAGGCAATCCGTGCCACTAAGAATGGATGACTAAAATATAGTCTATATATAAAAAAAGTCATGCACAATGATGTTGTGTTTGAACATCATCACCAAAGCCAGAATGTGGCTACTTTCATAGTGGGCAAAAACAGTTGCCTTCACAAAACTCTCACCATTCGTGAAACTCAGAGACAAGGAACAGAAAAAAGTTTTTTAAAAAATCAGTAATAATCATTATGCAATTCAACTTTATTCTCCAACATTATTTAACTGTGTGCACAAAATATATACATCTAAAACAGAAGACCAAACATATACTAATTCCATTTTTCACAACAACTTTTTAAAACATTATCAAAGCAGCTAATAATATCAAATATAACTACTATATGTACTGTGTACACTTATGACACAAGCACATCTAAAAATATGTTCTATGAAGATATGTACACAAGCTTATAATTGTCAGCAACAAATACATACTGCCCAAAAGATCTAACAACTTCACTTGGAACCTGAAAGCTTCCCCCCCCAAAAAAAAGGAATCTGTGATAAAAGCTTTTCAGAATGATGAGCAAGATATCATATACGAAAGTGCTGAAATTCAAAAATGAAGCTGACATATATATTTCTGTTTATTATGCACATTATGAACAAAAGAGGGTAAGACACCTGCACTGAACTCTTCGTGGCTGATAGACAACTTTATATGAACAGTTTCTGTTTGTACACTTGTGCAAGTAGTGAAATCACCACACACATCTTAGTTCAAAATTGATAGTTAAATAGCTCAAAGTTGTATTTTTGAACAGGTTTGAGTTTTTCATGATCACATTGTTCAACACTGTACTGTTGTATGAAGCATAAGTTGTAACAGTTTTTGATCAGCTATAATCTCCATGTTTCACCGTACCTCTGGTGTAGATGTTCAACACTGTCCCTTCTGTTGCAGATTGTAGTTTTGATATTAATTTAAATGACCACTGGAGTTAAAGTTTGAAGAGCTCCTGACTTCATTGAAAAAAAAAAACGCACAGTAAAATGGTAGAGGTACATCACAAGAACGTCTGAACTGGTCAAGACTGTCCTACAGGGAACAGTACAAGGAGGAAGACGAAGAGCCAGACAGAGGAAATGCTGGGAAGACAACATCAGAGAGTGGACTGGCCTTGAGTGGAATAATTTGCTATGGAAAGCAGAGGACCACAGGGAGTGAAGTAAAGCTGGTTGCAAAGCCTTCATTGGTGCCCCCATGGTCCAAGGAACTACAGGATAGGTGAATGTGAAGGTACTTTTGTTTTCCCCCTTCTCTCCTGTTTTATTTTTATATTTTATTTTTTCTCAAACTTAACTCTTGTAGTCATTTAATATAAAAGCTATCATCTGCAGCAGAAGAGACATAGTGTTGAAAATGTACACTGGAAGTATGGTGGAACATGGAGATTATAACTGATCAAAAACTGTCACAACAACTAATGCATTAATGTTTAAAGTTACACCAAACATTTAAAAGGCATCACTTGTACAAGCTAAATATCCACAAACTGTTTTATTTCCTTTTACTGCTGCCATAAATACAATCCCATATGGCCACCAAAAATTGTAATTATCCTTCCCCCGTCTTTTACAACTCTGATATCATTAACAGAGCCAAGATTTTGGTTTTCACAGACATGTTTTATACCCCAAGTCCTTTTCACAGAAAATGTTCACATCTGCTCAAAGCAGGGTTTTAAAAAAAAACAAACACTTAAGAAACATGATTTTGACCGCACATACTCTCAAAGTCTAACCAGCCTGACTACACAACTGAAGCTTTTATCGTCATCAGTTGAAAGTTTAGGGGGTAGGGAGGGTGTCCCTGTGCAGAATAAACACAAAATTGTCAAAAAAAAATTTTCATATTGCATCCATGAAGGCCTTTTTTAGCAGGTGATTTTATGGAGAGTGATCTGAGGAGTTAGAACTACAAGAATTCCTGGCATTCTAACTAGAAGAGAAGGGCTAGCTGTGCGAAGAAGAGTAGTTCAAGTCAACTTAAAGATGGCACACAAGATGAAATAGATCTCACACACACACACAACACACACACACACAACACACACACACACACACACTCACACACAAACAGACACATAGACACAGACAAACACACACAACATACACACACACTCACACACAAAACAACACACACACACACACACACACACACTCACACTCACACACACACACACAATTGTACCATGCATATGATCTAAGCTGGCGCACAACAATGGTCCAACAACAATTCATCACAAAGGTAAAAATATTCAGAACAGCTCAAAAGCATTATAAAAACATTCTGCATATAGAACACACAAAAAATTCAATGAATATTTATGAGCATGGTATTGAGAGAATGAACACAAGGCTTCTGTCTGTATATTGTTTTTTTTTTTTTTGTTTTTTGAATTTTGTTTGATTTTTTTTTTCTGTCTGTATATTTTACTTTATCTTATTGTTCTCTTTTACTTTAAATATTATTTTTATTAATCCCTTTATGTAATCATTTTTTTCATGTGTAGGAAGTTTCATCAGTTTTTTTTTTTTTTTGGTTTGGTTTGATTTTACTTTATCTTATTGTTCTCTTTTACTTTAAATATTATTTTTATTAATCCCTTTATGTACTCATTTTTTTCATGTGTAGGAAGTTTCATCAGTTTTTTTTTTTTTGGTTTGGTTTGATTTTACTTTATCTTATTGTTCTCTTTTACTTTAAATATTATTTTTATTAATCCCTTTATGTACTCATTTTTTTCATGTGTAGGAATTTCATCAGTTTTTTTTTTTTTTTGGTTTGGTTTGATTTTACTTTATCTTATTGTTCTCTTTTACTTTAAATATTATTTTTTATTAATCCCTTTATGTAATCATTTTTTTCATGTGTAGGAAGTTTTCATCAGTTTTTTTTGTTTTTTTGGTTTGGTTTGGTTGGTTTCTTTTTGGGTTTTTTTGTGTTGCTTTTTGCTTCATTTTGTTTTGTTTGTTTTTTTGCTGTGTTTTTAAGACAATAGTACACATTCTCATATGCTTTTTCTTTTCTTTTTTTCCCCTCTTTTCTTCTGTTTTTTCGTCTTTCTTTCTTTTATTTCTTTCGCTTTAAAAATTAATTTTTTTTTTTTTTACCTAGGCTGGGTTTCAAATGGTTAACTCAAACAGACAGAACAGAAAATAAGTAGACAGTAGTGATTCCAGCACATAGCAGTTCTCTCCACACAGCATACAACTGAACCTCCTACAGTATGGGGCTGATGGCACTCACAAAGGAAGAGCAATGATCTGAAGAACTATTCAAAGTAGAGAAGAGAAGAGAAGAGAGGAAGAAAAGAAGCAGATATATATACTTACCAAGTCCTTGTGTGTCTGATTTTGAGATTACTGCAGCAATAGAGCGTGTGTTCATTCTTCAATTCAACGTCTTTTCACTTAAAGTGATATTAGATAAATATATATTTGTGTGTGTGTGTGTGTGTGTGTGTGTGTGTGTGTGTGTGTGTGTGTGTGTGTGTGTGTGTGTGTGTGTGTGTGTGTTGAGAGAGAGAGAGAGAGAGAGAGAGAGAGAGAGAGAGAGAGAGAGAGGAGAGAGAGAGAGAGAGAGAGAGAGAGAGAGAGAGAGAGAGAGAGAGAGAGAGAGCAGTTTAAAACATTGCTTGTGTGATCAACAGTTACCACATTATGGCACAATGAGTCTCTGTAATTTCACTTATTCACAATCCATCATTTATAACAAAAGTACAACCTTAAACAAATTGATTTATACAGTTTTAAAAATTCAAACACAATCACTCCAACATTTCAATAAAATGAAATCAATTAATGAAGAACAAGCATAAAAACTCCAAGAATGCACAATATTCTTAATTCTTAACAACAACAACAACAAAAATCTTGATATTTAAAATGCATAATAAAAGCCCAGAAGGCTACAGGCTGGCAACACATTTTGGCAGCTGAAAGTACTTGTATCACAAGTACTCATAACAACAAAAGTGTGAAACTGATGAAAAAAGTGACAAATATATATATATATATATATATATATATATATATATATATATATATATATATATATATATAATAATATATATATTATTAGTTGTATGTTGTATATATATATACACACACACAACAACAGAAGTGTGTTTATACCAACAAAAAAAAATTGTGAACACATTTCATCATTGTCCATGAGATGGGAAGAGACTGAACGAAAGTATGTTATGATCACACACAGACTCTGTGTGTGTGTGTGTGTGTGTGTGTGTGTGTGTGTGTGTGTGTGTGTGTGTGTGTGTGTGTGTGTGTGTGTGTGTGTGTGTGTGTGTATGTGTGTGTAGGTGTGTGTGTAACTATAAGTGACATTCCTTATCATTATATTGCAACTGGCTGGATACAAAAAATATACAAGTGCAGTAAGTACCCTAGTATACAACTCGCTAGATAACTATGATACATTATATACAAGTGCAACAAACACCATAGTCTGTACTCTGTTTGTTATTCTTTTCATATATTCCGTGTTTTATTTTGCTCTGTTTTTTTAAAGTCTCTCTATGCTGCCTGAGAATGAGATGATCACACTTCAATATTTTTTGTTGTTGTTGTTTTTCTCCATTGCTTTTACATTGCAAAACGTGTTTAAAATTGGTACGCTTTCTTTGAAACACGATATCATTGATCAATGCCTACACATAGGCCTCCTCTAGGAAATTTTTCTCCTGGAGTTAACATCAGTGCTGACTCACTCTCCCCAAAAGTCCTTCAACCAGACTATAAACCGAGGCCCTGTGTGCGAACGCACGCAGAACATCTTGTGCACATGTTAAATCCTGTTCCGCTTTTTGTAAGAGTAGGTCATTGTGTGCCGGTTGGAACAGATGACACTTATAAAACTGCACACACATGGGGACTGGCTGTAAAAAAAGCACATGAGTGCTTATTCCATTATCCTTGATATAAATAAATAATAAATGAATACTAGTGGTGCTTGTATGATTCCATGACTGAGATAGGTCAGACAGTTCTGAGTTGATCCCTACCCACTTGCTGAACAAATCACAGAGCATTCATTTATTTATTTATTTATTCTTTTATATCGAGGATAATGGAATAAGCAGTCATGTGCTTTTTTTACATGATGGCTTACTCTTACGAAAAGCAGAACAGGATTAGACTTAGGACTTAAAGACTTAGGACCAGGTCATGGTGCTATGCACGGAATGGAGGAAGCTGGTTGCAAAATCTTCAGTGGTGCTCCCTTGGTCTACAAGACTACACAATTGGTGACCGTGTGAAAAAGGAATAGTGTTGCTTACCACCCCACCCAGTCTGTGATAGAGGTAGGCCTACCACCCTTTGGTTCACAGCCGGTTATATGCAAGTTACGTCTATTCCCCTATAGATCCATCTCCAAAAGTACTCTCTGACTAGACACAGGTCACCCCATGGCTAAGAAAGTTGCCTCCTCCTCCTCCTGCCCCCCCTCCTCCTTCTCATCACCACCATATATTCATTGTTATGTCAACGTGAAGTTGTACTGACATAAATCTATCAAAGGATGCTTGTAAAGAGATAAACAAGAAATGAACTTATACTGCCCTTAAAAGAGCTGTGGAATGAGAATTATGTTTACACATTAGAATCAGAATTTGTGTTATTTTCCAAAACAATTTTTTTCTTGAAAAAGGCATAACAGTCTGCCTATAAAACATAAGAATGTGTATCCATTTTTTTTTTAGTAAGTAAAAAAAACAAACCCAAACCAAACAACTTAACAAAAAAAAAAAGGAAGATACCCCATCAACCAACAAGCCAAACAACCCAAAACACTATGATTTATCAAAGCTATCAAAAACATAGTATGAACTAAGATGGCAGAAACTTGAAGACACTGAAGTAGCCTTAGCAGGAGCAACCATTCAGGTTAGTAACCCTCAAGGTTAAGAGCAACTTTCATATGGAAATAGATTTTGAATGAATAAAACTACATTCAAACTATGTGCCATATATTCTTAAGTACCCTGTTACCCCAAAAGACAATGGCTGTCATTCAGGACACCCTCTCCCCTGCCCCAAAGACCTGGTCAAACCAGCCATCAAAAACAAGCATCAGAAAAACACATGCCAAGGCCTGTTTATCACACAGCAGTGCAGTTTTACATGTATAATATCTTTCTCAACAGTGTCCTGTATTATGGAGCTAAACAAGCTAATTTGATCAGTTTTTGACGTATGCCATGTCACAAACTTGCGATTAGCTTTTCATATGTGCCACATCACAAACTTCTGACCATTTTTCAAATGCGCCATGTCACAAACTTTGATTAGCATTTCATATGTGCCACATCACAAACTTCAGATCAGCTGTGCACATGTCTCAAACGTCAGCTCTATTCAACTATGCCACATCATCTCATGAACTTTCCATCAGGGGTTCTAACCAGTGTTAAAGTCACAAATTTCCGATAACAAGCACTTTTTACATCTCTGTCAACACTATTATACAAGACGTACTGGAGCCACCACCACCACCACCCTCACCACACCACCAGTACCTCACAGTCACCCACCTCCATCCAACTATCACAGTTCATCGGCTCGGAATTGCCGGGTTGCCACTGGCTGCTGCTGGTGATCGGCAAAGAGGAAGGCATCAACAAACATGGAGCTGCTGCTGTTCTCCAAGCCTTGCTGACCAGGGACCGGCTCAGTTCTGCTGGGATCCGCCAGGTGGAGGGGCGGAGTGGACAACGACCAATCGGAACCCTGTATCTGGGCGCCATGATGGTTGATCATGACATGTCTCATCAAGCGTTCTTGTTGACGGAACACGGCGGAACAGATATGGCAGCGGATGAAGTTTCTGCAGCGCTTTTCATGTCTCCGCCGGTTGATTTCCACATGGAACAGCTTTCCACACAGCTGGCAGGGCAGGTCTTTGATCTCCTTGTGGCTGTCAATGTGTGTCTTCAGGTTGGTGCCGTCGTAGAAGGCTTTGCCGCACACGTTACAGATGAAGTCTTTCTGATTCCTGTGCATCTTCTCGTGTATAAACCTGCAGCAACAGGTTGAAGGAAGGTGGTCAGGAATACAAAAAATTTCATACAGATTGAAATAATTTTTTTTTTTTAAAGCAAAAAGGAAAAAAAAAAGGAAAAGAAGAAAAAACTTGCCTCTGCTTGTTGTTATTTTGTCCAGCTATCTCTGATACGACTTCTTTTTGTTCCTCAGCAAAAGTTCTGAGGTTCACACAAATCACAACAAAGGCACACACACACACGCACACGCACATAAACACACACACACACTCACACACACACACACACAAGCACATGTGCACACATACATGCATGCACTCACACACATAATTCTTTAGTATCACACACACACTTTTGTAAACTTCAACATGATTGACTTTCTTGTTTGATATTACTGTGGGCGAAGAGACATTTCATTAAAGACAGAACACAGAGCACACACAAACCACACTCACACACACTGACACACACACACACACACACACACACACACACACACACACACACACACACACACACACACACAAATCCTCTCCTCAACTTCACCCGACACAAGATGAGAACAGTGAGAAGGTGGGAACAGATGACAAGATTTAAAAAAACTGCACACACACAGGGACTAGATGTAAAAAAGCAAATGAGTGCTTATTCCTTTATCCTGGATAAAAATAAATAAAAGTAAACACACATACAAATCCTCTCCTCGACTTCACACATGTGCGTGTGTGCGTGCGTGCGTGCGCGCGTGTGTGTGTGTAAATTGTTATTGATTCCTTGTGTGATGTATAGGTCGAATGCAAGTGCTTTGATTTGTTTTTACAAGATATAGCGCTATATAAATTCCATGTATTATTATTATTATTATTATTAACACAAGACTGTCCTCACTTGTTCTTGTAGTGTTTGAAGGTGGCCTCGCAGTATTTGCACTTGTGGGGGCGCTCCCCCGTGTGGGTCACCATGTGACTCTTCAAGGTCACCTTGGAGGGGAACTTCCGCCCGCACACCTCACAGATGGCTGGCTTGGGTTTCCACTTGCCCCAGTAGCCGGGCGTGGCCGAGCATTTCTTTTGGGGGTTCTCCTTGTGGATCCTGATGCCGTGCAGAGACTTGAATTCCTTGAAGCACAGCAGGCAGGCGTAGTTCCCTTCCTCCGTCACCTTTCTGTCAGGTCACAGGAAAAGAAAAGTGCCAGTGATGGTAACGGTTTTACATTGTGTTTCTTATAATATAAGAAACGCAGTGTTTATGTATGAGTACTGATTTATTACTGCCTTTTTTGTCTTTTTTTTTTTTTTTTTCATTTCTAAAACTACAAATGGTGACTTTATTTGGGCAATTCTGATCATCATACTTGAATTTGATACATGCAGGAGGAAATCCCGATCTAAATGGAAAATGAAGTGTATTAGTTTATCAAGGATGCTAGATAATAAATAATCTTACAAGTAATGAGGAACATTGGAAAATTTTAGATAGAAGTGTGCAGACTCAAAAGCAAATTAAAATAAAAAGATCAAAAAGAGATGACAGCTTGGGGTAGTCTGAAAACTTTCAAGTTGTGTTGCCAGAAACCTGCAGGATAAGATGATAAATCAGTTGGGTCGGTGGTTGAGGAAGGGAAGGGGAGGTAATGTCCCACCTTAAAAATCATAGATCCTGCCCATCATCTATAGACTATTTATTATTATTTATCTATTCTTTTATATTGAGGATAATGGGATAAGCACTCATGTGCTTTTTTATATACAATCCCCGTGTGTATGCAGGCTTGTAGATCTTGTCATCTGTTCCCACCAGCACACTATGGCCTACTCTTATGAAAAGCGGAACAGGATTTAACGTGTGCGCATGATGTTCTATGTGCATTCACACAGGTTTATAGTCTCATCTGAAGGACTTTTGGGGGAAGTGGAGTCAGCACTGATGTTAACCCCTGAGGGAAAATCCCCTCAAACAGGAATCGAACCCGGGTCGTCAAACTGCCAGCACAATGTTCCGACCACTAGGCTATCCTGTCCCCTGTCACCAGACTAAGAATGACAGACAAGTTCGCAGAAGAAGAAGAAGAAAACAAAAGAGACAAAAAAAAAAGAAAAAAAGAAAAGAAAGACAAACGAGACACTAACATGTCCTTGTGTTTCTGGAGGACGTCATGGCAACAAACAACAAAAAAAAAAGACAAACGGAGACACTAACATGTCCTTGTATTTCTGAAGTATGTCGTGGCTCTTCTCGTTGTGGGTCTTGAGGTGCCACAGCAGCCCCCCTGAGGACCTGTAGGACTTGGAGCACTGGCTGCAACTGAAAGGACGCTCGTCTGTGTGCATGCGCCGGTGGTTCTTCAGCTCCGTGCTGCCCGAGTACACCTTCCCACACTGCTCGCACTTGTGCAGCTGGGATTTGTCAATGCCGTGGTCCTTAACACGGTGTTTGGACAAGGAGATGGTGCTGGTGAACACTTCTTCGCAGCCAGGTTCCGTGCAGCGGATCTCCTGGTTTCCGGATCTGTTCGCACAGTGTACACGTGTGTGTGGTCAGTGTCGTTTCCAGCGTCTTTGCGAAACCGAAGGACTGATTTGTAAAGTTTTTAAAGTGCTTTCATCAGATTCTTTCTTCACATATATATATATATATATATATATATATATATATATATATAATATATATATATATATATATATATATATATATTCAATTCCCAAATGTATCCCCAAAGTTGGAATGCGGCAACCTAAATGGTGGGGGGGAAGGTTGCATGAGCAAAAATCTCATCACTGGCGAACCTCCGAGCTTTAGCTGAGGAACATAAAAAAAATTTTTTTAAATCCCTATTTGAACCTGAGCTTTTTTCCCCCCCCTTACCCACTGAGACCTTGAGAAATAGTTTGAGTGCTGGAAATCTGCCAGGACTAAAAAAAATATTTAAAAAAGGGTATACACGCAACACAATACATTGTATCATCACCTGAATCACCTCCCGGGTACAAAACCAAACTAAGCCACTTACGCCTCATCGTTGCTCCTGCTCTGCTTCAGCTTGTGTTCCTGCCTCATGTGACTGTTCATGGACAGCTTGTCCGTGAACACTTCCTCACATAGCAGGCATTCATCTGTCATGGTGCGGAAGTGAAACTTGCGGTGCCGTTCAAACTCGCAGGGAGAACAAATCACCTCGCAGTCTGGCACTGGATGGAGCCTTTGTTCCGTAAATGCTGTCAGAAACACCCAGCCTGATGAAGACGACAAGAGCAGTTTCTTTGTCTAGCTAGTTCAATAATAGCCAAGTTGACATGCCGCAGCTGGCACGTGATGTCACGTCATTTGTTTAAATTATGAATTACAGAGAATGTTCAGTGTTAAGCAACAAGAAAGTGTGTAATATGTTAATAATACACGATGTTTTGGTGTAGAACAAGCACTAGCCAATGTTACAGGTTTTTTATTTTAATTTAAAAGTGAAAGAGACACAACAAATAATGCTAAACATCAATAATGAACATTGATTCTCCTGTCAAACGCCCAAGAATTCAGGGTTGTTTTGTTTACATTGAGAAACACACATAAATGATAAAATCAAAAAAAAACATTAACTCATGAAACGAGCCAAGAAAAATCCAAGTTTATTTTAAACCCAATTTCTTTGGCAAAAAAATCAAGAGAAAACAATAATAATAAGGGACCTGAGAGAGAAGACTATACAAAGTTTAAAACACATGGAACAAAAAAAAATAAGTAAACAAAGAAACCCAACAACCTGCAGTACTGGACATGTGGTAACTTGTTCTCTGCACACACACACACTCACACACACACGCACACACGCACAGCAGCCGCACACCACACACACACACACACACACACACACACACACATACACACAACACACACACACACACACAACACCACCAAACACACACCAAACAAATCACACACACACACACACACACACACAAATCCAACAGGTCAAATTTACTCACAGCTGGAACATCAATTTCCTCTGCTGCTTCTTCTGGTTTTGCAGCCACCGGTTTGTTTTCTCTCTTCCTCTTTGCTCTCAGTGGTCTTTCCTCTTTCACTTTCGCTTTCTTCACTTTCATCTGCTCTTTAGCTTCAATCAGAATCTTCGAGGCGGTGCGTTTTCTTTTCTCTCTCAGCACTGTGACCGGTGTCTCTTGTTTTTTCACTTTACGGGCTAATCTGGGCCTCCCCCTGCCCCTGCGAGTCTTTGACTGATGATAGTCCGGATCATCAGAATGCTCTTCATGGGATGAGGCAAAATCGGACACATTGTACGGCTGCCACTCTTCTTCCTTCTCAGAATCGGATTTTTTATCCTCGGTGTTTTTGTGTTTTGCAGTGTTACAGTTGACGTGAGATTCTTTCTGAGAATCTTTGGAGTTGGAAGCTCTTAAGGATTTCTGCCTAGTAGTTGATGGAGAACTGGCACTGTTCTTGTCTACTGTCTGAGAGTCTTGTAATGATGGTGATGGCCCCGTCTCCTCTTCTTTGATGTCATCTTCTTCGCTTACATTGTCTTCAGACAATGATGGCGGTTGTTTTTTAGGTTGTTTAGCTGATTCTGCACTTGTTGCGGATTGCGGATAACTGTACGGAAACGCCGTGCCAGATGTGTTTTCTTTGGGGGGCTCTGGTTCGGTTCTTTTCGACCTGGGAAGAAACACACCACAGGCAGCCAACTTCTTGGCGATTTCTTCGTGCATTTTCTTGTGACGGTTGAGCTGGCTGGGGTTAGCGTACTCCAGGTCACACTCGTCACATTTGTAAGTCTTGTAGGTGGTCACCTGGTGGTCTAGGCGCTGGTGGTCGATGAGGTCGCTCTTGACGAAGAACTCCAGCATGCAGATGTTGCAGACAAAGGTTTCCAGCTTGATGGGGAATTCCTTGACGTGGTTGATCAGGTCTTCGGAGGTGGAGTGCCCGATGTTGCAGCAGGGGCAAAAAAACTTTTTGGGAGAGGATTTGGCGTCGCCTGCCTTTGCCGATGTTGAATTGCTCGTGGGTGATGAGGTCTTGGTCTCTCCAGGTTCTGGCTTCGTTCTCTTGCCACCCTGACACACACAGATACACAGACACAGACACACACACACACACAGACACACACGCACACAGACACACACCATTTTTATTGTTAGGAAACAATATCTTGCCAGTTTTTTAAGCCTTTTTTTAAATATATATACTTTTCAGGATCTCAATCTCTATACTTGATTATTATGGAAGGATGTTTTAAGGTTGAGATTTTCTGTAACTTTGGTTTTCTATTTTTATTATTTTCTTCTCTTACAGGACTCTGCATTCAACAGGACATCAAAGAAATGTCCAACATAAACACACAGGGGGAGTATATATAAGCCCACACAACTATCCCCCCCCTCTCTAATCCAGCACACACATAAATGCTAATCTTTAAATCACATTCTACACATCCCTTATCTTCATTCCCCTGCCTATGCCCTGAGTAAACCTAATTCTGTCATTTGATAATTAAAAAAAATTATCTTAGTAATGAGAAAAGGTAAAAACAGGAAATTACACTTTTCTGAATTGTAGAGTTACACCTTTTTGTCTTTTTGGTATCAATACAAGCGTCAATATAAATATGACTTTATAAAGTTTTTTTTTAAACAGGCTATTTTGGATATAGATGCAGCACAAAGCGAAAGATTGAGCCACCCATCACAAGTATACTCGCAATTTGTGTTAAAAAGTTTAAGACAAGACTTCACATATAACAGATAGCCAAATTGGTACACCTCATACAAGAATGGGGTGGGATAGCTCAGTGACCAGTCAGAGTGCTCGCTTTCCCCCAGTCAAGTTAAGCAGCATTGAGCGTGGTTACCAGTTGGATGGATGACCGTTTGCACGCCTTGGCTTCAGTACAGTCCCCCCAGTTCAACCAGCTGTAAATGGGTACCTGCCCTCTTTAGGGTCAGGGAAGGTAAAGCAGCGAGGGAAAGGAGATGGGCGCTGCCCTCAACATGCTGGCCCCTAGAGAAGCTGAGGTCTCTGACACCTCGCTCCCCTATGACCGCCTAGGTTATGGGACACCTTTACCTTTTACCATACAAGAAACAGTGCTCACCATGTGTTTCTGAGTCCTTGAGTCTGGTCCACTGTCGGCCCCATGGGCAGAAGAGCTGGAGCCACTGGCCACTGTGTTGCTGGCCATCCTCCCCTCTGTGTCAGCCATGACCGCATCTGACCAACTGCAGGGAATGGTAGTACTGATAACAGGAAAAAAAATTTCTGTACACAATGCCATATTCTTCTGTCTGTGAAATGCTGTAAAATGATCCATTTTCATTTTATAGAGTAGTTTTGTTTTTGTTGCTGTTTGTGTACAGGTATTTGCTTATTCTGAGTGTGGCATTTGTGTTTGATTACAAAAAAAAAAAATGTGTTGGAAAGGGCAGACCGGTGTGTGTTTGATTTTATTTGATTTGATTTATTCTTTTATATCGAGGATAATGGGATAAGCACTCTTATGCTTTTTTACATCCTGTCTCCGTGTGTATGCAATTTTGTATATGTCATCTGTTCCCACCGGCACACGATGGCCTACTCTTACGAAATGCGGAACAGGATTTAACGTGTGCGCAAGTTGTTCTGCGTGCGTTCGCACACGGGGCCTTGGTTTAAAGTCTCATCCAAAGGACATTTGGGGAGAGTGGAGTCAGCACTGATGTTAACTCCAGGAGAAAAATCTCCTCGACCGGACTCGAACCCAGGTTTTCAAATTGCCAGCGCAATGTTCTGACCACTAGGTGTGTGTGTGTGTGTGTGTGGTGTGTGTGTGTGTGTGTGTGTGGTGTGTGTGTGTGGTGATTGCATACGCATCTGTGTGAGATTGTGTGTGTTGAGATTGTGTGTGTGTGTGTGTGTGTGTGACTGTGTGTGTGTGTTGTGTGTGTGTGTGTGTGTGTGTGTGTGTGTTGTGTGTGTGGTGTGTGTGTGTATGTGTGTGTGACTCTGTGTGTGTGTGTGTGTGTGTGTGTGTGTGTGTGGTGACTCTGTGTGTGTGTGTGTGTGTGGATCTTGTGTGGTGTGTTGTGCTCTCTGTGTGTGTGTGTGTGTGACTCTGTGTGTGTGTGTGTGTGTGTGTGTGTGTGTGCGTGTGGTGCTGTGTGTGTGTGATGTGTGTGTGTGTGTGTGACTCTGTGTGTGTGTGTGTGACTCTGTGTGTGTGTGTGTGTGTGTGTGTGTGTGTGTGTGGTGTGTGTGTGCTGTGTGTGTGTGTGTGTGTGTGCGTGTGATTGCATAGGCATCTGTGTGATTGTGTGTGTGTGTGTGTGTGTGTGTGTGTGTGCGTGCGTGCGTGCGTGCGTGCGTGCGTGCGTGCGTGCGTGCGGCGTGCGTGCGTGCGTGCGTGCGTGCGAGCGTAGTGTGTGTGTCAATCAATCAATCAATCAATGTGTGTGTGTGTGGTGTGTGTGTGTGGTCGTGTGTGGTGATTGATGCGCATGCTGTGTGTGATTGTGTGTGTGTTGTTGTGTGTGTGTGTGTGTGTGTGTGTGTGTGTGTGTGTGTGTGCGTGCGTGGGCGTGCGTGCGTGCGTGCGTGCGTGCGTGCGTGCGTGCGTGTGTGGCACCCACAAAGTAAAGGAATACACAGAAAAGAAAACAAAAATATAAACAAAAGAATACTTTAGTTTAGCAAACCAGAAATAACAGATTAAGATGGGTGCCAAGTCGACTCAAACTGGTCTTTCAATCTTTCTCAGCATGCAAAACAGAATTATTTACGAGCTTTCGATTTGCTGCAAACGGGCTAGTTCAAGTTGGTTTTCTTCCCAATAAACATCGCTACTTACTGTTCGCAACCCGTCGACTGCAGAAACGTCGGCGAAACAATGGAAGCTATGACGTCTTTTTACCGCAATAGCTGTCAAATCATATGAATCAACCGTATCTCTGTGGGGAATAATATATAGGCCCGCCTGAAGGGTTAGGTGAAGTCATTATAGTTTCAACGAAAACGAACTGGTCCTTTCCTTTAGAACAAAGAGGTAGGCCTAGTAGGAGGGGAAAGGAGGGGAGGAGGGGGGGGGGGGGGGGGTAACAAAGTGGTTAGAGTTGTTGACCTTGTGATTTGACGGACCCGGATCTTGCCCGGGTTCGATTGACTACCCAGATACAAAGGGATTTTCTCCCCAGGACTGATTCCGCCCCTCATAATTTCTATCGGATGAGACTTTGAACCGAGGCCCCGTGTGCAAACGTACACGTTAAAACCTGTTTTGTCGTTGCGAAGAGTAGGCCATTCATGCCGGTAAGAGCAGATAACAAAATATGAGAAACCCATTTTGCACATTGGTGTCTTGTTTAGACGTCATAGCCTACCCGAAGTGAGAATGCAGCTACCTTAACGGTGTACAGGACCAGGCACATACGCGAAAATTTCACTACTGTTAAACCTCAGAAATTAGCCGAGGAACGACACCCCCCCCCCCCCCCCCCACAAACAAACAAAAAAACAACCAACCCACAAACAACAACCAAACCCAACACAACACACAAACAAAAACACAAAACAACAAAAACCAAACAAACAAACAAACCCAAACAACAAAAAACAAAGCAAACAACAACAAAACAAAAAACAAACAAACAACATTACAAAATAAGCGACTATACAAATTACACAACAATAGTTGTACAAATTACAGCTATATCTGCATCTAGCAAACAGATCTGGGCGATGCGATGTGTTGACTGATGTTGAACGTGTGTTACTGGTTATCAAGTTATGCTTGTGGATATACAACTTTCATCTTCTGCCTTCAGCCCCTTGGCTTTATCACAGTTCTTGATTAAACCACTGACGCTGGGGGCAACAGCAAAGTGAGAGGCTGTATGATCAGTAGCTTTCCCTCTCACGGACTTCCACTTTACAGCTTAGTCCTTAGTGATCAACTATGAATCTCAGACTGGGGGCTTGACTTACACTGTCCTTATGTGTTGCTGCTCTGGGGACTAGTTGGCATTTGGAGAACATCTCCAACGGTAATTGTCCGTATGCACTCTTGGCCAAGAGAGTATGGGTGTGCTGTGGGCAAACCATCTCCACTATAATCAAATTTCTGCCTAGTTTCCGAAACTGTAGCTGCCTCCTCTGCTGTTTTGGAGGTCATCGTCGAACACGACGGACAAACAACTTTCATCTGCTGTGCTTGCATACTAAATTGCAGAGAAATCACACACATTCCTCTGGCTCTTTTTGGAGTATTGCATCTGCTATAATATTTTTTTTCTCCTTTCGAAGCAAGATTATTTTGTGGCCAGCTTTTAATTTTTTTTATTTTTTTAAAGCTGTCAGTTGCACGACCTTTGTTCTTTTCTTTTCTTTTATATCAATGATAATGGAATAAGCACTTATGTGCTTTTTTGCATCCAGTCCCCGTGTATATTCAGTTTTGTAAATCTTATCATCTGTTCCCACCGGCACACAATGGCCTACTCTTACGAAAAGCCGAACAGGATTTAACGTGTGCGCAAGATGTTCTGCGTGTGTTTGCACACGAGGCCTCTGTTTACAGTCTCATCCGAAGGACTTTTGGGGAGAGTGGAGTCAGCACTGATGTTAACTCCAGGGGAAAAGTCCCCTCGAACGGGGATCGAACCCGGGTCATCAAATTGCGAGTGCATTGTTCTGACCACTAAGGCTATCCCGACATAGCCCACTATTCTGCCCAGTCCTGTGCGCTGCTCAGTCTCTAGGTCTGCTGATACACTTGGAATATTTCAAACTTCACTTTTTTTTTTAAAGTAAAGCACCTGTATGGCCATTCTAAGTGAAACAGCGAGGTTTTTTCCCCCCACACTTCAGCAGAGTTCTCCATAAAATTCGAGGGCTCGGCTAGGGGGGGGGGGGGGGTTCTTCATGCATCCCAGCATCTAGTGACAGGCTCTGTGTGGCAATCAAAGCTCTAAGCTCTTAAGATCATGGCCAAAGTTTGGAGGTCTGTCCAGCCTGGAACTTTCAGGTTCCTGGTAAGCCAGAATCCAACAATGATGTTGACTGGTTTTGGGCTGCATGCACGTGAAAGCGTTGAATTATAGGGGGAAAAAAGTCCTAATAATTATGTAAATCCTGTCTTTTCAGTTGCTACACTAGGTTCACGTCTCAGATTAGCACAAGAGGAGTGAGAACAACTTATTTTTTTCCGTTCCTCAGTTAGAGCTCCAAGGTTCACCAATGGCGAGATCTTTGCGTGTGTGACCGTCCCCCCCCCCTCCCCCCCCATCCATTAATTAAGGTGGCTGCAGTCCGACTTTGGGGATTACTGTTGTATGATATCCAATATTGTTGCCATGGACTATTTTACATGCTCTGAATGCGTGTTACAATGGAATCGCGGTTTATTGTCTCAACCGAAAGACTAACACCCAGACCACCACTCAAGGTCTAGTGGTGGATGGG
>CM060338.1:31182487-31224987 GCA_030674155.1 Stramonita haemastoma | reverse complement strand
GAACACTTGTGAATAAATTCTCCCTCATTGCTAAAATAAGAATCAAAAGGCTGGCACACCAATTTGCTTTACCAAAAAAAAGACGTTCTCAGGTGTTTGGTATCATATTTGAATTTAAGACCATTCTTCGGTAGGTACAACATTGCCCCCCCAAAAAAACAACAACAACATACATGACAACATATTTTAAAGAACACAAAATATATGGAAAATACCATCAATATTGATGCTTCAATGTGGTTTGATATAAAACGATGCAAAACACAACAAAACAAAACAAAAGCAAGCAAAAGCCCAACACACTGAATGAAATAGAAAAGTCAGCCATTTTTCTGGTTATTGTTAGACCTTCTTATTGTACAAGCCCACTGACACTAATAAAATGACAGTAATAACTGAAATTTCTATAGTGCTATATCTTGCAAAAACAAATCAACACGCTTGCATTTGACCTGTTCTTACACAAGCAACCAATAAAGATTACGCAAACTTTATACATGACATTATTCCCACCAATACATTGTATATCAGTTTTTAAAGAGATGGGGAGGAGGGAGTAGTGGTGGTGGTAGTGGTGGAAGATTGGGGGGAGGGGGGTGGGGGGTTGGGACTGAGGGAAAGATTGGCATAGGCTGCACAAATGTCAAAAGCAGTCGCATTAATAGCTATATACATTTAAGGACACTGTTATCATCAGCTGCCAGGTTTTTTCTATTGGTGTTTTGTCTCCTTCCTATTCAAACGCATGTCACAGCAATGACACTGTGTTCTGCCGTACATTACTGACTATCATGTGGCTCTGACTGAACAATATTGTAAGCCTAGGAAGAGAAAGCTCTACAGGTACATACATGTTCATAGACAAAAAAACCGCATACAAAGATATATCGCATTCATGCTCCTTATAAAGAAACATGTCCGAAATGGGGGCAGAATGTTCTTTTTCAAAGTAACTGACTCACCTATTTTCTATATAATGATAATAATAATAATAATGATAACAACAATGATAATAACAATAATAACAACAATAATAATGATAATAAAACTAATACTAATAATGATAATAATAATAATAATGATAAAATTTTCTTTAAATGATGATAATAACAATGGTAACAGTAATAATAACAATGACAATAATAACAATGATGTTTTCTTCCTATCACGCCGTGATGATTGCAACCGTTTTCTATGTAACGCCTTTTTGGAATCACAGCTTTCAGTCTCCTGGAGTAATAGGAGACCGTAGCTGTTTCCCCCTTGTATGCAACTTCATCACAACCTTTACTGCTTAGGGGGTTCTTTGGAAACAACGCAAGACCGTTTCTTTGGATGTTTTAGGCTTCCCTTGTATGCAGTCAAGTTTTGTATTCATGCATATTCCTAAAAGCCCTTGCCTACTCTTCTGATGGTTTTAATCATAGAACAGACAGCGTGAGTCGTATTTGAGGGTATTATTATATCATAAAAAGCTCTCCCTCAGTTGCAATGACCATTGACACAAACATGCTCACACACACATACACACAACAACAATCCTTTCTTACTGTATGAGACGCTAATCTAAAGATCTGGCTAGCACTGCTTTGGGCAAGAGTTGTGTAAACTCCATTAAAAAAAACCAAACAAACCCCCAAAACCCCACTATTGTTTAAAAGCTAAAATCTTTTAACACTTCTCCACAAGATACTTCAAGGACATAGACATGAGCCTCGCCATCCATTAGCATTGATTTTTATCGGCCTTCGGCTGATTTCTGACCTTAATGAACGTTTTATCTGATTGTTAAACATGCAGATTTTGTGTTCCCTTATCTTCCCTCAAGTCTGCCCAGGTCCTCATCCAAAATCAGTTTCACATCTTACCTGTTCAGAATGGACGTTAACTCACTCCCTACTGACCGATTTTTACTACCGGTATCTTTTTAATTTTTATTTATTTATTCATTCTTTTATATCGAGGATAGTGGGATAAGCACTCTTGTGCTTTTTTTTACATCCAGTCCCCCGTGTGTATGCAGTTTTTGTAAATGTCATCTGTTCCCACCGGCACACGATGGCCTACTCTTATGAAAAATGGAACAGGATTTAACATGTGTGCAAGATGCTTTGCGTGCATTCACACACGGGGCCTCGGTTTAAAATCTCATCCGAAGGACTTTGGGGGAGAGTGGAGTCAGCACTGATGTCAACTCCAGGAGAAAATTCTCCTCGACCAGAAATCGAAGCCAGGTTGTCAAATTGCGAGCGCAATGTTCTGACCACTAGGCTATCCTGTCCCCAGGAGCGGATGACAAAATTAAAAAAAACAAAAACGCCCAGCATGCACACAGGTGTCGTGTTGAGAAAAAAATTGGGGAGATGCGAGTCCCAGGGTGGCTCGGGGCTTACATGGCAACGTTCTGGTGGCTCCTGTGATGGTACTGGAACCATTTGTATCGGTCATTGCCTTTCCAATGGATCATCCCAGTGGGTGAAGAGGGGGGGGGGGGTCTGCTGCTGCATGGGTAACAGTTTGCCCTCCATACTTACTTACCCAGGCTTTGCACTCTAAAGACTAGAGCGCAACTCCATAGTCTTCCGAGACTGATGGGTGCCTACTAGTACTACTACTATCCTTGTATGAGGGGACGGGATAGCTCAGTGGTCAGAGCACTCCCTTTCCATAAGCTAATGTTAAACAGCATCAAGCATTGGTCACCCAAGAGGATGGGTGACTGCGTGTCTTGGTTTCAAACAGTCCCCCATTTCACCCACTGTAAATAGGTACCTGCCCTCTTTAGGGTCAGGAAAGGTAAAGAAGTGAGGGAGAGGAGATGGGTGCAGCCCTCAATATACTGGCCCCTAGAGAAGCTGAGGTCACTGATGCCTCGCTCTCCTATGACCACATAGGTTATGGGATACCTGTACCTTCACCTTTGTTTTTTTCATCTCTGTATACTGGCCATTTGTGATGATTACTTAACAAATTCATAACTAAAAAGTACATGAATTTTCAGGGCTAATTGTTGACATGTAGGTAGAAGGTCAAAGTCTAAAGCCAGCTGCTGGATTTTTGTAAAAAAAAAGTTGACGTTTTGGAGCTATAAAAAAAAATGTGAAGGTCAAAGCCTGTGATCGTTAGTGGTTTGTAAGCAAGTGGACTGTGGGGAGTGAGTAAAGGAAAGAAAAAAAATCTTTGAAATCTGAACACAGCATAAAAATAAGAAAGCGCAACCATTCTTCACCTCTGGATTTTATCCCACCATATTATACAATTTCTGATTCCAGAATTGATGTTCTCTTGTACTGTGGTACGGAATACAAACTCGTGTACAAAAACCCCCCCTCCACAACCATCAAAAACCACAAGACAACATCACACGTGAGTACATCGGCCTTACAACATGTAGTACAGCATTATGCTTCTCTGTCTATCTGGAAAAATAAGCACCACATCACATTGCAATCATGACACATCGTATCCACTAGCATACTGGCCACATTCTTCCAGGATTACCACATCATCTCACAATCACATTTTCTTTTCATGATGATGATGATATCAAATCACGATCACCACAATACATCATATCGCTCTCACCATGTTACATAAAAAAAAAAAATCACCATGTTTTCTTCCCAAACAACAGCACAACCCCCCAATAATCATCACCTTCCTACTTCAAACTAACCACACCAAGACCAAAATCATATCACAACCATCACTACATTAAAAAAATCATAATCACTCCAAGTCATTCACAATCTCTCGTAAAATCACATTGCCTCATGATCAGTACTCTATTTGCCACATGATGTCACAATCACATTTTTCAAGTATTAAAAAAAAACAACAACAACCCACAACTGCCAAACAAAAAATGTGAAACAACTCACCCACTCCACTGTCTCCATCGTCGCTGTTGTCCATAGGAGCTCCATGCAATGCCACCAGAGTTTGCCATTTCTCTCTGTGTCTGTGCCGAGTTACAACTATGATCTCCTGTTGAAACTGAAATGGCCAGGTTTGTACTATACTGCATTCATACTGTTCCATTCATGGCTCTCATGAGCAAGGCATGAGCTATAGTGTGTTGACTAATGCACTGAGATCACCAAAAACTAAAATGTGAGCTGAGCTGCTGAGAGAATCTAAAACACCTTTAAATTAGTTTTTTTAATTTTTTTTTTATTAAATATGTACTTTTCAGCATAGTCTTACGATCCTTTTCACCAACTTCCAACCCTACAAAAAGATCTTGCCTGCCAAAATTAAGAACCAAAGCAAAAAGAAAAAAAAAGCCCCCCCCCCCTTTAAAAAAAAAAAAAAAAAAAAGACATTAATTAAAATCTTAATGAGTATGTTTGGTGCTTCTGAACAGAATGAATATTGAAAAAATTTTTGATTGATACTAAGCTGAATTAAAAAGATTTTTTTTGGGGACAATGGTAGAATCTGGTATAAAGAGCAAAAGCAAAATGAAATGTATTACTCAAAATCTCACAGTGTGTTAAGTGTTTCTGAACACAATTCATACTTTGACTTTTACGACTGAAACTGGACTGGACTTTTCTTTCTTTCTTTATTGTTGTTATATTAGCAGAATTAGATCATCAATGAAGTTTTTTCTTATGTGCATTTTTTTTACACAACCTCTCACAACAAAATCCCAGATATATGATGCCATTCTACTCCAACAATACAAAAAAAAGAATAAAATGCAACATCAAATACGCAAAGTAAAATATGCAACAACAACACACACCCACATACCATTTGTATTTCTGAAATTAAAGAACTTGGGGATAAATCCTTCAACAAGTGAAAAAAAAAAAAAGGTATAAATATAGATCTATTTTCTGACTGATAACCATAAAAAGCTTACATTCTGGTTATCAAACATACAAAAAAAGTATAAAAATGAATAATCTCAAATGGCCATGTTACAAAAAGTATAAATTGATCCACACTCTGAATTCTACCACAGTCATATCAAATTCTTCCAATTCTTTCACTCACTGAACTCCCTTCAATTTTTCCAGGTCAACCCAGTCGCTTCCCCTTGAAAACGTGAGCCAGTGAATGATATACATGGAAGGTACAGGTGTGAACAGCGTGAGCACCGATTTCTTTGGATAGCAGGTCAAGAGTCTACTCATACACTTGCTTCACCTGCATGGAATACTGGGCCGACTTTGTACACTACACCCTCTTCACTATGACACCTCACTCCCTGTCCACTGTTCTCATGGCACATAATATAACTGTTTTGGAAAGTTTCAGGGTTAGATTTAAATCAAACAAGCTAAAAACAAGCAAAATATACGACAAAATCACACTTCTAACAAGCAATCCGCTCCACCCCCCTCCCCAAAGAAAAAAAAAAAAGAACCTCCCCTGCCTCCACTCCCATCTCCTCAAAACCTTTCACGATGAAAAACTCTCAAGCAAACTACATAAAACAAAAATCCTTTCCTGCCAAGTAAAAAACAACAACCAAACAAACAAAAAAAATCTCCAGCATTCCCCCCCCCCCCCCTCCCTTGCATCAATCAGTTTTGATAATTTTTTTCTCTCACATTCATGATTCCTTCAAACTGAATGCTACAGACTAGACAGACACCCAAGATTAATAAAGCAGAAACGATAGTATAGGTCTGTCACGACTCATTGGGCAGATATTTATCAACTTGACGTTTGCATCTTCTTTCACTATTATTAATATGGTTTAAGCAAGGGTGTGTGTGTGTGTGTGTGTGTGTGTGTGTGTGTGTGTGTGTGTGTGTGTGTGTGTGTGTGGTGTGTGTGACAGTGAACATTTATACAAAAGCTGATCAGTTTCTACAATTTTTTTTTACTTATAATGAAAGTCTTTAGGCAGATAAATTCTTACATCAAGGAAAACCACATGTATTTCAAACAATTTTCAGTGCATATAGTTAGGTTTTCCCTCCTCCTCATGCCTCATGTCCCTCGCTTTTTTGCCCCCCCCCCCCCCCCCCCCCATATCCCCCTCTCAAAACAATAACAGAAAAAAACAAACTAAAAAACACCACCTCCTTCCAAATACCCCAAGGATTATTTCTCATCCCTTTCCACTTCCAATATACATACATGTATACATACATGTGTACCACATATTCGCACAAACATGCACCAAAAAAAACATTGCTATCATTACCATCAACCGATATGGCAGTGTCGAATTTAGCATATGCTACAGATACTTTACTCCACACACAGTGAGGGGCTGGGGCTTTGTAAGAAAGAGATCTATCTCTGAGCATGTGTGTTTGACTTGACCAAAAACCATAATCAGCAGGTGGGGGTCAAAACCAGCACCCAAGCTGCTTTGGAGTGTATACAATATACACCTTGAGATACAGGTAAGCGCCAGTATCATAGATGGTGAGGATGGAAACTGTGTATAAACTTAATTCTAACTGAAGCACCCAGCTAGAAAAAAAAAAAAAAAAGAAAAGAAGAGAGAAAATATGTGTTTTAAGTTAAAAAGATTAGGAAATGAGGTGGGAAGTCTTGTGGTGAAATTTTCAGAGCTTGTAAAGATGTTTTGGAATATCGCCAAGAATCCAGTTGCAATAACTTACCCTGGGCATTATTAATGAGAATTAATGCATATTAATTCTTAGATCTTCACAATACCAGCTGATTATCTTAGATTTTAAGCACTGAAAGTAGCACCCCGTTGAAGAGTTGTATATATTCCATATAGCCATGTTGTGTAATTAACCACTTCAGATTTGTGTTTTACAAACACAAAAAAGCTCTAATGCTAAAATAAGAGTGGTTTATTACAGACAAAGATGACAAGTTATACTGTATCACATATTTTACTGAAAAAATTATACAGACTTAAACTATTGACACAAATCTACATCAGACGCAACAAAACAAGCAGATGTGTTAATAATAATTACCCCGCCCAAAACAAAATCCCTAAGCATCAAAGTAAATGAACAAAACTGAAAAGAAACTTCTATCACACTTTACCTAGAAGTATCCCAAAGTACCTAGTTACAATAACACAGATGGGTCTGATAAAAAAAAAAAAAAAAACAAACAACAGTTTAACAGGGGAAAAAAAAAGATAGGACAACATTATGAATAACACAAACAGCAATCACAATAGCAAGCAAAGAACTATCAGTCAAAATAACATACAAAGCGATACGATGGAAGACCTCAGTCTAAGCACTTGTTGAAAGGAAGAACACAGTTCACACAAAATATGGCAATATTTCACAACTTGTGCAGCGTCTGTGAGAACTATCCACCACTTCTGCCATGGTCAGACAGACAGACACTCTGATTTCATGCTCAAAGTACTAACGAACTTCAATGAGTGAGAGAATCCATCAATTATGATGCATACTGGTTATACTTAATAATTATTGTGTCACCTATATATATATCAAACAGCCCACGTCTTCAAACAAAAGATGGATAGAATTTTCATGTGTGCGCAATAAGTTATGTGCGCGTTCATGAGGTACCCCGTTCTTAAAGTCACTACGACTGACGGGAGTCAGATGCAATGTTAAATTTCAGGGTAATTTCAAATGAATCAGACAGGACTGCACAACACTGATAACAGGCACATCATCACAAAAAAAACAGCCAGATCCACATGTCCCATTCTTAACCATGGAGCTAAATCAGCTTCCAAGTTCATTCCATACACAGTGGCACAGGCCTAAATGAACACATCTCCTGACCTGGTACACAGAAGATCCATACCATATAATAAAAGAAGACTTTTTCTTTGTTTCCCATAGCACCTGATCAATAGTAGTGAAATCTCCACACATAATCTTGTAAAGAAACAACAATTATGGCAAGCTGTTACTGGCCAGCAGTCAGAAAAAATATAAATTTGTAGTTTTACATTACTACAATGTTTCAAAACAAATTCATTTGATACAATTCTTGCTGAGCCAGTGGTCATTTTCCCTAGGTGACTGCATCTCGGTTGTGCCAATGAGTATAAATTTAGGACAGAAACTGCAGTTTTGTTTGCTTTCCGTACAAATTTCTGAACAAATTTTAAGCAAGGCACTGAGGTTTGTTTCAGGTTCTTTGCAACAAGAAGTCTTGAAGAGGAGTGGTACCTGTCCTGATCATGTAGATCTTTGAAATCTATTCAGAGTCATACCTACAAAGCGCTTTGATTTGTTATTGCAAGATATAGCGCTATATAAATTCCATTGTATTATTATTACAAACCAGAACTATCATTTCATGATTCTAACTGGCATCAAATACACTGAGAGGAGCCACAACCAGAGAAAATCTCCATGGACAGCACAAACGTTCTTTTCCATCATTTACATCAGTACAGTTTGGCAACCCTTTGATTTTTCAAAATCATGGCGTACATGTTTGAAACAAACTACACAAAATTTCCACAAGCATATTATGTCCAAATACAATGAATCAGAGCTTCTGTTATGCATGATATGTTTAGAAGACTAATATACAGACTAATAATTATATGTATGTATGTGCGTCTGTGATTTATGTAAGTGCAGACTCCTTCATCCTCTTGGTACAAATATAATAACTAACCAGCAGTTATTGGAAAAAAATGGTAAAAACATGTAACCTGACACAAATACTTTTTTCCCCCCATAAAAAGAGGTTTTCTTTGGAAAAAAAAAAGGGGGGGGGGGGGGGGAAAGAACACAAACAAAAAAAGCAAACAAACACAAGAAAACTAAGAAAAATAATAACAAAAAGTAATTAAAAAAAACAAAAAAAACCCCATGGAAAGCTATCTTAAAACGAAAGGGATACTCTTGAGAAATGTCTCCATTCAAGGACTACTTACCTTCCACCCATAGACAATAACACTTCTGCTCGAAAGACTTCATATTTTTTGTCTATTAAAGTTTTACATCTATCTAATATTTCTACATCATTTGGCCTCTCATAAATGAAACCACTGTTTCTCTCAGAACAAAAGAGAGCACACAACCTTGAAAAGCAACCTATTGTAAAAACTCCTGCCTTTCCTATTTGATGTTTCCATTTCGCAAAACGAAGCAAATCAGCACTGCCTATGTAACAAATGGTATATATAAAAAGACGGCAATACCTTAGCAGTGCCCTATTTCACTATAGTATACTTTTTAATTGTATAATACATATGGGAGATCTGAAACTTTTAAATGTCATGTTAACTAAGTAAATGGTATTTCTTTACAGTTTTTGTGTCACTTTTGAATGTTTTTCATTGCACATTTTTGAAGCCCCAAGCAAAATCCAATAAAACTTTAAGATTTTCCTCCTATTTTTGACAATCATAAGAAAACATGATTACCAGTAGACAGAGCTCTTGTTAAAACCATTGCAGAAGCATTTGAAAAATCATATCAAGAAAACAGCTGTTTTTGCGTTTAAAAAAACCCAAAAACAGCCTGGTTTTCTATTGGATTAGTCGATCTCCAACTTTGGCAATACCTTTTTTTTCTTCAATTTTTATAGTTTTAAAAAAACCTTTGAAAATATACAGCCCATATTAGAAAAGAGTGCAACTATGTTGCCTATTCTCCAAAACTACTGGAGAATCATTTTCTGTCTTCTTCGATTCCATTCTTTTTCAAAAAAAACAACCAAACTTTTTCTTTTCCATGACTGGAACAATATTTAAAACACACACACACACACAACACACACAAAACACAAACACCCCATATACCGCTTTCCACAAAGTCCAATACTTTGGCTCTATACTTCTAAGCAGGCACTACTTTCTAACTACAGGCGATTTCAAGTTGAAACGCTCTCTCTCTCTCTCTCTATATATATAATATACACACACACAAAACAAAACAAAACCCAAACCAAAAACTGCTGCAATATTATACAACAACCTCTGAATACAACTTCCAACGACGACAACAATATGGCAACGCTGGATAGGGAGGAGACAGACCCCCCCCTCCCCCTCTCCCCAGTCAAAAGAGATATGTGGTCGAGTAGTTGCGATACACCTCCTTGACGATTTCTGCGGATAAACTGCTGGCGATGAAACGCCCCTGATCCAGAGGGTAACCGTTCATGGGGTCGGCGGCCATGGCGGCATGGGGGTCACCATGCTCCACGCCAGCAAAGGGAGGCCGCTCCATCCCGCCCAACAGGGAAGGCATTGCAGAGTGGCTGCCCATCGGGGCGTGGGAGGGCATAGGGGAGTGGGTTGGCATAGGGGAGTGGGTGGGCATAGGATTGTGTGAGGGTATGGGGGAGTGTGTGGGCATAGGGAGTGTGTGGGCATAGGAGAGTGGGTGGGCATAGGAAGTGGGGAGGGCTATGGATTTTGTGGATGGGATGGTGGGCATGGGATGTGTGAGGATGGGGGAGTGTGTGGGCATAGGGGAATGTGTGGGCATGGGATTGTGTGAGGGTATGGGGGAGTGGGTTGACATGGGGAGTGGGTGGAGATGGGAGAGTGGGTGGACATTCGGGAGGAGGTCATGTGGGCGGAGACCTGAGGGAGATGATGGGCCGTGTGGGTGGGGGTGAGGGTGGGGGTGGGGGTGGTGGTTGTGGGGGTGGGGGTGGTGGTAAGCGTTGAGGTGGTGGGCGAGGTAGCGGGACTGTTCGTGCTGCTGCTGCTGCTGCTGCGCAGGAGGGCGGTTGCCCATATCCAACGGGGACTCCTGACTCTGCTGTTGCTGCTGATGTTGATGCTGATGCTGATGGGGGTGGGCGGTCACGCAATTCGCACCTACTACACCAACCACTCCCGCCTCCTTGCGGTAACGATTCACCGCACATCGCCCCCTCTCCACCCCCCCCTCCTCCTCCTCCCCCTCCAACAGTCGAGCTTTCTCCACAGGTCGAGCGCTGCTGTGCGTGGCCGAACGGAGTCCGGTCTCGCTGTCCACGAAACAAGGCCGGCTGAGGTTACTGTCCAAATCCAGAATCGTGGGCTGGTTGGCGTGAGGTGTGGCTGCAGCCTCCCCCTTGCTGCTACTGGTGTTGCTGCTGATGCTGGTGGTATTGGTGGGGTTGTTGCTGATGTTGTTGTTGCTGGTGGTGTTGTTGTTGGTGTTGTTGGTGGGGGCCTTGTCCTGGGCAGGAGGGACGGCTACGTTGGAAGGCAGCCAGGAACCTCCACCAACACCCCCTCCCACCCCCCCAGGAAGCTGCGAGGCGTGGTGGTTGAGGTTGATGTGCCTCAGCAGGCGATGCTGGACGCGGAAGACGGCTGAGCAGACGGGGCACTTGAGGTAGTTCATGCAGCGCTTCTCGTGCCGCTTGCGGTTGTGCTCCGAGTTGAACTTCTTGCCGCAGAGGCGGCAGGCCAGGTCCTTGACCTCGTTGTGGCTGGTCATGTGCGTCTTGAGGTTGATGCGCTGGTAGAAGGCCTTGCCGCACGTGCTGCAGATGAAGTCCTTCTGCCCCTTGTGCATCTTCTCGTGGCTGTACCTGGCCAGCGAGGAGACAGAGAGAAAGAGAATGAATGAATGAATAAATGAATTAATAATCTTTAATGAATGAATAATCTGTATTTTTCAAGGGTTACAGAGTAAGCATTCCATACTTTTTTTTCATCCGGCCCTTGCCCTGATCAGGGAATAAAGCTAAGAAACCCCCTCCCTACCCCTACATACCAGCATCACCGCAAACAGCAGTTCAACCAATATTTTACAAGAAGAAAATGGGATACATTCAACAAAACGCGTCATCCTAACTGGATACACTGATTATTATTTAAACAAATGTGTGAGAAAGAGAGAGAGAGAGAGAGAGAGAGAGAGAGAGAGAAGAGAGAGAGAGAGAGAGAGAGAGAGAGAGGAGAGAGAGAGAGAGAGAGGAGAGAGAGAGAGAGAAGAGAGAGACAGAGGAAGAGAGAGAGACAGAGCGACAGAGAGAGAGAGAGACAGAGAGAAGAGAGGGGAGGAGAGAGAGACAGAGACAGAGACAGAGACAGAGAGAGAGAGAGAGGAGAGAGAGAGGAGAGAGGAATGGTGTGGGTTTAGACAAAGATTGGGATTTCTTCTTTTTTACTTGCACAGAGAGAGAGAGAGAGAGAGAGAGAGAGAGAGAGAGAGAGAGAGAGAGAGAGAGAGAGAGAGAGAGAGAGAGAGAGAGAGGAGAGGAGGAGAGAGAGAGAGAGAGAGAGAGAGAGAGAGAGAGAGAGAGAGAGAGAGAGAGAGAGAGAGAGAGAGAGAAAACCAGTGTGAGTTTAGACATGATGACTTAATTTTTTAATTAAAATTTTTTTTTTCTTTGGTTAACTTCCATGGTTAGATTTTGCGTATGCGACCATATTTTACCTCCACCAGTAAGGTAGCTGTATTCCAACTTCTGGGATGATCAGTCCCTGAATCGGAAATCTCTGCTGACTCCATTCCCTCCCAAAGTCTTTCAGATGATACTATAAACCGAGGCCCCATGTGCGAATGCATGCAGAACATCTTGCGCACATGTTAAATCCTGTTCTGCTTTTCATAAGAGTAGGCCATTGTGTGCCGGTGGGAACAGATGACAAGATTTACAAAATTGCTTACACATGGGGACTGGATGTAAAAATGCACACGAGTGCTTATTTCATTATCCTCTATATAAAACAATAAATAAATATAAAAGAATAAATAAATAAATAAATAAATAATACAGCAGTAACACCCAAACACACACATGATACAGCACACACACACACACACACACACACACACACACACACACACACACACACACACACACACACCACATCACACATGTACGGTTAATTCAATTTTGTATTTTTATTAACTTGTTATGATGTTCAGCACATTCTATTTGTTAATATGATATATTTACACACACACACACATGCACACGCACACACATACGCACGTGCGTGTGATCGTCTGGTATCACTTAAAGTGGAAAGACGTTAAACTGAAGACTACTACTACTACTACTACACACACACACACACTGACACAGCACTAACACCCCAAACACAGCACACACACACACACACACACACACCCAAACACACACTAACACACCACAACAATCCCAACCCCCTCACTTGCTCTTGTAGTGGCGGAAGGTGGCCTCGCAGAAGCGACACTTGTGCGGCCGCTCGTCCGTGTGGGTGACCATGTGGTTCTTGAGGTTGATCTTGGAGGGGAACTCGCGCCCACACACCTCGCACATCACAGGCTTGGGTTGCCAGGTGCCGTTCTGCCCGGGCCTGCCCTGACGACAGCGCTGCCTGTGCGACGTGATGCCAAACAGCGTGCGGAAGTGCTTCTGACACAGCTCGCACGAGTACTGACCCGGCACCGACAGCTTTCTGTTGTTGTGTAGGGGGGACAAAGGTTTGTTGATGGTTAGTGGTGGTTAGTGGTGGTTGGTGGTTGGTGGTGGTGATTGGTGGTGGTTGGTGGTGGTGGTGGTGGTGGTGGTGGTGGTGGTTGGTGGTGGTGGTGGTGGTGGTGGTGGTGGTGGTGGTGGTTTGGTGGTGGTGGTGGTGGTGGGTTGGTGGTGGTTAGTGGTGGTTGTGGGGTGGTTGGTGGTTGGTGGTGGTGTTGGTGGTGGTGGTGGTGGTGGTGGTGGTGGTGGTGGTGTGGTGGTGGTGGTGGTGGTGTGGTGGTTGGTGGTGGGTGGTGGTGGTGGTGGGTGGTGTGGTGGTGGTGGTGGTGGTGGTGTGGTGGTGGTGGTGGTGGTGGTGGTGATGATGATGATGATGATGATGATGATAATGATTATGATGATGATAATAACAAAGATACCAACAACACCACCACCACCAACAACGATGATGATAATAATTATAATGATTATGATGATAACAATAACTATAAATTCTAATGATGAATGATAAAGATGATAATGATAATAATCACTACCACTTTGTCATTTCAAAAATTTCTTTGCACACCTTTCTCTAGTACATATCATAACTGATCTCTGACCATCTGCAACAGCAGATAAAAGAACAGTGCACCATCAAACATGGGTCTACAAACAAAGCAAAACAAAACCAAACCAAAATCCAGCCAACACCGGCACTAGTCTCTTCTCTCTCCACCCAAGGTGGCCTAGCCTAGCCTACCTACCCATGGCCGAATGACTTGGAGTGGTTCAGCAGCTGGCTGTGGTCGATGAAGGTGGATCCACACACGTCACACATGTACGGTTTCTCCCCCGTGTGACGACACCGGACGTGACGACGCAGACTGTTAGGGCACGTGAACCCTCTGAAAACACAGGATGAAGCGTGCAAGCACACACAAATGCAGGTATGCACACACACACACACACACGCACGTGCGCGCGCACACACACACCACACACCAACACACACACATGTACACACACACGCCCCCGCGTGCCCATGCACGCACACACAACACACACACATATCTTGATTACAATGCCAAAAAACACTTAACTCACTGCATCCACACATTCTTGATCAGGAACAGTCGTCACACAAACTGTGTTGTTTTGAACATTCCTGATCGACAATCAAAAAGATTAAAGATTTGTCTTCTTTTTTTGCAAGACTGATCAACACAGGAAAAAACAACAACAACAACAAAACACACACACACACAAAAAAGACCGACCAAAAAAACCCCCACCCCATCCCACCCAAAATCCACCCCACTCACTTCCCACAGTACTCGTAGACAAACAAAAAAACAAAAAAAACCACACACACACAAAAACACCTACCAAAAAACTACCCCCATCCAAAATTCACTCACTTGCCACAGTACTCACAGACAACGGCTTCTTGTCCCAGAACAACAAAAAACCACACACACACATGCTTTTCGTAAGAGTAGGCCATTGTGTGCCGGTGGGAACAGATGACAATATTTACAAAACTGCATACACACGGGGACTGGATGAAAAAAAGCATATGAGTGCTTATTCCATTATCCTTGATATAAAAGAATGAATAAACAAATAAATAAACAAAAAATACAACCAAAAATCAACCCCCATACCATCCAAAATCCACCCCACTCACTTGCCACAGTACTTGCAGACAAACGGCTTCTTGTCCCCGAACAACAAAAAACCACACACACACACAATACACCAACCAAAAAACAACCCCCATCCGATCCTATCCACCCACTCACTTGCCACAGTACTCGCAGACAAACAAAACAAAAACAACAAAAAAACATCACACACACACAAACACCAACAAAAAAACACCCCCCACCCAAAATCCACCCACTCACTTGCCACAGTACTTGCAGACAAACAGCTTCTTGTCCCCAAACAACCAAAAAACAACCCCCAACCAAAATCCACCCCACTCACTTGCCACAGTACTCGCAGACAAACGGCTTCTTGTCCCCAAACAACCAAAAAACAACCCCCACCCCATCCAAAATCCACCCCCACTCACTTCCCACAGTACTCGCAGACAAACAAAACAAAAAACAACAAAAAACACACACAAAAAACCCAACCAAACAACAACCCCCATCCAAAATCCATCCACTCACTTGCCACAGTACTCGCAAACAAACGGCTTCTTGTCCCCGTGCGACTTGCGATGCAGAACCAGGCTGCTGGAGGCGCGGTACTCCTTGGGGCAGAGGTCGCACTTGAAAGGTCGCTCGTCCGTGTGCATGCGGCGATGGACGGTGAGGGCCGAGCGGGTGGGGAACTGCTTGCCACAGTCCTGGCAGCTGTTGATCTTGTAGCGGTCCAGCCCGTGCACCTTCATGATGTGTCGGGTCAGGGTGGCCGGGGCACCAAACACCTGGGTGCACCCCGGTTCCTTGCAAGGGTGCTTTTTGGAGCGGGGTCTGTTGACCAGAGGTTTGACTGTGTCAGTGTGTGTGTGTGTTTGTTTGTGTATTTATTTTATCTGGTGGTAGAAGTAGTAGAAAAAGTTACAAAAGGAGTAGAAGTAGTAGTAGAAGTGGTAGTAGTAGTAGTAGTAGTAGTAGTGGTAGTAGTAGTAGTAGTAGTAGTAGTAGTAGTAGTAGTAGTAGTAGTAGTAGTAGTGGAAGTGGTAGTAGTACTAGTAGTAGTGGTAGTAGTAGTAGTGGTGGTGGTGTAGTAGTAGTAGTAGTAGTAGTAGTGGTGGTGGTAGTAGTAGTAGTCATCGTCGTTGTAGCAGTAGTAGTAGAGTCCAGTAGTTGTGTTGTCATAGTATTAGTCGTAGCAGTAGTACTACTAGCAGTAGTTGTAGTAGTAGTACCATCACTATCAGTATTTATTTCATATTCATTAAGGAGGGTGGCAAGGATGGTTAAGATATTCGCCTACCAACAAGTAAACCATGAGGTTCTGGAATCAATTGCCAACATTGTGAAAAAACGATTTTACTGCAACAGTGTCAAGTCAGCATTATGAAAAACTGATAGCTATGGAAGCACAAACTCTACTCAACTGCATTTCCACACAAGTCAAGGGAGAGCTTTTATCTAGATATCCACAGTATAATGAATCATGTGCCAAAAACACATCTTAAAGATTAGTATGTGATGGACTCAAAAAGAATATCTTTGATAAAATTCTGGTTGACTAAATTACATTTTTCAACAGTTCACTCCACAAATATAACAACAATATAAAAAAACAAAACAAAAAAAAAAGCTTTTCACCACCCAGCTAGAGTGTTCATCAGGGTTTGTACAGATACTACAAAATCAGACTTTTCTTCAAGTTTTATGACATAGCAATAGTAGTAGTAGTAGTTGTATGCACCCATCAGTCTCGGAAGACTATGGAGTTGCGCTCTAGTCTTTAAGAGCACAAAGCCTGGGTAAGTAATGGAGGGAAAACTGTTACCCATGCAGCAGAACCCCCCCCCCCCCTTTCTTCACGCTACTAGAATGATCCACTGGAAAACAGAACAAAGAAATTTATATATTCATATATATTATTTATATTTTTTATATAAATTTCTTTGTTGTCCTCTCAAAATTGTGAAGTGTGTGTGTGTGTGTGTGTGTGTGTGTGGTGTGTGTGTGTTGTGTGTGTGTGTGGTGTGGTGTGTGTGTGTGTGTGTGTGTGTGTGTGTGTGTGTGGCACGGCGTCGCGTGGTGTGCGTATGTGAAACACTTTCAGTAGGCCATTTATAAATCCGTACTCACAACAAATAGGCCTTCTGGCATTTCCTCAGAGGGTGGACCTCAGACATGTGGCTGCCGAGGGCTGTACGAGTGGTGAAGTAGTCCTCACAGAACACGCACTTCAGCCTGTCCATGGTCTTGAAGTGGAAGTTGCGGTGTCGGTTCAGGCCATTCAGAGACGAGCACATCACGTCACAGTCGGGGCAGCGCAGAGAGCCGTCCTCGTTCAAAATGCTCTGAAAAAATCACGGCTCATTTTTTGAGAATGAACTCATTTCATGATGAGAAAACTTGCGGATGAATGAATTGTGTGGTTTAGGGAAAATTTGTGATGATGGAAATTTGGTCTTAAATGAAATGTATTATAAAATGTTGATGACAAACATTAACTTTCATTCCTACTTATTTTTTTAAGTTTGACACCTGCCGAAATTTTAGTTTTAAATGCAAAAAGCCTACAGAAAGTATTTCCTTGGATACATCCATGATTACTGCAAACAGCAAAGCAGGTTTTTACACACACACACCGCACACACACCGCCACAGCGCGCGACACACACACACACACACACACACACACACACACACACACACACACACACACACACACACACACACTCTCTCACACAAACACACTGTTTAGTTAACCCACCCATACATTGCACATGCAAAAGTAAATTAAGTATACACTCTCTTACATGTGATGTACAGGCACAGTTAGTGACTGATGCAGACACACCACATATGTGACATAGACACACATGCTTACTACAGAAAGCATGCACCACAATGCTAGTTAACAGAACACACATAGCCCACTAGGATAAGAAGTGTGCACAAACACTTCTTTGATGAACAGATACTTGACTTATAAAGATGCAAAAATGTTAATTGCTACTAAACCAGATAGAGGTTTTACAAATGAAACAGAATTAAATCCTCGAAGTCAGAATGATGCTACCTTAGTTAAAGGTGGGTAGAACCAGTCCCATATGATATACACAAAAGTCTCACCTTTGATGTACCTCAAAGCTCTAGCCACGGAAGTAAAAACCAACACCAACTAAACAAAAAAAATAAAAATGGGTCACTGAATACCCAAGCCTACATAGCATTTCATGTACAGAAAGACTTTCACATAATGTGTGTTAGAAAAACATGACAATGAGTCTGACAATTACAAAGCTGCATGCACATGGGGACTGGATGTAAAAAAGCATGCGAGTGCTTATTCCATTATCCTTGATATATAAAACATACACATAAACACACACACACACACAACACACACACACACACACACACACACACACACTCATGCATGCACGCACATGTACACCACACACACACACACCCACACACATGTACACACACCCACAACCCACTCATGCATGCACGCACATGTACACACACACACACACACACATGTAACACACACACACAAAACGATAAAGTGTTATAAACTTTTCATGCATAAATCATATTAAGATAATCTCATACTTTCCTCTGTGGTCAAGATCTATGCTCTGTTTATTATTGACTCACTTGTAAACATTTCAAGATAATATATTAATAACAATTATAACACTACTACTACTACTACTACTACTAATTATAATAATAATAAACATGGAATTTATATGCCCTACATCTTGCCAAAAAAAAAAATCAAAGCGCTTGCATTCGACCTATACAACACACAAACAATTCAATCTAGATAAATCCACCAAACACATACCGTTGGCAGTTCAACTCATCCTTTTCGTCTGTGGCGTTTCCCGTCTCTGCTTCACTGGAATCCTCCACAGGAGGGGTAGGTGGCTGCTTTTTCTTTTTCCTCGTCTTCCTCTTCTTTTTGGGAACGACCGGTACAACAGGAGGCCTCTTCCGAGGACGCCCCCCTCTCCTCCTTTTCCACTTCAACCTGCACTCCAGTCCTGGTCATCCTCATCCTCAGCCTCTGTTTCCATGTCATAGTCACTCCCTGCTGAGTCACTCTCCTCTGACACTTCCTCTTTGGAACAGGTTCACTAAAAGCTTTACTTTCTTTCACTTTCTCTGCCGATTTCTTTTTTTTTTCCTTGCTGGTTGCACGCGGGGTCTAGATGGAGACTGTGGTTTTGGGAGGGGTCTGTTTGGGTGGTGAGGCGTCTGGTTTGGGCGGAGTAACGTCCGGTTGGGATGGAGAGGCACTACTTTCTGGTGATGAAGGAAGAGGAGGAGGAGGAGGAGAGGTGGGTTTGCATGGAGGAGGGGAGGGGGATTTAGGTTTCTGACGGCAGGGGAAGCAGCCTCTTCTTCCTTTTTTTGAGAAGAATCTGACACTTTTGGACGGGGGATGACAATGCCACTGGCAGCCAGTTTCTTGGCAATTTCCGCATGCATCTTTTTGTGGCGGTTCAATGAGCCAAGTTGGTGTAGTCCAGATCACACTCGTCACACTTGTACTTCTTGTACACAGTCATCTGGTGATCCTGGCGTTGGTGATCTATCAGGTCGCTCTTGACGAAGAACTCCAGCAACAGACATGGCAGCTGAAGGTTTTGACTTTGATGGGAGATTCCTTGATGTGTGTGATCATCTCCTCTGATGTGGTGTAGCTCACATTGCAACAAGGGCAGAAAAATTTCTTCAGTGCCATGTCTGATTCTGCCTGCAATACAAAAAAAGAAAAAGGACCATAATCAATGTATTATATAACAGAAAAGTGTAGGGGAGTCTACTTTGAAAGACAATGTCTTAGAATAAGCCTGTTCATTTTTGGCTGTTACTGATACAGGTCAAAACATTTCCTGAAAGATCTTTTTTTTTGTCTTCCACACTTGATCAGCTATCAGAAGCATGTCCTTAAAGATTGTGACATTCACCATCTAAACAAAAACATGTACTTAGTACTATCAGCATCACATCTGATGTTGCACACCATTGACAAGAATATATATATAGCCTTTTTCTGCTTGGGGTTCAATAATGTGTCAATAATCCAACAGATAGCCAAGGCCCTACATCCAGGAACCCTCCAGAAACATAATAATTGATAATGTAAAACACAAGTTGAATACAAACAATGCCAAATACTTCAGATCAATCCATCTTTAAGCAATGTTTGCATGCATATTCATCTATAATATAGTTTCAAATACAACACAACATCATTAGCAGAAAGATAATTAAAACATGTTGTTTTGTGTGTAAATTAAATGGTCTGCATGACTTAATGCAATAATATTCTGAATCTAATTATCACACACACACACCGCCGCACCACACACACACACACACACACACACACACACACACACACACACACACAAGCACACACACACACTTACTTTACATATATTGATGCCACTTATTGACAAATTCTGGACACTGAACAAGTTTTTTTGTTTTTTTACCTCCTGGTTTACCCTTGTGAACCCTATGGGTATGACTGTACATGAACAACAAACAGACCTACTGGACCTGTGCATACTCAGGCCTAGGCACTGCTAATAGCCTACCTAGATTCAAGAGCAAGGTGGGCTAGGGCAAATTCTGGGATTCAACAGTCAAATAAATAATAAGGTTTTTTTGACCTGCTGACCCATCTGACTTATTTAAAAAAAAAAATTCTTTTATAACCAGCTTCAGTGCTGTGGACATTGTAACGTATTGTGCAGTGTTGATGCATGTATTGAAACTTTAGGCCTTTAGTAAAAGAAAGGCGCCAGCATTGAACTAAAACAATCGCCGAGCACTGACAAACCATAGCCTAGCTGGTGCCATTGATAAACAATCATCAAGCTTATCTATATCGCACAATAATATAAATTTTACAAGCACTTGCTCAAATTATGTGACAGCCTGCGGTTAGGACGGTTAGAATGTGCTGTACAGTCCCTTCTGCAGGGATTGTAATGTGCTAAACCCAGGAGGTGCCGAACAGCAACAGGAAACCTCCGTGAGTTGCGTATTCTACAGCATCGAGCCTTTGTTTCTAGTGCACTCTTCATCGCCGATTTATCTTTAAAATCAGCTTATATCGATCACTAAATCGTCTGCTTGCAGATGATGACAAATACCTGTACAGTTGCTGAAGAATCGCCGCCTTCAGTAGTCTCCTTTTTGCATCGAGTCGACTCCATTATGCCCAGCCAAAACGTTTTTTTATTTTTTTACAACTCTTCAGCAGAAAAAGCAAGTTTTTATTTTTGTTCCATATTTGTTTTTTGCGTGTCGAACTGTAAGCTCATACTGGTTAAAACTGTACCAGTTTAGTGTGTTTTACCTTACAGTCTAAGATGGTATACCAGCTTTGTCAGATTTGGGTGCAGGCTTGGGATGTGCTTCGTACTGGTTTCGGATTGTGCTGCGTGTCTGGTTTGCATCAAGGGAGCGAATTCTTACTTTTTCAATCGATTTTTTCCCCATCCCATTACGTTCGTGGGATAAATTAAATTGAACAGACGAAAACAGAAGGAACCCTTTGTTTTTACTTTGTGGGAATAATAAATCAATGTCACTTGAGTGTTGTTGTTGTTTTTTTTTTAGTCGATGACTCATAAACCATCTGTTATAACTTTTTTCCCCTCATAAATTGTTTTAGTTTGTTTCTTGTTGTTCATTTTCTTGATTGTACCTTGGTTTCTGTTGCTGAATTTGTTGTTGTTTGTTTATTTATTTTCCTTTGGCTTATCTGCCTTACACAATAGTCGCCATTCGTTGCCTGTCCTCGGCTTCTGGTTTGTATAGATCAGTCCTCATGTCAGCGTGATGTTAAAACTGTTCTACCAGAAGTAGCCTTTACAAGTCAGAGTAAATGACGTATACTCGGGTTTCAGGTTTCTACATATGGGTGTACCCCAAGGTTCTGTAATAGCTCCTGTCTCGTTCAATACTTTATCATTACACGATATCTTAAAAAAACAACAACCAACAACTATCAAACGAAATTGTCTGACGACACATGTATATGGATGAATGTTAACATGAAGTAAAACACATCAAAGTGGGCTATACATCACATCAGAAAATCGTACCCAAAACAGCTTGACAACATAAACGATTACATTTTAATAATGGCCTTTCTTCTTCTACAGAAAAAAAACACATGTAGTACTTTTTAACAATGGTAGTAATCCAGATGAGCTACCTATGCTCAGGATTGGCAGTGAAATTATCCAATATAAAAACATAATGACATTCTTGGGTGTCATTCTTACGCCCAAACTAGCTGGGATTGCACGAATCCAACATACATTAACCAAACGAGAAAAAGCTTGATTTGACTTAAAATTTTCCGTGGTTGTGCTTCTGAGTAAGTATTTTGCACGTGCCAACTGTCTGTATTCATTCAGTGGCAATTCTCCAAGTTCATTATAAGTTCCAAGAGCCATTGCTTGAAAAAGTACTCCCAGGCAAGCATGTATGCTTTACAATCCATATTATTTTGTAACCTTTTAAGTATTTCGGGAGCATTGAAATAGACTTCTTGTGCAAAAGACAGTTTGGAATGAATAAGGGATGTTGCTAAACATTAAAAATTTTCAGATTTAAAGTGTTTTGTCCTATTTTACTTCCGACGAAGTAAAAAGAAAATCAAAAATCAAATTTCCTAAAAGGGCAAAACAGATGCCTTCTTTATGGCCGATTGGTACATTCGTTTCAGACATTTTTGGAAAAATCTGGAATCAATTAATATACAATGGGCACACAAACTAAAGTTCTACCTTATCCTTTATGGGAAATGAACAACGCATATACTTAATAAATGGCAAAGAGTGAAAATCAAAATATATTATGATCTCTAAAATCTGATCTCACATTCTTCATGAATATTCTCATCATTTAAAAGTCATTACAGATAGTTCACGTCTAGATAATCAAGAAACAGGTTCAGCTTTCGTAATACCATCGCTTAAAGTAGAAAAATGTTATTATGATATTAATAGTAGTAGTAGTTGTAGTAGGCACCCATCAGTCTCAGAAGACTATGGAGTTGCACTCTAGTCTCTAGAGCGCAAAGCCTGGGTAAGCAAGTATGGAGGGCAAGCTGTTATTATATTGATAAGTATCATTCAGTATTTACAGCTGAGCTAATAGCAATTTTAATGGCTCTTAATTATATTCTTGATCTTCTGCTGAATATGATTTCAAACTGTGCTTTGTATTGATTCTAAATTGGTACTCTATACATACATTAAAATCCACAGATTCTATGAAAATGTCTAAAGTTGTCCTAGAGGTCAATCATGTCATACATGTTTTAGCTTTAAGAGGTATTTGTGTCGCTTTCTGTTGGGTACCTTCGCACGCGGAGTTCTTAACAAATAAGTGGGCTGACAGAGCTGCAAAGAAAGGTGCAAAGCATGGAGAGGATTCTGTAGAACTACATGCCCCATTATCTTTACAAAAGGGCCATCTTTTACTAGAAGAGGCATCGAGGAGCAGGGCCAAAAAAGCTTATTATCCAAAGGAGCACTTTTCAGACAGATCTTTATTCACTGTTCTTGTTTTAAGGGATATTGATCATTCTGTGACCTAAACAAGTTTTATCACGGCAAGAAAGTCTACGCTTTATTTTAGGGGGATAAAACTGAATGCGTTTACTACCAAATAATTATAGCAACAATATAGAATGTTTATGTGGTGAGAAAATACTAGCATCTATCTATCTATCTATCTATCTATCTATCTATCTATCTATCTATCTATCTATCTATCTATCTATCTATCTATCTATCTATCTCTCTATCTCTCTATCTATCTATCTCTCTATCTCTCTATCTATCTATCCCTTAGTCTGGCGACCGTGGGGGCACCCCTGAAGACTTGACACCCAGTTCCCTCCATCCCTCTCTCTGTTCTGCCTTTCTCAAAGTTTTGTTGAGTTCTAGGCCTGTCCATTCGCTGCTGTTGTCCTCCTATCTCTTCCTTGGTCTGCCTCTTTTCCTTCCTCCTTGGACAGTGCCTTACAGTATTGTTTTTGCAAGTCCATTTGATCTTGTGACATGGCCGTACCATTTATTAAAAGTTTACGCTTCTTTACGACTGATAGAAGACTCGTAGGGACCAATGGTTTGCTGGATTCTGTTACGCACCTCTTTCTTGGTGATGTGGTCTCTGTAGGAGATGCCAAGGAGTCTCCGGAAGCATCTCATCTCTACCGCCAGTACTCTTCTCTCCAAATCAGCAGTCAGGGTCCACAATTCACAGGCATAATTATAGGAATATGGATATGACAAGGGAGGCATTAGTCTGATCTTGGAGTTGAGTGAAATATATTTTTAATCTTTGCAGTTGGTGTTCAGTTTTGACGGTGCTGTTAATGTCTGCAATCCTGCATACTACCTCTGGCTTGGACCCCTTGTCTGATACAATGGCTCCCAAGTACTTGAAGCATTTAACCCTTTCCAGCTTCTGGTCGTTGACCCTGAAATCAGTGCTGATGCCCTTGGCGTTATTGGTAGGCAAGGAGAGGGTAAGTCAGGAGGGAGTAGCACCAATAATCCCTAGCAGTTACAGAAGTACATAACAAATTCAGCAAACTGTTGGTTCCTACGAAAATCTTCTATCAATTGTAAAGAAGCCGAAACTTATATGGAACGGGCATGTCACAAGATCAAATTGACTTGCAAAAACAATACTGCAAGGCACTGTCCAAGGAAGAAGAAAGAGACACACCAAGGAAGAGATGGGAGGACAACATCAGCGAATGGACAGGCCTAGAACTCAACCAAATTTTGAGAAAGGCATGACAGGGAGAGGAATAGAGGGAACTAGTTGTCAAAGTCTTCAGGGGTGCCCCCACGGTCGCCAGACTAAGGGAAAGATAGATAGATTCTGGTTGATGTACTATTTTTGTTGTCATCAAAATACCCAACAAAAAAGCAGTTATAACGACAACAAACAAGTACACTTTTACTAGCTCTAGAGATCTATATACTGTACTGGTATTCACCCTTATTGATATCATCGTTGTCAGTGTTTTTTTATATTCCTCATCTTTCTGAAAAGTTGGACTCATATCTATTGTATTTTGGTTGATGTATTACTATCATCACCTTTGTTACCCCCTACTGGGGTGTATTAAGAACCCCACCCCTCTTCCCACATATCACATTTCAATTCAGACAACACATAACAAACACAAAATTTATATTTCAAACATTTATCATACAATAACCCGACATTTACCCAAACATTAAAAAAAAAAATTCACTCGAACACTACCATCCCAATAATTCCAACATCAACTTCAAATCCAATAATAAAAATAAACACAAATCATTCAACATATCATAACACCCCACAATTTTCCCCCCAATCTCTACACAACAGCACCATAAGTCAAAACCTCTATATCAATATCAACGGCTTACGATGCTCAAACCGCCACATAAATATACACAGTCATAATGTTCTAGATCTAAGATCCCAAATCCAATGAAACAAAGTATACCACTTACTCAAAATAACAGATCCTCCTCCTTCAGGCATCACTCACCATCACACTCACACACACACACACACACACACACAACACACCACACACCACACACACACACACACACACACACACACCACACCTAAGGCTCACACTGGCATACCAAAATGCTCTTTCAAAGTCCAAAACTGCAACACAGCTGAAAATGCTACAAGTCCTCTAGAGTGTAGATCCATCCAAATGAATATTGCTCACACGAAAAAACCCAACTCTACCCACCAGTGAAGCTACTTCCAATCCCCGAAGTAGTCACAAGAATTGAAGATCCATCCAAAGGAATATTGTTCTTGCAAAAAAAAAAAAAAAAAAAAAGAGCACAGGTGAAGAAAAGTTCATATTCCACTGGCACAAAAATCACAAATCATATTCATCCAAACAACAGGATTCTCCAGCCAAACAAAATCAGATATTGTCAACTCATCCTCCCAGGAATGGACACAAGGCAAACAGTATAATCACATACAAACACAGACGTTGGGGTTTCTTTAAGACTCACACAAAGTCACGAGCAGATGACCGTCAGGCAAAAACTGACCCCACGCAGCTGTCACTCAACCTCCACAGAGAGGCCCCAGGCACACAGATAACTAACATAGATATAAACAAACCTGCACAACACTAAACATTACAACACAAACAAAGCTGTCAACTCATCCTCCGCGGAACTTGCACAAAGCTAACAGCATAACCACTTAGAAACACAGACGTCCACATACTAGGGCACACAAGTACCCAAGGAGTACTGCAAGCAGCACTGATAAATAAAACCCCTTCATTTTACAAAGACAACCCCCCTCTGATAAACATGCACCTCACTCACCTCAAGGCCAGAGAATTAATCTACAATCAGGCTGACAAAACACAAAACTAACAGCAACCCTAAAAGTAAAAAAAAAAAACCCAACAAACAAGCCCCAAAATAACCCAGCTGAATAAAATATGTACTGAGGCACCGTGGCCTTAAACAACAAAAGAAACTACCCCCATAACCTTAGCCCTATGATAACCTTGACCTTGATCCTATTGTAGACAACACCTTCCTGTCACTAATTTGCTGAAGATGCTCTTTAATTCCTGACAGGAAGCCATACTTCTACTCGTACCTAAATCATCTTCTCTCTCTCTCTCCTCTCTCTCTCTCTCTCTCTCTCTCTCTCTCTCTCTCTCTCTCTCTCTCTCTCTCTCTCTCTCTCTCTCTCTCTCTCTCTTTTCCCAAAACAAACCAAGGAAGTCATAATCACAGTGACAACTCATCATCAATCATCATCATCATCATCATCATCATCATCATCATCATCATCATCATCATCGTTGTTGTTTTCTTCTTCTTGTTAGCATTATCATATCATTATTTTGCTGCCTCATCTTCTGTGATGTCCCCGTACTGTTGTTCCCGTGACGGCTAGACCTCAATCTCCCCGCCACAGCCATACCCAGATTCGTTGTGTCTCACCCCCGGGGTCGGGTATCCACATGGAGCCCATCAATTTAGGCCGCCGTGGGGCCACCAGCCAGAGGGGCCCTGCATTTCTGCTGGGTCACTATGGTGGTGCTCAGTGGTGCCTGTTCTGAGCCATCATACGCAGGACACCTCCTACTAAGTCCCCTACTAACGACAGTATTAGCTTAGTCGCGGAGCCAAACTGAGTGAGTCACCCACCTGCGGTGGTGACCAACACAAGTCCCTCCAACGACCGCCTCCCTCTGAACCTCCAACCCCAAAGGCTTTGACACGAACTTACTACAAGCACCGAAGGGAATGGGGAAACAGAATCCGAGGTCACCATGAGGCCAGAGCAACGGGGGCCACCGAATCAGAGGCAGCTATTATTATTGCATGATAATCAATGGAAATGACAATTGATACTGCCGTGGAAGTGCATCCCCTTTGAGACTACTTGACAGAGTTGTACTCTATGCTTCTTGTCATAATATATCCTTGCGTCAACCAGGCTCGAGAGATACAGACACCTGCAGTGTTGGTCAGGTAATTTGAGCAACACTCTCAAATTTGCATCCCTAAAGTGGATGAAGCTCGACTGTGTGGTCCCAGTCTCCCCACTGAGCCCACAGCACACTCACTCTTTTTTCTTTTTTTTTTTTTATATCGAGGATAAAAAAGCACTCTTGTGCTTTTTTTTTTTATTTTATTTTTTTTACATCCAGTCCCCGTGTGTATGCAATTTGTAAATGTCATCTGTTCCCACCGGCACACGATGGCCTACTCTTACGAAAAGCGGAACAGGATTTAACGTGTAGCCAAGATGTTGTGCGTGCGTTCGCACACGGGCCTCGGTTTTAAGTCTCATCCGAAGGACTTTTGGGGAGAGTGAAGTCAGCACTGATGTTAACTCCAGGAGAAAAATCTCCTCGACCGGGACTCGAACCTGGGTCGTCAAATTGCGAGTGCAATGTTCTGACCACTAGGCTATCCGTCCCCGCTCTGGGCAGCTAGCCAGCCAGAGTCCGAAAAATCTTATGAATCTTACGAAAATCGAACCCACGACCTTCCAGTCCGGAATCCAGGACACTAACCATTGCACCAAGGCAGCTGGCGTATTATCATATCATCACCATTACATTTTTGTTCCAGGCCTAAAAGAATTTACGAAACTGAATAAATTTTGCCTGACATGTCCAGGAGTGATAGAACTTGAAGAAATGGCCCTATCCTTTTCTGCTGACAAGAAATTTACCCCAGTGTGTGACAAAGGGCATGAACTATTTTCAAACGATCCAGCAACTGCTGTTTATTATTACTGAAACAGGACCCTTCCCGGCCCAAACTTTCGTCAGTCTCCGTGGAAAAAGCACCAGGTGTGTCACGCAGCTGGACTTATATAAAGCAGAGGGCACATGGACTTGAGCCAGGCAGACCTCAGCATCCTTCCGAACTGTTGTGACTTCTCCTACCTGAGCATCCAGAACGTACCCAGAGGTGTTTTAATAGGTAAGTATTTCTCATAGAACAAGGACTAGATTTAGCTTGCTAAATTAGAGTGGGGAATAGTTATGTATGTTTTCTTTTCTAAATGGTTCGTTCAAGAAGATTTTGTGATTGGTTTTTGTGTTTCCTTTGTTTGTTGAATTGGGCTGACTTGAATCTAGGGCCTATGCCTGTGAAGTGTGTAGGTTTTCTGCCTAAAAACGTAGATCAGTGGTTACCTATGATTGTAAGCACTTGCTACTTCAGGTTTATTTCTAACAAAAGATGTATCTTAAACTTAGAAAGAGAAGGGGGAAATACAGGGAAAAACATGTTCTGATTTTTTATAAGAAAGAATACAAATTTTCTGTTGTAAGGAAATCTCCATTCTATATCCTGCGTATATTTTGAGACATTAAAAAGAGTTTGTATTCGTGTTACATCTATCTATCTATCTATCTATCTATCTATCTATCTATCTATCTATCTATCTATCTATCTATCTATCTATCTATCTATATTATTATATATATATATATATACATATATTATATATATATACATATATATATATATATATATATATATAATATATATATATATATATACATACAAACTGTTGTCTCAGCCATCACTCAGGGTAGTCACTGTAAGACCACAAGTACATAACATACTTTAGGATGAGAAGTGTGTGTATGGGCTAGCTGTTTTCAAATGCCTCGCCCTTTATACATGCATAGCCATACTCTGACTGCTGAGGAGCAGAATTAACAAAGCTTAATCCTTCATATTCTGCATGTCAGTCGAGTCTGTTTTGGTTTTGTAACATGCAACTTACATTTTCCCCATTTAATGGACATGCTTTTGGGCTGAATTATCTTAAAGCCAGAAATGTCTGCTAAAGGTCTGCCCTCGTAGACTGACACTCATTTTACAAAGTCCACATCAAAAGAACATTAACTAACAATCTTTGAAAGAGGACTTGTGGTAAAATACCTGCAAGGTTTGAAATGTTCTTCTTTATCTCGATAGACCTGACACAGCTTTTAAACAAAGGACCATTGACCAGTTCTTCAGAGAGGGATGGCTTAGTTTTCTTTGTAGAATCAGTGAATACTAGTAATTGAACACCCCCTCCATCCCGAATTTCCCAGAACTGATTGAAATAGTCCAGTGGTTAATGCAAGGATTTTGGGCAAAACCTGCAAATGAGAGTGACAGCATGTTTCTCAGCATACCATACTTTAGACACTCCTGAACAATACTGGCATAGGAAACACCATGTTGTCCATCTGTTTCTCCACTTTTAAAATACTTTTTTCTACCATGCAGACATCCTTTATGAGTGGTTATAAAATAAAGCCAAAGAGGCGTTCCTTGTTTGTTTGCTTGTTTGTTTTTTCTCCTTAGTTTATTAAATAAGTGTTTATTCACCAGAGAGTGATTGAGACAATGATACCACTTATTATAGACCAAACATAACCTTCTTCTCCCTCTCAACTTAACCACAAGCCCAGCTTCCCGCCCTAGCATCCTATCCCCCAACCTCCACTGTTAAACCTCCTTTACCTACCACCTTTCCCCAATATACTCACCTCCCTTCTATCTCCCCCCTCCTCCTATCCCCCTCCTGTCCTATCTCCCCCCCCTACCCTATCCCCCCCTCCCCCACCCCCCTACCCCCCCTCCCTCCCCTCACCCTCCCTCCCCCTCACCCCCCCTCCCTCCCCCTCACCTCCCCCTCCCTCCCTCCCCTACCCCCTCCTGTTTTATCCCCCTCCTGTCCTATCCCCCTCCTACCTCCCCCTCCTGTCCTATTCCCCCCTAATATCACCCCCCTCCTGTCCTATCACCCCCCTCTTGTTCTATCCCCCCTCCTAACTTTCCCCTCCTATCACCCCCCTCCTGTCCTATCACCCCCCTCCTGTTCTATCCCCCCTCCTAACTTTCCCCTCCTATCACCCCCCTCCTGTCCTATTCCCCTTCCTGTCCTATTCCCCTCCCCCCAACCCTGTCCTTCCCTACCCTGTCCTATTCCCCTCCCCCCTCCTGTCCTGTCCCCCCCTCTTGTCCTCCCCCCTCCTGTCCTGTCCCCCCCTCCTGTCCTCCCCCCTCCTGTCCTGTCCTCCCCCCTCCTGTCCTGTCCTCCCCCCTCCTGTCCTGTCCTCCCCCCTCCTGTCCTGTCCCCCCCTCCTGTCCTGTCCCCCCCTCCTGTCCTGTCCCCCCCTCCTGTCCTGTCCCCCCCTCCTATCCTGTCCCCTCCTGTCCTCCCCCCTCCTGTCCTGTCCCCCCTCCTGTCCTGTCCCCTCCTGTCCTGTCCCCTCCTCCTATCCTGTCCCCTCCTGTCCTCCCCCCTCCTGTCCTGTCCCCCCCTCCTGTCCTGTCCCCTCCTGTCCTGTCCCCTCCTGTCCTGTCCACCCAGCAGCGGCAGCGGCAGCGGCAGCGCCTCCTCCTCCTCCAGGCACAAACACAAGAAGATAGACAACACATCTCCTCCAAAGCTCAAAGGATTAGAAGTTAGGGGGAAGATCCCTGTAGAGATCTGCCATTCCTAACTCGGCTCAAGTTACTGCAATCTAATTTTTATGGCATGTTGTCAAACAAACAATTCCAAACTTTGAAGGTGTTTTCCTATATTAGTTTGAAAATGAAAAAAAAGATATATAATTTACAATCGTTTACTTCATCTTCTACTTGTTCAAGGCAGGTAAACAGCAATTCCAACAAATTCATATAAAAGTTGTTCCTTCTTTCCATGATATGGTAACTTTTATCTGGACTACTAAGCAACTTTAAACAATTAAAAGGATTGAATTGTTTAAGATAGTCTCTGAAGGGGAAGTAATATTGATATGAAATAGCCACACAGCATGTGTGTGTGTGTGTGTGTGTGTGTGTGTGTGTGTGTGTGTGTGTGTGTGTGTGTGTGTGTGTGTGTGTGCGTGTGTGTGAAAATCATGGTATTTTACAAAAAAAGATATAACATGTTTATATATGGTGGAAAAACTTTGGAAGTTGTCAAGTATTTTAGATATCTAGAAATCATTTTCAGTGAGAGTGGCAGTTTTTGCAAAATGTAAAGAAAATGCTTAATCAAGCTACTAAAGTCATGTTTAGTCTGATAAGGTCTGCATGGCAAAAAGAACTACCTATACATGTGACACTTGATTTGTTCGTTAACATTGTTTTACCTGTTTTGTTTTATGGGTGTGAAATTTGGGGTTATGAAAACGTAGAAATAATTAAAAAGTTCCAGTTACATTTTTAAAAATATGTTTTTCGTTCAAAGCGTATGATGTCAAATTCGTTAGTATATGGAGAAGGGGACAGATACTCCTCGTCTATTTCTGTTCCAATGGTTTGTTTCTGGATGTAGCCCTTGACTTTCATCCTGGAAAGCTATCCTCAAATGTTTACCAGAGGATGAAAGATTTACATGAAAATCTCTGATTCAATCAGCATGGCTAAATAAGATAAAAAACATTTTAGTGCACAGCAGATTTGACTTTGTGGGAGAGACAGTATTGTTCAACTATCAATTCTACCAGTTCATGTAAGTATCAAAACCTTCTTAATAGAAAAGTTTGTTAATAAATGGAGAGCTGAGCTGTGGGATAATATTAGATGCCTTTAGTACAAAAACTATCAAGCCAATTTTAGTATGGAAAAATATATAACTTGTCTGCCAGATGTGTATGTTTAGTCTTATGAAATTTAGTTGCAGTTGTCACAAGCTTTCTATTGAGATTGGATGTTCCCATAACATACCATGGGAAGAAAGAGTATGTTCAAAATGCAATATGTCTACTTTAGGGGGGAAAATATTCTTATCATGGAATGTTTCCTACTTTAATCATTTATGACAAGATTTTATTCCTCAGCATTTTTTTCAACCCATGTCCAGTTATGATTTTTGCAGTCTGTGGAAATGTAAATCTTGAAAAGTTCTCCTGTCTCCCTCAAAGCTCATAAAATTTGGAGGTTTTTCTTGAAATTTTATTTTGTTGTCTTTCACAAGTGTAGAATGTGTCTTTTACAGAAATTGATATACTTTAAAATGTTTGGAGTCTTTAATATTGTTTATTTCTCATTTTGCAATGAATTGTTGCTTTTCAGTGTGCTGTTAGTATTGATAATACTAATATTAGTATTGTTGAATTCGTTTGTTATCTTCCATGCCCCAAAAGGGTGAAAGGAATTAAATCTTGAATCGTGTGTGTGTGTGTGTGTGTGTGTGTGTGTGTGTGTGTGTGTGTGTGTGTGTGTGTGTGTGTGTGTGTGTGTGTTTACTTCTCTTTCTCCATTTCTGGTTCATTGGTCTGGAATTACCCCCTCTCTCACTTCGCTAAAAGCCTACTTATGACAGTTTTCAATCCAGCTTCAAGATATACTTATTTCAAACATAAAATTTCCCCCTCCTGTTTCATTTCTTATATGTCTCTGCATTGCCCCCAGATAACAAATTTGCCAATGGCAACTGTCTTCAAACTGTAGGTTGTTTTACCAGTGTTAATTTATGCTGAATGTATTTAGAATTTCTGATACATTCTATTATGCTGAAAAAGCATTAATTTATTTTAAGGCAATATTACCCCCCTTCAAAGGCTGTCATCACAGTTATGTTCCTTTTTATTGTTTGAAGTTACTCAGAAGTCTAGAGGAAAATCTGTATCTAATGTAAATGAAGCAGCATTTTTTTTTAAATAATAAAATTGTAGACTGTGCTGCTTACCTGTTTGAAACACATAATGACAAGAAATGTTTAAGATAAAGTTTTTTTTTTCAATTTCTTATCAGACATGGGAAAAAAACCTGTAAAGTGTTGAATTGTTAGTGTAATAAAATGTTGCAAAACTATGAAGGTAACAACTTAAGCTTTGAATTAGGAATGGCAGATCTGTACGGGGATCGCCCCCCTAACTTCTAATCCTCCCAGCTTTGGAGGAGATGTGTTGTCTATCTTCCCATATTTGTGCTTTTTTTTTTGGAGAGGGGGATGGGGAGCAGGGGGGTGGGAGGAGGGGAATAAGTAGAGAGGGGAGGAGATGGGATAGACAGAAGGAGGGGGGAGGAGCAAGGGGGGATAGGTAGGTGGGGGGAGGTGAAGGGGGGTAGGGGAGGAAGGGGGAGGATAGGAGGGGGAGCAGAGGGGGGGGGGATAGGTGAGGGGGGATAGGTGAGGGGGGAGGGGAGGAAGGGTAAGGGGAGAAGGTGGGGAGAGGAGGAGGGGGGAGAGGAGGGGGGGGAGGGAGGGGGGAGGATAGGTAAGGGGATGGGAGGAAGGAGGGGATTTAAAGTATTAAAAACTGCCCATTTCCAGGAGTCTTGCATAACTTCACTGTTTACCATAACTCCCGGGGGGCACAGATTCATTGTTTCCCACGCTAATATTGTTCACTGTGATAGTAGGTATCTGTATACAAACTGGCTTGCTGTCACTCTTCATATCAGAATTTAATCCTTGGCGGCTGTGCCTAAAAGGACATAGTTCCATTTAATTTCAAATGGTTTATTTACCTTGTGTCATGTTTTGTTTTATGATTCTCAGTGTAGGCTATACACCCATGAAGAAATCTGAATACATTAACCCTCTCTTGCACTCTATTCACTGGCTACCTGTCACACAAAGAGTGAAGTATAAGATCAATAACCTCTGTTACAAATGTCTACACAAGACTGCACCTTCCCATCTCTGTGACTGATTTCATCTATACACTCCTACTTGTTCCTCCCTTCTGCTGCAGATACCTAGTGCTTACAAATACCAAGGTTCAAACAGTCCAGTGTCGGCTGTCCTTTCACTTTTTCTGGTCCATCTATCTGGAATGACTTCCCTCTCTTCCTTCACCAAAATCCTTTATTTAGCACTTTCAACTCCAATCTAAAGACACACTTATTTCCTACCTAGGATCTTCCTCCATCATTACACCTCACATCTGTGCCTACTTTCAATCAGCCTCCTCCATCTCCATCACCTTGCTGTAGGTGTCACTGTGTGTGTGTGTGTGTGTGTGTTGTGTGTGTGTGTGTGTGTGTGTGTGTGTGTTGGTGTGTGTGTAATATATGATTTGTAAATTCTCTTTGTGATGGTTGCAGGGTGTGACTGATTTGAATGCAAGGGCTTGGTTTGTTTGCTTTACAAGATTCAGTGCTTTATAAATTCAATTTCTTCTTCTTCTTCTTCTTCTTCTTCTTCTTCTTCTTCTTCTTCTTCTTTTCTTCTTCTTCTTCTTCTCCTCCTCCTGATGCCCAGTCCGATTTTTAAAAATTAAATTTGTTTGAAAATCGTTTATGTCCCACAATCATGCATTTGAAGGCACATGTGGCAGTCACCCACGTGCTGCCTGCTGGCAGTATGTTATCCTGTCTGGTTGCTCTTCTTAAGTATTGAGCATGCCATTAAAAAAAAAAGTAGCCAACTTAAGTGTTGATTGATCTGGACAGAATATTTAGGCCTGATAGTGGTCACATTCCAACATTACCCTGTCTAGTAATGATTCTTAATTAAATGAGTGTGTAATTTTTTTGGTTAGACAACTTTAAATGATTGATCTGAAGAGATGATCTAGGCCTGACATTGGCCGCACTCCAGCATTAATTGTTTGACTGTTTCTTCTGTGTTTTCTTATAAACTCAAACATGCATACATACAGCACTTAACAATGCATCCCCCAAAATAAAAAAGGAAGAAAAACACGCATTTTGTGAAAGACTAGTTTCTTACTAATAACCCCAGTAATTTTGCACACATTTGTTAGGTTTGAATTTTTTCAATTTTGTTTTAGCAAAAAACTCTTAACCCTTATATCTATGTCATCTGCCTGTCTCCCAAGCAGGGTAATCACACATGTGTGGAGTCATCAGCACAGGGACACAAACAATCCTCAGATGATGATCCTTTCCAACTTATTCATGACTACCTGACACCACTGATGTCTTCATTCCCCAAAACGAATCAGTATCAGTTCATTCTTCATACTTTGTAAAAATGTTTTTAAAAAAACAAACTATGCAGTGGACCCTACTCTTCACCCGAAAATTTAAGTTGGAGTGAAGCCATAGACTCTGAATGGGAAGATGTAGATGAGTCCTTCTTTTATTTATTTGTTTATTTTATTCTTTTTCTGTTTATCTATTCACTTATCTATCTATTCGTCTAGGCCTAATCATTATTTGTTTATTCATTTATATTAACTTTGATTATGATTTTGAGATCCTTTTTTTAATTTGTGCAGACGGTTATCAAGATGGCTATGCACAAAGCAGCCTTGACTCTGTTCCTCACCCTGGTGGCGGTTGGGGTGGCGGCTGCACAAGGCCAGACCAAGAAGGGGAACCCTGATGATCTGTATCAAACCATGAATGCACTGGAGGTTTTCATCACGTAAGTTAAGGGGACGGGATAGCTCACTGATCAGAGCATTCGCTTTCCCCCAGCCAAGGTTAATTTTTAAGCAGCCTTTAGCGTGGTTTCCAATTGGATGGGTGACCGTTTGCTCGCCTCGGCTTCAGTACAGTCCCCCAGTTTACCCAGCTGTAAATGGGTACCTGCCCTCTTTAGGGTCAGGGAAGGTAAAGCAGCAAGCGAGAGGAGATGCCTCGCTCCCCTTCGACCATATAGGTTATGGGACACCTTTACCTTAAGTAAGTGTGTCTGATTGTCTGTCCAAGTGTTGCAGTGCCTATGAAAATGGGATATTTTTTGCAAAGTATTCCCATGTAGCACAACAGAAAAGAGACAATGTTCCCTTGTTTTCTGTTTTGTTTATGTCTGTCTTGTTTGTCTCTCTGCCTGTCTGTCTGTGCCTGCCTGCCTGCCTGTCTGCCTGCCTGCTTGCCTGCCTGTCTGTATGCCTGCCTGCCTGCCTGCCTGTCTGTCTGCCTGTCTGCCTGTCTGTCTGTCTGTCTACCTTCACCCTCTCCCCCTGCTAATGGAAATGTTGAATGTGCATTAGAAAGAAAAAAAAAAGGATAAGGTAACTAGACATTTGAAGGAAAAATGCGTGTACTAAAGTCCTGATAAAAGCCAACCGCTTTGAACTTATAAGGTGCACCTCCTGGTATAATGAATGATAATGGACATCAACACCAAAACAAATGTGAAGACTGGCTTGAAAAATGGGACACTGACTACCGAGCATCCCCCCCCCCCCCCCCCACACACACACACCCCTAAAAAAAAGCAGAAAAAATCAATTAGAAAAAAAGCGGTAGAAAAGAAGAAAGTTCTGGGAGAGATTTTCTTAGGGTCAGGGATACTGTGTTTACTGAAAGAGAGACAACATCCTCAGAGGCAATGGCTAATTTAAAGCCAACTTCCAGTGTTTCCCTTAACGTTAATGTCAACAAACTTGTTTTTTCTTATTCCTCGATTAGAACTCCGAGGTTGACCAATGGTGAGATTTGTATGTGACTGCCCCCCCCCTCCCTTCTCCCTCACCACCACCACAACATTTAGGCAGCCACATTCCGACTTCGGGTATGGTGTGTAAGCATGACACTTGTGTGCATACTTGAGGGTGTGTGTGTATGTGTGTTGTCATCCGTTCCTACCGGCACACAGTGGCCTACTCTTCCGAAAGGCGGACCGGGTTTTAACGTGTGCGCAAAATGTTCTGCGTGCTTTCACACACGGAGCTTCCTTTTCTAGTCTCAACCGAAGGACTTTGACATTCTGATCGATTTTTTTTCGTCGAACTGGGAAGAATGGGCGAGGCTGGAAATCGAACCCAGAACCTCACGGTCTGCTTGTTTGTCAGGAGGACGTCTTAACCACCCTTCCACCCTCCTTCTTAGGTGAATACATCAATAAAATACGTTAAACATTCCTTGACAGCAACAGTGTTGCCCTGGCTGTGTCGAACTGTGGCGATGGGCGAGTTTGATTTTTCCTCTGCTGCATGCAAGCGTTTTGGTTTTGTCCTTCATGGGGTAAAGTCTTTCACAGTAGCAGAACTGATCCTTTCAGCTATTCAGGGTTCCCTCTACCCCCCCCCCCCCCCCCCCCCCCCCCGTCCTCCTCTCCTTGTGACGGTGATTTTGGCTATGTGTTTATTTGTTTATTCCTTTATTTCGAGGATCATGGAATAAACACTCATGTGCTTTTTTACATCAAGTCTTCGTGGGTATGCAGTTTTGTAAATGTTGACATCTCTGAAGGTATTTAATATGTGTGTGTGTGTGTGCGTGTGCGTGCGTGCGTGCGTGCGTGCGTTCGTGCGTGCGTGTGTGTGTGTGTGTCTGTTTTGTCTGTCTGTGATATGCTCCTCGGCCCTGTAGAATAATAATAATAATAATAATAATAATAATAATAATAATAATAATAACAATAATCAAATAATAATAATATTGTATGGGATTTATATAGCACTTAAACTTGTAAAACAACAAATGAAAGAGCTTACAGTCAAATCATTAACACCATGCGATCGCACATCGATAAGATAAACAGATATCAAATGCACATACACACACATGTACACACACACACATGTACACAAACACACAAACACACACACAAACACACACACACACACACACACACACACACACACACACACACACACACACACACACACACACACACACACACACACACACAAATACACTCGCGTATTATACATGAACTAAGTTTTTTTTTTCTTTCTAAAGTTGATATCACTCTATGTTGGCAGTGCCACTGGGTGCACCCCTTCCACGTGGAATCCGCCAGATAACACATCCGAAGAGGAACAGACAGCGGCTGCCGAGCAACGTGTGGGAAAACTGGAAGAAGAACTGGAGGCCTGCTTGGAGCAGCTAGAGAAAGAGTATGCAGAGGAAAAGAAAGCATCTGAAGGTTCTGAAGGAGCTGAAGGTTCTGAAGGATCTGAAGGTTCTGAAGGATCTGAAGGATCCGAAGGAGCTGAAGGAAATGAAGGTTCCGAAGGTTCTGAAGGATCTGAAAGTTCTGAAGGATCTGAAAGTTCTGAAGGATCTGAAGGTTCTGAGGGTTCTGAAAGTTCTGAAGGATCTGAAAGTTCTGGAAGTTCTGAAAGTTCTGGAAGGTCTGAAGGATCTGAAAGTTCTGAAGGATCTGAAGGTTCTCAAAGTTCTGAAGGTTCTGGAAGTTCTGAAAGTTCTGAAGGTTCTGAAAGTTCTGGAAGTTCTGGAAGTTCCGAAGGATCTGAAAGTTCTGAAGGATCTGAAAGTTCTGAAAGTTCTGAAGGTTCTGGAAGTTCTGAAGGATCTGAAAGTTCTGAAGGATCTGAAGGTTCTCAAAGTTCTGAAGGTTCTGGAAGTTTTGGAAGTTCTGAAAGTTTTGAAGGATCTGAAGGATCTGAAAGTTCTGAGGGTTCTGAAAGTTCTGGAAGTTCTGAAAGTTCTGAAGGATCTGAAGGTTCTCAAAGTTCTGAAGGTTCTGGAAGTTTTGGAAGTTCTGAAAGTTCTGAAGGTTCTGGAAGTTTTGGAAGTTCTGAAAGTTCTGAGGGTTCTGAGGGTTCTGAGAGTTCTGGAAGTTCCGAAAGTTCTGGAAGTTCTGAAGGTTCTGAAAGTTTTGAAGAATCTGAAGGATCTGAAAGTTTTGAAGGATTTGAAGGATCTGAAAGTTCTGAAGGATCTGAAAGTTTTGAAGGATCTGAAGGATCTGAAAGTTCTGAAGAATCTGAAGGATCTGAAAGTTCTGAAGGTTCTGAAAGTTTTGAAGAATCTGAAGGATCTGAAAGTTTTGAAGGATTTGAAGGATCTGAAAGTTCTGAAGGATCTGAAAGTTTTGAAGGATCTGAAGGATCTGAAAGTTCTGAAGAATCTGAAGGATCTGAAAGTTCTGAAGGATCTGAAAGTTTTGAAGGATCTGAAGGATCTGAAAGTTCTGAAGGATCTGATAGTTCTGAAGAATCTGAAGGATCTGAAAGTTTTGAAGGATCTGAAAGTTCTGAAGAATCTGGAAGTTCTGGAAGTTCTGAAAGTTTTGAAGAATCTGAAGGTTCTGAAAGTTCTGAAGAATCTGGAAGTTCTGGAAGTTCTGAAAGTTTTGAAGAATCTGAAGGTTCTGAAAGTTTTGAAGATTTTGAAGGGTCTGAGGGTCCTGAAAGTTCTGAATGTTCTAAAGGTCCAAAGATTATGACGATCCTAAAAGCTAAGCATAAAGGGAGTATGAAGGCAAAGAGTAAGTCGAAACTTGTAATGAAGAGTATCACTGAATGAATGATGACAACGTCATAAAAAACCCCACCCCATTCAGCATCAATTCTGAATATAGATTTTGGAGTGTTCTTGTTGTAAGATTGGATGGGAATGCGTGGGATTTGTGGTAAACATCTCCTCTCTTACTTTCAGTGCCATTCGCTTTCAGAGAAAAGAAAAAAAATCACTGAAATGGCAGAATTACAAATGTACAAAATGAACATGTAGACTAGCAGTGTTTCACAAAGCGTGTGCTCTGTCTGTCTGTCTGTCTGTCTGTCTGTCTGTCTGTCTGTCTGTCTGTCTGTCTGTCTGTCTGTCTGTCTCTCTCTCTCTCTCTCTCTCTCTCTCTCTCTCTCTCTCTCTCTCTCTCTTCAGGTATGGTGTAAAAAAGTCCTTACACTGGTTGTAAAAAAGCATGTTTGCTTATGCCATTACCCTCTTAAAATAAAATTTATTCAATTCAATTCAATTCAATTCAATTCAATTCAATTCCCTCTCTCTCTCTCTCTCTCTCTCTCTCTCTCTCTCCTCCTCTCTCTCTCTCTCTCTCCTCTCCTCTCTCTCTCTCTCTCTCTCTCTCTCCTGCGTGCAGGATGTTCTGTATCCCCAACACCATAACTGCCAAAAAAAAAAATTCATTCAGAAAATACCTGTAAAGGACAAGGGTAAAAGTGTTTCCATTCCCTGGCTATGCAGTGGTTGGGAAGTCAGGTGTCAGAGACCTCTGCTTCCCCAGGAGACCAGCATATTGAGGGTGGCACCCATTTCCTCTCCCTCTCTTCTTTACTTTCCCTGACCCTAAAAGGACAGATACCAACTTAGAGCTGGGTGAACTAGGGGACTGTACTGACGCCAAAGCGCACGTACGTCCCCCAATTAATAAACTCCCAAAACCCCATTTTCCGCCCCCCCCCTGGCCCCCCACACACACCCCCCCACCCCAAACCACCCACACCCCGGCCCCCACCTTGCAACCACAAAAACCCCACCCCGCCCAAGCCAAAATACCCCCCCCTAAAACCCCCCCCCTTTCCCCCCTTTGTCCTTCCCCCCCAAACTTAACCCAACCGCCAATTTTTCCAAAAAACCCAAAAACACCAGGTTAACCCGGGAAACCCCCCCCCATTTTGGAAGGCCCAACCTTTACCCCAAAAACAAAAACCAAACCAACCCCCCCCACCCCCCAAACCTAACCCTAATTTTTTCACTTCCCAAAGCTTTTTTTTTCCCATTTAAACCCCCGACCCCCGGGAAAAACCCAAACCCCCAAAACACCCTCCGGGGGTTTTTCCCAAAACTTTTCCCCAAACAGCCTTTTTTCCCCCCCATTTACAGGTCACTTAACATTAACATTGGTTTGTGCATAGAGTAATGTACACACACAACCCATCAGGATCTGTCAGCTTCATATGTCGACTGAAAAATCACTTTCCTTCTCTTCCCTTTGTTTTTACATAGCCTATCACACAACACACACACACACACACAACACACACCACACACACACACACACACACACACACACACATTACATTCACTTACACATGCATGCATACACACCACATACACATACATAACACACACACACACACACACATACCACACATTTCACCACACCATGCAATGCCTGAGGGATGGATCTGAATTATAACCTGGTACTATCAGGGTAGCAATTAAAATATCGCCATAGTTTGGAAGGCATTCTTACAGCCAGGGTCGCCATCCTGTACAACATTCGGGCATGTAATATAATATAATAAATGGAATATTATATAGGCTATATCCTGGCAAAAAAACAAAATCAAAGGCTTGCATTCAACCATGCTTGGCATGCAGCGAACAACAATTTGAGATTTTAACAGGCAATACACACAGACCACAGACAACACAGACACACTGCACACACACACACACACCACACACACACACACACCCCACACCTCACACACACACACAGAGAACTAAGAAGTTATAATTTTCCGATCTATAAGCCTACACAAAGCTCTTCAGTCATCGTAAGAAGCACACATACACCACTCTTTCAGTCATCTTAAAGGCCACACACTCTTCAGTCGTCTTAAGAACCACACACCTTTCAGTCATATTGTAAAGCCACACTCGGTGCATCATCTTTACGCCACAGAACCTGTTCATATCAATGATGGTCCGTACAAGATTCCCATCTTTAACCACTTACTCACCGGTCATCATCCATGATACCACCCTTTCCTCACTGATTCTGCCATGACGACAGTCTTGTCAAAAGTGTCACCTCCATAAGAAAAAAAAATCAAAGCTGAGTTCAGCCTATGAAAATTGTTTAACACTTTAAGATGAACAGCCCAGGCAGTACCGAGTAGACACTGGTTGTAAAACACTAACAACAAAACGATTATTTTTTTCATTTTTAGTTCATAGTCATTTAAGTCACAGCAGATTTCTCTGTTGAAATTCAGCTACCTCTTACCAGAAAAAAAAAAAAATACCATGCAACCAAGACACGCCATCATTTTTTTTTTCTTTTTCTGTCTGCAACTGTATGTTTCCAAATCAGCGTGGCTTTTTTTCCTACCAATTTTGCCGCCAGGTCAACTCTCACTTCGTACTGTGGTTTCGTTTTACATTGCTGATTAATATGTTAACACAGAGGACCTCTGTGAGCAAGCCCCTCTTTATCGTATGCATCCGACAAGACAAGCAACCACACCAAACGCCACTCCATGGTCTTAATACGGGGAAACAGTTTCGAGCCCAAACGGGGCTAGAAACACCCTCACACTTCTGACCCCGCTTTCAGGCAGGGCCTGTTACCTCTTTAACCCACGGGCCACGTTGTACCCTCTTTAACAAACCACTGTTCCAA
>CM060338.1:31173649-31178649 GCA_030674155.1 Stramonita haemastoma | reverse complement strand
CGTGAGTAAATGCTCTTCCTACTGATCTATCCCGTTTCAAAACCAGTGCTTCTGCTAAATCTTTGAGGTGCATGTTTGATTTGGTCATGACTTTGAAATCACTTTAACAATGATTTACAGGATCTTTAACATGCACAGTTGGTTTTGTGCATACTATGTACACACAAATCAGGATCTGTCAGCTCATCAGTTGACTGAAAAAACACTTTCTTCTTCCCTTTGTTTTTACATGGCCTATCACACACACACACACACACACACACACACACACACACACACACACACACACACACACACACACACACACACACGCATTCACTTACACATGCATGCATACACACACATACACATACATACACACACACACACATACCCACACACCATGCAATGCCTGATGGATGTAATTCTGGAATTAAAACCTGGTAATATCAGGTAGCAATTAAAATATCAGGCCATGTTTGAAGCATTCTTACAGCCAGGGTCGCCATCTTGGTACAACATAGGGCATGTAATAATAATAATAATAAATGGAATTTATATAGCGCTATATCTTGCAAAAAAACAAATCAAAGTGCTTGCATTCAACCAATTCTTGCGCATGCAGCCAACAACAATTTAGATTTTTAACAAAGTCAATACACACACACACAGACACAGACATACACACACACACACACACACACACACACACACACACACACACACACACACACACACACACACACACACAGAGACAGACAGACAGACAGACAGACAGACACACACACACACACACACACACACACATACACACACACACACACACACACACACACACACACCACACACACACACACACACACACACACACACACACACACACACACAGGAAGCTAAGAGAGGTTAAAATTTTCGATCTATAAGCTACACACTCCTTCAGTCATCTTTAAGCCACACACTCTTTCAGTCATCTTAAAGCCACACACTCTTTCAGTCATCTTCAAGCCACACACTGTTCAGTCATCTTTAAGCCACACACTGTTCAGTCAATCATGGTTCTACAAATTCCCATCTTTAAACCACTTACTCACCGGTTCAATCAGTCATGATACCAGCCCTTTGCCTCACTGATTCTGGCCAATGACGAAGTCTTGTCAAAAGTGTCACCTCTATAAGAAAAAATCAAAGCTGGAGTTAGCCTAGGATTGTCAAACTACTTTAAGAATGAACATTGTCCAGGCTGTACCGGACTACTCGGTTGTAAAACCTTAACCAACCAAACTTTGTGTTTTTTTCATTTTTATTTTCATACCACTTTAAGTCCCAGCAGATTTCTCTGTGTGAAATTCAGGCTACTCTGCAAGGGGAAAGACCATTGCAACAAGAGCAGCGCCATCCATTATATTTTTCTTTTCCTGTCTGCAACTGTATGTTTCCCTACCAGAGTGGCTTTTTTCTACCGAATTTTGCCAGGAACAACTCTCTCGTTGCTGTGGGTTCTTTTACGTGTGCTGAATAAATATGTGTAACACAGAGGACCTCTGTGAGCAACCTCTTTATCGTATCATCTGAAAGACAAGCACCCAGTCAAGGAGATTTTTCTCCTGGAGTTAACATCAGTGCTGACTCTACTCTCCCCAAAAGTCCTTGGGATGAGACTTTAAACCGAGGCCCCGTGTGTGAACGCACGCAGAACACCTTGCGCACACGTTAAATCCTGTTCCGCTTTTCGTAATAGGAGGCCATCGTGTGCCGTTGGGAACAGATGACATTTCCAAAACTGTATACACACGGGGACTGGATGAAAAAAAGCACAAGAGCGCTTATTCCAATATCCTCGATATAAATGAAAAGAATGGACGGGGGCAACAGTTTCGGGCCCAAACGGGGCTTAAACAACCCCACGCTTCTGACACGGTTTCTAGGTAGGTCCGTTACCTGTCTACACCACTGTTCCACGTTACCTCTTTACACCACTGTTCCACGTCACCTCTCTACACCACTGTTCCACGTTACCTCTCTACATCACTGTTCCACGTTACATCTCTACACCACTGATCCACGTTACCTCTCTACACCACTGTTCCACGTTACCTCTCTACACCACTGTTCCACGTTACCTCTCTACACCACTGTTCCACGTTACCTTTCTACACCACTGTTCCACGTTACCTCTCACACCACTGTTCCACGTTACCTTTCTACACCACTGATCCAGGATGGGAAAACCTAGTGGTCAGAACATTGCCCTGGCAATTTGACGACCTGAGACCTGAGTTCGATTCCTGTTCAGGGGATTTTTCTCCTGTAGTTAACATCAGTGCCAAGTTCACTCTCCCCAAAAGTCTTTCGGATGAGACTTTAAGCTGAGGCCCCTTGTGCGAAAGCACGCACAACATCTTGCGCACATGTTAAATCCTGTACCGCTTTTCATAAGAGTAGGCCATTGTGTGCCGGAACAGATGACAGATTTACAAACAGCAATCACGTGGGTACTGGATGAAAAATGCACATGAGTGCTTATTCCATTATCCTCGATATAGAAGAATTATAAAAAAAAATAATAATAAATCTTCGGATGGCAGGGTAGCTGGTCAATGACCCTGAACAGGCCAAACAAACGGCATTCTAGAACAATGCTGACAATCGTTGAGTAAGAAGCAAAATGTAACAATGGTGAATATAAAACATGATAGCCTGATATTACATTAGAGGAAAAATACAGCATTCTTTTAGGAAAACAAAACTGATGGTGTTCCATCCAGACACAATAAGTTTGTGCCCCTGTCTGTCTGTTTGTCTCTCTGTCTCTCTCTCTCTCTGTGCCTGCCTGGCCCCTGTCTGTCAGTCTGTCTGTCTGTCCCTCTGTGTGTGTGTGTGTGTGTGTGTGTGTGTGTGATGTGTGTGTGTGTGTGTGTGTGTGTGTGTGTGTGTGTGTGTGTGTGTGTGTGTGTGTGTGTGTGTGCAAATGACACAATATTATCATCCATAATAAATGTATTCTTCAAAGAGCTACAACCACCACTACATCCACCTTGGACATTTTCGTTTCTTTTTTAAAAAAAAAATTATGGATCATGGATCAACTCCTTGCTACACATGAAGCTATACATTAATGAAGGATATCTAGATGGAGTCAGCAGTAAAACTTGTTAAAAGGTGGAGTTAACTGAAATCATGCAATCGAGCAAGTCACTATAGGACCTCAATTAATCTTGTGATACCTGGGTGATAAGTGGCCACTGGTCTGACAATCCTCCTCAATTCCTGTTCATTCTCTGCCACTTTCTACCAACCTGCTGGTCCATCCATTCTCTGGTTTTGTCTTTCCGCCTCTTTGTTGATCTCTCTGTTCTCTCTGTAGCACAATGCAATGCCAGGTAGTTTTCATTGGTTAGGTCCACGTGATAGAGCAAAGTGACTAAGACTACCCTAGCTTTCATTTATCCATAGGTGTCATTAGTATTGTAGGAAAACAAAGGTCAGGTAGAGAGCACAGTGTTGGGTTCCCTGTGGAGAGTGTTTGTAAGGATTCAAGGCGGAGTCTATGGAGTCTATCCATCCCACCAGCTTGGTTTTGGGGGTAACAAGACAAACAGATGTAAGGACCAGCTAAAAGATTGATTCAGTAAGGCACTTCTTATCTACTGTGCTTTTGTGGTTACCTTTTTTGGCCCAACTAGAGATAATGTGTTGCTGTAAGTAGTTACCCACATTCCTCCATTCCATTTTTTTAATAGTGCAGACAGGGGTAGGGGAAAAAGGGCCTTGTACATGCTCACAATCTTTTTTAATGGTTACATGATACAACCCTGTATTCAATACATAAACAGTAGCGAAAATAACCAGGCCCATATAACATAAGGCTGTATGAGACTTATGAGATACATTATCAGGTACAACAGTGGCTATACAATTTGCCGCAATAAAAAGAGTACACATTGTTCCTTCTTTTGTATACCACTCTGCAAATTGCACACTGGTACCAAACTGCAAATTGGTCTGCTTAAAATTTGGGCTGCTTCCCCACAAGCACCCATACCCGTTATTTTTTGTGTTGCTGTCTGCAATTCTGTTTCCCTCTCAAAGTGATATCTTTCTACATAATTTTGCTAGGGACAACTGCTTTGTTGCTGTGGTTTCTTTAGCATGCCCTGAATAATTATGTATAACACTCAGGACCTTGGTTAATAGTCTCATCCAAAAGACTAGCACCCAGTCCACCACTCAAGGTCTAGTGGAGGAAGGAAAAGTTTTGGGCCTAAACTGGGATCAAACCTGTTTAAGTTGTGAATATAATTATGTCAATAAGAGAGATACCCCACCCCCCTCTCTCTCTTTCTTTCTCAATTGGAGACCAATTGAGTTTTAATTCTGAAGAGAGAAGCAGATAGATTATGTTTGGCTGTTAACCTTAAAAAGACTAAAGTAATGGTGTTTAGAAAGGGAGGGTACTTAGGTTCTAGGAAAGGTGGATGTATGAGAATGAAAACAATAAGGTAATCAGTTCATATAAATATTTGGGGATGGGTTTCACAACAAAGTTGAGCATCAACAGTGCCATGGTAGATGTTTGTAACAGAGGAAAAAGAGGAGCTATGGAAATACAGAAATCTATGGAAATATTGAATACAATAGATCTAAGAATGTTTTGGAAAATGATTGATACTCAAATAGAACCAATATTAAGGTATGCATCTGAGGTTTGGGGATTATATGAAGAAGGCAAGCAAATAGAAAAAGTTCACTTATTTGCTATAAAGAGATTTCTAACTGTGCCATTACATGCATCAAATCATCTAGTTTATGGGGAAAGTGGAAGATATCCATTATAAATATATAAAAGCATTAAATACTGGTTAAGACTTCTTAAACTACCAGCTTCTAGAATATGCAGACAAGCTTATGAAATGTTAATCTTACAACATGAACTGGTCAAACAAATTGGGTGTCAAATGTACAGAAAACTTTATGTGGGAATGGATTCGGTATTGTGTGGCTGAGTAGAGGTGTAGGATGTG
>CM060338.1:31163649-31168649 GCA_030674155.1 Stramonita haemastoma | reverse complement strand
TTCTAAATGTGTATCCTGCAGGAAGTAAAGCGAGTACCTTTTACGTTTTTAAATAATGAAATACATTTCTTCATTTTTAATTGTTGTGAAGACCCTGGCAGTTTACTGACACAATAGATAGAGAATCATCCATCTTGTTCAGTGCAACCTTTGATTGTAGGCCAGTACAACCCATCAGCTGTCTCAGGTAGGAAGCACACAATAGTTAATCATACTAAAAATAATGGACATATTATCAAAATCACACCAAAACATCCATTGTCACAAACAACAAGAAAAAGAAAATACACAATAATATTACCATTCAGCATCGATACACCTTTGTCTTTTACAAAAGACCAAACAATTAAAAAGACCAGTGAAAAGCAAACGTTCAATAGGAAAAAATTTAACAAAGGAAAAAAACATGTATACTTGTATAAGTAAGCAAAAACAGTGCAGGGGAAAAACAAAGCAAAAAAAAAAAAAAAAAAAAAAAAAGTCTAAGCTTTTTCTTGACCCCAGCAAGCGCACTTTTGGTTGCACAGGGTTTTTGTTGTTGTTGTTGTAAAAAACCGATTGCAGCATTAGGATATGTTGCCCATCACAAACAGACACAAAACAACAAGATGCACAGAGGATAAAAGGAGGGGGTGGAGTTAGGGGGGCAGTCCTGAAGGAAAAACACATCTAATTGTCAAGTACAAATTACCCAATGTCATCCACAACCACTTATCAACATGCCTAGTTGTAGTTCACAGAAATGAAGATGCATATCATTTTCTGATGACAAGAAATTTACCACAGTGTGTAACAAACAGCATACAATATTTTCAAGGAGCCAACAGCTGCTGTTCATTATTACTGAAACACGACCCTTCCCCACCATGAACTGTCGACATTCTCTGTGGAAAAAAACACTGGAAGTCTCAAGCTGCTGGACTTATATAAAGCATACGACACATGGACTTGAGCCATACAGACCTCACATCCTTGGAAACTGTTCTCACTTTCCTACCTGAGCATCCAGAACGTACCCAGAGGTGTTTTGATACGTAAGTATTTCTCATAGAACAAGGACTAGATTTCAGCTTGCGAAGTAGAGTGGAGGAATAGCCGTGTGGTTTTCTTTTCAAATGGTTGCATTCAAGAAATTCTTGTAATTGTTGGTTTGTATTCTTTTGTTGTGTGCTTAGGGTTACTTGCTGTCTAGGGCCTGTTGTCTGTGAAGTGTCTAGTTTATTTTTGCCTAAAAAGTAGATCAGTGGTTACCTATGATTGTAAGCACTTGCTACTTCGGGTTTATTTCTAACAAAAGATGTTTCTTAAACTTAGAAACAGAAGGGAAAGAAAAAAACAGGGAAAAGCATGTTCTGGTTGTTAATAAAAATTATACAAGTGTTCGTAGTAAGGAAATCTCCTTTCTATACCTGCCTATATTTTAAGATATTAAAGCGTTTTGTATTGATGCTCAATCAATCAATCAATCAATCAATCAATCAATCAATCAAAATCAATCAATCAATCAATCAATCAGTCTGTCTGTCGTCTGTCTGTCTGTCTGGTCTTCTGTCCTGTCCGTCTATCTATCATCTATCTATCATCTATCTATCTATCTATCTATCTATCTATCTATCTATCTATCTATCTATCTAACTATCTCTCTATCTCTCTATCTCCTCTATCTTTAGTACTTGGAGCCGTTCTATCAGACAAGGGCTCCAAGGCATAGGTAGTATGCAGGATTTGCACAGAAAATAACAGCACTGTCAAAACTGGACGCCATCTTGCAAACATATGGATGAGAAGGGTTTGTGTATGTGGCTACCCTTTGAAAACGCCGGCCATTTATACATGTGTAACCATACACTGACCTCTGAGGAGCGGAATTAATGAAAGCTTAGTCCTCCATATTCTGCATGTCAGTCAGCTTTTTTGGGCTTTGTTAATATGCAGCTACTTCTGCCTCCATTCCTGGAGATGGATTTTGAACTGAATATTTTTAAGCCAGAAATATATGGTTAAAGCCCCACTCTTGTATGATTTTGACACACATACTACCAAATTCCACATCAAAAGAACTTGACTGACAGTCTTTTAAAGGGGGCCTGTGTAAAATACTTAGATATCTGCAAGGTTTGAAATGTTCTCCTTTGACTCGACAGACGATACAGCTTTAAACAAAAGGTCTCTTGTACCATCCCTCCAGAGAGGATGGCTGAGCTTTCATTCTGGAATCAGTGAATGTTTGTAATGGAACACCTCCCTGAATTCTCAATTTTCCCCAAAAATATTGAAAAAATTTCTTTTCATTTCATGTAAATATTTTTTTTACCTTTTGTCATGTTTTTTTTTATGATAGTTGGTATAGTTATACGCCCATGAAGAAATTCGGACACATGACCCCTCCCATGCAATCTTTTTACTGGAAACATGTCCAAACATGAAGTATAAATCAATGCCCTCTTTTAAAAATGTCTACACAAGACTGCAATTCTCTCTTTGTGACTGTCTTCGTCTATACACCCTTGTTGTTCCTCTGTTCGCTGCAGATACCATTTTCTTACAAATACCAAGGTTCAAACAGTCTATGGCGGCCCATCGTCTTCACTATTTCTGGTCCATCTACTGGAATGGCCTCCCTATCCCCTTTGCCAAGATCCTTTATTTGACACTTTCAAATCCAATTTAAAGAAACATTTTTTTCCTTATTTCCTCCTCTCCTCTCTCTCTCTCTCTCTCTCCTCTCCTCTCTCCTCCCCTCTCTCTCTCCTCCTCTCGTCCTCTCCCCTACATCTCTCTCTCTCTCTTCTCCTCTCTCTCTCTCTGTGAGTGTGTGTTGTGTGTGTGTGTGTGTGGTGTGGTGTGTGTGGGTGTTGTGTTGTTTTGTGTTTTAAATATATAACTTTTAATTCTACTTTGGATTGTTTTCAGCATGTACTGCTTGAATGCAGGCCCCTTCGATTGGTTTGCTTTACAAAATTTACACTACATAAATTCCCCTTTTTTTATATTACATGCCCAGTCAAATTATTATTAAATCGTTTGAAAATCGCTAATTCCCACAATTATGTTTTTGAAGGCACATGTTTGCGTGTTGCGTGTGGGCGGTGAGTTTTTGCTGTCGGTTCTCTTCTTAATTTATTGAGCATGTGATTTTTTTAAGTACCAACTTAAGTTTTGATTTGTCTGGAGAGAATATTAAATTTTTGGCCTGGTAAAATCACACTCCTAATTACCTTGTCTGGGTTTTTTTTCTTAATTGAGGATGTGATTTTGTTTTAGTAAACCATCTTTTATTATTCATTGTCTGGGGAAGTTAGATAAAGGCCTGACGTTGCCCGCCTGCAGCATTAATTGTTTGACTGTTTCTTCTGTAAAAAGAAAAAGGTAAAGCTGTCCCATAGTCTATCCGCCGAGGGGAGCGAGGCATCAAGACCTCACTTCCTAGGGGCCACATTGAGGGGGACGTCCATCCCTCTCCCCGCTGCTTTACCTTCCCGCCCCCAAAAGGGGGCAGGTACCCATTTACAGCTGGGTGAACTGGGGAACTGACAAAACAGAACCAAGGCGCCCAAACCGCACCCCCCAAGGGGGGAACCACGCTCGTTGCTGCTTAACTTACTTGGGGAAAACGAGGGTCGACCACATAACCATCCCGCCCTCTTCTGTGTTTTTTTATAAAACTAAAACAGCATACAACAGCACGAACACGCACCCCCAAAAAAAAAAACAAAAAAAAAAACCACTTTTGTGAAACATTTTTCTCACACAACTCGGGATTTTGCACAAATTTTGTTAGGTTTGAATTTTTTCAGTTTTTTTCAGCAAAGACTCTGACCCCCTCTTTCTATTCGTCTCCAGTCCCCCAACCACAGTCTCCCAACCCTTAAAATTAAAAGGCCCTTTATCATCGGGGCAGAAAAACAAAAAAACCCCAGAGGTGACCCTTTTCCAACAGTTCATGACTACTGCATCATTCATGTTCTATTCCCCAAAATAAATCCTATCCTACAGTTTTTATCCTTGAAAAAAATGTTTAGAAAAGGGCAATTGTCCTAAGCAGAGACCCTACCTTCACCTCAAAGTTAAAAAAGGGGTGAGGCCATTTTAAAACGAATGGAAGATGTAGAAAATTTTTTCCCAATTTGTTTTTTTTTAATCATTTTTCTTTATCTGTTTTATATTCATTCTTATCTATTTGTCTAGCCCCTTCAGTCTATTTAGGCAAAAACTTTTTTTGGATGTTTTGAGATCTAATTAAAAAAATTGTCAGACGAATTTTTAAGATGGGAAAACAAAACAGCCTGCTCTTTTCTTGCCCTGGGGTGGTTGGGGGGTGCGCACAAGCAGGGCCAAAGGCAGACCCCGAAATAAGCAAAAAGGACACTTTTTACCTCAAAACAATGGAGGGTATCACGAGGGGGGTGTGTTTTTTTTGTGTGGTGGTGTGTGTGTGTGTGGGGTGTTTGTGTGTGGTGGTGTTTTTGGTTTTTTTGTGTGGTGTGTTGTGGTGGTGTGGTGGTTGTGTGGTGGGTTTAGAGAATTCAGGAAAGATCACTAAGTGTGCCTGATTTTTTGTCCAAGTTTCAAGCCTAGATTATGGATAGTTTTGTTTTTGAAAGAAGCCCCTGTGACAGCAAAAAGCCACAATGTTCTCTGTTCTCTTTTTTTTAGGTTTTTGGCTTGTTTGTCTCCCTGTCTGTTTGTCCTCTTTTAATTCCTTAGGTCTACTGTCGGGCCCGTCTGTCTGTCTTCTACCCTTTTAAAACCCTCCCCCTGCTAATGGAAAAGTTGAATGTGCAAAAAAAAAAAAGGATCATTAACAGTATTTTAAGGAAAAGCTTACCAAAGTCCTGATAAAGCCCCAATGCTTTGAACTATCAGGGCACCCATTTAATATTGACAAATAATGGACATCAACACCTAAAAAATGTGTAAGATTACTTGAAAGGGGGGGCACTGATTAAGAGCGCCCCCCTAAAAGCAGAAAAAATCAAGTGAATTAAAAAAAAACAAGG
>CM060338.1:31148590-31158590 GCA_030674155.1 Stramonita haemastoma | reverse complement strand
TGCATTTTGTTCATGACTGCATTCCAAGTTGTTTAGAATCAATAGAAAAAACATCAGTAAGAAGCATAACACATGGTGGGATTGGAATACCAAATGTACGACAACATATTAACGCGCTGAAATTAACCTGGATCGTAAAGTGAGTTGCAGTGATCACAGCTGGAAACAGATACCGTGCTCACTTTGCCCTAAAGCTGAAATTATTAACAAATTAGGGTCCGATTTACCAGGCAGCAGCAGATTAAACAAATTTTGGAAAGATGTATTTAAAGCATACAGGGAATTAGGCAGTGCTGTTAAAGTGGAAACCACAGAAGAGCTAGGTTCTGAGCCTTTGTTTTGAAACTCTAATCTGAAAATTGGTACTAAAACTTTCTATAACAAAAACTGGATTGACAAGAATATGTCATGTGTTAGACATCTACTTGATAATGCTGGTAATTTGCTTAGTTTTCAATGTTTTGTTACAAAGTATGGAACTACATCAGATTTATTTTGTTACATATAATGGCTGTGTTTGTGCACTGAAAAACTATTCAAGGGAACTGGGATTAGAAATGATGTGCTCTGATGAAAAGGAAAGGAACAAATTAATGACAGTAATCTGCTCTGTGCCAAGGGGAGCGATGCTGTACTATGAGTTACTGACTAAAAACACTACTGACCCAGCTTATAGTATGAAGTGGAATGAAAGATTGCATCAAAATGGTGTATGGTCACAAGTATTTAGAAAAAATAGACAAATTCAAGATGTAATACTAAAGTGGTCTCAGATAAGAATTGTACACAGAATACTAGCAACAAATGTTATTTTACAAAGCATGAGGTATTGAAGAATCAAATAATTGTTCCTTTTGTCGTACGAAAGAGAAAGTATTCAACATATTTTCTGTACTGTCCTATTGTAAACGAATTCTGGCAAGAATTCCAAAATAATATTAATAGAAAATGTAACGCTGTGAATCTGCTGCTGAACGAGAGCATTGTTCTTTTTGGATGCAGTAGCAACTTTAAATCTGACAAGATTTTTGATGTAATACTGCTGATCGCCAAATTTCACATATATAAATGTAGATGCCAAAAGAATTGGCCTTCGTTTGAAATATGTAATTATTTGTGGATTGATACTTACATTATACTGCTCTGTGTGCATTATTTGAAAATTAAAAAACAAAACAAAAAGAAGACCTTTTGGGGGATGTAAATGATGTAATATTTGCAACGTCCGACACGGAAAAATTCTCCGTCGAATAAGTTATTTTGTGGGTTTCTTTAGTTAACTCCCCTGGAACGGCGGGCCTTTATGAATTTTAGTAACAACAAAGAAGGCAACAGTGTTCTCGGTAAGGGAGGCAATTCAAAGCATGGGGAGACAAGCCGTTATGAAATTAAGTTGTTTTAAAGAAGGCAACAGTGTTTTTTACGGTCAGGGGAGGGAATTCAAAGCGTCACGCAGTAGCGCAACGTGTGCGGATGGGTGTTGGAAAAATAAGAATACCAAACGGTACATTGCACTTTTTCGAAAGTTTTCCTAACATACTTTTGAAAAATTATTCAAGGTAGATGTTCTCAGCTCGGCATATAGACTTTTGCTACCCAGCTCCGGATAGAAATGAAAAGAGAGTGAGAGAAGGCCTTGTAAGTACGCATTCTGCACACCTTGCATTTAAATCTCTGCATGGGACAGCAGGTTATATAAATGAGCGCTAGAATCTGCCACATATCAGGCTGCTGTCAATGCTGTTTTAATTTCGCAAGATTTGCGCTTTTTTTTTTTTTTTTAATTAACTGAATGAGAGAATGTGCATCTGCAATGAGCTGTTCGTTTACTTACCGCTTGTCTTGTTTTATCTTATTAATTGTCAGATTGTTGTTGTCGTAGTTGTGGATTTTATTGGGGGTGGGGGTGGTTCCTTTTTGTTTTGATAGTCTCTAATTAGGGCAGGGTCCGGAGGAAAAAAAAGTATGCAACTGTTTATGTATAGCCCTTGGAAAAAAAAGATCATTGATTCTTTCCCCCCCCCAAAAAAAAGGTCAGTGGTCAGAGCGCTGGCTTCCCCCAGCCAATGTTAAGCAGCGTCGAGCGTGGTTACCAATTGGATGGGTGACCGTTTGCGTGCCTTGGCTACAGTACAGTTCCCCCAGTTAACCCAGTTGTAAATGGGTACCTGCCCTCTCTAGGGTCAGGGAAGGTAAGACAGCGAGGGAGAGGAGATGGGTGCCGCCCTCAACATGCTGGCCCCTAGAGAAGCTGAGGTCTCTGACGCCAGCTCCCCTACGACCGCCTAGGTTATGGGACACCTTTACCATTGCTATGATTGTTACATGAGTTAGTCAACTAACAGAAGGACCAAGTTTCAGTCCGCGTGTTAATTAATTAATCTGACACCAAAGGAAGGAGACGAAGAGAACCAAGTCTACACTGTTCTCAGCGGGTTGATGCCACATCAAAGCAGCACTGTGCCCCCGACAGATGACCTCCTTTCTTCTCCAAAATGAATTTGTTAAAATTGATGTCATCCTTGATAAAAGGCGGGGACTGGATGTAAAAAAACACATGAGTGCTTATTCATTATCCTCGAAATAAAAGAACTTGGCTTGACTTGACTTGACTTGACTCCAAATGCCAGTTCTATGTATCTATCTATGCCAGTTTCATCGTGTCCTACCCATTCGATGCGTCGTTATTGTTCCGCGCTTCACCCCCTCCCTGTTCCAGTGGCAAGGGAAGTTGGCCAATAGAAGGATCATCAGCGTGGTCAGACTACAGCGCTTCTCAGTGACTTCTTTTTCATACCACTTTATGTCACAGCAGATTTCTCTGCGTGAAAGTTGGGCTGCTCTCCCTGGGGAGAGCGTGTTGCCACAAGTGCAGCGCCTACCCATTAATATATATATATATATATATATATATATATATATATATATATATATATATATATATATATATATATATTTGTATACAGCCCTGAGCCGCTCTGGGGGCTCCAACTCCCCGATTTTTCCTCAGAGATGGTGTCTAAACACGACACCTGTTGTACATGCTGGGTGTTTTTTTTCTTCAGTTTTTATAATTTTGTCATCAGCTCCTACCGGAACACAATGGCTGCTCTTCCGAAAGGCGGAACGGGGTTTTAACGTGTGCGTAAGATGTTCTGCATGTGTTAACGCACAGGGCCTCGGTTTATAGTCTCATCGTCACCTTTCAGTGACGTCAGTCACATTGCCCTGAGACGTGTTGTAAGTAGGCGAGCCAGGCGAGATGTCTTGCCGCGAGCTGCGCAAGCGCTAGCTTGGCTTTGCAACGGTAACTTGGCAGGCTAGACGGAAGTGAATTTATCCAACATGGCGTCGCTCGGCAGATCTCTCTCGAAGCGAGTGTTAATTTCTGAGTTAATTGACGATTCTGACACAGATTCTGACACAGATCTGCCAGAAGCAGTTAAGGCATGTGCCATCAGATCGAAACAGAGACAGAGACAACCCCAGGATATGCCATTTGACGAGGTGGAGGACAAATCCGAAAATCCTGATGCACATGTGGTGAATTTCGTGGAGGTGACTGATTGCTGGTTGTAATTTGTTTGCACTTTGAGAACTTTATTTACCTGTGCGTGTTGTGCCAGAGGACTTCAGAACTGTATCTACCTCTGTGTGTTGTGCTGGAGGACTTGGGAAGGTTTTTTTTCACCCGTGTTTTTTCCCTCTTTTGAACACGACATCTCTGTGGATTGGGCCTGTTGAGATTTATTGACAAGGTCTATAGATACTAAGATAGCCGTGTTGTTGTTGTGGACTTCTTGGGGGGGGGGGGGGGGGAGGGAGTTTCCTGACAATGCCAGATAGCAGGTGTGGTGAGAGTGAAAGACATATTTTTTTGATACATAAGATACATTGGTGTTGAGTTTGATTTAGATTATCATATGACTAAGTTTATGTGGATGCTTAATAATTGTGAGCCATTGATATGTGTAGAGATTGAAAGAGTGAGGTTGGGTTTGACTCTGGGCGTGAAGCTGGTGAGCTTGTATTGTTGTGATGTTCAGGTGTTTAAGTGGTGGAATTAGTGTTTTTTTGGTTGAGTAAATGGTTGGATGTTTGTAATAAATGTTGGAAATATCTAATTGGTGTCCGTTTTGTGTTGTCTGAACTAGAGGCATGATAGGTGGGAAGGGGGGTTTCAAAATTACATACCATTAGGGGGTGCCATAATAAGTACTGTTCTTCTTTTCAAGTCCCATGAGACATAGGGATTTTTCAGGCTCCGGCCGGCTCCTACCCAGAGCGAGTGTGCTGTGGGCTCAGTGGGGAGACTGGAACCACACAGTTAAGCTTCATCCACTTTACGGATGCGAATTTCAGAGTGTTGCTCAAATTACCTGACCAACACTGCAGGTGTCTGTATCCCACGGGCCCGGTTGATGCCAGGATATATTATGACAGTAAGCGAAGAGTACAACCCTGTCAAGTAGTCTCAAAGTGGATGCACTTCCACAGCAGCATCATTACATCATCCCCATTGATCAGCATGCAATAATGAAAAATGCCACTGATTCGGTGGCTCCCGTTGTTTTGGTCTCATGGTGACCTCAGATTCAGTTTCCCCATAGACCTCTGTGCCTGTGGTCAGTTTGTGTCAAAGCCTTTGGGGTTGGAGGTTCGCAGGGAGACGGTCGTTGAAGGGACGTTGTGGTCACCACCTCACTCAGGTGGGCGACTCACTCAGTCTGGCTCCATGTTCTAGTTGAAATTCAACGACAATGGTATAATGTTCAAAATCTAAATCAACTTAACACACACACACACACACACACACAGAGGAATTTTGTGGATTCAACAACTTTTATTTCTGTAAATATCAACGAAAAGCCATGACTAAAATAAAGCAGAAACTTCTTTCAGAAAGAAAATATAAAGTGATCAATGCTTGACTGTCGGCTCAAGATCTTCAGTGTATCACTTTATCACAGGAATAAAAATCGTTAAAAAAATCGTAAAGGAACCTTGAAAAAATTGAATAAAAACTTACTATCAGACACCTAACTGGTACTGGTATAGATAACAAGCTCGAAATAAGTTTTGATTGGGTGTTATTGAAAGCCTACGACTGAAACGGCAGGGAAACTAAAAAAACCAAACTGTCATTGTCAACAGGATTCCGTATTTCATGAGTTTGCTTGAAGATAAAGTCACAATAACTAACACAAGTAAATAAATGTATGGTCATTTACTGGAAACAAACGACACTTGAATGAGAACGCCATATGCTCAACAAGATAAAATAAAAGAGGCTGTACTTTTTAGACCGACTTGTTCAAATTTTATGCATGTATTGGTTTTCACGACCACTGTGAGAATTCAAGCCACAGCAACAACATGTTTGAAGTGCTGGCAGAAATTTTGAGATCTGAGGCTGGCTTTGCCTTTCCGATTCCAGCAATCAAAAAGGGGAAGGAAGGTGCTTAAAGGGACCTGCCCAAGCTGTTGCGAAAAATACATGCTGTGCGTGAGAGTCCATGTAATGCGAATAAATGAAAAAGAAACACAATGTTATTGGAGAAATGATGCTTTTTATGTGCCTGTCTTCAAAACTTGCCAGCCACATCTGGTGTGACGACAAAATTTCCTGAAAGAATCAAGTTGGGTTTTTGGTCAAAGTCAAAATCACTTTAATTATCCCTGAAGGGCAATTACAATACTGACAGGCATATTGATACAAATCATAATCAAACACATGAAGTAGCTACATTTCATATTTGTTCAAACATTATATAACTTCAAATAAAAATGTCACAAACACTCATACTCTACCCGCGCGCTCGCACACACGCAAACACACGCATACACACACACCAATGTTTAGATACAATGTTCTTAAAAACCATTGACTAGAAAAGACATATGATCACCATTATTTACACATTATAAGGACGCGTTTGCACCCGCACATATACATGCATGCACGCACACACACACCACACACACACACACACACACACACACACACACACACACACACACACACACACACACACCACACACACACACGCTTTCAAAAAGGGGAAAGAAGGTGCTTAAAGGGACCTGCCCAAGCTGTTGCGAAAAATACATGCTGTGCGTGAGAGTCCATGTAATGCGAATAAATGAAAAAGAAACAATGTTATTGGAGAAATGATGCTTTTTATGTGACACATTCATTCTTGTAATGAATGGGCAGATCGCGCTGCCAAAAAGGGTGCGAAACAAGAGAAAGGATCAATAATTTTAATGTATCCACTCTCAATCTCTGAGGCTTACAATCTGTTGGAAAAAGAATCCAAGAATGAAATGAAATTATTAGTTAAAGATTTTGGTAGCAATTCTAAACATCATATTGTAAAGACTTATAACTTTAAAAATATGGTCTCGAATTTTCCACATTATAGTATAGTGAAGCTCAGACAAGTAATCTCACTACTTTATAGACTAAAGCTAAATGCATTTAAAACAAAATTTGTGACAGGTGTTACGTGCTGTTGTGGTGAAAACATTTCAAGTTTTCATTTGATTGTTGAATGTAAAGTTTTAAAAACATATTTGCCCAATATTCCTGATTGTTCATTAGAAAATGTTTTCAGTGATTTTTCATTAATTTTTAGAATTTCTGAATGTTTGCTTCATAGTCCAGTTGCCCGTTTACTTTAGATTGGACTTTACCTTTTTCTTGTTCCAATAACATGTTATCTTATCGATGGTATTTACTGCCTGTAAGAACACACACACACACACACACACACACACACACACACACACACACACACAACACACACACAGTCACACACACACACACACACACACAGTCACAGTCACACACACACACACACACACACATTTATATATATATATATATATTGCAGCATTTATCTTTATCAAGTTCACTTGCTTCTATTTGTTATCTTTTAGTATGTATAGTTCAAGCAGTTTCTGAAGGTTAGACCTGTTTTGTTGTTGTTTTTTCTATTATCCTCCATTCACCTGTCCACACAAACACACCAACTCTTTTTTTCTTTTTTTTTTTCCCCAATCATTTGTCTAAAATCACTTTTTAGTGGATAGACGTTAAATGAAGACACACACACACGCTCCCCCCTCCCCATACAATCCACACCCACCCACCCCCACACTCACACATGCACACACACACGCTCCCCCCCCCCCTACCCATACACACCATGCACACCCACCCATCCCCCCCCCCCACACACAATTGGTAGAAAGACATTTGAATTTACAAGCAATTCAAAAAATCAATAAAGCCAAAAATAAGACATACTTATTTTATGGGCACATATGCATGTATGTGCACGCCTGTATGCATTGGCTACATACATAACAGTGGCAGGTAAATAATTCAGAGAAATTAAAAACACACACACACACAAACAAAAAAACAAAAAAGAGCAAACAAACAAACAAAAACAACCTCAGTCAGTGTTATGAGTTTAGAACCCGGATAGCTACTGGCACAAAGGAATTCCTTTTTTTCTGTTTGTTTTGCTGTTGTGGCATTGAAAACAACGTCCTGAAGGCAACAATTGAAATTGAAATTCTGGTGGAAATGCTTTCTGTTTGGTGAACTTGCTTATAGGAAACTGACTGAAGGAGGTCTCCCTTTTGCAAAGTGAAGTTCTCAAAACTGACTAGACTTTCTTATATTTCAGCTAACATCTTTGGTGGGACCAGAAACTGACGTTCTTATAAGAGGGGTTTCTTATAAGCGAGATTCTTATATCTGACCTTTCTTAAGTCATAATAAAGAACACGTCCCACAGAACCAAATTTGTTGCTTTCTTTTAAGGGGGATTCACTGTAAGTGAGCTTCTTATAATGGGGCCCGACTGTAGTACAAACAACAATAAGTTGGAAACTGAATAAATCGACCCCCTGGAGACCATCAGACTTAGGGTTGAAACTCCTTAGCAGGTCGACATCTTATACAGCATAAGAGAATTATAGGCCAGGACCAGCATGGGTATACTGAAATAAACGGCGAACTTGATAAATTACAGGATGCTGACTAAACAAGTTTCCAATGTATTGCTTTTCAAGGTGCTAAATATGTAAATAATGAAAAACAGCAAGTTTTCCGTAATCACATTTATTTGACTAGAAAGAAAAATGGCAAGCTTTTCTTAAGCATATGTATTGGACTAGAACATGAAAGAAAAAAATAAGGTAAAGAATTAAATGCAAATACCATTTCATAACTGTGTTTGTTGTAGTTATAAACACCATAATTTCACCAGATCTGCACTGATGTAAAGAAAGCCTTGGACCGAATTGTTGAGGCTCTGAAGGAGTTTACATTTTCTTCAGGAACTCCCTAAGGATTTTGTTTTTCTCCCTAAGGATTTTGTTTTTCTCCCTAAGGATTTTGTTTTTCTCCCTAAGGATTTTGTTTTTCTCCCAAAGGATTTTGTTTTTCTCCCTAAGGATTTTGTTTTTCTCCTCCACAGCCACAGCAGTCCACTCTAAGGTTCTGTGCATCCTCTCGTTTGATTCCTTCATCCATTGGGAGGGTTCTGTGAACCCTTGCTTCCGCTTGCGCTTTTGTTTGACTCCATCTTCACCGTCCACTTCGAAAGTACGTTTTGGGGTGGTGGATACAGATGAAAGCGCCAGCAGGCTGGCCTTGGATGTGGAAGCGACAGGTGATCTTGGGGTCAGCGTGGGTGCTGTTGTGGCAGTTGTTGCACCTGAATCCTCAGGAGTGTACACTGCAACAAAGATGTCAGAAAGTCATTAGAGACAAAAGCCAAAGTCTAGGGCTCTGCGATGCCTGACATGGCCAAGTGAGGTGGACCTTGGGGAGAAGCTATGGGGAGGAGCTATGGGGAGGAGCTATGGGGAGAAGCTATGGGGAGAAGCTATGGGGAGAAGCTATGGGGAGGAGCTATGGGGAGGAGCTATGGGGAGAAGCTATGGGGAGGAGCTATGGGGAGGAGCTATGGGGAGAAGCTATGGGGAGGAGCTATGGGGAGAAGCTATGGGGCTTGGTTGTGTCGCTGAGGCCGCTGAGGCGGATGGCAGGATTTGTCACTATGACCGGACTAACTAGGGAACACTGAAAAGAAGTAAGCAGAAATTTGTTGTAGCCAGTACTATATGCACTCAAGAACCTTGAAAGGAAGACAAAAATGTTGTTGGCAAAGTTAAATGGTAATTTACCTATTTATCATTGGGCTCCACTCTAATTACTTTTCTGTGAGAAGTGCATAGAAAACCATGTTCATCATTTTTTTTTTATGTTGAGACTTTCATTACAACACACACCTGTAACCCCGCTGAGTGAGAAAATCACCACGGGTGGAACCACAGCTGGGTCGCCGTGAAGAAGGTCGGCCATTACATCCAGATAGGCCCAGCTGGTCCTCCCCCTGCCAGTGGCCTTGTTTTGGTCGCAGATGATTTTGTACCTGAAAACAGAGACAAAATGTCAAATTCACTCTTACTTCTTCCAACTGACACATGCAAACATTCTGTAAAACATCACGGCCTATTTCAATTTAGTTCCTTTGACTCCAGGAACCTATGTAGAGGGTCCTACACGGAAATTATCTAGGTTGCCACTCTTATTCCTGTTCCGCCTAATTTGATACTGGAAATATACAGTCCTAGACTAATTCCTATTCTCTTCAGTAACCCTAAAGAGGAGTAGGGCTCGACTACTTGTGGACCGAGGAGTGATAAAGGGGGGATAGAATGAGGATAGTAGAAAAATAGGGGAAAGAAATATAGAGAGGATGAAAGTAGGCGAGTGAAAATATAAATGAATTACCTCAACTCACTCAGCAGTCACACTAAATACACTGTGAATGTGACGAATAACACCTTTTGTTCTAAGTAACTCTCCAGACCGAGAAAGTTGGGTTTACAACATATATTTCACAACATAACCTACTACACTACAACATAAACAATACAAATCACCAATTGTACTGCAAAAAACAAAAGATAATCT
>CM060338.1:31133590-31138590 GCA_030674155.1 Stramonita haemastoma | reverse complement strand
GATATCAACCAACACATTCCAAAGAACAATTTTACTTCTTTTTTTTTACACCAACCCATATTAAGAAAATAACCTTTTACACGTGTACCAGCGAACTCAACCTGAAGGAAAGAACTTTTTGCTTTGATAGAACTAACTCAATATAAAGGGAAGAGCCTGCTAACATCAACTAAATGAATATGGAGGGGAAAACTTTATACTCTGATACAAAAAAACAAAGAAATATGAAAGGGGGAGCTCTATACTTTTGTAATAACTGAATCTGAAGAAAAAAAGTTTACAGTTTGATAATTATCTTGATACCAAGCTTGGGACTTTATTCTTTGAGCCAACTTGTCCAATAGCAAGGGGATAATTCTATTCTATGACACCAACTTATTTCATGAAATGAAAAAAACAACAACCCAAACTTAGTGACGACTTAAGAGGAAGGAAAGAGATCTACACTAACCAAGTGACAATGTAAAAGAAAAAAAACAACCTTATACTTGATAACCAGTAGAATTTGAAGTCAAAACAACGTGTCAAGCTATTGAGGTAAAACCGTGTAACTCTCATACATTAAGCACTTTTTCAGTATTGCCGTTATTTTCAAAGGTTATCAGAACACCCGTTTTTTTCTGTTGTTATATAGCTCCAGCGAAGATATCCGATTTATGGACTGTGGTCACAAGCCATCCTACTTTGGTCCTGCAGAAAACTAAAAATAGAACAATTCTTGAAGCATCAGTGCTATGCAAGCATAAGGATGCTATAATCATTATTTATTTTTCTGCATCTCATCTCTTTTACAAATCATGTCTCTATCACGGTATTCTCCGGAATAAAATATTTCCAAGCGGTCAGTACCCCCAAACCCCTCTTTCCCTGTGCTGCTGTTCCCTTATATAGCTGTGTCCCCATACCGCAGAACTGAGTCAGAGTTAAGGAATCCGTGTCAAAGAGTTAATAGTTAGGATCAACATGGTGAAGTGTTAGGGTTTGCGGCATGGGGCAAGAACTAGGGTTAGAGTTGAGTGTTAACAGCTCCAGGGAACAGCACTACAGGGAAAAAGGAGTATCGGGAAAAGTACTGCTCTTTCTTCAAACATCCTGCACTCAGCTTGTGCATAGTTTTCTCTCTTAAGCAGATCCCGCAAAGTCGAGGTAAAATGATTTGTTTCTGTGAAATAGGCGATGCTATACCAGTAATGACTATGGTAAAGATTTGCATCACAACAAGTCTGAAGCCGAGTGTACATTTCCAGGAGTTTTCATTTCGTCTGCACAAGTACTTCTGATCCGAAATCATATTTAGAATTTTGAGCATTTTTGGCGCCAAAACAAAACGACGTTGTAAGCCAGTAAAAGTTTTACAATGTTCTTTCAAAAGCAATCAAAATGGAAAATTGAGCGCGCGCCTCTGTGTGTGTGTGCGTGTGTGTGTGTGTGTGTGTGTGTGTGTGTGTGTGTGTGTGTGTGTGTGTGTGTGTGTGTGTTGTGGTGTGTGTGTGTGTGTTGTGTGTGTGTGTGTGTGTGTGTGTGTGTGTGTGTGTGTGTGTGTGTGTGTGTGTGCCTATTGTGTTTGGGATCTAATCCTCGCCCTATCTCAGTATAAGAAAAACGTCCTCATATTACCACAAGCTGGGATATGAAGAAAATGACCTTTTACTTTGGAACCGAAAAATTAAATAGAAAGAAAAATATTACAATACACGTAGTAGCAAAATATTCAAGAAAGAAAATACTTAAGAACTATTTCAACATGGAGGAAGATCTTTATACTTCGACACCTTTGGTACCAACTAAAAAGGTACAGAAAAAACTTTATACTTTGATAGCAATAACTCAATACAAAAGTTTTTTTTCCCTAATTTTGACACGAACTAATTCAATATACAAGAAAGAATGTTATAAATTGATACCAGCTAACTTATTATGAACGAAAGAAACTTTATGCTTGGACACCAAATAACTCCTTCAAAAATCTTACTTTATGATTTGATGCTTACAATCACTATGAAGGGGGGGGGGACTATACCTTTACACAAACTGAATAGGAAGGGGAAAAACACAAAATTTAAAACTACCTCAATATAAAAGAAAAGGCTTTGGACTTTGATGCCAACTTAATAATACAAATGAAGGAATTTTATACTCCCATACAAAATAACTCAACATGTAGAAAAATATTCAATGAAAAGTAAACTTGGACACAAAATAAATGTGAAAGACAGATGTTTATACTTTGATACCAACTACTCAAATGTAACTAAATAAAAGTTTTATGAAAAATGATGGAACAAAAATAAAAGATCTTCATGCATATGGTAAGCAGCTAACTGGATATTGGGGAAAGAGCTTTACACCTTGATATCACCTAACTAGACAAGGAGTAAGGAACTCTACACTCTGACAGTAATAAAACAATGTGAAATAACTGTATACTTCGTAATATACTTATTTGACATGGAGGAAACAGCTTTTGCTTTAATTCTAACAAACCTGATAAAAAATTAACTTTAATATTAAGGGAAAAAAAACTTTACTTTGATACCAGTTAACTGAAGAAATGGCCTCTTCCTTGAATAAAAACTCACTCACCATATAGGACAGAAGTTTATACTTACATACAATCTAGCCCGATGGGAGGAAGAAAACTTTACACTGATGCCAACTCACTCAATATGAAGGAAAGATTTTTATGCCTTGAAGCCATCTAACCAAAAATGAAGGAAAGATTTCTATACTTTCATACCCCCTGGTTCAATATGAAGGGAAGAGGGTATAGTTTTAATACAAACTCAGTATGAAGGAAATAACATTGATACTAGATTATGTATTAGGGACATTTTTTTTTTTACCTCGATTCCAGCGAGCTAAACACCATAAAAACATTTTATACTTTGATTCCAACTGACCCAACATGAAGGAAAGGAACGAGACTTCATCCTTTGTTTACTACAAAACTCAATATGAAGAAAAAAAACTTAATATGCGGACACCAGCTATGAGGTCTGACATTAAGTAATTACAGCAACAGAAAGACTACAAAATATCGGCAATTTTGATATGGAAGGGAAAATACATTTTGATTAATAGTATGCTTCACAAACTAACACATTTCTAAAATGTCACGAACTTGAATTATTTTTTTCTTTTACTTGTCCTTGCAACTAACTAGCGTGTGATAAAATGTAGGGAAGAAAACTGACAGAGCTGAGTGATTTGAGGGCTATGTTTCTCCTCACAGTTTAAAACAAACCAAAACCATTTCAGTTTAGGTAGGGAGGGGGAGGGGACAGCCTGATTGGTTAGAGCGTTAATGCCGTTCAAGGGGATGTTTTCCTCTGGAGTTAACATCAGAGCCGACTCCACAACCCTCTCCCCCCCCCCCCCTCAGTTCTTTGGATGAGACTATATACCCAATTACAGTGTGCGAACGCACGCAGAACATCTTGCACACACGTTAAAACCCGTTTCGCTTTTCGGAAGAGCAGGCTATTGTGTGCCTGTGGGAATGGATGGCAAAATTGACAAAACTGCCACACACACAGGGACTGGATGTAAAAAAGCACACGAGTGTCATTCCATTATCCTCAAAATAAAAGAAGAAACCAAATTGCGCGTGGGTGCGAGCACACTCAGGCGTTGAAGTACCTAGGACAGGAACAGCCTTGATGACGGAAGGATTCTGCACAGAAAAAACTGACATTCAAGATTAAATGGTGCACACACACACACACACACACACACACACACACACACACACACACACACACACACACACACACACACACACACACACAGAGAGAGAGAGAGAGAGAGAGAGAGAGAGAGTGAGAGAGAGAGAGAGAGAGAGAGAGAGAGAGAGAGAGAGAGAGAGAGAGAGAGAGTCACATTTATAGGGAAACAAATGCACATGCAGAAAGTAATTATTTTTTAAGTAATGGGAGGTAATGCTCTGGTGGCGATGTGCTCTCCCTTTGGAGGTCAGCTTGAATTTCGCACAGAGAAATTTACCATAACAAACTACACTATGCGATGTGATGCGACGGCGGAACGGCACGGCACGCATGCACCCGACCCGGACTGTCTCGACCCGACCCAACACGACACGACACGACGCGACGCGACACGACGCGACCAGACATGGCAAGCGACCTAACCCGACCCGACACGACGCGACGCTACACGACGCGACCCAACCCGACACGGCGCGGCAAGGCACGGCACAACACGACACACCACAACGGTAAGACGGAAAAAATAATAGGCCTACTTACTGGAGTTGTGTAGTTCCATTCCTGACATGCAAGAATGTGGCAGAAATCCCACAGCGAGTCACTGGGCAATGCAGTGTTCCATGGTGAAGTGTTCCGCGGTGAAGTGTTCCGCGGTGAAGTGTTCCGTGGTGAAGTGTTCCGCGGTGAAGTGTTCCGTGGTGAAGTGTTCCGCGGTGAAGTGTTCCGTGGTGAAGTGTTCCGTGGTGCAGCGTTGTATGGTGTAGTCCACTGCGGTGTAGTTTTCCATGTAGATTAGCAGGCCTGAAAAGGAAGAGCAGTGTGTAAGAACACATATAAAACGAATTTAATTTAACAAGATCATCATGCTGTGGACAACATTCCAACCATTCTCTTGGCACCACTGAAATGTCTATTTGTGGGGCTCCCCTGCTAAAGTGAACATCTTGCCCTCGCATTACCAACTATCCCTTTGTGCTAGAATGCAGGCGTGCTACAGCCAACCAGGTCAGCAGTATACCCGATCAAACCTAACCAGCCTGCACCTGCTACCTGGAAAACAGACAGGCTCTGCCAGGCACACATTATCCCCCGAAAACACTGTCTGAAAAACAAACTCCAGTGCCCCACCGACTCCTGGAGGAGTTAAGAGAGAAGTCCCCTCCACAGCACTGGAGAGCTGATCACAGTGGACAATGCAGAACTTTGAGAGGTACACTGGGAACTGGAGCCTGTCTCAGTGAAATAAAATACCACAGAAATCGGAAATGATGTTTT
>CM060338.1:31118590-31128590 GCA_030674155.1 Stramonita haemastoma | reverse complement strand
ATCGTGCTGCTGGTGTCTTCACAACCCGCAGTGGACAGACAGATCCAGGAGAGTGGAGATGACCTGGGGGGAGGAAACCATGAGCAAATGGCTACTACAGAACCATATCACAATATCCATGGCAAAACTTTTGAGAGGTGGCTGAAATGGTTTTTTTAAAAAAATGATTATGGTTTTTTATTATCTACACTTAGTTCCACGATCCTGTCTTTTTATTGTCTATTTTGGCAGATCCTTTGGAAATATGAAAAAAGTCTTCTGACGTGAGTGCAAGATGTCCTACCAAAAGGTCTTTTGACATGTGTGTTCGTAAGATAATCCAGTGGTTTTTTTTATCATCTGACGTATGTGTAAGATGTTCTATGAAAAGATCTTCTGGCGTGTGTGCAAGATAAATAAAATGAAAATAGAATAAAATTAAATAGAAAACCAATATGGTACAGACCATAGACTACAGCCATGAGCACGTCATTGCCTTCTATCTAGGATTGTGGTTTTAGCGTTAAAATTAAATTCTACGAAGAGAAATATTGCACTCGCAACCGGGTTCGATTCCTGGTCGAGGGGATTTTTCCCCTGGAATTAACATCAGTACTGACTCCACCCTCCCCAAAAGTCCTTCCGATGAGACTATAAACCGACGCCCCGTGTGGGAACGCACGCAGATATCTTGTGCACACGTTAAATCCTGTTCCGCTTTTCGCAAGAGTAGGCCATTGTGTGCCGGTGGTAACAGATGACAAGATTTACAAAACTGCATACTAACGGGGACTGGATGTAAAAAAGCACATGAATGCTTAATCCATTATCGTCGATATAAAAGAATAAATAAAATTTTAAAAATACATTAGCATGCATTATAGATATCCCTCCCTCAGTTGAAACAATTTTTTTTCTTCAAAAAATGTTTTTGATCTCTACATTTCCCAGTACTCATTTTCGACAGAAAGATTCTTACGTTAGCTTTCAGACATTTTTTTCGTAAGGAACAAGTAGGGTACTGGTTTCAGGCATTCATTGTTAGGACATAGTGTCTTAACACGATTTTCAAAGACAACTTTACAACTGTGGGAAATCTAACCAATAATTATACTTGTGGTAGTAAATAAACAACAGCGCTCCTCTGATGTAAAAGTTAGGTCATGCAGTACTGTATCAACCAAAACAAAATGAAAAATGGGTTTACATTTATGAGATTGCCCAGATTGTTTCTTTACCATTTTAAAATAATTCTCAGGTATTTTTTCTTTTATGTCAAGGATAATGAAATAAGCACTCGTACTTTTTGTTTTATATCCAGTCGCCGTGTGTATGCAGTTTTTGTAAATTTTCTTCGGCACTGTCTGCTGAAGAAATACGTGTACCTTTTTAAATGCCGTTTCAGAAACACATCCAGTAACTGAATATAAAACTACAAGTAACCATATGAAAAAATATGGTGGATATTTTTTCTTCTTTTACAGAATTGGGAAGACATTTTTCCCGTAAGCTATACCACGTTGTTTTACATACCTTTTTTGTCTGGAATCTGTGGCCATGATGATGGTAGGGAAGGGAGACTGAAGAGCAGAGTGCTGATCTTCCTCCCTCAGGGGATGCTGCTGCAGGCATTTCATGTTGAGGTTTGTGTGGTCCTTGATGTTGAGGTTTGTGTGGTCCTTGATGTTGAGGTTTGTGTGGTCCTTGATGTTGAAGTTTGTGTTGTCCTTGATGTTGAAGTTTGTGTGGTCTATGTTGAGGTTTGTATGGTCTATGTTGAGGTTTGTGTGGTCCTTGATGTTGAGGTTTTGTGTGGTCCTTGATGTTGAAGTTTGTGTGGTCCTTGATGTTGAAGTTTGTGTGGTCTATGTTGAGGTTTGTGTGGTCCTTGATGTTGAGGTTTGTGTGGTCCTTCTTGTTGCAAACCCAACTCTTCCTCTGGTGTCTGTGATGTCATCTGTCTTGTAACGTTGGTTAGGACAGGTTGCCATGGCAGGTCGCCTGGCCACCCAGTTTTACCTAAACAAAAACCACGTAAGTTCATAAGGTAGGTGAAAAATTATACAGCGATATATTATTTTTAAATCTCAAAGTATGAAAATTTACACCCATGTTATGACAATGACAGTTTTACTCGTTTCTATTCTAAAGCAGTGTAAAATAACTTCACAACTGAACTGAATTCAAATAAATTGAAAATTGAATTGAATACCACTTCCAGTCACAGCATATTTATCTGCGGGCAATTTGGGCTTCTCTCTTAGGGGTGAGTGCGTTGCCACAAGAGCAGTACCTTTCTAAAAAATGTCCTTTTTTAAAGTGTATTAGTTTCCCTATGAGAAGGGCTTTATTCTACAGAATTTTGCTGGAAATCTCTTTCTTGGTGTCATGGGTTCTTTTACGTGCGCTGAATGTGTGCTGCATGCAGGACCTTGTTTCACCATCCGTTCCGAAAGACTTGTATGCAGGCCACCACTCACAGTCTAGTGGACGGGATAAAGTTTCGGGCAATAAAACGGGGATCAATCTCTAGACCATTGATCCTCCCAATTACCTGTAATGGACAACATTAATGACATCATTGATAGGAGCTGTAGTAAAAGATTCATATCCTCCAGTCTCTTTAACACACGAATAATGACATGCAACGTTTTTATATTCAGATATCAAATTATTTACGTATTTACTTATTGTCCATATTTTTCTGTCAAGATAAAGCCAAACCCAACTCATAAATGTAGAGTCAAGCAAACTTAACTGCGCTGACAAAATGTTTAATATCAGCAAGTGCAAAAATTAACTACAATAACAACACGTTAAAACTTGTTCGGTCTTCCGGAAAGAGTAGGCCGTTCTGTGGCGTAGGAACGGATGATATTAAAAACACACACACACACACACAAAAAAAACCCGCATGCACACAGGTGTGTTTAGAACATCATTGTTGAAGTCGGAAAGTGACAACATTAGCGGTGAGCAAAAATGGTTGCATATTGCAAAATTTCATCTTCAGTCAACCTCGAAGCGTGTAACCTCCGAACGAAAAAAAATTGTAAAGATGATAAAATTCACAATTACCACAGGCAAAAACCACATCGTTCCATTTAACATTATTGTCAGTTCTCTTGTGATCACATCAAAACTGCTCTGGTAAAACTTTCAGCAAGAAAATGCATAAACATGTCTTAAAACACAAGATGTCATTTGCACCTGTTGATGTAAAGATGCTTGCCTGCCTACCATTTAATATTAGGATTGTTTATCCAAAATATCTTTCTTTGTCTATTTCTCAATTCTACAGCACTATTTGACAATATTGAAAAAGAAAAAAAAATCAGCTGTAGGAAGAAGGGGAGCATCTCGACATCTTTCCCATTTCAAGCATTAACATAATTATGAGTAAGGGTTTACGCTTTTTTTTATAGGGGGGGAGGGGGGTTGGGGAGGGGTTAAGATCTTAAGCTCACATTTAAAACCTTCCCTTAACATCTTGCTTTAACGTCCTAATCAAAAACAATCTTGCCGTAAGTCTGGATGTGGTTGTGTGTTGTGTGTGTGTGTGTGTGTGTGTGTGTGTGTGTGTGTGTGTGTGTGTGTGTTGTGTGTGTGTGTGTCGTGTGTGTGGTGTGTGTGTGTGTGTGTGTGTGTGTGTGTGTGTGTGTGTGTGTGTGTGTGTGTGTGTCGTGTGTGTGTGTGCGTGCTGTGGTGTGTGTGGTGTGTGTGTGTGTGTGTGTGTGTGTTTGAAAGATGTGTATATTAGTGACAGTGCTAAACCATTTTGGTTCAGGACACAGCTGTTTCAATCAGTTTTCAAAACCACGGAATAGGCCTGGCTGGTTTATGACACAACTACACCAGATCAGACTCTCAGCCCTGGTCCTTGTGAATGAATCACTCGCTGCACTCAAGATTAACATTTCTTGGCAGCAGTTGTCATGAAATTCACAAAGCAGGGATTTCCCCCTAAGTTTTAAAATAAATGAGGAAGATTAAAGGCCCAAACACTTGTTTGAAGGGGGCTTCTCCTCTGAGGACTCTCTGCTGCCATGCTCTACAGGAGTTTCTTACCAATATCGATACCTAATGGCCTACTTACTAAGTAGCTACTTCTAAATAAAAATTACTCACCAGTGCTGCTCTTCATCATATCTTTCTATAAAAAAAAAGACACAGGCAAAAAGGATGATGTTCAAAATCCCACATTTTGCTTTCCCAGCTGTTCAAGTGGTCCACACTGCATGCAGATGTCAGGCGGTTTGAAATGGCAAGAGAAAAAAAAAAGAAAAGAAAGAAACAAATCAACTCACACCGAACAGAGACACGATTTGCACGTGTGTGTTGTGTCGCTAAATGTGTTTTCTGTCCCTAGCTGGAGTAAGACCTTCAATTGCAAAAACCTGGTCTTAACAATGTAACTGGAAAATTATTTCTAAACTGCCAGGCACTTTGTTTTCTATCAATACACTTGAAAAAACCCACCCAAAATGATGGCCATAAAAAGATACTTTATATAAGATAAAAACTATGTCGAGACTGCAAACTCAAAACGTGTACAAGACTCCTTGACTTACTGAGGACAATCTGTTGTTCTATTCATATGCACCTTCACAAGAAGAATTTCAGATTTAGATTCGTTTCTTTTGTAATTTGCAGTCTGTGCATTGACAGCCCCTCTGGTGAAGGAAAGGGGAGGTTGTTTCAAAACCCAGGGAGAAGTTTTTACCTCTCTTGAGCATAATCATTTTAGGATTTAGACCACTTTAGGACACAACACATGCACAACAATGTCCAGTTCAAGGTATTGTTCAGCTACTCACCAATGTTTTACCGTTTGGGTTTTTCTTTGCTTATTTTGGGTGGTGGATGTGTAGGCCACTTTCAGCAATGTTCCTGCTGACTGTTTCTCTGTCTGTCTCTGTCTCATACATATCAGAGCATATTATGCATGTATTCAGTGGGGTGGGGGGGGGGGGGGGGTGCGATTAAGGGATGTATGGGGTGCTTAAGGAGAGGTGGTACCTTTGTAAACTGGCAGTAGCATCCCTCCGGATGGACAGGGAGCACTGGTCCTCACTTGGCACTCAACTCTCACTTCTGGGTCCTGGGTCCTTAACCCACCCACACCCGGTTAACCCTTCTACTGGCGGGCGAAAGCGTTGTGAGGGGCTGGTGCATTTTACTCACCAGTAGGAGTCTTGGAGAGGAGATGGGCCCACCAAGCTTCCTCAAGCCCACTGCAAGGACATGATGAGAAAAACAAAACAGAAAGACATGTCGGATCGGATCGAGCCCGGATCAACAAAGACGCGCTACCCACTGCAAGCCTCCAGGGTGGGAGTGACAAGTGTGCTACTGGGGCAGAACCAACTCTAAAGCTTCCAGCTAAAGGGGCAACCATTGGTACATGGAATGTAAGGACTCTGTACCAAACAGGAAGAGTACAGGAACTTACACATGAATTACAGAGGTATAAATGGGACATCCTAGGGCTTGCGGAAGTCAGATGGATTGGTTTCGGAGAAACAACCGCAAGACGGCCATAAAATATGGCACAGCGGAGAAGAGAAACTACATCAACATGGGTAGGCTTTATTGTCAGGAAAGAGATTGTGTCAAGCATCATCAGCTGCACACCAGTATCCAGCAGACTCATCTCAGTCAGAGTTTCTGCAAAACCCCAGAATCTCACCATCATCCAAGTGTATGCTCCAACATCTGACTACGATGATGACCAGATAGAAGAATTCTATGAAAAACTTGAAAAACGTCATCTCCAAAACGCCCAAAAAAGACATCCTTATTGTGGAAGGCACTGGAATGCTAAGGTGGGACCTGATGCCTATGACACCTGGGCAGGAACCACAGGACGATTTGGACTGGGAGAAACAAATGACAGAGGACAGCGGCTGCTGGAATTTGCAAAGAAGCACAAACTAACTTTGGCTAACACACTTCACCCTCACAAGCCATCAGAACATCAACCTGGCACTCACCAAATGGTCTGATTCATAATCAAATTGATTACATTCTGTCACCCCAAAGATTCAAATCCAGTATAAACAAGGCAAACACAAGAACATTCCAGGAGCTGACATTGGCAGTGACCACGAACCTTGTACTTACCACTATCAGGCTGAAACTGAAAGCAAAACAACAGCCAAAAAGCCCAGCATAAGATTCGACCTGGAAAAACTCAAAGACCCAACAGTGGTTGAGATCTTCCAAGCCAACATTGGAGGAAAGTTTGCCACACTCACAGCCATCGACAATGATGTGGACACACTGGCCAACAACATCAAAGAAGTGCTAACGACAGCAGCAGAAGAAACATTAGGAAGAAGAAGAACAAAGAAACAACCCTGGGTGACAAATGAGGTTCTTGACCTCTGCGACAAAAGAAGAGAACTTAAGAAACAAAAGTTCACAAGTCAAGAAGCTTACAAGAAGTACATGGATAGCCACAGAGAAGTGAGGAAAAAGATGAGAGAAGCCAAAGAAGCGTGGATAGAAGAACAATGCAACACATCGAAGCTGGAATGGCCAAGGGAAACAGGAAAACAGCTTACGACACTTTGAAAGCACTAACAAAAACCACACAGCCTAAAGCCTCTGTTATTGAAGACAAAGAAGGAAATCTTTTAACGGAAAACAATGCCATCCTCCAACGCTGGACAGAATACTGTGAGGAATTGTATAACTACCCACTACGCCCAGATACCAACATAGTTTCTGACAAACCCCCTGAACACCAAGATAAAGACCCACCAATACTAAGGTGTGAAGTAGATGCAGCTATTAAACAATTGAAGAAGGGGAAGTCCCCTGGAATCCATAACATCCCAGCTGAACTCATAAAAAATGGAGGGAATGAAACAGGAAGGCGATTCACAGAACTTTGTCAGAAGATCCACGACACCAAAGAATGGCCAAAAGAATGGACACAGTCTCTTGTAATCCCCTGCCAAAGAAAGGAAACCTCAAGCAATGCCAGAACTACAGAACCATCAGTCTCATAAGTCATCATAGCAAGATCATGCTGCAGGTAGTCCTCAACAGACTGAAAAACCAAGCGGAAAAACTCCTGGCAGAAGAACAAGCGGGCTTTAGACCAAAACGCCAGCACAATGGAACAAATTTTCAATCTGAGAATTCTGATAGAGAAGCATCTCCAACACCAAAAAGACTTGTACCACAATTTCATAGACTTCAAAAAGGCCTTTGACAGGGTATGGCATGACGGCCTCTGGCAAGTACTCAGGCACTTCAACATTGACAGCTGCCTAATTGAAGTCATCAAGGCTCTGTACGAGAACGCAAAAAGTGCAGTTTTCATGAACAATTACGTGGGCGAGTTCTTCAAGACCACGGTTGGGGTTCGCCAGGGCTGCCTTCTCTCACCTGTACTCTTCAACCACTTCCTCGAAAACATCATGACAGAGACACTGCAAAACCACCACACTTCCATCTCCATTGGTGGAAGACTCCTTTGCAACCTCAGATTTGCAGATGACATTGACCTCATGGGCAGCAGCAAACAAGAACTGCAATTCCTCACAGACAATTTAACAGATCGAGCAAGCGCATACGGCATGGAGGTCAGTACAGAGAAATCAAAGATCATGGTCAACAGCGCAAGTAATGACATCACGGAAATAAAGATGAATGGAGAAATACTAGACGAGGTGAGCCAATTCAAATACTTAGGCTCCATCCTAACAAAAGATGGCACATCAAACAATGAAGTGAAAGCTCGCATTGCAACAGCAACATCTGCTCTAGTCAGACTCGAGAGGATCATCAGAAGAAACAACATCAGCTTCTGCACCAAATACCACCTTACAAATCCCTCGTGATATCTATCCTCCTATATGGCTGTGAATCATGGACTCTGACAGCAGAGTTAGAGAGGAGAATCCAAGCATTCGAGAACAAGTGCCACAGAAGACTCCTCAAAATATCATACAAAGAACACAAGACCAATAACTATGTGAAAGAAGAAATCAAAAAGCGTGTGGGCACCCAAGAGCCTTTGCTCTCCACCATAAAGAGGAGAAAGCTGATGTGGTTTGGTCACACCACAAGACACAACACCCTAGCAAAAACCATCCTGCAAGGAACAGTCAGGGCAAGAGAAGAAGAGGCCGCCAAAAGAAATCATGGGTTGACAACATCAAAGACTGGACCGCCCAACCCCTGCAACACCTACTAGCCACACAGGATCGTGAAGCATGGAAAAAGATCTCTGTTGCGTCTTCTCTCATGTCCCCCCTACGTCCTTTGGGACATGGAGATGAGTGAGTGAGTATGTGTGTGCTTGCTTACATGTGTTGTTAGGACAGTACACGTCAGTACAACATGACAATTTATGTGATGAAGAGGAAAAATGAATTAAAAAAATTAATGATGCTGAAGCAGATCTCTTAGAAAACAACCACTCAAACAAAGAAACCAGATCTTACGTGTATTAAAGAAATGACTGCATCTTAGGCCCAGTGCATTCGTCTGTATCTACCCTCGTATCATGTTTAAGAGCACATTGCCCAGAATACCTACAGGCCTACTGGTCATACGTCTGAAAGTGCGCCCATAAATGATCCTCATCATTATCATGTTGCTTTGAACTTTTGGACCGCAGTGCTATTCTATTTTTTGTGTGTTGTGTGGCAACTGCCCTGCCCCTGAGCTGTGCTGTGGTGCATCAATTGTATATTTTCATTGATATTATGTGTAATACTATGTATTGTTGCCTACACTTTACCAGCTTTCCTTCCGACAGACTTGCTAGATTCAAGCCAGGCTGTTCTCATTGTGGCTGTGGTATCACCACAAGAACAGCACCACCCATATTAAAGATGTTAGTAAAGTGTGTATGCCTACAGTAGAAAACTCTCTTGGTGCCGTGGGGCTCTGTTAACTGCACAAAAGTCGGAGTAGGATGGGACTCCAACCGGCCTTTTGTCACATCTTATTTATCTGCCCCTATTTTTGAGGGTGTGTATGGGCAGGCAGCCTGTATTTGTGACACTGCACCACATAAGGAGTTGCATTGCACCAGAGGTCAGTTTTTAGTTATTGGCATGTTATTAATTTGCATAAAATGGCTATGTCCCTCTCAGGAGAGAAGAGCAGCTGTGGTTAGTGGCATGGATGACACATACATACCCAGGATGCGAACTGGACAGGAACAGAAATCACTGGGCTCACCTTACTGGCTCTCAACCACTGTGCCATGGTGGCTGTTGGGGTGGCGCTGTTCTTGTAGTGACACCACAGCCCCAAAGAGGCAGCCTGGTAAATACAGTATGATGGAACAAAAGCTGGTACAGTGTATACAACAAAACGCAGTTTTTAATAAAATATTGACTAAATAATTGCACCACAGCACAGTGTAGGGTCGTGTTCACACGCGAACACACACACACACGCCAATCACAAATACACGCTAGGGCACCCGCATACACACCCTCAAAAACAAGCCACATATACATCTAGAGAAGATGTGACAAACGGCTATTTTTCAGTCCCATCATACCCCAACTTTCGCGCAGTAACGGACTCTACAGCACCATGAGAGTGATCTACTGTAGGCACACAGACTTTACTAGCATCTTTGATATGAGTGGTGCTGCTTTTTGTGCGATACTACAGCCCCAAAGAGAACTGCCTGGCGAATACAGCATGTCCGTCGGAACAAATGCTGGTCCAGTTTGCGCAACAACACATAGTAAAACACATAATATTAATCATAGCCTACAATATGATGCATCACAACACAGTGCAGGGCCATCGCCACACACAAAAAAGGCTAACACCACGAAATGAGTCGCTTAGCACATAACCCACTTTTCTGCTAGGGGACATTTTAAGCAGGTGGGGGTGAGGTTGTGGATTTTGAGATTTTTATTGATTATAAAACTCTAGCACTTATTTTACATTGAAGTGAAATATCAAGTCATAATTTTGTTTCCTTTTGTCTTTAAATGTGTTTTGAAAATAGCCAAGTCCTCATTCTGGCCACTTA
>CM060338.1:31106090-31113590 GCA_030674155.1 Stramonita haemastoma | reverse complement strand
ATAATTATATCCCGGCATCAACTGGGCCTGAGAGATACAGACACCTGCAGTGTTGGTCAGGTAATTTGAGCAACACTCTCAAACTCGCACCCGTAAAGTGGATGAAGCTCGATTGTGAGGTCCCAGTCTTTCTACTGAGCCGTCAGCAGACTCACTCTGGTTAGGAGCCAGCCGAAGTCCAAAAATTCCCCATGACTCCTATGGGATTCGAACCCACGACCTTCCAGTCCAAAATCCAAGGCTCTAACAAACAGAGACAGACAGACAGACAGACAGACATTCAAATAGACAGACATTCAAACAAACATTCAAACAGACAGACAGAAAGACAAACAAGACAGACATAAAGAAACAGAAAACTAGAAAACATGTCGCTTTTCTGTTGTACTACAGGGCATCCTTTGCAAACGAAACTATCCCATAATCATAGGCACTGCGACACTTGGTCAGACAATCAGGCACACTTACGTAATCTGTGTCTCGAATTTATCCCCCCCCCCCTCCTCCACACACTCACCTGATGTTAGCCTCCAGAGCGGTGATGGCATCCAGCTGTGCCTGTAGCTCCTCTTCAGGGGTCTGCCTCTTGACCCTGCTTCGTGCAGCCACCACCCCAACCGCCACCACGGCGATCATCAGAGCCAAGGCTGCTTTGTGCATAGCCATCTTGATAATCGTCTGCACAAATTTTTGTTAAAAAAATTGATCTGAAAATCATAATCACAGTGAAAACTAATTGAATAAATAATGAATAGGCCTTGATGAATACATATATGAGGAGAAAGCTGATGTGGTTTGGTCACACCACAAGACACAACACCCTAGCAAAAACCATCCTGCAAGGAACAGTCGAGGGCAAGAGAAGAAGAGGCCGCCAAAAGAAATCATGGGTTGACAACATCAAAGACTGGACCGCCCAACCCCTGCAACACCTCCTACTAGCCACACAGGATCGTGAAGCATGGAAAAAGATGTTGCGTCTTCTCTCATGTCCCCCCTACGTCCTTTGGGACATGGGACTGACTGACTGGACTGAGTGAGTGAATATATATATATATATATATATATATATATATATATATATATATATATATATAATATATATACATATATATATATTAATGAAAAACTAAAGAAGTTACTAAATAAATGAACAATTAAAAAAAGACTCATCTACATCTTCCCATTCAGATTTTATGGGCTTACTCTATCATTAACTTGTTGGGTGAAGAGTAGGGCCCACTGCTTAGAAAATTCGCGTCTTCATTTTAAAACATTAAAAAAAAAACCGAACTGAATATCAAAGTCATTCGGATGAGACTATAAACCGAGGCCCCGTGTGCGAACGCACACAGAACATCTTGGGCACACATGAAAACCCCGTTCCGCCTTTCGCAAGAGCAGACCATTGTGTGTTTGTAGGACCCAATGACAAAATTGAAAACAAAAAAGCATGCACACAGGTGTCGACGTCGTGTTTTAGACACCATCCCTGAGGAAAAATCGGGGAGTTGGAGTCACCAGAGGGCTGGGGGCTGCATAAAAAAAAAAATAATGGGTAGGCGACTGCACTTGTTGGCGACGCGCTCTCCCCGGGGAGAGCAGCCCGAATTTCACGCAGAGAAATCTGCTGTGACATAAAGTGGTATAAAATAAAATAAGGTATGAAAAATGCACTGATACTGATATGTTTTGGGGAATGAAGACATAGAATGATGCCGGATAGTCATGAACAAGTTGGAAAGGATCACCATCTGAGGATTGTTGTGTTTCTGCACCGATGATTCCCACACACGTAATTAACGTGTTGGGAGACTGGCAGACGACATAGAAATGAGAGGTTAGAGTCTTTGCTGAAAAAAAACTATAAAAAAATCAAACCTAAAAAAAAAATGTGCAAATCACAAGAATGTGAGTGACAAACTAGTCTTTCACAAAAAGGTGTTTTATCTTTCTTTCTTTTGTGGATGCAGTGTTAAGGGGATGATGTATGTTGAGTTTATCGAAAAAAAAAAAAGAAATAGTCAAACAAAAATGCCGGAGAGCCACCAATATCAGGTCTAGATGATCTCTCCAGATCAATCAATTAAGCTGGCCGACTAAAAAAAGATCCATCCAATTAAAAGAGCAACAGTCAGATAACTCCCTGCCTGCACCCAGGACACATGTCACAAGGTCATCTACCTTCAAATACAGAACTGTGGGGCATAAACGATTTTCAAACAGGTGTAATAAGTGGGACTGGGCATGGGCATATAGCCTTCACTACGAATTATAAAACAAAACATGACAAAAGGTAAATGAACTATTTAAAATGAAATGAAACTATGTCCTTTTCAATTAGTTGTGGAAAATTGAGGATAGAGGGAGATATTTTAACGTTCCTGATTCCAAAAAGAAAGCTCAGCCATCCCCTCTGAGAAGACAGGTACAAGGACCTTTGTTTAAAAGCTGTATGGTCTATCCAGGAAAGAAGGAACATTTCAAACCTTGCAGTTATCTAAGTATTTTACCACAAAACCCTTTGAAAGACTGTCAGTTAATGCCCTTTTGATACGGACTTTGTAAAATGAGTGTCAAATCCTATGAAGGGCAGAGGCTGTAGCAGATATTTACGGCTTTCACATAATTCAGTCCAAAACACATGTCCATTAAAGGGGGAAAAATAAGTCAATTGTTACAAAACCAAAACAGAATTGACTGGCATGCAGAACATGAAAGATTAAGCTTTCGTTAATTCTGCTCCTCAGCAGTCAGAGTATAGCTATGCATGTATAAAGGGCAAGGCATTTGAAAACAGCTAGCCCCATACACACACTTCTCATCCTAAAGTATGTTATGTACTTGTAGTCTTACAGTGACTACCCTGAGTGATGGCTGAGACAGTGTGCTCATAATATATATATATATATATATATATATATATATATATATTATATATATATATAATAATATATATATAAATATATATATATATAACATGAATATAAACTCTCTTTTTAATATGTCAAAACATATTCAGGATCTAGAATGGAGATTTCCTTTCTAAGGAAAACTTGTATCATTTTTTCATCAACAATCCCAATACATTTTTGCTTGTGTGCTTTTTAATTTGTTCTTCTGCCCTTTTCAGTAATAAAGCTACAATTATGTTTAAGGACTGTTCTACTTTTTGATGCAGAAAATAAAACTAGACACTTCAAAGGCAACAGGCCCTAGACAAGCAAGTCAGCCGTAACAAACAAAAAAAGGGAAAACAAAAACCAATCACAAAATATTCTTGGATACAACCATTTGAAAAGAAAACATACATGACTATTCCCCCACTCTACTTCAGCAAGCTAAAATCTAGTTCTTGTTCTATGAGAAATACTTAGCCATCAAACACACCTCTGGGTATGTTCTGGGAAAGCTCTGGTAGGGGAAGTAGCAACAGTTCCTAACGGTGCTGAGAGGTCTGTATGGCTCAAGTCCATGTGTCCCTCTGCTTTATATGAAGTCCAGCTAGCTGCCTGATACACATCTGGTTTCATTTTCCACAGAGAATGGCAACAGTTGTGTTGGGGAAGGGTCGTGTTTCAGTAATAATGAACAGCAGCTGTTGGCTCCTTCCAAAAATACTTCATGCTGTTTGTCTTTCACTGTGGTTAATTTCTTGTCAACAGAGAAAGAGGATTACCACGGTTTTTAATTGGGACGCTCCACCACATAGTGAGTCGCATTGAGGTCAATTTTGTTAGTTGTTAAAATGTTATTGATCTACAATAAACAGGTTATTAAATACTGAAAAACAGATTGAAAACCGTGCAATTCAATAAAAAGTTATTTCAAAATTGAAATGGCAAACTGCAAGAAGTGACAAAGTGAGAAACGGACAAGTTGTGCATTGTAACAGGTGGTCAGGTAGAGGGCTTGGGTATTTTTGAGTGCGTTTTTTAAAGCAATAGGAAACCAAATAGAGTCCTGATATTTCAACACAAGGTAGAAGAATGGCTATAGTTTCCTAATCAATCCAAATCTCAAAATTGGCAACTTATCCCCCCCCCCCCTTCCTGAAACGCCTCCTAGCGAAAAAGATGGTGACCTGCAAAGTGACTCATTTTGTGGTGGAGTGTCACAATTGCCTATCACTCCTAGACTTGTCAGGCAAAATTTGTTCAGTTTTGTAAATTGCTCCCCCCCCCCCCCCCCCCCCCCCCCCCCCCCCCCCCCCCCCCGTTTTAGGCCTGAAAGAAAAATGTAACGATAATGAATTGATACAAGAACAACTTCTTTCTTTTTCACTCACGGGCTAGAGGTCCCAGGTTCACCAGTAATGAGATTTTTGCGAATGAGACCGTTTTTTCCCTCCACCATTTAGGTAGCCGCATTGCGACTTCGTGCATTGTCACTAAATTCAAATGTTTGTGGCAAGCTACGTATCAATCTATGATTGCCGGAGATTTGACATCAAAAGTGTAGACAACTACACTGGTTACAGTGATGGTACTGATGAGCAACTGAATGTTTGTTTTTCGTTCCTGGGCTAGAGCTCCGAGGTTCCCAAACGGTGAAACGGTTTTTGCCCAGCATGAAGGTAATTGCATTCTGACTTTGGGGGATGTATACTGAGTATGTTACAGTTTTGGGGGAGCGTTTTTTTGTGTTGCGCAGCCAACAGTAAGAATAGGCACATGAAATATAGACATACAATAATAATTATCTTTTTATTCAAGACTGTGATTGCAGAAGCTCTTTGATCTCTGGTGTGGACCACCGCCACTGTTGTATATCACCTTCACCTGGCCCGTAGTCCCGTGGACCGTGGGGGGCACAACTGAATATTTTGCAACCAGCTTCCTCCACTCCCCACTGTCCTCCGCCCTCCGTAGTAGGTCGTTCCACCCAAGGCCTGTCCACTCTCTGATGTTGTCTTCCCACCGTTTCTTCCGTCTGCCTCTTCTGCCAGAGTGTTGTATATAAAGCTGTGATAAATCTTGGACATACTGAAGCTTGGGCATATCATGATAGGTGGATCTGTGGTCTGGAGGTAACACACCTGCCTAGAAAGTAAAAAATCGAAGTATGTAGTGGTTCGATCCCTGTTTGGGTCCAAAACTTTCCCCCCATCCACTGGACCGTGAGTGGTGGTCTGGGTGCTAGTCTTTTGGATTAAACAATAAACCGAGGTCCCTGTGTGTTACACATAATAGTTTAGCGCACCTTAAAGAACCCACGGCAAAAAGGGAGTTGTCTCTGGTAAAATTATGTATAAAGAAGTCACTTTGATAGGGAAACAAATACAGTTGCAGACAGGAACACAAAAAATAATGGGTAGGGGTGCTTTTGTGGGTTCGCAGCCCAAATTTCAGCAGAGAAATCTGCCTGTGTGTAGAGTGGTATACAAAAGAAGTGGTACAATGTGTACTCTTTTTATTTGCATCCAATTGTATAGCCACTGTTGTATGTGATAATGTGTCTCATAAAGTTTTATGTTATCTTGGCCTGGTAATGTTTGCTACTGTCTATGTATTGAATACAGGGCTGTATCATGTAGCCATTAAAAACATCATGAGGGTTGTCAAGGTCCGTGTGTTTTTCTTCTCCCCATGTCTGTGCCATTACAAAAAATGGAATGGAGCAAGGTGGGTAACTCCTTGCAGCAACACACTATCTCTAGTTGGGCAAAGAGAAGGTAACCATAAAAGCATAGTAGACAAGAAGAGTCCTACTGAATCAATCCTTTAGCAAGTCCTTCTATCTGTTTGTCTTGTTACCCCCCAAAATCAAGCTGGTGGGATGGATAGACTCCATAGACTCCGCCTTGAATTCTTACAAACACTCTCCACAGGGAACCCAACATTGTGCTCTCTACCCTGACCACTGTTTTCCTACAATACTAATGACACCTTTCCCTTCTAGTGTTGCAATTCATATTTTGGTTCATACCCAATGGTTGTTAACATTGTTTCATCATGCCGTTAGTCTGGGCTTTACCCGGACATTGCCCAGCTAGGCTGTGATCGGTGGATCTGTGGATCGGTGCTCTAGAGGTAACGCGCACTCCTAAAGGTAAAGGTAAAGGTGTCCCATAGCCTGTGTGGTCCTAGGGGAGCGAGGTATCAGAGACCTCAGCTTCTCTAGAGGCCAGCATGTTGAGGGCGGCGCCCATCTCCTCTCCCTCGCTGCTTTACCTTCCCTGACCTTAAAGAGGGCAGGTACCCATTTACAGCGGGGTGAACTGGGGGGAATGTACTGAAGCCAAGACCAGGCGCGCAAAGGGTCCCCCATCCAACTGGTAACCACGCTGGACGCTGCTTAACACTGGCTGGGGAAAGCGAGTGCTCTGGCCACTGAGCTACCCAGTCCCCAACGCGCCCGCCTAGAAAGCGAAAAGTCAGGATGATCAGAAGTGTGTGGGGTGGTTTGATCCCCGTTGGGCCAGAAACTTTTCCCCCATCCATTGGACCATGAGTGATGGTCTGGGTGCTAGTATTTTGAATGAGACAAAACACCGAAAGCCCCGTGAGTTATACAAAATTATTTAGCGCACGTAAAAGAACCAACGGCAATGAGAGAGTTGTCCTTGGCAAAATTCTGTAGAAAAAAGCTGCTCTGATAGGGAAACAAATAAAGTTGCAGGTAGAAAAAAGAAAAAAAATAATGGCTGACGCGGAAATGTGCACTTCCAAGGGAGAACAGCCCGAAGTTAGGCAAAGAAATCTGTGTGACTTCAAGTGGCAGGAAAGTGAAAAAAACAAGATCCTTGTAGTTGGTTATGGTTTTCAGAGGATGAACGACTAAATAGTTCTTTACTGCCTCTGTGTTTTCGTTTTCATTCTTAAAGTAGTTTGACAGTTCTAGGCTAACTCCAGCTTTGATTTTTTTTTTTTAGAGGTGACACTTCTGATAAGACTTTGTCATTGAAAAGTGTCAGTGAGGCAAAGGGCCGGTATCATGACTAAATGATTGTGTGGCTTAAAGATGGACATTTTTACAACCATGACTGACTGAACAGTGTGTGGCTTAATTAAAGATGACTGACTGAAGGAGTGTGTGGCTTAAAGATAACTGACTGAAGGAGTGTGTGGCTTAAAGATGACTGACTGAAGGAGTGTGTGGCTTAAAGATGACTGACTGAAGGAGTGTGTGGCTTAAAGATGACTGACTGAAGGAGTGTGTGGCTTAAAGATGACTGACTGAAGGAGTGTATGGCTTAAAGATGACTGACTGAACAGTGTCTGGCTTAAAGATGACTGACTAAATGAGTGTGTGGCTTAAAGATGACTGACTAAATGAGTGTGTGGCTTAAAGATGACTGACTAAATGAGTGTGTGGCTTAAAGATGACTGACTAAATGAGTGTGTGGCTTAAAGATGACTGACTAAATGAGTGTGTGACTTAAAGATGACTGACTAAATGAGTGTGTGGCTTAAAGATGACTGACTAAATGAGTGTGTGGCTTAAAGATGACTAAATGAGTGTGTGGCTTAAAGATGACTGACTAAATGAGTGTGTGGC
>CM060338.1:31091090-31096090 GCA_030674155.1 Stramonita haemastoma | reverse complement strand
ATTCCCCCACTCTACTTTAGCAAGCTAAAATGTAGTCCTTGTTCTATGAGAAATACTTGCGTATCAAAACACCTTTGGGTAGATACTGGATGCTCTGGTGGAGAAGTCACAAAAGTTCCTAACGATCCTGAGGTCTGTATGGCTGAAGTCCATGTGTCGTCTGCTTTATATGAAGTCTAGCTACGTGATACATCTGGTGTTTTTTTAACAGAAGCTGCTGGCTCCTTTGATTTTTTGTCAAAAGAAAAGGGGGATGGCCACGTGTTCTATTGTCTATCACTACTGGAAATGTCAGGCAAAATCTGTTCAGTTTTGAAAATTGCCCCCCCCCCCCCGCCCCCTTGTTTTTGGCCTGAAACAATAATGTAGTAATAATAACTTTTACAACACAATGATAATGATGATAGTAATAATGCTGATGATGATTTAGATTTAGATTTAATTTGCCTTTAACTCTTCTTGGGCATGGAAGATTTCAGTTGACAAAACCAACTGTAACATAATTATATAATTTGCAATAACAAAACGTTTACAACACTGCATGTGACAGAATTGAAATAAAAATATAGTCAACCTTCTCAACAATGTCATGCAGCTTTATTCACTCTTGACTATAAATTTGCTCATCAGTTTTCACAAGGCCTTCTTGTCAGAAGAAACAAAATGACAAAATGTGTACCTGACTCTTCGAGCAGATATTCCTGAGGTGGGCGATTTTTCCGAAGCTCATAATTTTTTTGGACATTCCATTATAAAGTTAAACTCATCTCCTATAGCCTATTGTTTGTATGCTGCCTTGTTTACAAAGACGATTTTCGTGTGGAATGCCATTCACTCGTCCTGTTTCAATGGCAATGAATGGTTAATACACCTGAATCTAAGTAATGAAATCATAGTGTTATATGGCAAATCACTAATATGCTTTTCCTTTTTAAAACTTTTTTTTTGGTAATTATGATGAAATATACATTTATTACTTTTTTGCAATTCTTCTGACCCTGACTTTACACACACACATACGAGAGAGAGAGAGAGAGAGAGAGAGAGAGAGAGAGAGAGAGAGAGAGAGAGAGAGAGAGAGAGAGAGAGAGAGAGAGAGAGAGAGAGAGAGAGAGAGAGAGACAGACAAGACAGAAGAGCAGAAGACAGACAGACAAGACAGACAGACAGACAGAGACAGAAACAAGACAGACAGACAGACAGACAGACAGAGATCCTGAATATATTATAAATCAATTAATCTACTAACCAGCCATCCAGCCAACCAGCCAACAAACCAGACAACGCACCTAACAACCAACTCACTGACCAACAGACGAACAAACCAAGAAACCAGTTCGCCAATGAATCAGTCAATCAGTCTTTCAATCAAATGTTGGGGACGAGGGGGTGTTCTATCGTTCAATCAATCAATCACACCAACCAACCAGCCAGCCAACTAATCAACCAACCAACCAACCAACCAATCAATCAATCAATCAATCCTCGTCAATCAATCAATCAACCAATCAATCATCAATCAATATTCGATCGATCGATCAATTGATTGCATTGGATCAGAGAGTATTATGTAGCTTTATTGTTGTTGTTGTTGTTTTAATGCGTGATATCCTGCTACTCTGGGGGCCACCCAGAATGTGCACTCTGACTCACTCATCCAACCTGGGAATCACTGTGAGGACTGAAATTGCACACTGAATATAAAGTTTGTGTGTATGACTGTTTTCAAGTACCTCTCCATATAGTCACCCATACTTCGACTTCAGAGGATTTTTTTTCTCCTTTAGCGGAGAGTGCAGGTTGTTTTGTTAAGAGCTTGTCGTGGCTGAAGGCAACCTTAACACACCATTTTACAACATAACATTTTAGTGTAGGCCTTGGCAATTAATTGACATCAATAACTAACACAGCTTTTGTTCTGGGCCACTGTAGCATGGTTCGTTTACGGCCTCTTGTTTGTTTCGCGTCCGTTCGGTAAGAAGACCGACATACGGGGAACTGTGGTTCCGCTTCGAGCCGGTTGGAACAAACACATGGAAGATTAGCATAAATAAATTAGTGAAACTTTATACGGTTTCAGTCTTGTGTCTAGAATCACTACAGCCGCTATGTCGCTTTCTTAGTCGCCGTTGATGTCTAGATGTCTCTGCGCAAAATTTCGGGTTCCTCTGCCCAGAAAGAATATGTCGCCACAACGCGGCGCCACTCATAAAAATTGCTCACGATAGTGTGGTGGTTGTTTTTTTTCCACAGAATTTTACTAGGGACGAGTCTCTTGTTGCTGTGGGTTCTTATAAGTGCGCTGAGTGCCTGTTGCTTTCAAGACCTCGGTTTGACATCCAATCCAAAAGACTGATTTCTTTTTCTTTCTATCTATCTAATTCTATCTATCTATATCTATCTATCTATCTATCTATCTATCTATCTATCTATCTATCTATCTATCTATCTATCTACTATTCTATCTATCTGTCTGTCTGTCTGTCTGTCTGTCTGTCTGTCTGTCTGTCTTCTGTCTGTCTGTCCCTTAGTCTGGCGACCGTGGGAGCACCCCTGAAGACTTGACAAGCAGTTCCCTCCATTCCTCTCTCTGTTCTGCCTTTCTCAAAATTTTGTTGAGTTCTAGACCTGTCCATTCACTGATATTGTCCTCCCATCTCTTCCTTGATCTGCCTCTTTTTCTTCCTCCTTGGACAGTGCCTTGCAGTATTGTTTTTGCAAGTCCTTTTAATCTTGTTTCATGCCATTAAGTTTACGCTTCTTTTACGATTGGTAGAAGTTTGTTTTTAATCTCATAAATTAATATAGATACTGACATCTGGTTCATGATGCAGTGTAGATGAAAGAAACAGTCTAGTCAGTGTTGGGTGGGATTCGAACCCAGGATTTCTGGCTTTCCAAACAGATGCATGATACTGGACCACCACTCCACTCTGTGTACCACTGATGTTTCGGCACTTCTTGTCCTCTGCCTCTCTGAACATCGACCAGGGTCAACCCTGCCCTTGCCTTGATGCTTTTTCCCTCAGATCTCTTGTTCAGCTCATCCTGTTTCAGTTCTGGAACATGATCAAGTACCCCTCCGGAAAAGCAGAAACCGCAAACATCCCAACAGGGACACACTGCACCAACTACCGTGCAGAAACCCAAGCCCTGAAAAAAGCTGCCACCATAGTCAAGACACTCCGAAGATAAATGCCAGCAAGTGTTTGTTTTGTTTGTTCTTTTTCGCCAACGCCCTGTCAGTCCTACAAGCCCTATTTGCAGACAAAGAAACAGAACTCCAACAGGAACTACTGCTCCTTACACAAAATAAACGTGGAACGCTGCAATGGATGGCTGCCCACAGTGGCATACCTGGTAATGAACAGGCTGATGAACTTGCAAAACAGGGGGCACAGAAAGATTAGTGCAAAAGCAACCTCACCTTCTACGAAAAGAAAACAACCAAAAGTCAATGGACAGACCCAGAGCAGAAAAGGGCGACTACCACCATCTCAAAAGAGATGACCAAATCATCATTTTAAGACTCCCCACTGGTCATAACAGGCTAAATCACCGCATGTCCACGAAGCAGATATTCGATCCTTTTCCCCTGTGTGCCTGTGGTAAAGAAAACCAGACAGGCGAGCACATTCTTCAGAGGTGTACGCTATTCAGCGACCTGAGAAAGAAAGTGTGGCTGACGGAGACAACCCTACAAACCAAACTGTATGGTCCACGAGAGGAGCTGGAAAGGACTTGCCATTATTTTCCCAGACACATCTGACGGTGTAAAAGCAAACGGAAGAAAGAAGAGAAGAAGAAGAAGAAGAAGAAGAAGAAGAAGAAGAAGAAGAAGAAGAAGAAGAAGAAGAGAGGAGGAGGAGGAGGAGGAGGAGGAGGAGGAGGAGGAGGAGGAGAGAGAAGAAGAAGAAGAAGAAGAAGAAGAGAGAAGAAGAAGAGAAGAAGAGAGAGAAGAAGAAGGAGAGGAGAGAGGAGAGAGGAGAGAGGAGGAGAGAAGAAGAAGAAGAAGAAGAAGAAGAAGAAGAAGAATTGGAACAGTACCCTACACAAGCGGATTTGGTGATGTGGTGACTACATCCTCCTTGCTCGACTCTTTCTTCTTGAGGGTTGTGTGTTCATGGAGTTTCAATATTTTTTATATTATTATCCCATTTCCCTCCTTCTCCTTCCCCTCCTCCTCCTCCTCCTACTGTTCTTACCCCCAACGTTTCCTCGAGGCTTCATTGCTTGCAGCCAATTCCTTACACTCTGCATGACATCTTTTTAAAAAAAATCAACTTAAATGCTGAAGGATGAAATCTATAGAAGGACTGAAGACAGAAGGGAAAGAAGCAGCTGACGAGGCATACATTAATGGCTACCATCAAGTGTGTGTTGTAGTTGCAGCTTCGATTTTACATCTGTTCTCTCAAAGTGATATTAGACGATGGGAAGGGGAGTAGGGGAGGTGGTACTTAAGATGATGAATGTGTGTTGTAAAATGGGCATCTATTGTTAAATAATGTAGACAGTACACAGAAAATGGCCAAACAATGAAAACAACAAATAAATTCAAGGAATATTTATTTATTTATTTATTTATTCTTTTATATCGAGGATAACAGAATAAGCAATCATGTGCTTTTTTCATCGGTCCCGTGTGTATGCAGTTTTGTAAATCTTGTCATCTGTTCCCACCGCACACGATGCTACTCTTACGAAAAGCGAACAGGATTTAACGTGTGCGCAAGATGTTCTGATGATTCATGCATTATATAACTATAACAATGCTCTGTAGGACTGTTCATTAAGATTTTGTTATACGAAACGCCAAATCAAAATTTTCAAATAGATTTTCCAAAGGATTTCTCAGAAAAAGAGGGTAAGAATGGTTTTAGACTCTTAAATTAAAAAAAAACAACAAATTTGAATGATAGTAATATTCTCACCACACAAACATTTATATTTTTTTACTGTATTTAGTGATCAACGCAGTTTTATCCGAAAAATAAAGG
>CM060338.1:31071090-31081090 GCA_030674155.1 Stramonita haemastoma | reverse complement strand
AGTGTGTGGAGAGAGAGAGAGAGAGAGAGAGAGAGAGGAGAGAGAGTAGAGAGAGAGAGAGAGGAGAGAGAGAGAGAGAGAGAGAGAGAGAGAGAGAGTGAGAGAGAGGGGAGGGGAGAGAGAGATAGAGGGAGGAGAGAGAGAGAGAGAGAGAGAGAGAGAGAGAGAGAGAGAGAGAGAGAGAGAGAGAGAGAGAGAGAGAGAGAGGAGAGAGAGAGAGAGAGAGAGAGAGAGACAAAATACACCCACAATAGTACTTGTGTGGAGTGAAACTGGGATGCTCAGACTAAAGAGGCGGAAAAACAACATTATGTGGATGTAAAACAATGAATACAATTTCTTTTTGCATAAGTTATTTTCTATGCACAGATCGTCAGACGGACGTCTTAGCTTCAAATATGTAGGAGATATAGTATCAGGTGAAGGATCAAAACTTGAAATTCTCTCCAAGATAGCTCAGACCACAGCTGCAATGACCCAAACTGAAAGTCTTCTGGAATGACAAGAACATCGCCATCAACCTCAAGATCAGACTGATGCGTTCCCTGATCATGTCCATAATTTTTGTACGCAGTAAAGCGGGCCATAATAGCAGACACTGAAAAAGATCAGGCAATGGGATAATGCTTAGCAAATCTCGTTATTTCACAAGGAAATTGCTCACTAGGATAAGTGAAAACCAGAATTTAAATGCCATCGGACGAAATGAAGTGCCCTACTTCAGTGAAAAGCAAGTTAAGTGTACGGCACGTCACACTAATCTGGCTACCAAGACATCTACAGGCAGGTAGGGAGGAAAAGAGAAGAACGATGGAAGACAACAACAGAGATGGGCGGAACCTGGTGAAGATCTGCTCGAGGCGATGACCGGAGAGTGGGAGGGAGCTGTTGAATCTTTACTGGTTAGCGCCCCAGGGCCGTGGCATAGTGACAGGTGAAGGTGAGGTTGAAGTTATTTTATTCAATTTTTTATAGTCCACCAACACTAAAAAGCCATCATAAAGTCCTTCGGTATTGAAGATTTATAAAAACCGAGGCCCCGTGTGCTCGAACGCACGCAGAACATTCTTGCGCACACGTTAAATCCTGGTTCCGCTTTTCGTAAGGAAGTAGGCGATGTGTGCGTGGGAACAGATGGACAATATTTACAAAACTGGCATGCACACGGGGACCGGATAGAAAAAGCACTGATTGCTAAAATTTCGTTATCCCCCGTATATAAAAGATAATAAATAAATAAATTTAAATTCAATAAATAAATAAAAATAAATCCCTTACTACAACAATCCCAAATATCTAACACTGCCAATCTGAAAGAAAATAAAAAATGAAACGACAAACTACCAAATTATTTCATCTGCTAAAGGCCAATAAAAAATAAAATCCCAGCCTGTGCTGAGGACGCCAGCCATTCCGCTTTATTTACAACGAAGGTTACAAAAAAAAGAGCATGAAACAAGGACAATAATCACTTAATGTGGAAAAAGTCAACAACACACCACATAACAAAAACGCCATATGGATCAATAACACTGCAGAATGGACACCCTATACTCGTCCCAGTGTTTTCAATATGTCGCCAGAACAAAACAATACAATACATACAAAACGACACACACACACACACACACACACACACACACACACACACACACACACACACACACACACACACACACACACACACACAACACACACACACACACACACACACATTACACACACACACACACACACACTACACACACACACACACACACACACACACACACACACACACACACACACACACACACACATCACACACACACACACACACACACACACACACACACACACACACACACACACACACACACACACACACACACACACACACACACACACACACATGTGATGATAGGGAGGGGAGGGATGATAGTAAGGCGAGGAAAAATGCAGACACAAAGTGAGTGATAGAAAAAGGGGAAATTTCTAGGACAATTTCCAGAAGGTGGGGACGCTATTTACCCTGAAAGCGTCCCCGGCATCCCCACATGAGTCAAGAAAAAATTAGAGAATAAAATTGCCGAGAAAAATTGAACAGATGAACACACATAAATCAACAACAACACCCCCCACCCCCCTCAAATAAACAATACTTTTTGTGGCTTGCTGTTCCCAAGGAAACAAATAAGCACATACAAACGAACAAATAAATGAATCATAGATTAATAAAGGAATATAAAAGGAATAAACTTACAAATAAAACCAAAAAATAATGAAGTAAATGGATATGTTACTGAGTTGTACTATTCGTCGTTGGTGAGGTGTTCAAATGACATATTTTTTTATACGAATGTGCAACATATGGATGGCATTGAGTGTTCAAAACATATTCAAGGTTATTTCTTGTGCTTTTGAGTCATGTTTGCCGCCATATATAGAGAAATGAAGACTCCGAGGTTATTGAAATGAGAATACATCGAAGGAGGTAGAATATGGATATCAACATTTTCATATAATTACGATATGTGGTGTTTGTGGATGAACAATGATTTACGATGTGTGCAGATGTTTAATTAAGTCAAAATGTACACGAGTGTTTTGAGGGCTCAGGGTTAATCAAATGAAAATGTCCGTGGCATGTCAGGAAGTATTGTGCATTTTGAAGCACCGCGAGGTGGGGGTAGGGGTGGTGGGTGGGTGCTGTCAAAGAATGAAGAGAGAGGTCAGCTTTAGGCCATGTTATGTCAGATAGTTGTTTCTTTTCTCTGCCTCTTAGATGACAATAGTGCTATGTGCACGAGATTTGAGAACTTTAACAAAACATTTGCGATCAAGAAATAAAAAACCCAAACGAATAATAAACAAATGAATGACTAAAAGATTAACAATACTTTTTTTTAAAAAATGCATAAATGATTGTTTAACAAAGAAAAATTATGGAGACATTTGAAGCACGGAGTACTATATAATCTTGTACTTCACTCTTTGTGAGACAGGCAGCCAGTGAAGAGATAGCAAAAGAAGAATGATATTTCATAAATCATCCCCCCCCCCCCCTTTAGTTCTAGACGTGCTGCAGAGTTTTGTATGCGTTGAAGGAAGTTTTTTTTAAAAAATATTATTCTTTTATATCGAAGATAATTGAATAAGCAATCATGTGCTTTTTTACATCCAGTCCCCGTGTGTATGCAGTTTTGTAAATGTCATCTGATTCCCACCGGCACACAATGGCCTACTCTTACGAAAAGCGGAAGGATTTACACGTGTGCTGCAAGATGTTCTGCGTGCGTTCGCACACGGGGCTTCGGTTTATAGTCTCATCCGAAGGACTTTTGGGGGGAGGAGTCAGCACTGATGTTAACTCCAGAGGGAAAATCCCCTCAACGGGAATCGAACCTGGGTCGTCAAATTGCGAGCGCAATGTTCTGACCACTAGGCTATATCCCGCCCCCAGTGGATAGATGATGCTGGTGCACCAGCCAAAAGAGAACTATGGTAGACCAATGTGACAGATGAGAGATGTGACAACCTTTGATGTTGCATCAGTGACAGAAACTTGCCAATTGCACTTATGTGCCATATTTAAAATGGGCAGGAGTGGAAGATCTGGGTGATAATAATTATCATTAAAAAAAATATTGTCATTTTTTGCACGGAGAGTGTTGTGGATTTCAACACCTACATACTTCACAGGGCTGAACAGAGGGACTGGTGTGTTGCCAAAATCTATTGAAGTTGTTGCAATGAAGGAGAGTTTCTGTGTGGTCCTTTTGAGCATGAACTTTTTGTGTGAATGCACTATCAAGCCTCTTTGTGACGTTCTCTGAACACAAAGGGAGACATACAAGTTTGTACCTGTATGTGTTTTCCATGCTATTAAAGGAGAAAAACTAAAGAAAAGTTGCTTGCAGATGAATAGCTTTTAAGTTAGATTTTATAAGAAAACCATTATTTATCATGCAATTATTATTTATCTATTAAGACTATTTATCAACTGTGTGGGGTATTGCCGTAATTCACTACTATTACTGCTGCTGCTGCTACCCCCACCACGACCACCACCGCCACACACCACCACCACCACCACCACCACCCACCACCACCACCTCACCACTTTACAACTGCACTTGTATTGTAGTATATTGTATTGTCTTGCGTCAAATTGCATTGTATTGTGATGTATTGCATTGAATTGTATTGAATACCACTTAAGTCACGCAGATCTATCTGCGTGAAATTCGGGCTGCTTTCTCCGGAGATAGTACTTCGCCACAAGAGCAGCGCCACCTTTATTTTTTTCTTTTCCTGTCTGCAACTGTATTTGTTTCCCTATCAGAGTGGCTTTTTTCTACAGAATTTTCCAGAGACAACTCCTTTGTAGCCGTGGGTTTTTTAACTGCGCTGAAAAAAAATTATGTGTAACACACGGGACCTCGCTTTGTCGTCTTATCCGGAAAGACCAGCACCCAGACCACCACTCATGGTCTAGACGATTGGGTAAAAGTGTTGGGCACAAACACAGGTCGAACCACCGCACACTTCGAACCCAGACTTTTCGCTTTCTCAGCAGACGCGTTAGCTCTCTAGATCACTGATCCACCTACATACAGATGACAAGGTTTACAAAACTGCATACACACGGGGACTGGATGTAAAAAAAAAAAGCTCATGAGTGTTATTCCATTATCCTCAATATAAAAGAATAAAATGAAGTAGATAGATAGATAGATAGATAGATAGATAGATAGATAGATAGATAGATAGATAGATAGTATAGATACATAGATACATAATAATAAATAAATAAACATACTGCTGCTTCTACCTCTACTACTCTACTTCTCTTACTTTCGTGACTACGAGTCTACTTGCATCCGTCGGTTTCAGACAACGCCATACGGTGAAGACAATAATGAATCAAAATTGTATATTATATATATATATATATATATATATATATATATATATATATATATATATATATATATATATATATATATATATATATATATATATATATATATCTCTTCCCTGTGTTCCCTCACAGGTGGGATGCACAGTGCCTGGCTTTCTCCTGTGCTTGTCACTCTGCTGGAGGTTTGCCCGCTGGCCTCAGCCGACACATTCTGACTAAGGAACAGCTCGTCTTGTGTACAGAAATGCATGTAGGGTATACCTACTGGATAGCCTAGTGGTCAGAACATTGCACTCGCAATTTGACGACCCGGGTTCGATTCCCGGTCGAGGAGATTTTTCTCCTGGAGTTAACATCAGTGCCGACTCCACTCTCCCCAAAGTCCTTCGGATGAGACTATAAACCGAGGCCCCGTGCTGCGAACGGATGCAGAACATCTTACGCACACGTTAAAATCCAGTTCCGCTTTTCGTAAGAGTAGACTTTGTGTGCTGGTGGGAACAGATAACAAGATTTACAAAACTGCATACATACGGGACTGGATGTAAAAAAAAAAAAGCACATGAGTGCTTATTCCATTATCTTCAATTAAAAATAAGAATAATAAATAAAATAAGGAGTACTCGTCTTGTGTACAAAAATGTATGTAGGGTATACTCATGTTTCTGTAACCTACCGGACCTGGCATAAATACGAAATCTTTAACGAACATTTTGATCTTCTCTTGTGCATGGAGGGAATTAAGGGACTGGCAGGTCTGCAATTGGAGTTGACTTGAAGATCGTAAAACACACACACACACACAGCACCACGCACACACCACCACACACGCACCACCACGCACCACACACACACACACACACACACACACACCTCACACTCTACTCACTCACTCACTCCTCCTCACATCACCACACACCACCACCACACACACACACACACACACACACACACACACACACACACACACACACACACACACACACACACACACACACACACACACACACACACACATTACACCCTTAATTCACCAAAATGCCGCTTCAAGATTCGAACCCATGGCCTCATGGACACATAGGATTGAAGTCAAACAGTGAAAACCACTCTGCTATAGATTTGCGTGCGTCATACCGCACAGGTGGTCACCAGCTGCTGGCTATTGTAGCCTACTCTAAACCTCGCCTGTTGTGTGTGTGTGTGTGTGTGTGTGTGTGTGTGTGTGTGTGTGTGTGGTGTGTGTGTGTGTGTGTGTGTGTGTGTGGTGTGTGTGTGTGTGTCTCTCTCTCTCTCGTCTCTCGTCTCTCTCTGTCTCTCTGTCTCTCGTCTCTGTCTCTCTCTCTCTCTCTCTCCTCTCTCTCTCTCTCTCTCTCTCTCTCTCCTCTCTGTCTCTGCTCTCGTCTTGTGCGTGCGTGCGTGCGTGTGTGTGTGTGTGCGTGCGTGCGTGGTGGTGTGGTGTGTGTGTGTGCGTGTGTGTGTGTGTGTGTGCGTGTGTTGTGCGTGCGTGCGTGTGAACAACAAAACTGAACAGCTGTGACATTAGTCATCATAGAACCACTCATATCAGCCAAGGTCTTGGTCTTAGCCATCGCCTGAAGGCTGCGGTATTCTACTGCTCCACTGCTCTACGGTTTCATTTTTTCACAAAATAAATCTACCAGCAGGCAGACTATATGTTGGGTATGTTGGTGCCATCCATACCTTTGGCCATGACTTTCTATACCCTTCTTCGAGAGAGATGGGTGCGTTTTAAATGTGTGTACAAAATAGACATACATTTGTACATTGCATCTAGCTCGGTTTGGTGTCTCATTCCAAGGAGTTCTTTTTAAAAAAATTTGTAGGGCAATGGGGTTAGAATGAATGATATTGCCTTCAAGGGAGACAACCCCTCAAACAGACATGTTCCCCCAAGATTCGAACTTTCTACACCCTCTGATTAGTTTTGATACGAGTGTGGGTTATGACCACTTTGGGTTTCTGCTCTTGTTGTCTTCATGTTGTTGTTGTTGTTGTTGTTGTTGTTTTGGCGTTCCTCGGTTAAACATCTTTGGGGTCACCCTGAATATACACTCTTGAAGCAACTCATCCTACCTGAGAATCACTGAGAAACCTTTAAGTACACACTGGATAAGAAGTTGACATGCATGACTATTTTCAAGTATTTCACCATAAGGCAGCCATACTCCGACTCAAGAGAATTATTTGTTTTCTCCTTGTAAAGGCTGGCTATGTACAACAACAAAAAAACCCCGCTGGTCATGGCTGAAAACAATCTGAACACACCATTTCAAACCAGAATAACAACCATTAATTTTAATGTAGGCCTTGTGGCACTTAGCTTACATCACCAAACTGACATGGCGTTAATTGGCCTTGGTCACTGCTGACGTCACGGGGGTCATTTTTTCTCATCTGCCGGTTTAGGCTAGTCACGGTTCGCGAAACGATGAGACCATAGGCTAGTTTGTCGTCCAATTTCTTGTCAGTGTTCCGCAGACTGACTTTAATCAAGGGATCAACAGGGGTGGTGTGATTTAATTAACATTTCCAGCTGTGTCCAGCACGCTTGAAAGTGTTTTTCAGTGCGGGATAGGCCTAGGTACAAAATGGGATGCTTGATAAGTTCGGTTGAATGGGTCACGGTCTGTATGGTTTTTTTTTTTCTGTATGTAAATACATACATGTATAAAGCTATCAGTCCATGCTTCATATACAAGCTGCTGATTTTCTTTCCCGTGTTCTCAGAGAGAGAGAGAGGAGAGAGAGAGAGAGAGAGAGAGAAAAGAGAGAGAGAGAGAAGAGAGAGAGAGAGAGAGAGAGAGAGAGAGAGTAATCTTATATTTTTCAAGGGTTGCAAATAAGCACTCACATAATTTTTTTTTCATTCGGCCCTGAGAGAGAGAGAGAGAGAGAGAGAGAGAGAGAGAGAGAGAGAGAGAGAGAGAGAGAGAGAGAGAGAGAGAAGAGAGAGAGAGAGAGAGAGAGAGAGAGAGAGAGAGAGAGAGAGAGAGAGAGAGAGAGAGAGAGATTCATTCAGGCCATAGACCTGAATGAAGGTGTACATACACAAACAGCAGACAGTATTCACTTCTCAAAGCAAAAACAACAACAAAAAATAAAACAACTGAAGCTTACATCAGCACAAACAAAAACCAGGACTAAGACACCGCCAATGCCACAAAGTAGGCCTAAGTATCTTTCTCAAGTTGATTTTTTTTTTTGGGGGGGGGGGGGGGGGAGGAGGGGGAGGAGGGAGCAGATACAAGAAATAGCTAGTATAATATTTTTTATCGCTTATGCTCGACAACAGCATTCTCAATTTGACCATACAAGGTTCACGATGATTCTTCTTCTTCTTTCTCATGACCGGAACGGTCGTGGAGGAGACATGAGAGACGATTCTGCAGCCAGCCGTCGCCATCCAGCCCTGTCCTCCGCCTTCCGAATGAGTGTTGGACTGTCCAGGCGGGTCCACTCCTTGATGTTATCCATCCAGCTTTTGGTTTGTCTGCCTCGGCGTCTGCCACCTTCTAGCGTTCCTTGTAGGACTGTCTTGGGGAGGGTGTTGTGGCTGAATGGAAATGTTAACAATTAACAATGGTTTTGATTTAATCACTGCCGGCCATGATCAAGATGAACTGCCCATCCATTGGTTTTCTTGCATACCAGTGCAGATCGGTGGTCTAGAGGTAACGCGCCGCCTAGAAAGCAAAAGGTCCGGGTCGGAATGGTGGTTCGAATCCCGTTTGGGCCAAAAACTTTTCCTCCATCCATTAGACCATGTGGCGGTCTGGGCGCTAGTCTTTCGGATGAGACGATAAACCGAGGTCCCGTGTGTTACACATCATTATTTAGCGCACGTGAAAGAACCCATGACTACAAGGGGGTTGTCCCTGGCAAAATTCTGTAGAAAAAAGCCACTCTGATAGGGATACAAATACAGTTGCAGACAAGGAAAAAGACAAAAAGGTGGCGCTGAACTTGTGGCGACGCGATCTACCCGGGAAGGGCAGCCCGAATTTCACGCAGAGAAATCGACTACGACATAAATGGGTTAAAATAATAAATTTTAAAAAATAACGTCATATTAAATCAGAGTCACTACAAACTTCATACCTCTAGGATGAACAATCACTTAATGCCCAGACTGAATTAGGATGCAATATAACAAATATTTATATTAACATTAATTAACCACTGTGGTTTCAGGATGTGATCACTGCAGAAAATGTTATGTAATCTGTATCTTTCGCTTAAAGTTTAAAAAAAAAAAAGGTAAAGGTTTCCCATAACCTATTTGGTCGTAGGGGAGCGTCAGAGACCTCAGCTTCTCTAGGGGCCAGCATGTTGAGGGTGGCGCCCATCTCTCCCTCGCTGCTTTACCTTCCCTGACCCTAAAGAGGGCAGGTACCCATTTACAGCTGGGTGAACTGGGAGGAACTGTCCTAAAGCCAAGGCGCGCAAATGGTCACCCACCCAACTGGTAACCACGCTCGAAGCTGCTTAACATTGGCTGGGGGAAAGCGAGCGCTCTGACCACTGAACTATACCTTTCCCTATCTTTCACTAGTGTTCATTATATTTATTCCAGGCCTGCCATGGACAATCAACCAGGCGCTGAGGAATGCTAGAACAATGGACAGCCTCATTCGTCCAAGCATGTCCAGCCCCATGTTGAAACAAGCAAAATCAAATATTCGAAACCCTTTTTTTTTTTTTTTTTTTTACAGTTGGTATCTGAATAACGTATCATAATTTCTGTACGCTTTGCATGATAATCTGTAGTTTTTCAAATGTATCAATTTCAAACAATTGGCAATAGACTTAATAGTAGATTGAATACTATTAGTATCATCATTTATCATATCAAATCATATTGGTGTTTCAGAATGCGCCCCTAAAGCACTTGTAAGGGCAATCAGAGGGTTGTAGCTTTCTCGAATCCCCATAAACCTGGGCCATATTGCGCGACAGGTTGAAAACTTAATATCAAGGACTGGTACTGAGTACAAATTAATGCATAATGAGGAAGTCTTAGCCCTACTATCAAAGTCCTTACCTGCCACAAGAAACCTAAATCATTTAGAAAACAAT
>CM060338.1:31038590-31063590 GCA_030674155.1 Stramonita haemastoma | reverse complement strand
TCGTCTGCTAGGCTAGGTCTTGTTACTGGTTTTAGGCCTAGAGATTTTATTTTGACGTAGGCGTAACGAAAACACCGTTGCGAGAATCTTATCTGTCATGAAATCGCATCATTGTTTTGTAGTCAGGAGAAACTATGGTATTTACTGGCATTCTTGGTAGAATGTTAACTCATCATTAAATGAATGTATTATAATCTAAGCCTCCTTCGACGGTAAGTACTGAAACCAATCGTATCGGTCATTGCCTTTGCAATGGATCATTCCAGTGGCGTGGAGATCGGGTCGTCAAATTGCCAGCGCAGTGTTCTGACCACTAGGCTATCCGTCCCCCCCATAATGCAATAAGCACTCATGTGCTTTTTTACCTCCAGTCCCTGCATGTATGCAGTTTTGTAAATGTCATCTGTTCCTACTGGGACATGATGGCCTACCCTTATGAAAAGTGGAACAGGATTTAACATGTCCACAAGGTGTTCTGTGTGCGTTGCACATGGGGCTTCGGTTATATAGTCTCATCCGAAGGACTTTAGGGAGAGTGGAGTCTGCACTGATGTTAACTCCAGGAGAAAAATCTCCTCGCCCGGGAATCGAACCCGGGTCATAGGGACTGGATGTAAAAAAAACATATGAGTGCTTATTCTATTATCCTCGATATAAAAGAATAAATAAATTAATTAAATACACAGAATCAATCCTTGAAATAAAAGAAAAAAACTTAACTCCAGTATAAGTGGAGGTAACATCAGTGCCGATTCCACTCTCCCCAAAAGTCCTTCGGATGAGACTTTAAACCAAGGCCCCGTGTGCGAACGCACGCAGAACATCTTGCGTACACGTTAAATCCTGTTCCGCTTTTCGTAAGAGAAGGCCATTGTGTGCCAGTGGTAACAGATGACAAAAAATTGAAGATATATAATACAAAACTGCATACATGCAGGAACTGGATGTAAAAAAGCACATGAGTGCTTATTCTATTATCCTCGATATAAAAGAATTAATTAAATAAGTAAATAAAATGAAATTTTAAAAATCAATATTTGAAATACACTTTTTTTTTTATACAGGCAGTGTAAACAGAACACATGTACTGATGTAGTACAAGTAATTTTTCTGTACATGTTAACTTTGCAAAAAAAATCTCAATACAGTATGCTTATTGTATGCTGAGATGCTTGATTATTAAAGACTCAACAACCTTTTGCTGCTTTGAGTTTTAATACATAAAAAGTTTCTTTTTTGTGTGTCAACAGTTCACTTCTAGTTCTCAACAGCCCTCAGAACAATGAAGTCTCAAGAGATTCAAGCGCTGCTGTCACCTCTCAAGACAGCCAACATCCAGGACAAAGATGTTGGTAGCATTCTTCAGAGAATTCGCTCTGATGCCATGGCTACAAAGGGAGGATTTGCACGCCTGGTAAAACTGGGATGTGTTCCATGTTTGTTGAAATTGATGTACCGATACATACAGTCGGAGACATCTGAGACAGAGACAGAGAAAGCAGCCAGTGAGAACAGTGTGAATTCTGCTCTCAGTATTGTGGCCAACTTGCTGATGGACAGAGAAGCAAGGCAGCAGGTGAGTTTGATGATCACTTGTGTAATATAAATTTCACATTTCTGTTTCGAAGCCATACATTTTATAGAACCTAGAAAGAGTGTGTGTGTGTGTGTGTGTGTGTTGTGTGTGTGTGTGTGTGTGTGTGTGTGTGTGTGTGTGACTGTGTGTGTGTGTGTGATGGTAAGGAATAGAACAGAATACAATATATTTTTTAAGTTGCTATCATAGAGAGTAGAATGCTCAATGCCTGGTCTTCTTCTCCTATGCTTCTAACTCTGCAGTACACCTGCATGCTGGCCTCAGCAGACACTTTCCCACTTCAGGGCAGGTCGTTAAAAGGTTTATAATACACAGACAAATTTTTAGATTTGCGTGAAAAAAAAAGCAAGAGAATGGGCTGGGGATGCTAGGCAGAAAATAACTAAGCAATAGAGAGAGAGGGGGGTTAGAGAGGTACGGGAAAAGGCAGAAGCAAAGGGAGTGATAGAAAAGGAGAAACTTCTAGCACAGAATTTCCAGAAAGTGGGGATGCTATTTTATAAACTGACAGAGACCCTGCCATCCCCATGGGGGAAATAAAACTGAATAAAGCAGAGCAGAATAGAATGGAATAGATCCTAAAGGCCAGCAATTGCAGTGTTACTGATGATAACATAATCATAGTGGAAAGTTGGGAGAGGGGAATCATCATTGAGCACTGTCCTTTGTGTAAGTGTAACTATACCAGTTGCCAATATTTGATCTTAGATTTACTAGTTTGAAGTAACTTTTGGGGAAGCTGATGTTGAATTTTGCTAGAAATGGCTTTCCTCTGAAAAATGACAGAAAAGCAAGTATTTGTTGTGGAATCTATATTTTCTTCTTTTTTTTTATCAGTTTTTCAAACTTCAAAGTTCAGTTGAAAATAGAGGCTGTGTGTGTGTGTGTGTGTGTGTGTGTGTGTGTGTGTGTGTGTGTGTGTGTGTGTGTGTGTGTGTGTGTGTGTGCAGACATGCATGCCTGTGCCTGCATGTATGTGTGTAACTTAAAGAATTCTGGCATCAAAAGGTTGGGTTTTTTTTCAGACTTGTAAAAAAAAAAAAAGAAGTTTTGTTTAAACAGTTACATTTTTATCTTGTGCATATATATTCAAGTTACAAAAAGTACTGTCCTTCACTTAGTTTTATTATTCTGATATTATTATTCTGATACATTGTATTTTGTATTCATTCTTTTATATCAAGGATAATGGAATAAGCGCTCTTGTGCTTTTTTTACATCTAGTCCCCGTGTATATGCAGTTTTTGAAAATGTCATCTGTTACCACAGGCACACGATGGCCTACTCTTACGAAAAGCGGAACAGGATTTAACGTGTGCGCAAATTGTTCTGCGTGCGTTCGCACACATGGTTTTCAGTGTATGCTGCTGATTTTTCTGTCTTCAGTGGTGAGATTTTGTGTCTGCAACATTTTTTGCCCACACACACCATTAAGGTAGCTGCAGCCTGACTTCAGGGACTTGCTAAACTTTGTGTTGTTTGTGCAGGTTAGCAGACATGGAATTGAAACCATTGGTAAGTACACTTGCATTTTAAATTTGTGCTTTGAATACATTTTGAAATTCAAACACACGCACTCACACAAAGCTTGCATGCACTCATACTCACGCAAACATGTGCGCATGTGTATGTGCGCATGCGTGCACATGCATGCTTACATGCACACATGCACGCACGCATGAATGCTCGCTCGCTCGCTCGCTCACTCACTCACTCACTCACATGCACGTGTGCGCTCGCTCACACACACACACACACACACACACACACACACACACACACACACACACACACACACACACACACACACACACACACACACACACACACACACACACACAGTTTCCTTCAATACGGAGCTCTTAAAGACCAAGATACAGTGAATGGACCCAAGAGGTGACCACTGAGTTTGTAGTGTCTATGCTTACTGTATGCATTGGGTCCTAGATTGGTTTTGGATTGTGCAGCAAAAATAGATTCTTAATTTTAATAAGAAGATGGCAAAAAATTGTTATAGATGTCAGGGTTTTTTTTTCATCTTAGAACCTCATTAACTCAATAGAGTCATCAACAATTTCACGTCTGAACAAAACTGTGATGAAATATTTTGGCCTTTTTATTATTTTTTTTAATGTATTTGAAAATATCAGTCAGTCACAAATTGATAAAACCAAACATATTTTATGTCAAAGTAAAGCTTCAGTACTTAAAAGATTTACAAAGATATTTGCCCATAGACACTTGAATTTTGTTCATGTTTTTGCCTGAAAATAAGTTAGTGAATGCTAAAAAAACCCAACCCAACAACAAAAAAAACCCCAACCCCCCAAACCTTTTGACACACAGACAGGCTTAGCTCAACAGGGTGTAAATATCCATCAGCTAAACCACAAGAAAGAATCACACTGATTATACACACAGTAATGTTTCCTCAGGCTGAGGAATCCCTTTGAAGCAAAATCTGGCAATGCTGCCTCTTTCAGTGTGTATGGCTGAAGTGCAAAACCATAAACATACAGAGAATCTGACAGTTAAAGGGAAGCAACTGGTTTGAAAGTACACTGATTCAGCTTGCAGCTGTGTAGTTTCCCTTGGACTGAACATGATTTTAAGTGTTTAAAAACAAGATTTTGTTTTAGGAAAAGCTAGTACAGAGCATATGTTTGTTTGTTTTTCCGTTGTGCTGGATGATGACCTCCAAAACAACTGAAGAGGTAGCTGCTGTTTTGAAAACTGGGCAGAAATTTGATTATAGTGGAGATTCCCTGCCCACCGTACATCCCCTCTCTCGGCCAAGAAGGCATAATTTTTATGGACAGTCAGTCTTGAAGATGTTCTCCAAAGGCCAGCTAGCCTCCTGGGCTGCAGCACATAAAGACTGTGCAAGTTAAGCCTCCTAGTCAGAGTCTTAGTCGATCACTAAAGACTAAGCTGTAAAGTAGAATTCCACAAGTGGGATAGCCACTGATCATACAGCCCCTCACTTTGTTGTTGCCCCCAGCATCAACGGTTTAATCAAGAGCTGTGATAAAGCCACTGATCATACAGCCCTTCACTTTGTTGTTGCCCCCAGCATCAATGGTTTAATCAAGAGCTGTGATAAAGCCCAGGTGCTGCAGTTCCTGCATGTTGGTGTTGAATAAGGTACTGATGCCCACCTGAAGTATTCAGCAAATGTTATGTGCAGTGTACTTCAAAGACATGTCACACAGTGTCCCCATAACAAGTGTTGTTTTGTACTGTGTCTTGAAGAGACATTATAAGTGTTGGCTGTGTACTTTTCTTTCGAAAACAACTTTTTTTAAACAAGACATTCAATCAGTGTCTGACCTTTATACAGCAATTCATACTGTTAACCACATGTTTGTCATGTGCGTTAAAGTGTATTATTAGACAGGAGTGCCAGTGTCATCACTGTCACAAACATAAAACAACACAGAACATCTGTAATCATACAATACTTTGATCTTGGTAGTCTCCAAAGTAATTGTAGTGGTGGCACAGGGACACATCACATCACAGAACTGAGAAAGTGCATATTGGGGATGTGTCATCTGTTGCTGTTCCCCTGTAGGGATGCCCGGGGGCCTGTGAGTGGAAATAGCATCCCCCCACCTAGAAATTTTGTGCTAAGAATTCCCTCTTTTCTATCTGTCTTTTTGTTTCTGCCTTGTTCTTTTTCTTCCTGTCACTCCCTTCCCATCTGTTTTCTGCTTTCTTTGGTCCATTTTGCTGCCTTTTTTTCCAGAAAGATTTTGAATACATACCAATTTTCTCCCATGTCAAAGCTGGATGCGCTGGACCCAACTTGCCAGCTGCTTAACAACAGCTTGAAATGTGTGTGTAGACCATAAAGCTTGGTGGGGCTTTAATTAATTAATTAATACATGGAATTTGTATAGCGCTATCTCTTGTAAAGACAAATCAAAGCGCTTGCATTTGACCTACAGAGCCACAGATCATGCTGCCACCAGGCGCAAAGATCCCCCAACTCCAATTCCCCGATTTTTCCTCAGGGATGGTGTCTAAACACGACACCTGTGTGCATGCTGGTTTGTTATAATTTTGTCATCCGCTCCTACCGGCACACGATGGCCTACTCTTCCGAAAGGTGGAACGGGGTTTTAACGTGTGCGCAAGATGTTCTGCGTGCATTCGCACACGGGGCCTCGGTTTCGAGTCTCATCCGAATGACTTTAAAACCATCAGTGAGCGTTATTTGAAGGTTTTATCTATTTTCAGTTCACAAGGACTTGAAACATGGTGTTGAGATTGGTTTCTGATTTTTTGGCTTTGGGGAATTTTAGTTTCAGGCACATGCGCAGTGGTATCGTGTTTAGACATCATCTTTAAAGTCAGAATACAGCTACTTTAATATTAAGGTAAACAACAGTTGCATACACACGATCTCACCATTGATTGGTAAACCTAAGAGCTCTAGTGGAGAAACATGGGGGGGAAAAAAATCAACCCACTTCTTCTGTTTGCAGTTAATTTACTGGAGCACTGCACCAGTGAGGACGTGAAAATGCGCTGCTGTCGGTCACTCAGCAACCTTTGCATGGGCCCACAAATTCCCTCTGTCATGGCAGAGGACTACACTGTCATGGCACTGCTGAAGGTTCTGGATATAGAGGACATAGAAGCGGAGTACAGGTCAGAAATTCCGGAGGAGAATCCTGAACCCAAGTTCCCTTCCGCAGTCTTGGTTGACGCGGCATGCAAAACTTTGAGGTGAGTAGTTGTGCTTGAGCCGCCGCTGTAGTCTAGTGGTTAGGGTGTTGGACTCGTAATCTAAAGGTTGCGGGTTCAATTCCAGCTTTCGGCTATGGCGTTGTGCCCTTGAAAAAGGCACTTTACGGCTATTTTCTCACCCCACCTAGGTGTTAAAGGGGTACCAACCTTGTGTTGGGAGTTAACCCTGTGATAGACTGGCATCCTATCCAGGGGGGAGTCTATGACTCAGTCGCTTAACGCCACAGAAACCGGGTTAAGCACTGGCCTGATGAGCCTTAGGCTTGGGACAGACTTTTAACCAGTTGTGCTTGACAAGCGTATCATTGATCATTGATCTCAGATCAAGAGTTCCACAGAAACTTCTTGTAGCTTTTTGTGTTGAGAAATTGACAAAAAAATGTTGGGTTTTTTTATTTGTTCAGCCTATTGATGGATTTCCTCATTTTGACACGGTTTCACTTTCAGACTCTACCCCTCTTTTCTTTAAATTCAACTGATTAAAAAAATCTTTCAGAATCAAATTCGGACCGCAGATTTAAGGAAAAATTTCATTCTTGACAGAGTTTTACATCTGGAACTTTCCATTTTACAGAATGGCAAGCTCATGGAGTGGATGATTAATATGCACTTAGTGTGGCACTTGGAGAGGAACAACACTATCACTGCAGAGCAGGCAGGCTTTAGGCAACATTGCTCCATAGAGGACCAAGTGACTTACATAGACCAGAACCTCTGAGATCATTTTCAGGACAGAAAACACATGCTGACAGTATGGGTAGAGATGGAGAAGGCCTATGATAAGGTCTGGTAGGATGAGTTTTGCGTTAAACTCAAGAGTGGTGTCACCGGATGTGTATATACCAGTAGATCTCCCAATGTGTGTGTGTGTGTACGTGTGTGCATGTGTGTGCGCATATATGTGTATACATGTGTATTTATGCGCACCTACATGTATGCCTGTGTGTGTGCTGTTATTGAATAGGTGGAAGATTTTTTAATAGAAGTTTTTGAATGTGAACTTTTAGTAAGCTTGCAGTTTTTCCATCAGTGATGGTTTTTGGTGTTTATTTTTAAAATCCTGTTTTTAAAAAAAAATGTTTGTGCTCTTTGCAGGTATGGTTTAGGTGACACAGATGTACATCAGCAGCTTGTGAACAAAGGGGTGATGAGGAGACTTGGAGCACTGATGAAATCAGAAGACCCCAAACTGGTCGCACCTGTGCTGAAAATACTGGCAGAACTGTTCACCAAATCCTGCTCAAGGTAAATTGATGAGTTGTGTTGATCATTATTAGCTCAAATCGATGTTAGAATGCTATGGGCAAGGATAGAAAGTATTTTTCTTACTGTTAGGTAAGTCTGTCTGTCCGTCCGTTTTATTTCCGTGATTTTGACAGGAGGTATGAGGGTAATGGAAGTTTAAATCAGAATTGGTCAGCAGATAAAGATGACGTCATTTATAGATGTAACCAGGTGGTTTTGTGTAGCTCTATGTGTGAGAGCTTGTTGGGCATTTAGTTTAGGTTAGAAACAGCTAAACAGATATTTGGTGTGGTCAGAACAGAGAAGATCTTCTGTTCATTTTATTTTAAGTGTTATGGTTTATTATGAGTACGACATATTTGTATTTTTATATGAAGTTGGTAATTGAATTTTTATGATTTTGTATGATTTATATGTAATTAATTAAGTTATTTTGGATTCCATTTTGTTCTTATGATTTTATTGTTAGTGGGATGAGATGAGATATATTTTATTGTAATGATTTTTGGATCAAGAGAGAGAACTCTACCTTGCATTTTGAACACAAAGGATCGGCCTGACCTAGGAAAGAAAATCTTTAATAACAACTTTAATAAATTATATTACCTATTCATATTCAGGGATATGATTGTTGAAGGCCTGATCTCGACTCGATTCAACTCAACCACAGTGAAGATTCTCTATTTTCATCCTAAAGTAGTATTTTCACCTATTACATCATATCAGTATAAGAACATTGAAATCGCGATCGGCAAAAGCAGTTCTAATTCATAAGTAAAGAAATATTATATATATTGTAGTGTGCGATTGAGAATCGTGTGTAATAAACTTTATTTAGATAAATGAAATATAACTTAATTTAGGTTGTAGTAGATTGTAAGGCACACGGCGGTTTGAACACGATGATTAGCCTAACGCTTAGCCTAACGCTCGTTCTTTGTTCTAACGAATTTGAATTTCGTCGAACTGAATTTTATAAAATGCAGATATTAAATTATTAATTTATAGTATATTTTGGGTTTATATATGAATGAACATTAGGTTAGATTATGTTAATATAGGTAATTTGTATTATTAGAGATGTTCATTCTTTCGATCTTACGAACTACTTCTTAAGCAAGGCTGATGCAAGATTGATGCGCACGCAGTAGATCGGGAATTGTGTTTTCGCATCGCTATTTAATTATTAATATCTCATCTCATGGACACTGCTAGCTAATAATATGCATATGTATACAATTTGTGGATTATATTCTTCCTTTTATTTTCATTAACTATTAGGCTCTGCTGGACTCTTAGTGTTTAATTATCGAAAGTTTTAGTGCAAACCTGTTAAAAGTGTGTCTACTTAGAGGCTTTTATCGCCTTTAGCTCGCAGCTAGATAGTTGTTGTGCAAAGTGCATTAGTGCATTTTAAAGCTTGTGTTTCCTAGTTTATTTTGATGTATAATATGTTTAGCTTTGTTGCGCAGACAGCGAGATAATCTCTGTTGAAGCTGTGTAAGGAAACACAAATTTACTCCTTTTTAAGTTAGAAGTGGCCGAATCGTCTGCTGCCGCGCGGCGCTGTCTTTGCAGTCCGTGTGGAGGGTATATATTTAGGGGTGGTTAGGGAGACTAGGAGAGATAGGTCTGCAGACAACGTTAGACTGGGTTAGACCTGTAGCAGTCCAGCAGAGCACAGGAGGGAGCAGAGAGATGACAAAATAAAGACTGACCAACGCCCAGTTGCTGTTTTCCCCTGAGTCTTCTTTTGCCTGGCTGCTGTACATTGTTCCTCTACTTTCCCTGTCCTCTATCCTTGCTACCGGCTCATCACAAGTGGCTCATCACATAGATGCTGTAGGAGTAAGGATAATGAGGTGATTCCATTGTGCTGTTATGCTGCATACGTATGGGTTCATCGTTTCAGGCGCTCATTTTTCATGGAGAGGGATGTTTGATTTTCACTGAAAAGCGTAAAGTGTTTTGAAGTTTTTCTTGCTGTCTATTGTGTATACTTCCTGTTTCAACAAAAAGGCATACCACCAGATTATCCCCAGGGACTTGACCTTTTTAACATCGCTAAAATGTCATGCTTGTTTATGAAAGGGAAAGTTTTTTTGTTTTTTTTTAATCTAATATTTAATCTTTTATTTTGAGGATAATTGAATAAGCACTCGTGTGCTTGCTTTCACATCCAATCCCCACGTGTATGCGGTTATATGAATTTACCACTGGTATACAGTACCTACTCTTCCAAAAAGCGGAACAGGTTTGAATGCATGTGCAAGATGTTCTGCGTGGAGTGGAGATGTTTGGGGTGTGCTTATACTGGATTGGATCAGTTTTTAGTGGTGGGTCTGTTGTTCCTTTGTTGTATAGTGTGGGGGCAGGGTAGCTCAGTGGTCAGAGTGCTCGCTTCCCCCAAGTCAAGTTAAGCGGTGTCGAGCGTGGTTACCAGTTGGATGGATGACCATTAGCGCACCTTGGCTTCAGTACAGTCCCCCCAGTTCACCCAGCTGTAAATGGGTAACTGCCCTTTTTAGGGTCAGGGAAGGTAAAGCAGCGAGGGAGAGGAGATGGGCGCCGCCCTCAATACGTTGGCGCCTAGAGAAGCTGAGGTATCTGATGCCTTGCACCCCTACGTTCACCTAGGTTATGGAACACCTTTACCTTTTATTATATGTATAGTGTACATGTGTTTATGTGCTGTATATGGTAATGTTAATTTCTGCCTAGCATTGACAGAGGCATACATAGTGAATCTTTTATTTTTTGCAGGACAATGGAAAAATTGGTATCTGAATTCCCTCAGTATGGGGTTATGCCAAAGATCATGGCCCTGGTTGATTCAGAAAATGACAAAACCTCAGTGCAAGCCTTCACATGTGTGGTTCATTTGGCAGCACACTTGAAGACAGCTGGTCTGATTGGGAACGGCGATGGTATCGACTTCATTCTCTCTCACATGGACTCGCCGCGACGTCACATTTCCAAGGGGAAGCTCATCAAGATCTTGTGCATGCTGGCTAGAGACGCCGGCAATCGGGACAAGCTGTATTGCGCCAACGAGCTGAAGGTGTTCCTGGACATACTGGAGGACGACAGCCTGGGCTATGTGCACGCCCAGGTGGTGAAAGCGCTGCAATGCTTCATGTACGACGAGGACAGTCTGACCGTGCTGCTGGAGGACCGCCTGGTCACAGTGCTGCTGAACCAGCTGCAGCGCTTTGGGGGATTCACCTCCGACCTCACCGTCAACGCCCTCAGGAGCGCAGAGTCTCTGCTCCAGGTGCCTGCTGGCCTGCCCCAGGAAGGGGAGTCAGCAGTGATGGCAGAGGGGAACGTGTCCCCTCACGCGTTGGGAAGTTTCAGCAACCAAGACGCATCGGGTGAAAACTGCGTTTTGGAAAGAACACTTTCAGAACCGATACCCTGGAGTGCTTCATTAAGTGTTTCACAGGCGTGTGGTGTGGCAACAGCAGGGCCACCCCAGGACTCTGCCCTAGGCTCAGAGGATCCATGTGGTTTCCAGTCACAGGAGCGCATGGATACTGCAAGCAGTGCTGTAGATCGTGTCATGAGCAGCTGTGTGGATGAGGACAGACCGACACACAAGCCTGGACCAGCAGGCAGGCAGATGTACAGCATGAACAGCCCCACCTACCAGGCAGAGACAAGCTGGCGCATGGAGGACTACCACCCTGGGGTGACCTGCAAGTCCTACCACTCGGCTCTGTCCCCAGGCTCCCACTCGGACAGCAGCGGGGCTTCCCCCATGTCCCCCCACAGCCCTATGAGTATACAGAGCTCTGGGTCTCCTTCACACAGTGCCCAGTTCTCCCCACTCTCGTCGCATGGCTTGTCCCCCTATTCCAGCCCCAGTCGGGGTCTCTCCCCTTGTACTTCTGGAGACTGCGTCAGCCTGTGGTCATCTGGAGAAGAAAGTCCAGAGCATTTGACATCGGCTGGTGTCCAGCGGCAGGGGTGGTCACCAGCCCACCAACAGGACAGCATGTTTTCCGACACTGCTGACCAAGAAGTCGTCTTCTCGTCTGCAGAGGAGGATGAGCTGGCTGAGGGCAGTAAACCAGCAACCGGCAGAGACAGGCCGGAACGCTCAGCTGTGGACGACAAGCTGAAATCGGTGAGAAAGGTGCTTTTTGAGGCAGGTGAGGAAGAAACAACATTAGGACAAGCACCGATCGTTGCAGAGGCGGACGACGCTCTGTCAGACAACTTTTCGCAAGTCCCTGATGACCACACCGCGGTTTCAGGGCAGACACTAAGCCAAGGCTTTAAAACGGGTCAAAGATTTTTCAGGAGTTCCGATTCGGTTGCTGGACCGCATGTGGCGGGAAAGGAATTGCATCACAACTGGCATGAATCGACACAGGCCCAGGGCAAAATCCTGAGCCTGCTGCACCAGCTAACCTATCGTGATGACTTCGAGAGGTACATGGCTTCTTATCAGGCGCTTCTGAACTTGACAGACTATCTGGCTCTCAGCCGGTCACCCATCAATTGGGCTGTACGAATACTGTCTCGCCTCATAAGCAGCCCCCACAGTCTGTCTTACATGCTAAGGATGTGTGCCCCTGCAGTTATAGTCAGGACGTTAATGCTAGACTCACACCAGAGGCTAGTGAGTCCTTTTATCTGTGAATCCAACAGCTATGACAGTAGAATGAGCCTACATGGAACGCGTTTGGGTGCTATGGCGGCCAAGGAAGATGCTGCAAAAATTGGAGCTCATTGGTGATGGATTTGAGTGGGGCGTCCATGACACCATATGGAAAGGGAGTCATTCTGAACATCTTCTCTCGTCTGCCCGAAGTCCACAAGCTGATGTGCGCTGCCAGTGTCCTGTTTCTGCATAAATACTGGTATGGGTTTTGTCACCTGCTTGTTCTCTGGCTGTGTATGTGTGTGTGTGTGTCTGTGTCTGTGTCTCTGTCTGTCCGTCTGTCTGTCTGTCTCTCTCTCTTTCAGGGTTTGCGCTAGGATTTTTTAAAACCGGTACTGCGAGTTGCCATTTCAGAGATATCTTGACCAACTCCCCCAAAATCGGTCCCCAGAAAATAAAATCCGGTACATACTGTGAACAAAACGAAACTATTCAGTGAGAGGGTGGGGGAGGGGGGATTGTTCGGCAGCAAAACTGAATCTAAATTGAACGCAGATCTCTCAGAGACTTTGACTGCCGTGCTGCTGCCACTCGCTTCTTGGGCATGAAGCCACGCAGGATATATGTAGGATTTTTTTTCTAGCGCCTGTGTCACTGTCTGTGTCGGTGTTGTTTTGCATGACATCATTGTATGACTTAAATTGTGCTAAGCCTATTCTTCTTTCTTGTTTCTATGCTTAGCGCTCATCTAGATATTTCGTTCAATTTAGATTTAGTTTTCTGACTTCTCTCTCAAAGCAACGCGCAAATTCATAGTCATAGACCCTCCGCTTTTCGTAAGAGTAGGTCATCGTGTGCCGGAGGGAACAGATGACATTTACAAAAATGCATACACACAGGGACTGGATGTAAAAAAGCACAGGAGTACTTATTCCTTTATCCTCGATATAAAAGAATAAAGAATAAATCAATCTAGGCCCCATTTACTCTTTGTGGATGGAAGTCACTGTCATGCTGAGAAGAGCGCGAAGCTCTATTCTTTCACAGTAAAGCTTGCTGTTCTGCGAGCTGAGGTTTGCGCTAAAGATAAGAGTTCGTGGGAAGGGATGGGAAGGGGTAGGTGCGTAAGCACAGGCGCATGACAGACTGTCAGAAAATGTCACTTCAGACTTTTTTTTTTAGACGGAAATCTAATTGGTCACAGGCAAACAGAATCGGTACGCGGTACCAGCTGCTTCAAACATTTTCGGTATTCCCTGTTTACAATTGGTAAAATACCGACAATTACCGGTTATTGCGAACCCTGTCTTTGTGTCTAGTATGTGTGAGGGAAACTGAAAGGGGATAATTTTTAACATTTCTTACATCGAGCTTTGTGTTTTCCATTCTACTGCAACATTTATTCTTCCTTTTAAACAGGTAATGGACTTTTAAAAAATCGTTTTTATAAATTAGTTCCATGCAGACCTGTGGAGAAAATGGAGGAAGGGTTGGAATAGGTTAGTCTTACTCTTGACATGTAATATCATTCATATATAATATTACAAAAAACATGCAAGTACAACTTTAAAAAAGAGATGAATGTTCCAGTACACTTTTTCTACACATACATGTACACTCATGTATGTGTTTGACTTTCTGTGATTGTTTTTATATTTTTATTTTTATATTATATATATATTATATATATATATATATATATTTTTTTTTTTTTTTACTAATTTGCTGTACATATTATACAGTTTTTTGTTTTTTCCAGAGTGAATTTTTTTTTTTTTTACAGCCGAATCTTCTGTCATGTTCTTGTCCTGCTGTTGTATACCACTTTAAGTCACAGCAGATTTCTCTACAGGTGTGAAATTTGGGCTGCTCTCCTTGTTTCTTGGGAAGTAGAGGGTCAGACTCACTGTACAAAATTGATTTCTAAGTTTCTAGGGCGTCATTAAGACATTTGCTGATTTAGGAAATCACACTGTGTTCACTAGTCCAGACACACTGACACAGTGACAGACACAGACACACACATACACTGACACACACACACACACATACACACACACACGCACACACACACACACACACACACACACACACACGCACACACACACACAGAGTCACACACACACACACACACACACACACACACACACACACACACACACACACACACACACACACACACACACACACACACAACACTCACTATTATTAAATGGGCGCACTTGTTCAAGCTGTTTAAGCTTGGATAGCAAGCATAAAGTGAAACACACTGATTATCCAATCTCAGACAGGGTTTGGTAGTCCTACACCTAGTCAGCTAAACTATCCCCCCCCCCCCCCCCCTGAAAAACAACAGCCTTTTTGATAGGATTTCATTTTTAAATCCATGATCTTCCAGTCAGGTCTCCACAAGTCTTACCACTGCACTTTGGTGACTTGGGGTCAGTTTGGGGAAAGCAGTCACGTACAACTATCTCTATGACTGTCTTCAGGAGTATCTTTGTTGAACATTATTTTGTTTGTTCAGGACTCAGCTAGCACTCAGGGAACTCAGAGCTTCAAGGATGTCATGGTGAGATTCATTCCACCTCTGCCCTATCGGGGACCCAAAACATCTGGCGGAGTGGCCTGACTGCCTGCTGTAATCTGACACCTCTGCTGCTGACCACTGTGCTGCACTGACAGCCGTGAATTACACTAGCTGCAGTTTTATCTCTTTTGTGTCTTTCTCTGTGTAGCCATTTCATTTTTATTAAAACTAACGCAGGGTTCGCGATACCGGTAATTGTCAGTATTTTACCGATTGTAAACAGGGAATACCGAAAATTTTCGAAGCAGCCGGTACCACGTACTGATTCTGTTTGCCTGTGACCAATTAGATTTCCGTCTAAAAAAAAAAAGTCTGAAGTGACATTTTGTGACAGTCTGTCATGCGCCTGTGCTTACGCACCTACCCCTTCCCACCCCTTCCCACGAACTCTTATCTTTGGCGCCTACCTCATTAGCACGCAGAACAGCAAGCTTTACTATGAAAGAATACAGCTTCGCGCTCTTCTCGGCATGACAGTGACTTCATTCACAATGAGTAAATGGGGCCTAGATTGATTTATTCTTTTATTCTTTTATATTGAGGATAATGGAATAAGCACTCCTGTGCTTTTTTGCATCCAGTCCCCGTGTGTATGCATTTTTGTAAATGTCATCTGTTCCCACTGGCAGTACAAAGTTATGATGCATTGTCATAATTTCTTCTTGAACAAAGTTCCAGCATACTTCTCCGATACTTTTTCTGTGTACCACCCAAACAGACCACTCTGCTCATCCTCTGACACTAGAATCTTGAGAGTTCCCAAAGTAAAAAAAACAGCACAGCGAGCACTCATTCTCTCATGTAGGTCCCACTCTCTGGAACGCACTTCCATCTGAAATAACTTAAGACACACTGACTCTACTCCTCCTTTAGAAGGTTGCTCAAAACACACCTTTTTATCCGATTCTTGTCCCTGACCACTGATCAAAATTGATTTCCCATTTTATTAACTCATCTCTGACTCTAGTGCTGGTCTTTTGCTGTTTTGGGATATGATAGGTTCTTCATTTTTATCTTACTTCATCTTATTTTTGGTTAATGTGAGTACATGTAGGGTAAATCCGTGAATGTACCGTTTTCTTTGTTCTTCCGTGTTGTGTTTTGTGTATGCGTGTAATTTTTGCACGCATGCGGCGTGTGTGTATGTGTGTGTGTGAGTGTGTGTGTATGCATTGTACTGCATTGCACATTTTCTTAATGATGTTGCTCTTATTTTACTTTTTATTCTCTGGCCATGTAATAATATTATGCTGTGTGTTGTATGTGCATGCATTTTTTCCTTATTTTTTGTGCTAGTCAAATTTTTCACGTTCATATGTGACCTATTTGAATTGATTTGATTGTACAGCGCGGTGAGCCCATGCTTTTGGGAATTGGCGCTATATAAGCCTCCATTTTTAAATTATTATTATTATTATTAATTTTTTATTATTATTATTATTATTATTATTATTATTATTATTATTATTATTATTATTATATTAATAACACATGGTATAGGAAAAGGGAAGGAGGTACAGTGGCTGGCTATGCAGTCAGGCTGTGGGAGGGGAAAGGGGAACAGAACAGCCTGATTCTCGCCAGATTTGCTTGCTGTGATTCATGTTACACCCCCCCATTTTGGTAACGCATTCCAACTTGGGTGGGTGGGGATGGTGTCTATAGTAATTAGTATACACAACACCTGTGTCTCTGCCAGTGTATATATATTTAAAAAAATTTTTTTTTTTCCATTCATGAAAATTGAAATGGTCTATTCCTGAAAGGCAGAACAGGTTTTTAACATATGTGTAAGGTGTTCTGCATGCATTCACACATGTATGTATAGGGGCCTTGGTTTATACTAGATCATTATTTCATAGTCTCATCCGAAGGATTTCTAACATTTAGTTTGATTTTTTCATCAACTAGGAAGAACAGGCAAGGCTGGAATCAAACCCAGAACCTCGTGGCTTACTTGCGAGGCTCAGGCAGTCAGGCAGGTTAACATCTGACTTGAGACTTAACTATCCTGCCACCTTCCTTCTTAGCACTTTTCTGAGCATTTAAAGAAATTATCTGACCAGGGTTCATCCACCTCATGGTTAAATGTATCGATGGCAGTGCTGCCCTTACCCCAATACTGTGTTCTCGACTGATCACAACATAATATGAAAATAATGAGAAATGATGAATAATCAAGCATAAAAAGGATAAATAAACAAACTATATTCAGTATATGTCATTATGATATATTCAAGCAGTCATATGCAGCTGATTCACTTCAAAATAAAAAACTTTCAGAATTCAGAGAAAGAATTGCAGGAGAACTGGTGTGCATGACTAAGATTGCCTTCCATCTTGTTGTCTAACACAGCAAAAGCATACTGTATGTATTATATAAGCTTACTCTGAAAAAGTGTTCATTGGAAGTGACCCATGACCAAAGATTGACTTATGGCCAGTATAGGCTATAATTCATAACTGCTTTTGAATAGACGTGAAATTTTGCCAACTAGGGCATACAATCCTCACATGTTGAATGCAAATTATCAGAACCATTGGGCAGGTTAAAGCTTTCACTTTCAATCAGTGTGACAGTAAATCATGGTAAATCCACTGACAGTGACCAGTGCAACTCTGTGAGCATTTTATTGACATAGCCCCCACGTGTCTCTCTTTTACTCTTTTTTATTTTGAAAATGCAGAACTTTTCAAACTCAACTTATGTTTTAAATTTTGCACATTGAATGAAACTAAAGGGGCCTGTGTTCATGGCGTGTACATACATAACTAGAAACATTCAGTTTGATTGTGCAGGTCACCCAAGTGGCAGCAGAGGTTTTTGCTGCAGGAAGAATCCCTGGAGAGAGTGGTGTCGGCCTTTTGCACGCCGCGCCCAACGGATGATGCCACGGTCATCAAGGATGTCCTGGGTCTGGCGCTGATCAACCTGGCACGGGACCTGAAGATCCCTCCCCGATACCCAGCAGCAGACAGGACGTATTTCCTGAAGAGGGCACAGGTGTTGACCACGCGGGATAACGGTCTGTCCCCAGGGGGGAACCTTCAGCCCCGGGATGGAGAACACACCTGCAGCTACAGCAGCGTGGAAAAGAACCTGACGATCACGGTGAGGGACGGGGATTCGAACCACACCCTGCATGCGCAGCGAGAGATGCTGGTGGAGCACTCCACGGTGTTTGATGCCATGCTGCAGGGAAACTACCTGGAGGCCAGGCAGTCCCAGGTGGTGGTGGATGACGTCTGCGTCAGAGCCATGACCACCGTCCTCCACTACCTTCATTGCTGCGACAGCCGCTGCCCGCATCTGTCCCCGAGTAACAGGCAGGACTGCGAAGGAAAGCAGACGGGTCCGTGTAGGAGAGAGTGTTATTACAAACGCCGGGCTACGCGGCCAGGTTCCTCACCCGGACTTCATGACCCTCAAGACGCTGCCGCCGAGACAAACTGGCTGCAGCACCTGCTGAATGTGATCGTGGTGGCTGACCGTTACCTCTTGCCCGACTTGGTGCAGTACGTCTGTGCTGCGGTGAGTGCTTCTCTAGGAAACGGGGACTGTGTGGAAGAGGTCTTCCAGTTTGCCAGCTTCCATGGCCTCCCGGAGTTGGCTGAAGACTGCGTCCGCGCCCTGCTGTTCTCCCCTACCTCTGTGGCTGAGGTCACCCGCCGTCTGGCAGCTCTGGCTGAGGGGCAGTACAGCTCTGACTTCAGAACTGCTCTGTGGTCTCTCATGATGAGAGGCTCCAGCTGAGAGTGAGGGTTTGGGTCTAGATATTGTTGTTTGGGAACAGTGGGTGTGTTTGTGTGTGTGAGTGTGTGTGTGTGTGTGTTGTGTGTGTTGTGTGTGTGTGTGTGTTTGTGTGTGTGTGTGTGTGTGTGTGGTGTGTGTTTATGGTGTGTGTGTTGTGTGTGTTGGGGATCAGGTGGGTGGAGAGGGGGTGGGAAGGAAGTGTGTGTCCAGTGTGGGTGGTAGGGGGTAAGTGGAGACAGGTGGGTTGTGTGTGTTGTGTGTGTGTGTGTGTGTGCGCTGGTGGTTGTGCATGTTTTTTTTAATTTTGTCAGTTTGTGTGTTGTGTGTGCATGTTTGGTGTTTTTTAAATAAATTTTATTATTAGTTGTGTGTGTGTTTGCTGGTGGTTGTGCATTTTAAAAAATAGTTGTGTGTGTGTTGTTTGTTGTTGTTGTGTGTGTGTGTGTGTGTGTGTGTGTGTGTGTGTGTGTGTGTGTGTGTGTGTTGTGTGTTGTGTGTGTGTGTGTGTGTGTTTTCCAAAGAGTTTTCAAGGTAAAGTAGACAAATTTTAATCAACCATAATGAAATAACATCTAGACAATGTCCATTAAGAAAAATCTTTCATCAAAAAAATGTTACAATCATGTACTATTTTGGGGGTATAGGGGGGGTGGGGGTATTGAATGACATATTTTCATGGCGTGAGGAACATGCTGCACCTGTGTCAGTGTGTGTATGTGACAGATTTTCGGTTTTAAAAGTTAAATCTCAAGCACAGGGGGGTGGGATAGCCCAGTGGTTAGAGCAGATGTCGTGGTTGTGATCTGATAGCCCTGGGTCATGGCACCATGAAGGCACCCACCCGTCTTGGGGAATTTTTTACCCTGGAGTTAACATTAGTACTGACTCCACTACCCCAAAAGTCATTCGGATGAAACTATTTAAACTGAGACCCCATGTGTGAACGCACGCAGAACATCTTGCATACATATTAAAAACATGTTCTGCCTTTCAGAAGAGTAGGCCATTTTGTGCCGGTAGGAATGGTTGACCATTTATTTATTTATTTTTTTTAAACACATGCACACAGGTTTCATGCTTAGACACAGGTGTCATATTTAGAAACCATCACATCACCGAAGTTGGATTACGATTACCTTAACGGTAGCTAAAAATGGCTGCATGCAAAATTTCACCATAGGTGAACCCCAGAGATCTAGATGAATCTGAACAAAAAAGGTGTATAATGATTTACATTATCTATGTATCTCAAGTAAGTTTTATAGCTGCTAAGCAAACCTTGTGAGTTCTGAATATTCCAAGAAATTGAAGAATGTCCTCTGCTCATTTCTTATTTTCTTAAAAAGTAATGCTTTTCTTGCTTTGTACTTTGTAGTGCTCATACATTTATGAAATTTCGTTTGCCCCACCAAGTAGCAGTGGGTTTTTTGTTTGTTTGGGTTTTTTTGTGTGCTGGTCAGGTTTTTTTGTTTTGTTTTGTTTGCATGTTTTGTTCGGGTTTTTTTGTGCTGGTCAGGTTTTTTTGTTTTGTTTTGTTTGCATGTTTTGTTACTGCTTTTTTTTTCTTGATGTGGTGTTTTTTTGGGGGGTTTTTTTGGCAGGAGTGAAAAAAAAAATCCTCGACTCTTATGGGATTCGAATCTGAAATCTTCCAGTCCACAACCCAAGGTGCTAACCACTGCACCAAGGTGGTTGGTTCAAGCCTGAAGGTTACCGTGCAAATATCACCTCGATTTTAAAAAGCATGTAGGCTGTGAATCATGGACTCTGACAGCAGAGTTAGAGAGAAGAATCCAAGCATTCGAGAACAAGTGCCACAGAAGACTCCTCAAAATATCATACAAAGAACACAAGACCAATAACTATGTGAAAGAAGAAATCAAAAAGCGTGTGGGCCCCCAAGAGCCTTTGCTCTCCACCATAAAGAGGAGAAAGCTGATGTGGTTTGGTCACACCACAAGACACAACACCCTAGCAAAAACCATCTTGCAAGGAACAGTCGAGGGCAAGAGAAGAAGAGGCCGCCAAAAGAAATCATGGGTTGACAACATCAAAGACTGGACTGCCCAACCCCTGCAACGCCTCCTACTAGCCACACATGATCGTGAAGCATGGAAAAAGATCTCCGTTGCGTCTTCTCTCATGTCCCCCCTACGTCCTTTGGGACATGGGACTGAGTGAGTGAGTGAGTGAGTAGGCTCAAGCAGAAGCCATTCTGTTTGTTTTGACATGATGCATCCACAAAGGACTATCCATATGAAGACTACTGGGATACTTGTGCCCTGTTATATTAATAGTTAGTTAGTTAAAGTCTGTACCGAGCCAAAGGCTCATCAAGCCGGTGCTTATCCCAGTTTCTGTGGCATTAAGCGACTGAGAGTCATAGACTCCCCCTTGGATAGGACGCCAGTCTATCTCAGGGTTAACCCCCAACACAAGGTTGGTACCCCTTTTACACCTGGGTGGGGTTAGAAAATAGCCGTCAAGTGCCTTTTCCAAGGGCACAACACCATAGCCGAAAGCTGGGATCGAACCCGCAACCTTTAGATTACGAGTCCAACGCCCTAACCACTAGACTACAGCGGCGGCTGTTATATTAATAATATGATATTAAATGCTGTTGTTGTGACCATAGAAGACTATTTGAAACACTGGCTACAGACAGAGAAACGATAAATACATGTTGATCCCTCCTAATTTCTAGTCTGAATTGTTCACTTTGTTACATCTTTTATTTTGAATGTGACTCGATGATTTTGAATGAATGCGACAAAATCACCTTAAACTAGTATTTAAGCAGATGTGATATTCACAGTCTAAAAAGTGTGTGATGTATTCATTCTATATTTGCAACAGTAGCAAAGTTGTACAATTGATATTCACAGTCTAAAAAGTATGTGATGTATTCAGAAAGTATATTTGCAACAGTAGCAAAGGTTTTTTCATCCTTAAGCCAAGCAAGTGAGCATGGCCAGTATTAAAACAAAATCCCCCCACACCAAGAACCTTTGTTAAACTCAATATTGGCGGCTAAAATCGAGAATGGGTTTTGTTTGTTTGATAATTCTGCCAATTGCTTGCCCCAAACTGCCATTGTTTGAGTTTTTTTCTTTGTTTCTTTGTTGTTGTTGTCGTCGTTGTTTTTGTGAGTAAATCTGGTGAACAAGTAATCTCCTTCCTTCAAAGTGTTCAGGACCACTGAACAGTTCACAGTACTCTGCACGAATGCTGTGTGTATAGCCATTCTGGCTAATCAGAAACATAATGTGCTTTCAATATGTGATGCTAATTTTAAATTTCAAAGCAAGCGTCATTGATTCACTTATGTAAGAAGAAAATGAGAGAGAAAAAAGACCTGATCTGAAACTCTTATCCAATAAAAGTTTGATATTTTTTTAAAATTGTGGTTTGACAAGATGAGGTGTCTGGGTCACTGTGTGGATCATGACTAGTATGTGGTTCATGCAGTATGTGGTTCATGCGGTATGTGTGTTTGTTTCCCAAATGCCTTTCATCATCAGTAGCTTAGGCAGTATGTGGTTCATGCAGTATCATGTGTGTTTGTTTCCCAAATGTCTTTCATTGCATTGTCAGTAGGCAGGTTGCTGCCCAGAATGACATCCATAATGAACTCCTGTACTTTTTTGATCTTGCATCTTTGGTTTATTGTCGTGTGTTCTTAGCAAATTGTGTAACCATTGTTTGGCAGTGGCCAGTTCATTACTTGGTGAATGGTCACTCTGTTTTGATATTTTATGTTATAGACTTTATATTCTGCGGGCGGGATAGCTAAGTGGTCAGAGCACATGCTTTCCCCAATTTATCTTTATTCATTTATTTCTTCTTTTAAATCGAGGATAATGAAATAAGCAATCATATATGCTTTTTTACATCCAGTCCCCATGTATACGCAGTTTTATAAATGTCACCCCAAGTCAAGTTAAGCAGCATTGAGCGTGGTTACCAGTTGGATGGGTGACCGTTTGCATGCCTTGGCTTCAGTACAGTCCCCCCAGTTTGCCCAGCTGTAAATGGGTACCTGCCCTTTTTAGGGTCAGGGAAGGTAAAGCAGCGAGGGAGAGGAGATGGGCGCCACCCTCAACATGCTGGCCCCTAGAGAAGCTGAGGTCTCCGATGCCTTGCTCCCCTATGATCGCTTAGGTTATGAGACACCTTTACCTTGTTTTGTTTTTTTTCTTTTTACTTTTTATTCTGATTAGACTGCAAGTTTGCAAAAGATTTGCGTTGATGATACATTTTTTTCACATTCCAAAAGTGACATGTTTGAATAAAGGTATGTGGTTTTGCAAATCTCATTTGTTTGAAATATTATTCAGAGTAGAAAGAAGAGTCTTCTTTCTAGTGGCATAATTCCATTCTGTTTTTTTGGTTTGTAAAAAATATTCTTTTGTTAAGAAAAATATCCCTTAATTGTGGTCAGGGATTGGCAGTGTGTGTGTGTGTGTGTGTGTGTGTGTGTGTGTGTGTGTGTGTGTGTGTGTGTGTGTGTGTGTGTGGTACACGTGTGTGTGTGTATGTGTGTGTGTGTGCGCACATGTAGTGGTGGTGGTTGTTCCAAATGTATTACGTGAATGCTTCAATTTTGTTTTGTTCTGCTCTATTATGATTTTGTTAAACCATTTGCTCTTGTATGACTTGGGTTGGAGGTGCCAACTATTTTTTATTTAGACCTGTATACATGTGCTGATTTAACTTTATTTTTCAAGTACATTGATTTGAACTCTAATTAATCTGGCAATAAAAGTAATATTAAAAAGACAAGCGTGTGTATGTGTTTTTGTGGGATTGAATGTGTAATGTGGTAGGTGAGTTGTGTTACAAGTGACAAAGTCAAGAACTAATGCATTACAAGTGACAAAGTTAATAACTAATGCATTACAAGTGACAAAGTCAAGAACTTATGAACTGATGCATTGCAAGTTACAAAGTTAAGAACTGATGCATTACAAGTGACAGAGTCTTAAACTAATTCATTACAAGTAACAAGGTTAAGAACTGATGCATTACAAGTGACAGTCTTGAACTAATTCATTACAAGTAACAAGGTTAAGAACTGATGCATTACAAATGACAGAGTCTTGAACTAATTCATTACAAGTAACAAGGTTAAGAACTGATGCATTACAAGTGACAAAGTCAAGAACTGATGCATTACAAGTGACAAAGTCAAGAACTGATGCATTACAAGTGACAAGGTTAAGAACTGATGCATTACAAATGACAAGGTTAAGATCTGATGCATTACAGGTGACAAGGTCAAGAACTAATGCATTACAAGTGACAAAGTCAAGAACTAATGCATTACAAGTGACAAAGTCAAGAACTAATGCATTACAAGTAAACAAGTAAAGGACTGATGCTTGTATGCAGTGCCACTATGTTATTTTGACACACACACACAAAATCATTTGTGTTCCATCATCTCACTGGTTAGCAGTCATTTGGACAGAACATACCTGAAGTTGGAACGTGGCTGCTTTACTGGTAAGTAAAAGTTGTCACATACGCAAATTGTTACCTTTGGTAAACCTCAGAGCTCCAGCCAAGGAATAAACAAACAAACAAACAAACAAAAAACTGCACAGAATGAGTGTGGCCAAAAGCACTCTTATGCATATAAGCAAATTCATCTGTGGGAATGTCAGTATAATAGCATCCCCACCTTCTGGAAATTCTGTGCAAGAAACGCCCTCTTTTCTATCCTTCTCTCTATTTCTTAATAATTCTGATTGCTCCATTGTATCTTTTTCTACTTGTCACCTTCTTCTCATTCATTTTCGGCCTTCTTGGTCCATTCTCCTGCCTTTTTTCCAGACAGATTTTCTCTCCCATGCTGAAGTTGGATGTGCTGGGCCTGACTTCACAGGCGCTTCACGGCAGTGTAACGCATTTTTGCTTCTATGATAGATAAGAAGAGTTGTCTGAGCCTTCGCCGAAGAAGAAGAAATAAGCGAATTGCAATATTAGAATTTGTTTATTTGAGTTCCCAGTTCCCTCCAAGCTAAGGTTAAGCAGCAACGAACGTGGTTACCAATTGGATGGGTGACCGTTTGCACGCCTTGGCTTAAGTACAGTCCCCCAGTCCACCCAGCTGTAAATGGGTACCTGCCCTCTTTAGGGTCAGTGGTGGTAAAGCAGCGAGGGAGAGGAAATGGACGCCTCCCTCAATATGCTGGCCCCTAGAGAAGCTGAGGTCTATTCTCTGACGCCTCACTCCCCTACAACCACAAAGGTTATTAAACGTCTTTACCTTTTACCTAATTCTCTGCTTGCACTCTGTCATCTCATTAATGACTTACAATTTTAGGATAATTAATTTTTCAGTTCTGGTTGCAGTTTTCTACTTACCCTGTGTCATTACATGATAAAATAAGTACAAAATGTACAATTTCATCCCTTTCCCCTCTTCTTCCAGCTTTTCTCGCCTAC
>CM060338.1:31008590-31026090 GCA_030674155.1 Stramonita haemastoma | reverse complement strand
AGTTCATCTTGCCTGGCTACAGATCAGTGACTCAAGGCACCACCAGATTAACAAAATTCTGAATCACCTAAAACTGATGTCCAGGTGCAGTGAAGACAGAGGGTATATATACGTGAAGAGCGGAACAGTACTTCCGATATCATCGGAAAAAAGGTTGATGAAGACATCGATTTTAAATCCTGGGGGAAAGTCATCTCCTGTGTAATATAGTTGAGTTCCTTTTTTTTCATTTTGTGTAAATTAAAAGAAATATTGACAGGAAAAAAGTGTAAGTGTGTGTGCGTGTGTGTGTGTGTGTGTGTGTGTGTGAGTGTGTGTGTATGTGTGTGTGTGTGTGTGTGTGTGTGTGTGTGTGTGTGTGTGTGTGAGTGTGTGTGTATGTGTGTGTGTGTGTGTGTGTGTGTGTGTGTGTGTGTGTGTGTGTGTGTGTGTGTGTGAATCAATCAATCAAATTTTTATTTCCAGATGGTATCAATCAAATTTTTATTTCCAGATGGTACATTGAGTAAGCATCGATTTGCTTTTTTCCATCGTGTGTGTGTGTGTGTGTGTGTGTGTGTGTGTGTGTGTGTGTGTGTGTGTGTGTGTGTGTGTGTGTGTGTGTGTGTGTGTGTGTGTGTGTGTGTGTGTGTTTATTTGCATAATAAAAAAAAATCTCCTTCAGTCTTGTTAAGGGCCTGTGTTTTGTTTAGATGGTGTGTGGTGCTCTGGAGCTCTCACCTGCATGATTTGTTATTTCTTCTCTTAAAGATATTCACACAAACAAATCAAACCAGATTACAATGTAGAGATACCAGTTATGAAGAAAAATGATATAGATACAGGATTTGACTCTTGTGTACATTGCCAGACGGACTTGTCAAAAAGTAAAAGTTGTGGCATTTTCTTTACAGGCCGAATTCTTTTTTTTTTCTTTTTTAAACATCAAATCAACTGTAAATTAGTTTTTTTTTTCAACGTGATGAGATCAAACATTTATAGAATTTCAGGTAAAGAATATGTAATAATGAATAAACCAAGTCTTGTCAGAAGGAAAGCGGGTACAGTGTCCGCAACAATACATAGTACTACAAAATAATACCATTGATAATATATAATATGATGCACCACAGCACAGTACAGGGTCGTATCTTCACGCACGCACACACACACACACACACACACACACACACACACACACACACACACACACACACACACACACACACACACACACACACACACACACACACACACACACACACACAAGCTCATACACCCCCCAAAAAAAAAATAAGGGGCATATAGACAAGTTGTGACAAAGTGCCGGTTTGAGTCGCATCCTACCCCGCGTTTTGTACAGAAATAGAGCCGACAGAACCATGAGAGTAGTCTACTGTATGCATACACACTTTATTAGCATATTTCATATGGGTGGCGCTGTTCTTGTGGCGACACCACAGCCCCGATAAGGACAGTCTGGCTTGAATTTAGCAAAATTTAATCTTGTGGGTATGAAAGCTGGAAGAGAGTACGCAACAATACATAGTGGTACTCGTAACATTAATGATGACTTATGTACTATATGATGCACCACAGCACAGCGCAGGGTTCTTGCGACACACACACACACACACACACACACACACACACACACACACACACACACACGAGTGCGTACATGCATACCCACGCGCACACACATTGCTTTATTTCATTTTTTTCTTTTATTTCGAGTATAATGGAATAAGCACTCGTGTGCTCTATTTCATTGTGGTAGTTCCCTTGCGTCAAAAAATAAAGGAAAGGAGAGAGAGAGAGAGAGAGAGAGAGAGAGAGAGAGAGAGAGAGAGAGAGAGAGAGAGAGAGAGAGAGAGAGAATTCAAATTCAAATTCAAATGTTTGTGTTTTGGCCATAGGCATACATACACATTGTGGAAGGGTGGGGGTGGGGTCGTTCATTAAAATATGACACTGGAATATAACATATTCCCAATCAAAATACAAAGGTACCACACATTTAAGGTTGCACACACTGCACTCTCAAAACTATTTCCGTTATACAACAGCAACAAAAACAACAACAAATAATACCATGAGAGAGAGAGAGAGAGAGAGAGAGAGAGGAGAGAGAGAGAGAGAGAGAGAGAGAGAGAGAGAGAGAGAGAGAGAGAGAGAGATTTTAATCCTGAAATTCATTTGCAGATGTCCCTCACAGAAAGAAAAACCGCAGAGACTATAACTGGCAGTGTCTATAAACGAGTATATTGAATGAACGTGTGATAGTAAAGGTTATGGTAAAGGTGTCCCATAACCTGTGTGGTCGTAGGGGAGCGAGGCGTCAGAGACCTCAGCTTCTCTAGGGGCCAGCATATTGAGGGCGGTGCCCATCTCCTCTCCCTCGCTGCTTTACCTTCCTTGGCCCTAAAGAGGGCAGGTACACATTTACAACTGGGAAAAACTGTAACGTGTGATAAGATGAGAAAAAAAAGATGGTGAATGCTTTTATTGAAACACTTTTGTATGCTGTCCCTTTTTACGTAAACCTGATGACGCTAAAATTGATTACGTGTATGGACTTTGCTGGTGCTGATGGCGTATTTTTGAGAGACTTTCAAAACTGAAACCAGACAAATAATGTCTGATTCCCTCAAGAATTTTAAAGATATTATCCGATAGAGGATCACAAAACAAAATTTGTAAGAAATTCTGCAGTAAAATGTGATTATTACAATGGGTATCTCAGAAATCGAGACAGGTACACGACCTCTAAACTCCAATGTCATAACGTACACTTGCACTTTAAGGAGGGACAACCTCTGACAGAAATGTTAATGTGAACTCATAGAGCTCAACGTACTGTGGTCACAGATTGTATATGAAACACACACACACACACACACACACACACACACACACACATTCAATTTCTGTTCGTGGGGATTTTCCCCATGGAGTTAACATCAGTGCTGACTCCACTCTCCCCACCAAGTCCTTCCGATGAGACTGTAAACCGAGGCCCCATGTGCGAATGCACGCAGAACATCTTGCGCACACGTTAAATCCTGTTTCATTTTTTGTAAGAGTAGGCCATTATGTGCTGGTGGGAACAGATGACAAGATTTACAAAACTGCATCCACACGGGGACTTGATGTAAAAAAAAGCACACGAGTGCTTATTCCCTTATCCTCGATATAAAAGAATAAAGAAAAGAAAAGAAAAAGAAAACAACACACACACACACACACACACACACACACACACACACACACACACACACACACACACACACACACACACACACACCACACACACACAAACAAAACACACACACACACACACACACACACACACACACATACACACATACACGCATGCACACCTGATTGACAAATGCCAGACAGGTGCATTTGGGTTTGTTTTGTTTTGGGTTTGTTTTGGGTTTTTTGCAAGATATAGCGCTATATAAATTCTATCTATCATTTATTATACATCCGCTAAACCACTTCCCAAACTTACACTTGAACAATAAAACGTGGACAATGACCTCAGCTTAACCTCTAAACAAGGCAAACCTACAACAGCCCGGACAACACACACACACACACACACACACACACACACACACACACACACACACACACACACAACACACACACACACACACACACACACACACTGTTGGTCACAGGTTGTTTAAGCATAGAAACACGCGTGACCGATTAATTTTGCGAACATGGTAGTCCAAATAGGTCGTGGGCTGTTTGACAACGTTTTGACACACGGTCTTCCGACCACAGGACATGGAAAATGGCTTGACCGCTTAGACAGCAGATAGAGAGAATAATTATGTCCATTTCCTTCAAAAGTTTCAAACAATAGGAATTACAGGTGGGTTTTTTTTGTAAATGGTGGTAGTGGTGGTAGCGATGGTGGCAGTCGTGTTGGTGGTAGTGTTGATAGTAGCAGTTCTAAGGACGAGATGATAAAATGAGGTCCAGTGTGTTACATGTCATTATTTAGCGCACGTAAAAGAACCCACGGCAACAAGGGGGAATGTACCTACCGTGTCTTCTTTCCTTTCATTTCTCGCTGTGGGTCTGTCTCTCTGCTTGTCTGACTATAGTGTGTGTGTGTGTGTGTGTGTGTGTGTGTGTGTGTGTGTGTGTGTGTGTGTGTGTGTGTGTGTGTGTGTGTGTGTGTTTATTTATTTTTTATTTTATTTTATTCTTTTATATCGAGGATAATGGGATAAGCACTCTTGAGCTTTTTTACATCCAGTCCCGTGTGTATGCAGTTTTGTAAATGTCATCTGTTCCCACCGGCACACGATGGCCTACTCTTACGAAAAGCGGAACAGGATTTAAAGTGTGCGCAAGATGTTCTGCGTGCGTTCGCACACGGGGCCTCGGTTTAAGGTCTCATCCGAAGGACTTTTGGGGAGAGTGGAGTCAGCACTGATGTTAACTCCAGGAGAAAAATTTCCTCGACCGGACTCGAACCCAGGTCGTGAAATTGCCAGCAGCAATGTTCTGACCACTAGGCTATCCGTGTGTGTGTGTGTGTGTGTGTGTGTGTGTGTGTGTGTGTGTGTGTGTGTGTGTGTGTGTGTGTGTGTGTGTGTGTGTGCACACGCACCTACGCGTGCGTGCGTGCAAACTGTTTGTGCCCTTCTGCAAGGCTTGCGTGCGCATTCACACACGCGCGCCAAATGCATCACAAGGGTTGTAACTCGCTCGGAAGGTAACATTAAGCAGTTGCTTCCCTTAGACCCAAACTGTGCGCAGTTTGAGACAAATTTTGTACATACCTTGGCTTTGTTTTTATATTATATTTTATTTTATACATTGTGTGTGTGTGTGTGTGTGTGTGTGTGTGTGTGTGTGTGTGTGTGTGTGTGTGTGTGTGTGTGTGTGTGTGTGTGTGTGTGATCAGATCTTCGGCAGGCAAGAGAGTGGAGAGGGTTTGCACAATCATTTTTTCCCACCACTATGATGGAGTGTTGACTTAGTTACAGGGTTGACACTATTCTCAACCTGCTCTAAGCCATTCTTCTTCTTTTTCTTCATCATCATCGTCGGACGCTCACACAGCAACCATCTGTCATATAAAGCGAAAATGAGCGCCTGACCAGTCAAGCCCAGTGTGTCGAACTTGGGCATTGAAGACATTTGTTTTTTTTGGTTTTAGTCTTTCTGAAAAAAAAGGCAGGAAAATGGAGAAGGAAAGTGAAAAATATACAGGAAGGAGGTGACAGGAAATAAATAGAACAAGGCAGAAACAAAGAGAGTGATAGAAAAGAGGGAATTCCTGGCACAGAATTTCCAGAAGGTGGGGATGCCATTTCTACTTATAGGTCCCCAGCATCCCCACAGGGAAAAGGCCTTTATCATCATTCCAACATTACAGAAAACCTGTTGGCTTGTTCGATTATGGCCTCTTTCCTCCCCTGATAATAATTCTCTTCGTTCTGGACAGACGAAAATATGGCACCAGCCATGGTCTGTTGTGGGCTGGCACTATCATTCTGACACTGAAGTGACTGGAAGAATGTTGGAACATAGAGCTTGACCCCTGTTTTTCTTACATTGTATTCTGTTTTATTTGCAAACAATTTAGAAACCATAGCAGGACAATGTTACCGTTGATGAACGTCAGAGCTGTAGCTGAAGTAGAAGAAGAAGAAGAAGAAGAAGAAGAAGAACAACAACAAACAACAACAACAACAACAACAACAAACAACAACAAACTAAATACCAAATCTTTGGTAGCACTATTTTTCACAATAACAAAGTAAGGCCACTAACCCATCAAATATTTCAACAGCAAAACAATCTTGCTTACCCCTTCCCCAATACTCAAAAGCTGCCCACCTATCCTTTTCAGAAACCATTCACCCTGCACTTCATCCAAGCACCATCATCTCTCTCTCTCTCTCTCTCTCTCTCTCTCTCTCTCTCTCTCTCTCTCTCTCTCTCTCTCTCTCTCCATCCAACTACACCAAATCAATGAAAAGAGAGGGACATGCGGATCTGGCCAGCTAGCCATTTCATTAAGGAGGTTTCCGTTAACCTGACAAATCATCTCTCGGCTTCTCCCTGTCTGCCCTAACAGGGTTGTTTATGGATAAAGTAAGGAGCCTTCCCATCGACCCTGGCGCTGTTCCGGTGATGATGGAGTTGTTTCCCCTGTGGTGATAAAGTGGAGGAGGGCAGAGGATGTGTGAGGGGTGTGATTGTTTGCCAGTTGCACTTTAGTCTATTGGCTGCTGCACTGCTCTTCAGGGGCCATCAGTGAACACTGCGCTGATTACAGGAGGGCAATGGTTGACTGTGGAGAGGATAGGGTGAGAAAAGGTTTCTGTTTGGCACTGTTATTGCCATGTCTCATGTTGGAAGAATGGCGCCCGGCTCAGTGTAAGAAAAAGATAAGAAAAACATAATTCTTGTGGATTTCAAAAATATTGATTTTGGGTCTTTGCTTTTTTTTTTGGGGGGGGGGGGGGGGGGAGTTCTGATCCAGCATAATGAAATGAGCAGCACAAACCTTTTCCTTGAAATCTGAATGACCACGAGTCAGACTTGTATATTTATCTGAATGAATGTCTGATGCTTTGCTCAGCAAACCTACACAATGTATTGTTGTACTTGCATACGTGTTAACTGAATAACAGCACTAATGTATTGGAGAATAAGTGCATGGGCATGTTTCAGTGTTGAAATAGACTCACTACTAACACTGATTCTTTTTTCCCAAAATTACACTGTCTTCTATAGTCATAAGTCAAACCACTGGAAACACATGAGAAAAACTTGCTCCCACCATAATTCTCAAATGCACAAAACCAATCTACCAACTGTTTTTTTTTCTGAACTGGCTGCCCTTTACCCTAAAACATCATCAATCTTTTTAGCTATTCTCCCTATATAGTCAGTGAAAAGAAAGGGGCAAGTCCATTTGGCCAGCTAGTCATTTATCAACAAGGTTTCTGTTAACCTGGCAAACTGTCTCTTGGCTTCTTCTTGGCAGGCTATTATAGTTGTTATGTTTCAAATTAAATCAAATCAAATCAAAATATTTTATTTCGAGGTTAATGAATAAGCACTCGTGTGCTTTCTTTTTACATCCAATCCTTGCCCTCATCAGGGACAGATCATGAATGGTGGAGGAGCCTTCCAAGGACCTCTGCACTTTTCCAGTAATCCTAGGCTTGTTTCCAAAATGTTGGCTGAAGCCAGGAAGGGCAGAATATGTGTGGGGAATGACTGCTAGCCAGCTACACTTTAGCCTATTGGCTGCTGTATTTGTCTTCAGGGGCTGAACAATTGCTGCTGTCTTAGAGAAATGTTGATCACAGGACATTGCAAGACTGTGTGGAAGGGGAAAGATATGAGGGAACTGTCTGCCATGTGTTGTTATGCTGTGTGGTGGGGTAAGAGAATGGAAGTTCCAAGTAAAGTAGTTCATTTTATCTTTTGAATAAAAAATGCATAAAACAATAGTTATCAACCATACACAAGGTTAATTGCATTTTGATTTATGTAAAATATAAAGAGAAAAGGTTCTGTACAGCATAGTGCATCCATGTCTCTGATACTGGAAACATAGAAACCAAGATTAAAATGCTGTACAGTGACACCAGGTTGACACAGGTTCCTACTTTTAAAACAAAAACAATTTAATAAGTGGCTGTTTAGGACCATTGCTGACTAAGAGCACTGGGCATAAAAGCAATCACGTGAGCAGCACAATCGTTTTCCTTTAAATACCAAGCTCTGAGGGATTCAAACTTACACCCCCTATTAAAAAAAAATGCTATTACCCTTTTAAGTCATGACAGATTTCTCAGCATGAAATTTGGGCTGCTCTCCCTGGGGAGAGCACATTGCTACAAGAGCAGCACTATCCTTTTTTTTCCTGTTTGCAACTGCATTTGTTTCCTATCAAAATAGCTTTTTTCTGCAGAAGTTTGCCTGGGACAACTCTCTAATTGCTATGTGTCCTTTCACAAGTGTTAAATAATTATGTGTAACACACAGGACCTCAGTTTATTGTCTTATCAGAAAGATTAGCAGCCAGACCATCACTCATGGTCTAGTGGATGTGGGAAAAGTTTCTGGCCCAAACGGGGATCAAACTATTGCATACCTCTGACCTGACTGTTTTCTAGGAAGTTGCATTACCTTTAGACCAGAAATAGGAATAAGAGTCTGAAGCTTTACTCAGCAACCATGTTGCAACAATAGCAGGCTGGTTCTTTGAGCATCAGTGCTGCATTTCACTATTAAGTCAGCCAGCAGTGAAGAGCTGGCTGCACGTGACTCAGTCTTGATTATACCTTACTGCTAACATTACATCTTTCCCAGAATAGCACTGCCCTCAATGATCACGAGGTTAAACCACTGACCAAGCAGTCTTCAGACATGAAAAGAGCGTTGATCCTCTCTCCTCAACACACAAAACTTATCCACCTCCAGATTTCGAATCTCCCTGTACTGAGCAGCCTACATCCCAATCATAATTTAGCTGCCCACTTTTCCTGTCCAATGACACATCAGTAAAAAGAGAAGAGCAAGTAAACCTGGCCAGCTAGCCATTTCTTTAACGAGGTTTTCGTTAACCTGACAAATCATCTCTTGGCTTCTCCCTGTCTGCCCTAACAGGGTTGTTTATGGATAAAGGAAGGAGCCTTCCCATCGACCCTGGCGCTGTTCCGGTGATGATGGAGTTGATGATGGAGTTGTTTCCCGTGTGGCGATAAAGCCAGAGAGGACAGACTGAGCTGTGGGGCAGGCAGGATTGTTGGCTAACTCAACTTTAGACTATGGATGGCTGCTAGCACCACTCTTCATCGCCTGTCAATGAACACTTTGTCATCATAGGGCATGGTGACAGACTAAAGAGAGGAAAGGGTACAAAGGAAGCAATTAAAGAGAGAGAGAGAGAGAGAGAGAGGAGAGAGAGAGAGAGAGAGAGAGAGAGAGAGAGAGAGAGAGAGAGAGAGATGATTTGATTTGATTTGATTTGATTTGATTTGATTTGATTTATTATTCTTTTCTATCGAGGATAATGGAATAAGCACTCACATGATTTTTTACATCCTGTCCCCGTGTGTATGCAGTTTTGTAAATGTCATCTGTTCCCACCTGCACACAATGGCCTACTCTTACAAAAAGCGGAACAGGGTTTAACATTCTGCAAGATGTTCTGCTTGCATTGGCACTCGGCCTTGGTTTACAGTCCCATCGAAGAACTTTTGGGGAGAGTGGAGTCAGCACTGATGTTAACTCCAGGGGAAAAATCCCTTTGAACGGAATCAAACCCAGATCATCAAATTGTGTTGTGATGGGAGACTTGGGCATAAAGAGTGTGGTGATTATTTTATTTAATGGAGAAAAGACAGGAACCGTGCTGTCTCCTGCTTTACTGGGCTGATCAATGAAAAAGTGCTGCAGCACCATCCCACTGGCCTATGGGTTCCAGCCTGTGCTCTCACCACCAATCACATGACACAACTGGATGCGTATGCCTCAGTTCCAGTGTAAATTACTACTAATAGGAAACCTTTCCAATGATTGTGGCATGTTCTTATTATCATGGGAACAGGCTGACGTAGACCAAACAGTCATAATAAATCAATACCCAATGGTCCACACTACATAAATGATGAGAAAAAATGGTGACATTTGCAAAAATCTCACCACCACCCTCCCCCCCACCCTGGTGAACCACCGAGTTTTAGCCAGGAAACAAACCCCCAAAAAAAACTTACTCTGTCTCTCCCTTTATACACAACATCTGTTACATTCCTAGCATCATAAGTTTTCTCCCTATCCTTTCAACACTAAATCAACAGACCAAGAGGGTCCAGCTGATTTAGCTTCCAGGCCATCTCCATTAACAAGGTTTCTTTAACCTGACCGTTCATCTCTTGGCCTCTCTCTGTCTGCCTGACAGGGTTGTTTACCAACAAAGGGGGGAAGCCCTCCCTTTGACCCCTGTGCTCCTGCAACAGTGATAAAGTTGTATTCTGTGGGTGAAAAACTCCCCAAGGGCAGACGATGTGTGGGGTATAATTGGTGACTAGCTGCACTTGTTTCCCTTTCTTTCATGAGGTCGAGGGCCTGGCATAAAGAATCCTCTGGCTTATCCAATAACCATCAATAAAATATTTAGATTCGAGTTCTGTCTGTTGGCTGTTGCATTCATTTTCAGTAACTGTGAAAACAAGAAAGTGTAAATTGTTCATCTTCTGTTGTTGTTGTTGAATTGTTTTTGGTGACCAAACAACAGCACCTTACTGAATGTAAGAAAGAGGTAAGCATTCTTTCTGACACCAACAACTTTAACACAGTCTTTAATTGAGACCATTGGTGATACTAAGCACTGATCATGGCCCATTCAGAGGAGCAGCATGATCTTTACGTTTTCAATTAGATTTAGAGCAACAATGGATTCACAGCTAGTATGCCCTTCACATTTAGAGTCCAATACTTTACACTGCTGAGCAAAATGTTTTCTTGCTTTATCCTGGGTTGTACAGTTAGAAATTTTGCCCTTGCAATGGTGCAACCAGTGAAGAACAGAAAGGATAAGACTTACTACCAAGAAATAAATATATGCATGGAATGGTTTAATTCCTTAAACAGCACTGTTGGTCACAAAAGTCAAGCTACTAGCCAGCTAGACTTCAGGCATCATAACACCTTACCCCCTCCTCTCCTCTCATCTTCTCTCCTCAGCATGAAGTTTGTCTCACAATCCTTTCTACAGATAGGTAACTCTACAATGCTTGAATGTGTGAATGTGTACATTACTATGTCTACCTTGTTCTCTCTCTCTCTCTCTCTCTCTCTCTCTCTCTCTCTCTCTCTCTCTCTTCTCTCTCTCTCTCTCTCTCTCTCTCTCTCTTTTTTTTTTTTTTTACCTAGTCATCCTTTCCTTAGAAACTGTCACCAAACAGCACTACCAAGGAATAAACTGACCAAAGATGTCTATGAAAGTGTAATTTTTGAGGAGAGAGGATTTGGGGGGGGGGGGGGGGGGGGGGTTGAGAATAGCAGGAAGAGCAGAAACAGGGATGGGGAGTGTGAGTGGGCATTGGACCTGGCAAAGTCTCTGGAATAGAATTCTATGAATCTGCCTGTCTCTAGTGTCAACAGCAGTTCAATCATAGTGCCCTCATCATTTCCCCTTATATGCCCCCTCGACCCTTTCCCGGTTCCCTCCCCCTTCTAGTTCCCAAGAGGGAGGACAACTCTTTGTGTCATCAACGTGAGCAGGGCCGAGCACTGTGGACATTAGGGGGTGACAGTATTTGCCCCTGACGGTCACAGGAGTTAAATGGTCATTAACTACCGCTGAACTGAGAGGAGTAATGGTGCTTTGGGGAATGTGGAAAGATATGATGGTTCTCTCTCTCTCTCTCTCTCCTCTCTCTCTCTCTCTCTCTCTCTCTCTCTCTCTCTCTCTCTCTCTCTCTCTCTCTCTCTCTCTTTTTTGTGAAAGGAGTTTTTTTCTTTTTTTTCTTGATCTGATAAGGGCGGGGACTGGATGTAAAAAAGCACACAAATTCTTATTCATTATCCTCGAAGAAAAGAATTTTGCCTTGCCTTGCCTTGCCTTCCTTGCCTTGCCTTCTTCTCTCTCTCTCTCTCTCTCTCTCTCTCTCTCTCTCTCTCTCTCTCTCTCTCTCTCTCTCTCTCTCTCTCTCTCTCTCTCTCTCTCTCTCTCTCTCCCCTCCCCCATTATCTTTTTCTGTTCTGTTTTGGACTGTTTCTTGCCTGTCTTTTCCTTACGTCTGTGCTTTTCCTTTTCTGTGTCTGTAATCTCTTTCTCTTGGCATTTTTATCTCCAAATCTTTGTCTCTCTTCTTTTTTTATTATTTTTTTTTACTCTTGTTTACTCCTGTCTTTCTACCTTATAGCAGCCTACATGTCTGTCTGTCTGTTTTCGTTTGCACTGAGAGAGAGGGAGAGACAGAGGGATGGGAGAGAGAGAAGAGAGAGAGAGAGAGAGGAGAGAGGAGAGAGAGAGAGAGAGAGAGAGAGAGAGAGAGAGAAGAGAGAGAGAGAGAGAGAGAGAGAGAGAGAGAGAGAGAAGACAACAGACGATAGACAGACAGAGACAGAGACAGGAGCGACAGATGATAAAACATAGAAAGAAAACCAAGAAAAAAAACACTACTCTTTCAACAATTCCTCCTCGCAAAAAAGAAAACACAATCTCATCAACATCTCATAACTGGTCACTGATTAATCAAAACCGATACAATTCTTTATTCACTGGCACCAAAATGCTTATAAAGATAAGTGCGAGACTGTTAGGTGACGTTTAAATGACCGCCAATCACTCCCAGACAACAGCAGCCTACCCACCCTCACCATCCACCACCCTGCCTCCAGCATCCCCCCACCCCCACCCCCATCTTTGCCTCATTCACAGAAATCATCTCCATCATCATCATCATCATCATCGGAAGTTTGCCAAGATCGATGGGAAGGCTCCTTCCGCTACCTATAAAGAACTCTATTAGGACAGACAGGGAGAATAGAATAGAAGCCAAGAGATGTTGTGCAGGTTAACGGAAACCTCGTTTATAAAATGATTCTGGACACTCATGTGATCTGCTGGCTTAACTGGTTGCTTGCTTCTCTCTCCTCTCTCTCTCTCTCTCTCTCTTCTCTCTCTCTCTTCTCTCTCCTATTTGCCGCTCCATGGAAAGTATACGGTATAAAGAACTTGTATTGCGACTATGGTCATGGGTGGCAAAATTAACAAGATGTATGTTGTTAGTTTATCTATTGAACTTTTATATAAAAATGATTCGAGCACTCTTGTGATTCGTTTATCAGGCTTGCGTATATTGCCATCTTTCCTACCGTTTCACAATGCTCTCATCCCGAACTGTCCGTCCATGTTTAAGGCGATGACAGATGAGTTGTATTATTTTTTATTATTAATAAGATTGTTTTTCATCCAGTCCGTGTCTATTGTAAATTTGCCATCTGTTCCCACGGCACACAATGGCTATCATCGAAAGGTAAAGGTTTAACGCGTGCACAATGTCTGCGTGCATTGTTCGCACACGGGGCCTCGGTCTTCGGATGAGGGGAGGTGGAGTCTGCACTGGTGTTAACTCCAAGGGAAAATATCCCTTTGAACGGGAATCGAACCTGGGTCGTCAGATTGTGAGGTACTGTTCTAACCATTAGGCTAGATGAGAGGAAAGGTGGCAAGAGTAGTGTGGTTTGCAGTAGGGGAGTTTTGGGGCCTTTTACCATGAAAAGATTTACTAATACGTGTTTGAATTACTTGTACGTGTCTTTTGGGCACTTGTGGCTAGTTTGTAATCATGATAGTAATTACAGATTGTTAGTAGATAATCTGTGTGAGGAATTTATTTCCCTGAACTAATCACTTAATTTGTAATTGTCATTTTGGATATCTGGAATCCATAGGTACATAGGGGACTCACAATCAAATTCTATTGTTCGAATGATATCAACAAAGCTTTAAACCCTCATTTCATTTTTTTGTTTTGCTCATATGTACTGGGGAAATCCTTGAAATGTACTCATACTTGCAAAAGTTCATGCCATTTTTTTTTTTTTGCAAGAGAATGAATATGAGTTTTTAAGCAAAAGGATAGAAGACAAGATTACACAATTTTGTATTACCTACTGGGACATATTTGCAGGCATTTTAAAAAATTGCTCTGATCAATTCTGTAAGGGTTGTATAGTTAGTGATTTATCGTCCTGTTCTATATTTTTTAAAAACTGTATTTATTCAATGGACTTAATTTTTGATACCCTTTGACTGATTAGTCTGTATAATGTCAAGGTCCTGTTATGACTGTTCCCCAAAAGAGGCTTAATTCTTATTTCATCTAATACATAATGTAACTTATTAAAGTTCTAATGACTAGCCATCTGCTAGACTAGCATAATCTTCTGCTTTAAGATGAAGAGGAATTTTATTTAAAAAAAACAACAACTCCACCATCCATAGATACGAGTCTTTTTCAAGAATAAAGCTGAAAATGAGAAACCGAGTAGAACTGTACAGGTAAAAGCATAATAATAATTTTAGAACTGTATAGGCATCATAATAATAATAATAATATAATAATAATAATAATAATAATAATAATAATATAATAATAATAATATGATGTGATGATGATGATGATGATGATGATGATGATGGTAATAATAATAATAATAATAATAATAATAATAATAATAATAATAATAATAATAATAATATAGTAGTACATGGAATTTATAAAGTGCTGACTCTTATAAAGCAAACAAATCGAAACCTTACATTCCAATCATTTACACTCATGCAACATTTCACAAACATTAGGATCAACAGGTATCAAAACTATGCGCACACACACACACACACACACCACACACACACACACACACACACACACACACACACACACACACAAAACAAACAAACACACACTCACACACACACATACACACACACCACACACAACACAACACACACACACACACACACACACACACACACACCACACACACACACACACACACACACACAGAATGATTTTACCACAAAAGCAGAGGCCTAACAATACACGTGTATTGACTTTGCTCTGACAAATACTCCACCAAGATCCGCGAAATACCAATGACCCCTTAGACCCACACACTGCATCTTGGCTTACTCTGTTCCATCCCAAGAGATGAGGTCGAGTCACCAACCAATGAATCTTCACACCACCAAAAGTCTACCTCTCCCCTCATCCCCCCCCCTCTTCCCCCCCTCTCAATGCATAACACCAACCATCATCTATTGCTTTCTTTATCCACACCCACACTCACCTTCAGACCTCACTAGTCTACCACTTCTCTCCTGAGGATAATCTATCTATCTATCTAACTATATATTATCTATCTATCTATCTATCTATTATCTATCTATCTATTATCTATATTATCGATATCTATCTATAATATAGAGATCTATCTAAAGAACTAATTTCTCTGTTATACATATCTTCTCTCTATCATATCTATCTATTATCGATTATCTATTATTATCTATCTATCTTCTGTTTTCTGTTTCTGTCTATTGTCTTCTGTCTGTCTGTCTTCTGTCTATTATCTATCTATCTATCTATCATATCTATGAATTAAAAAGTCGGTTAATAAGTCAGCCATTTTGTTCATGAGATTTCCGCTAATGGGCCAATCATGTCATTGCTTCTCCTTGGTCTGACTTTTTTTTCTTTCCCTGGCTACAACTCCCAGATTCATCAATGGTGAGATTTTTGTGTATGCTACAATCCCCCCCCCCTCCCCTCCCACCATTTTGGTAGTACATTCCGACTTCAAGGATGTCTACCAATCTATGTCATCAATCAGTCTAAAAAGTTTGTTTACAGCCCACGCCAAGGAGCTTCTCCCGACCCTAAAAACTGTGTTGGGTGTGGGGGGGGGGGGGTTTGCAAGGAAGGCAACAAAAGCTTGTATAGACATATACCTACAAAGGAGTGATGGCAATCTTATCTATCTATCTATCTATTCTATCTATCTATCTATCTATTCTATCTATCTATCTATCTATCTATCTATCTATCTATCTATCTATCTCTATCTATCTTCTACCCTTAGTCTGGCAGACCGTGGGGCACCCCTGAAGACTTGACAACCAGTTCCCTCCATCCCTCTCTCTGTTCTGCCTTTTTCAAAATTTTGTTGAGTTCTAGGCCTGTCCATTGCTGATGTTGTCCTGCCATCTCTTCCTTGGTCAGCCTCTTTTTCTTCCTCCTTGGACAGTGCCTTGGAGTATCTTTTTTGCAAGTCATTTTGATCTTGTAACATGCCCATACCATTTAAGTTTAGCTTCTTTGCTTCTTTACCATTGATAGAAAATTTGACAGAAGATTTTCATAGAGACCAATGGTAGGGACCAGAAGACTGTTAGTGAATCCAAAAACGAATCTGAAAAGACTGGTAAGTAAAAGTGCAAGATATGGTCAATCTGCTGTCCCTTTTTTTTGCACATTGCTGTGAAACATTGAAGATGGTGGGATAGGTGGGATGCAGTTGCAATAGGTCGCTACTTGTTTTGCTTGCATTGCCCCAAAGAAGGAAGACTAAGGGATAATTCCAAACATTAGGATCTGTCTCGCTTGTTTACTCTTTGGTATTTTGTGCTTACTGTTGTTTTCCTGTATTTTGTATCATTCTTTGCACGTTTCCTGCAAAAGACAAACAACTGTATCCTCTACCCTGTCCTCTCCACAGTCAATCGTTGCCCCCTGTAACCAACACAGTGTTCAGTTACGGCCCCTGAAGACCGGTGCAGCAGCCAATAAGCTTAAGTGCCACTGGCCGCCAATCACACCCCACACATCCTCTGCCCTCCCGGCTTTATAACCCTGCCGGAAACAACTCCATCATCACCGGAAGAATGCCAGGGGTCGATGGGAAGGCTCTTTCCTTATCCATAAACACTTCTGTCAGGGCAGACAGGGAGAAGCCGAGAGATGATTTGTCAGGTTAGCAGAAACCTCGTCACTAGGATGGCTAGCTGAGGGATCAATTTGCTACTCCCTCTCTGCTGATTTGCTGGCTAGCAGTATTGACTTGCCTGAGCCCTCTTTTTGTGCTGATTTGTCAGGGGATAAGAGAAAGAGGGGAAAGATGATGATGTAGGTGGATTGGTGGTTTAGAGGCTATGCACCTGCCTAGAAAGTGAAAAGTCCAGGCTGAAGTGTGTGGTGGTGGTTCGTTCCCCATTTGGGCCAGAAATTTTCCCCCTATCCCCAGAATTGAGTGGTCTACCTGCTAGTCTTTTGGATGAGACAATCAATAAAGGTCCCATGTGTTACACATAATTATTTAGTGCACATAAAAAGCCCATACCAACAAAAGTGTTGTCCCTGGAAAATTCTGTAGAAAAAAGTCACTCTGATGGGGAAACAAATACAGTTGCAAACAGGAAAAAATAATAGGTGGCGCTGCTCTTGTGGCAACATACTCTCCTCAGGGAGAGCAGCCCAAATTTCATGCAGAGAATTCCGCCATGACTAAAGTGAACACAATACAATACAATACAATCAAACAATACAATACAATACAATACAATACAATACAATACAATACAATGTTTAGGGTGGATGCATAGATATGTTTTGTGTTTAGGGGAGGAAGAAAGTATGTATATGATGTACAAAGACATGGTATTTTTCAAGGCTTGATCTCATGATTGTGGATTTTTCTCTTTTTTTTTGTTCCTGGGCTAAACCTGTAAGGTTAAAAAATGGTGTGATTTTGTGTAGATTGTAGATTACAAGGCAGTCTTTGGAAGATTCATAGTTCCGAGTAAGTTGGGGGGGGGGGTTGTTTTTTTTTTAGTTTAGTACATACATCAACTTTCTTATTGTTGATATCACTCTCCTGCAGCGCTGGGCCAGAAAAGCAGTGTGAGATACTAGGGTTATTATCACTATTCAGAAGAGTCTTCCTTTGT
>CM060338.1:30988590-31003590 GCA_030674155.1 Stramonita haemastoma | reverse complement strand
ATGTTGGGGGGGAGGTGTGGGTGGGGGTGGTGGTGGGAGGTGGGGGGTGAGATGTAAAGTGGTGGAGGGTGAATGGGGGAGGGGGGGGAAAGAAGGAAACTGAGGAGGATAACAATACAAAGCGATGGTGGGCCAGACAGACCTGAAGTAGAGAGAAAGGAGCCCCAGTAGGGGTTCCCCCCCCCCCAGCTGGTGTTTAGGCGACCAGCACAGTACAGTCCCCCACCCGCTGCACTCCCTGGCTATGTAATGGGACGATAGGATAGGACCAGGGCCTGCCTCTCCACGGCCTCTTTACTTGACCACTCAGTTGAACAGGCCCCCGCCCTGATAAAAAAACGTGCGTGGTCTGGTCTGGTCCAAGAACTGACCACTGACCGGTGTCCTTGAATGGGAATGACCCCTCTCTCTGTCTGTATCTCTGTGTTTCTGTCTCTGTGTGTCTGTTTGTCTGTCTGTCCTGTCTCTGTCTGTCTCTCTGTCTCTGTCTCTGTCTCTCTCTCTGAGACTGATCCTGCTTCTGTCCTTTTGCTCTACCCTTCCATCTACGTGTACATTACCAGTCTGTATGTGTGTCTCTGTCTGTCTGTCTGTATGTGTCTATGTCTCTGTCTGTCTCTGTGTCTGTCTCTCTGTCTGTCTGTCTCTCTGTCTCTGTCTCTCTCTGTGTGATGTTTTCAGTTGCTTGATTCGTTATGTTTTCTTGTTTGCTACTTAATTAGTAGCGTTTTTTTAAAAATCATTATCATTATTTGATTATTTATTTCTTATTATTTTTAGTTATCTGTGTGTGCGTGTGCTTTTTGTTATTTTATTATTATCTTCTTGTCCTTGTTTCTTGTCTTCTGTTGTTACCGTTTTTGTTGTCTCTTATTTTTGTTATTTGGTTTATCATTGTTGCTGTTGTTAATTAGAGGGGTTTTTTTGTTGTTTTTTTAATTTTGATGTTATCCCTGATAAGGGCAGGGACTGGGTGTAAAAAGCACATGAGTGCATTCATTCTATATCTATCTATCTATCTATCTATCTATCTATCTATCTATCTATCTATCTATCTATCTATCTATCTATCTATCTATCTATCTATCTATCTATCTATCTATCCCTTAGTCTGGAGACCGTGGGGCCCCCCCCTGAAGACTTGACAACCCGTTCCCTCCATTCCTCTCTTATTCATTACCCTAGAAATAACAGAATTTGACTTGACTTGACTCTCTCTTGATGTAAATTTGTGTTCAGGGCTAATCAGATCCGAGTTTATTTCTTTTAGTTTGTCCTCTAATTTCAGTATCTTATTATTTTTTTTTTTTATAGCTTCCCCCATTGGGGATGGCTGGGGGGTCTGTCAGTATAAATACCAATCCGCACCTTCTGGAAATTCTGTGCTAAGAATTCTCTCTTTGTTTATTCCTCTTCTTGTTTCTGCCTTGCTTCTTTATCTTCCTGCCACCTTCTTGTCCCTTTTCCTGCCTTTTTTTCTCAAAAGGACTTAAACTATAACAATTCTCTCCCACGCCGAAGTTGGATGCGTTGGGCTTAACTTGTCAGGCGCTTAACGGCAGCGCAACGTATTTTCACTCATATGAGACAACAATAGTTGCTGTCGAAGTGTTCGACAAAGAATATACTATAGCCACCAAAGACAACAGTCAACTACCACAATGATCGCCATCACCATCACCATCACCAATAATCAACAGATACAACAATAACTAAAAACACCGTCAGCAACAGCAACAAGAAATAGGCCCAGAAACAAGGATGATTAATCAAAAATAAAAAACCGACTTTTTTCTTGTAGAAACAAAGCAACCAAAAGCAAAAAATAAATGAATGACTCAACTTTTGTATGGTGAAGTGGTAAATTAATAGGAGTATGCTATAGGCTCTATGAAACATTGTACACACAATCATTAATTTACCGGCAGTCAAATCAGAGAGGGGACCTCCCAGCCTCTACCAACACCGCCCTGATAACATTGGCCGTCAAATGACGAGCTTTGAAGAGGCAAGGGAGACAAACCGATGTTTGAAGACAGAGCTTCAGGAATGCCCCGCCAGGTGGCGCTAGGAGGAGGACGTGATATTTGTTGGGAGTTACCACCCCTTAGCGATGAGAAAATGGGGGGTGACGATCGATGAGAGGCGGGAGATGTTGTAATTTCAATAGTTGGTGGGAAATGTTCATAAGAGACACGTTAGTGATAAATTTGAGATACTACTAATAAAAAGATTAAAATGACCATATTGAAAAGATTGATGTTGGGCCTAACAATGACAATGATAATAAATTCATTCAGGCTCAACAACTGAGTATGTGTAGCATTCACGCAAACTGTATAGTTGAAACAAAAATTCATGATATGATTACAGACAGAAGGGTACAATAATGGTAGTAGTATTGACATTTCTCTTTTGCATAAGTGTTAACGCCCCCATATTTGGAATAAGTTTAATAATTGCTCTCACACAAAAACTGCAGATTTCCTTTGTAAAAAATGAAAATTAAGCTCAGATCACCGTCCCCTCCCCCTTCACCTATTCTGTTGTCTAGTGCACTGTTTAGGCACCACTGAGGATTTTGAAACCAGCTTCCTCCACTTCTCATTCAGACCACTTTAGTGGAAAAAAAGGCCGGAACCAAATAGATCTAGTAAAAAGGTAAAGGTGTCCCATAACCTATGTGGTCGTAGGGGAGCGAAGCGTCAGAGACTCAGCTTCCCTAGGGGCCAGCATGTTGAGGGAACGAAACACAAGGAGGAAATAAAATGAGACGGTAAAAGCGCAATCAGAGGTTAGACTCTTGGCTACATATTGTTCTTATGGAATAATTATTACTTCTTCATTCACAGTATGCATAAACATTACCCAAGTCAGTCATTTGAAGGCTGTAGCATGTGACAATCCCTTCTTTTCAATAAAAAAAAAATTAAAAGAGGATAAGAAACATACGTAAAAACTATTTATACAAATTTGTTTGGATTTGATTAAAAACCCGTTCGATTATATAGCGTGTCAGTACGTATCAAGGCTTTGCTGGATAGGACAAGTTTTATATGGCTGTGAAAAATTCACATTCTGTTCTAGACTTTAGACTCTCTCTAATCTATCATCATCAACAGAATCAGCAGCTGTAGCAATACCTTTCAAAGATGAACTTTTGAAGAAATTTGTTTCCTCTGGGACTTTATAATCTTCTTTATTTTCAAAGTCTTAAGGCATATTGGTAGCCCATTAGATTCCTTATTCTTTTATCCGTAAAAAAAATTAGCGATATTTATACCAGGCACACTAAAATTGCTGGATATTGGGCAATCAGCTGAAACTCCTTCTCGAAGCGTGAAAAGAAAATATACAACATTACTTGTCATTTCACACACACACACACACACACACACACACACACACACACACACACACACACACACCACACACACACACACACACACACACACACACACACACACACACACACACACACACACTGTGTATTACATGTCTTATCTTAAAAAAAAAAGTGTTGTTATATTAGAAAAAAGTATGCTAATAACCAGGATCTATTCATGCACATTATATATGGAAAAGTGTTCACGATATTGACCATTTAAGATGTAAGTTGATTGCACACTGGGAAGTTTACGATAACGTGAAAGATTAATTACTATGAGAGAAACCGAGCAAGGATGGATAATACTGTGTGTTAGCCAATAACCAGCCAACACTTCTTTCCCAATCTCTGTCTGTCTGTCTGCCTGTCTGTCTGTCTGTCTGTCTGTCTGCCACTCTCTCTCTCTCTGCCACTCTCTCTCCCCCCTCCTCCTCTCTCTATCCCTCTCTCTCTATCCCCCTCTCCCTCCTCTCTCTCTCTCCTCTCTCTCTCTCTCTCTCTCTCTCTCTCTCTCTCTCTCTTCTCTCTCTCTCTCTCTCTCTCTCTCTCTCCTCTCTCTCTCTCTCCCTCTCCCCCCCTCTCCACCCCCTCTCTTCTCCCCACCTCTCTCTCTTTCTGTCTGTCTGCCGCTCTCTCCCTCCTCTCTCTCTCCCCCCCCCCCTATCTCTCTTCTCCCCCCCCCTCCCCCTCTCTCCCTATCCCTCCCTCTCTCTCTCTTCTCCCCCCTCTCTCTCGATCTGAGGATATCAGCCTCTTTTCATGGCAGGGACACTTGCTACATAACAGGTTCACAATCGTACTTGGCCTCTCTGTAATCTTGTGTCCACATAAATAATCCTCAATGCCTTTGACTCTTCCTCCTTCATTTTATACCAATGGCTTTGTACATCTTACTCCCTTTAGATGATATTCCGGCAGAAACTAGCATTCGCCCTCATGTTCCACTATTTTTACACCCTTCATTCTAGATCACCCGTCTGTCTGTCTGTCTGTCTGTCTGTCTGTCTGTCTGTCTGTCTGTCTGTCTGTCTCTCTCTCTCTCTTGTCTCTCTTCTCTGTCTCTCTCTCTCTCTCTCTCTCTCTCTCTCTCTCTCTCTCTCTCTCTCCTCTCTCTCTCTCTCTCTCTCTCTCTCTCTCTCTGGATGTAAAAAAGCGGGGACTATATGTAGAAAAGCACATGAGTGCTTATCTATTATCCTCGAAATAAAAAGAATTTGATTCGATTTGATTTAATTTGATTTGATCTCTGTCTGTCTGTCTGTCTGTCTGTCTGTCTGTCTGTCTGTCTGTCTGTCTTCTCTCTGTCTCTCTCTCTCTCTCTCTCTGTCTCTCTCTCTCTCTCTCTCTCTCTCTCTCTCTCTCTCTCTCTCTCTCTCTCTCAATTTTTTTTACAATCCCTTGCTCCACTCTCTTATCCTTACAGCGCCAAAAAGATCAGATCCCGGAGTCTTTCTCCTTCCTCTCCCCCCACCCCCCCATCCTTCCTTCCCCCCTCCCCCCTCCCCCCCCTCTCTTCTCTCTCTCTCTCTCTCTCTCTCTCCTCTCTCTCTCTTCTCTCTCTCTGTTTTCCACTCTCTTGCTTCCTAAACTATCTTTACTGCACAAAATCAGATGCCTGAGTCTCTCCCACCCCCCTTCTCGCATCTCATACCCCTTCCCCTTTCCTCCTCTTCCTCTCTCCCCTCCCTACTCTCTCTGCGATCCTCTTCTCAAACACACACACACACACACACACACACACACACACACACACACACACACACACACACACACACACACACCACACCACCCTCTCTCTCTCTCTCTCTCTCCTCCCCTCACCCCCACCCTCCTCCCACCCCCCTTAGCCCCCCTCCCACCCAACCCAACCCCACTCCTCCTCCTGTCTCATATTGCTGGCCAGTTTCCCGTTCATTTTCAGGGTGTCTTTCTGTTAGGTGTTTTTTTTTTTCTTTTTTCTTTCTTTCTTTTTTTTTTTTTTTGCTTCCCTTCTCTTCCCTCGTCTGTCCGGATACTAGCAGCCCGCTGCTGACCCTTCTCTTCATTTCAGCCACGCGCCGGCCAATTAATTAAGGCCGCCATATCGGCGCAAATATTTGTCCGCCCCTGCTAAAAGGGAGCTGCGAGCCAAACGCGCACAGGGCAAGACAAGCCACGAAGCTTTTGTCCCTGAGATTAAACAACGCTTTGTTTAGTGCGGAAGCGGCCGATCGATAAAGACTCATCAACACCCCTAAGCAAATTGGTGGTTTAATTACACGAATGTGTTTTTCTAATGGCCCCAAAGTGCCACACCAGACAGAGAAGGGAAAAGGGAAGGTCAGATTTCGTTTTGTACCCCTTCCTTAAGATTTTTTTTTTTTCTTTTAGAGATGATTGTCAACTGTTGTTGTTGTTATTACGTGACGTAAAATTCTAGGCTAGGAAAAAAAAAAAAGGAAGTTTGTTTGCATGGCAATATTTGGGGGGTGGGGGTTAGGGGGGTGAGGTGGGGGAAACAGGTCTTTGTTCCTTACTAATGGAGAAAGTCTGGCAGTGTCATTTATTGGGGTGTTACGTCGCTCTGACGGCGGTGATCATCTGTATTAAAGCGGCTGCGCGAGACTGGTCTTTTGAAATCTTAAGCTGTCATTTTCGGATTGCTGAGTGTTTGAACGAACAAACAAACATGGGGATAGGGAAAAAGGGACAGAAAGAAAGAATTTTTTAAAAGAAAAGAAAGAAAGAGAAAGAACGAAGGAAGAAAAGCTAACAAACTAACAAACAAACAAGAGGATACGGAAAGACGGACAGAAAGAAAGAAAAATTTTAAAAGAAAAGAAAAGAAAAAGAAGGAATGAAAACGAACAAACAAACAAGAGAATAGGGAAACAAGAACAGAAAGAAAGAAAAAAGAAAGAAAAGAGAAAGAACCAAGGAAGGAAAAGTAGCAAACAAACAAGAGGATAGGGAAAGACGGACAGAAAAAAAGACAAATAAAAAAAGGAAAGAAAAGAGAAAGAACCAAAGGAAGGAAACAAGAAAGAAAGAATTAGAAAGAAAGAAGGAAATAGTGAAAGAGAAATAAAGGAGAGAAAGAAAATAATAAGAGGGGAAAAGCCATAAATAGAAAGAAAAGCAAATAAAATAAAGGAAAGCAGAAAAGAAAAGAAAAAGTATGCAAAGAGAACAAGAAAAGAAAGAAAGGCAGTAAGAAAGAGAGAAAGAAAGAAGGGAGGAAGGAAAAAAAGAAAGAAAGACATTAATTAACGCCATAACAAATACAATACTATATTGATCATATTCTGTGTATTGTTTTCTAATCATGAAAATGAAGAGTTTGCTGGGGTTTATCAAACTTTACGTAAATAAGGATAAGACAGTCACTAAATCATTCAATAACTAAAACAACACTATAATTATGAAGGGTGACTTACTAATTCGGCATGTCAATGAATTGACTACCCTTTTACCTACTTGCTTACTTGGTACATGGTTAGTTGGTTGGTTGGTTAGTAAGTAGGCTGGTTAGATAGCTGGTAGCTCAATCAGTGGGTTAGTTGCTTGTCTAATAGTTGGTTAGCTGGTTAACATGTGTATTCATTAACGGGTTACTTAATTAGTCGGTCATTCAGTCGACCATTTTGTTAATTAGTTAATCAGTAACTATGAGTTATTTGATAGGCTGATTTATCATAAGAAAAATACTGGGCTGACAAAAAAAGCAGGTAGACACAGGCGTATATAAGTGAATATAAATGAAATAAACCAAAAATAATAGAAAAACAATAACAACTCAATATAGGCTGATAGTTGCACAAGAGAAACAGTTTAGATGAAACGTTGGAATATCTAGTGTCATAAGAATCCAAAGCCTTTTTATGCCTTCTTGGCATGTAGGGCAGCAACAAAGGTTTCTTTGTTGCTGTTTCTGTAACAATCTTTTTTTACAGAACGGGGTTGTTAGCCCTGTGTCCAACCCCTACCTGGGGAGTGGTGCCACCTTAGTCGCCTCTTACGACATGCCTGGCTGGCGGGCAGGGACCTATTCTTGTAATGCTCGCTTTGCAAGCATTCCCCGGGAGTCCCACGGGGGAGTGTCATAAGAAGCCAATATAAAATGGTAATATATATACTGCACCTACAAGTTCCAAAGCTAAAATAATGAGAACAAATTCTGCGGATTATTTTCTTCTGGCACCAAACTTCCGTTAAAAAAAGTTAAAGTCTGTCCCGAGCCTAAGGCTCATCAGGCCGGTGCTTATCCCGGTTTCTGTGGCGTTAAGCCACTGAGAGTCATAGACTCCCCCCTGGATAGGACGCCAGTCTATCACAGGGTTAACCCCCAACACAAGGTTGGTACCCCTTTTACACCTGGGTGGGGTGAGAAAATAGCCGTAAAGTGCCTTTTCCAAGGGCACAACGCCATAGCCGAAAGCTGGGATCGAACCCGCAACCTTTAGATTACGAGTCCAACGCCCTAACCACTAGGCTACCCCGGCGGCTAAAACTTCCGTTTACCACGAGAGAATGCCAGAAGAATAAGATGCTCATTTATTCGATTATCTATTTTACTAGCATAAATGGCACCCCTGCGTTCTGAAAGCACGATCTAGAATAAAATTTTTAAAAAGATTAATGACATGCTGTTTCGGGATTTCCCCCCTTTTCAATGACCTTTTTTGTTTGTTTGTTGGTTTGTTGGTTGGTTGGTTGGTTGGCTGCTTTGTTGGTTGCTTGGCTGCTTGGCTAATCTTGGTTGCTTGGTTGATTATTCAGTTAGTTGGCTGATTATTTTTGACCTTTCAGACCAATTCATCATCAATTTTCTAAATAAATAAAGAAGTAGTAGTAGTAGTAGTAGTAGTAGTAGTAGTAGTAATAATAATAATAATAATATATAATAATAATAATAATAAATAATAATAATAATAAAAATAATAATAATAATAATAATGTTTGTACACACACGTTTTGGTCTGCTGGCAGATTATATTATCAGACATTTAGTATTCTGTTTTGAATGTCCGGGATTTTAGTTGCTATCTATTTGCAATTTTTGATCATATCATACGTCATTTTTTTTTTTTTTTTTTTTTACGGATTTTTCCTCTTCTGAGTATTAATTGTAAGTGTTGTAAACTTAATAGATATTGGTTGGTTTTTGTTTTGTTTTCTTTGTTTATTCTTTGTTTGATTGTTTTATTCTTTTTTTTTATGAGTGCTTTTATATTTGGATTTTGCTTCCTTATATATATATTTTTGTTTCTTTTTAACGGAATCATGAGGAAATTCCGCGCTGGTAAATTGTTAGTAATACATTTTTTATATCTATGTTATAGTGTGATTGTTTTGGGGCCGTAATTTTTGGGTCACTTCTTTACTTAACTGTATATTTACTAATTATTTTACGTTATATCCGTTTTGGTTAGCCTATATGATTATTACTGTGTAGTAGTAGTACTATGGAATGTGTGTGTGTGTGTGTGTGTGTGTGTGTGTGTGTGTGTGTGTGTGTGTGTGTGTGTGTGTGTGTGTGTCTGTCTGTCTGTCTGTCTGTCTGTCTGTGCCCGGTTGGATTGCATTTTGCTTGCTTGTTCTTGAGGTAGCGGGAATGGATGGAGATATAAAGTATAAAATTCCGAACCCCAATATAACTATAAAAAAAAAAAAAAAATTTATGACACGGGGTGAATATTTCAGCTGCTGCTTGGTTGTGGTCACTACTATGTATTCTTCTCTGTTTTTGACCATTGTGTTCCTAAACACAGCATACAGACTGACTGAAATACGCATAATAAGAAGACACGAAGATCAAATGGTTTTACCAATCACTTTCCACCCAATCACCAAAGTTTCTCTGACTCATTCACACCTGCTCTCACACCGTCCCAAACCCCGCACGTGCTGTATCTGCAGTGGTCAAGCCCAGCAATCCAAATGGTCACAGTTGGTCATATACCAATTATTGGAAGAGCGTTCCGAGGAAAGCCCCAATATCGATAAATTGCAAGAGTTCCGCAGGACAAGTGTTGACACAGAGTCTTACTTCTGACCTTCTGCCAGTGCAGAAATCTCCCTCGCCAAATCTCGCCAGGAATCCCCCACAAGCTCCACCGCTGGAGGGCGCGCACGTTCCACTCAAAAAGACCGACAACTCCCGGGGCTTTTCGGCTGCCCCCCTTACGTGCTGTAATGTCTTACCTAAAGTCAACGCCTGCCCGATTAGCCAGCAGAGCTGGGGGGGAACGTTTCTCAGCCCCGCCAGTTTAATCTGGGCATCGATTGAAAAGCTTGGGGGGACGATTTGTAAAGGATGCGGCTGGTATTATCGCCGCCATTTTGAATATCTCCCATACTCCTTTTCCCCCCGCGCACGTACAGCCAGGCCCAGTTTGGGGAGCGGGCGTGTTGACTGATCGTGAGCGGCTGCCAATCGCCATGAAGAGGGGCGATAATACATGACAGGGAGTAGAGGATCATCTCCCCTGCCGTTTGGGAGCAGCAGACGAGATAATGGGTTTAATTTATTCCACAACGCCTTTAATTTGACGAAGGGGGCGAAGACTTTGGCGGCAGATTGCTCCTCCGCTCGGAAATGAAAGCTGTTTGATATATGATGTCATTAGCCTGATAGGGGGACAGACAGTTGGCATAGTGGGGAGTGAGAGCTGTGATGAGTTATTGCTTCTCAACGGAGACAGGCAAACCTGTGTTCGGTGTTACATTTAAACTTGTGTCAATAGTATCTCATCAGGGTAGCGGTACTGACTTGAAAATCAAAGAATTTTGGGTAGAGATCAACGACTGTTTTGAGTTTTCAGCCAAAAGTTCACTTTTCTGTAAGAAAAACAACAACAGAACAAAAACAAAAAAAATACTGACAAAACAACAACACGACTTATGAATGTATCACCTCAATTAAATGCAGCATATGCAATTTTCAGTATACAGGCACACACACACACACACACACACACACACACACACACACACACACACACACACACACACACACACACAACACACACACACACACACACACACACACACACACACACACACACACACACACACACAACCAGCTGACCGACCAACAGACAGACAAGTATACATGGCGAGACAGAGACATGGCGATAGGACACACGGACAGACAAACAGCTGGCTGGTCTAGAGATATCGTGCCCGCCTAGAGAGCTCGATCCCCGTATACATCCGAACTTTGCCCTGACCTTGAGTAGCAGTCTAAGTGCTAGTCTTTCGGGTGAGACGATAAACCGAGGTCTCGTGCGCAACACGTATTTAGTGCAAGTAAAAGAACCCACGGCAACCTGACAAAATTCTGCAGTGAAGAGCTGCTCTCATAGGAAAAATACAAGTACATAATAGAAATGTAAGATTAAAAAATGGGTGGCGCTACTCTTGCGGCGACGCGCTCTCTTCGAGAGAAACGCCTTAAGTTCACGCCAAGAAATCTGCTGTGGTCGAAAGTGATATACAATACAATACAACACAATATAGTACAACAACAAAACAATGCAATAATATTACAACACGATACAACACAATAATACAATAACAATAACAATACAAGAACAATAACAAAACACTGCAATACAATTTCAACACAGTAGCAATACAATGACTGTACAACACAGTAATTCAATAGTACGTTAACAATACAACACAAAATACAATAATAACAACACCATACAATATAACACAACACAGTACAAGAGCAGTAGTACAGTGTGACAGATAAACCAGTAGGTCTCATAATTATTATCAAAGCAGAACACTGTGACAGATAACTGTTATCAGTCCTTTTTCTCTCAGCGAAGGTCGATACACTGATGTGTGTGTGAGATAGAGATTCGCTTTGCAAGCTATTTGACGGCATAACGATTGTTCCAATTTCAAAGTAATAATAACTCTTCTGAAGTCGACATGCGGCTACCTTCATGGTGAGCCAAAAACAGTTGCATAGTTACGCAAAATCTCAACATGGGTGAAACTCAAAGACTTGGACTGATTTTCTTTTCAGGCAGTCGGGAATGCGGCTTCCTTCATGGTGGGCCAAAAATAAGTCACATAATTACGCAAAATCTCAACGTTACTGAAACTCAAAGAGCTCGAACTGTTTTGTTTTTGTCTTTTCAGGCAGTGAGTCAAGCTTTGGCAAGTTGAATTGGATTGGAGTCCATCCCTTTACGGGTGGAAGTCATGCATGCTGGGTATGTTCGTGTCGTTCATAACCACCGGACCATAGCTGGCCTAGTCTTCGACGAAAGCTGGATTAGTTTTTAACGTGTGCGCAAGATGTTCTGCGTGTGTTCGCGCACAGGATCTTGGTACTACAGTCTCATCCGCAGGATTATCAGAGGAATGGAGGAGGTATTCATGTTACCTCTTGACGAAAAAAATCCTCTCCAACACACACCTCAATGGAGACTCAAACCTTTGCCTATAATTATGCTTTACTGTGAAATCATTCTGTGTGGTGTCCTAAGTGGTTTTCTTGTCCCTCACTGGATTTTGGCGTTCAAATTGCGCGAACTTTGTTGTATAGGTGACTTGAAATTATTAAAACTCGACCCAAAATTAACAGCAATCGAAGGATGATGTTCAACGATTTTTCTTTCTTTTTTTTTCTTTCTTTCTTTTTTTTCTTTCTTTCTTCTTTCTTTTCTTTCTTTCTTTCTTTCTTTCTTTCTTTCTTTCTTTTCTTTCTTTCTTTCTTTCTTCTTTCTTTCTTTCTTTCTTTCTTTCTTTCCTTTCTTTCTTTCTCACGGTTCCTCTGCTAGAGCTCCGATGTTCACCATTGGATAATTTGGGGGGGGGGGGGGGGGGGGGGGGGGGGGGGGGGCGTATTTGACCCTTTTTTGGTCCACCCTTAAGGTAGCCGCATTCTGACTTCGGGAATGTCAAATGAATGAAAACTCTGTGGAGAATGCGAACGCAAAAAGTACGCCCTACCATGTAAAGTAGGCAGTCATTAAAAACAGGAAGTTTCCACAGGAAGCTGCCAGACAAGGGGAGAAACTCTTATCTCTGTTGAAACTGTCCATTAAACGATAACAGTCACATGACAGCACACGAGTTCAGGGCCCTGGTCCCAGGTTAACCCATCCAGCAATTTTAGTTATTACTACTGTTAGAAGTAGAAGTGGTCGTAGACTAGTGATAGGTTTAGTAATAACGATGTTACTATTACTTCTGCTACCAATTTTACTACTTCTAAATGATTAAAAAAAATTCTATTAAAAAAGTTTTGACCTCTGCTTCTACCGATTGTTATAGCTATTATTGAAAAAAGATTTGTCATCATTTCTATCAGACTATTTATTCTCTGTGTTATAGCGGATGACAAAATTATTAGAAACCAGCATGCACACAGGTGTCGTGTTTAGACACCATCCCTGAGGAAAAATCGAAGAGTTGGAGTCCCAGGGCGGCTCGGAGTTGTATATGGCAACGTTCTGGTGGCTCCTGCGACGGTACTGGAACCATTCGTATCGGTCATTGCCTTTCCAATGGACCATTCCAGTGGCGTGGAGAGGCGAGGTCTGCTGCATTTCTATATATACATAACTATAATACATATTTTTTTTGTCGTTGTTCTTTTTGTCGTTTGTTTGTTTATTTTTGTTCTAAATCTGTTAAAAATACTTCCCTCCTCATATTTAACCGTTTTATCCCTTAACCAACCAAGACAGCTAAATACAAAAAGGGCCCCGCTGAGATTCGAACTCAGATCTTCCGGTTCAGAACCGACCGTGTTACCATTACACCAAAGGACCAGTGATGAAAACGGCGAAAAACAAAGATTATAACAGCAGGTTTCTACGTATGATTGCGATAAGTGGACCACTTGTGACATCACTATCAGAGAGGTGACGCATGTTCCATCCTTTTGAAGTCAGGCTGGGTCTGACGTCATCGGCAATATTCGCTTTTTTTCTTCTCTCTTTCCCGTTCCAGGACAAAGTTGACCACTGCTGAGGTGATAAAACAGTGCTCATACATGTCAAGGTTTTATTTGTGGAAAGAAAATATCTGTGTGTGTTTTTTTTTCTGTGAAAGAAATACGGGTGGTGCCGTTGACGTCATATCTAGCCCGACATTGAGGAGGACTGAACATAATTATGCTCATATAGGTGCAGTTCATTTTACCTGGTGGGCAAAGTATAGCAGAAAGAGAGGTCTATTAACTGATGATAAACTTAGTTAGGCCTGCACTATTCATGAATCATTGTGTCACTTCTACATTCTGAGGCACTGTGTTTTGCTAAGGAATCTGTCAACTCATTCCAGAACCACGATGTGATGGCACCCTGCAAAAATGTATCCCAATACCTTTAGAAGCAAGAGAATGTATAAGGAACTTGATTTTTAAAATAACGTCATGTATCATTTTAGAGTCTCTGTGTTTCAGAGCAATTATTATATAAATAGGGACTACTACTGCTACTGATTGCTACTTCTACTACCTCTGCTACGATCTTGACATAATTATCTATCTATCTATCTATCTATCTATCTATCTATCTATCTATCTATCTATCTATCTATCTATTCATCTACATCCGTAGTCTAGCGACCGTGGGGTCACCAGTTCCCTCCATTCCTCTTTCTCTGTTCTGCCTTTCTCAAAATTTGGTTGAGTTCTAGGCCTGTCCATTCGCTGATGTTGTCCTCCCATCTCTTCCTTGGTATGCCTCTTTTTCTTACTCCTTGGACAGTGCCTTGCAGTATTGTTTATGCAAGTCCTTTTGATTTTGTTACATGCCTGTAACATTTTACGCTTCTTTACGACTGCTTGCACTTTTTTTTTTTGATCACATAATCAACTGAGTCAACTACATACAAAAAGGGCCCCGCTGAGATTCGAACTCAGATCTATAATCCAGCAAACCATTGGTCCCTACAAAAACCAGAGTATCAGTCGATTAAAGCCTCTCTTGTACATGTGTACATTTGGATCTGGTGATTTTATTCTTATTACTATTAATTGACCTTATGTTTGAATTTTGTCTCTGCGTCACTCAAACACACACGGAGAATCGGTTTAAAACCTTTTTTCGTAGATTCTACGTGGATAGATCTAAGCACCCCCCCCCCACCCCCACCCCCACCCTTTTTTTTTTTCTTTTCTTCTTCTTCAGACCACGCATAGATCAAAGGCTGACTATATCATACACAACCAAATAATTATATAACATATTCAACGCTTAAACTTTTTAACCGTACATACTAAATGATTCATCGTGATTTTCGTGCCATATATTAGAATGTAGGCCTAGAGCTTTCTTGTTGGTGTTTTTGTTTGTTTGTTTGTTTGCTGGTGTTTTTTAAACGAATCAGTGAAATTACCGGTCTGTCTAGTTCAGTAAGCCTACTGAACTCACTCTCCCACCTATGACGTCAAATTCAAGTATGACGTATACGAAGAGTGTGTATGAAAATCTTAACCTGGCGTTTCTAGCTTCCTTTCAACAGAAAGGCCTTGCTAATGAGCCTGAACTTGACTTTTCTCTAGTTTTAATTCTCACCCAAGCTTAAATGCAAAATTAAGACAGAAGTGTGTGTGTGTGTGTGTGTGTGTGTGTGTGTGTGTGTGTGTGTGTGTGTGT
>CM060338.1:30978590-30981090 GCA_030674155.1 Stramonita haemastoma | reverse complement strand
AACATCTTCCATCACCACCCACCACCCCCCCCCCCCCTTCTTCAATGTCCTCCCCCCCCCCATCCCCACCCCCCCAAACCCCCCCCCCAACCCCCCCCCCAAGCCCCCCCCCCCCTCCAGCTTAAAGAGGGGTACTTGGTCATTTCATTCCCCCCCATTGAAAACCACCCTTTACCCCTTTCTCAAAATAAACCCCCCCCCCCCCCCCCCCCCCCCCCCCCCCCCCCCCCCCCCCCCCCCCCCCCCCCCCCCCCCCCCCCCCCCCCCCCCCCCCCCCCCGCACACCCCCTCCCCTCCTTCCCCCATCCCCCCAAATGTCCTCTTTCCGGACGTCACTGAGGGGGGCTAAAAAAATACGAAAATTTTAAAATGCATTTCAGGGGAAGGGCTACACTTTTTAATTGGGGTTTTTCCTTTTCCTCTTGGGGGCCCCAAGGGGGCCGAACAAAAGGGTGTGCCTGCGGATTAGGGGTTGTCGGTCTGTTAAAGGGGAATGGATGTTTCGCTTTTTGGTAGTAGGGGGGGTGCCATACTGTTTTTTGGGGGTTTTTTTTGCTTCTCCCCTTCCCCCCTCCTCTGTCTGTCTGTCGTCTGTTGTCTCTTCTGTCTCTTCTGTCTGTCTGTTGTCTGTCTGTCTGTTGTCTGTCTTCTTCTTCTCTCTCTCTCCTCCCCCCCTCTCTCTCTCTCTTTCTCTTCTCTCTCTCCTCTCTCCTCCTCTCTCTCTCTCTCTCTCTTTTTGCTTCCTTTCCCCTCCTTTCCCCCCAACTTCCCCCTTAGATATTCTATCCTAGATCATTATGGAGAGGGTATTTTGGTTTTATTTGGATTTTAAAATGTATTCTTACCATTTTTTAAAATTGAAATTTTTTCATATAGTCTTTTTTTTTTAAAGGGGTTTTTTGTTGTTGTTTTTTTTTTTAAAATGTTTTTTCCCCCTTTATGCCCCCTTTGCTTGTTTTTCCCCCCTTTCACAAAACAAAACCACACACCACACACACACACAAACCCACACAAAAAACCCACACCACGCACGCACGCACGCACGCGCGCACACACACACACCACACCAACACCACAACACACCACACACCCAAAACCCAAAAAACCCCCCACACCTCAGCATTATATATTTGTAACCTTTTTTTTTATGGGGCCAAATTTTTATTTTTTTAAAATTTTTTTCTATTTATTTTTTGTTTAAAAAATCAGTGTTCCTTTGGGTACCCCTTTTGTTGAATGTATTTTTTTTTTTTTTTTGTTTTTTTTTTTAAATTGTTTTTAAATGCTGCTGGGGTGATGCGGGATGTAGGGGAGGGGGGGGTTTTTAGCTTTTTTTCCCTGTAGGCAAAGGGGGCCGGGTGAAAAAAATATGTAATCTTTTTTATCTGTTACCCTTGAAAAATAAAGATTTTCATTCATTCTTCATTCTTCTTCTCTTCTCTCTCTCCTCTCTCTCTCTCTCTTCCCCTCTCTTCTCTCTCTCTCTCTCTGTCTCTCTCTCCCCTCTCTCCTCTTTTTCTCTCCTCTCTCTCTCTCTCTCCCTCTCCCCCCCCCCTTTCCCTCTCCAAAAGGGCCCCTCCCCCGTCTTCGTCTGTCTTCTGTCTGTCTGTCTGGGGTTCTGTCTTTTCTCTGTCTGTCTTCTTCTGTCTTTCTCTCTCTCTCTCTCTCTTTTCCTCTCTCTCTCTTTTCTCTCTTTTTCTCTCTCTCTCTCTCTCTCTCTCTCTCTCTCATAGGGGGGTAACCCCCAAAACCACCAGCCACCCCCCTGCCTGCCGCCCCCTCCTCCTGCCTGTTTTTTTTTCTGTTGTCTTCTGTCTGTCGTCTTCTGTCGTTTCTTTGTTTCTTCTCTCTCTCTATCTCCTCTTCTCTCTCCTCTTCTCTCCTCTCTCCCTCTTCTCCTCTCTTCTCCTCTCTTCTCCCCCCTCTCTCTCTCTCCCCCTCCCCGAAATTGAGGCGTTTTCGTCGAAATGGGGGTGATATTGAATATTCGTAATTTCTCTTGATTTTTAACATGGGGGAAAAAATTTTTGTTTTAATTTGGGGGAAAAAAAAGAAGAAGGGCAAATTGTGTTTTTGTGTTGATTTATTGGTTTTTTTTTCCATTGTTTTATATTGTATCGATGTAAATATTTTTATCTCGGGATTGCATCGTACATCATTTTTAGTCACACGGTTTCGTTTGGGGAAAATACGTTGATCGAGTTAATTCAAATTCTTTTATTTCGATATTAAACAAAAGCACTGTTGGGGAATTAAGACAACCCTCCCCATAAAATTTTTGTTGTTTTTAATTTTCCCCTTTTTGGGGTTTTTTGTTTCCCTTCAATGGATTTTGTTCCCCATAAAAATTTTTTCCCGGTTTTCCCTTTTTTTCCTGGGGGTTTTACGTTTTTCGTTTATATTAATAGTAAAATGTACAATATTTGGATTATTCTATCATACTTAAATACCCTCCCCTCTCTCTTTTTCCTCTCTTTTTCCCTCTCCTCTTTTCTCTCTC
>CM060338.1:30957930-30978490 GCA_030674155.1 Stramonita haemastoma | reverse complement strand
AAGCAGTGTGAGATACGAGGTTATGTCACTATTGGGAAGAATCTTCCTTTGTTATAATGTTGGATACTGAAAGAAAACCCATTCTCCAGCCCACCAAAACATGCTGTGACCCCCGCTTACAATTAGCAATGCTCTTCACCTCATTAATATAAAAAAAAAGGGCCTTTTTTTCTAACTCCTCTACACACACAGTAACCTGTCAGTCATCACAAACATGATGTAGTAACAACACGAGGCAGATAACTCTTCCTATCCCTATGCACTGTGATTGACAAAGTGTTCATTGACAGCCCCTGAAGAGCAGTGCAGCAGCCAATAGACTAAAGTGCAACTGGCAAACAATCACACCCCTCACACATCACTCTGCCCTCCTCCATTTTAACACCAACACGGGAAACAACATCCATCATCACCGGAACAGCGCAGGGTCGATGGGAAGGCTCCTTCCTTTATCCATAAACAACCCTGTTAGGGCAGACAGGGAGAAGCCAAGAGATGATTTGTCAGGTTAACGGAAACCTCCTTAATGAAATGGCTAGCTGGCCCCATCGATTTATCCCTCTCTTGTTGGTTTTCTTTTTTCTTTTCTTTCTTTCTTTCTTTTCCTTTTCTTTTTTTTCTTCTTTTTGTTATTCAGATTTGTGGATGGCTGGAGAGGAAGGGGGAAAAGCTGATGATGCATGTGGTGTCATGCAGCTAACTCAAGGGAAATAATAAACTAGGTACTGGGTGTGGGGCAGGGAGAGGAAAAAATATCTGTGAAATGTAATGACTTGTTTGGTGATCAGTTTAACCTCTTGATGGTGAAGACAGTGCAGTGTCTTGGTCAGTTTAGTCAGTAGTATAGGTGCTTTGATTTGTTTGTTTTATAAGATTCAGCACTATAGAAAATCCATAGTAGTACTAGTAGGCACCCATCAGTCTTGGAAGACTATGGGGTTGGGCTCTAGTCTAATCCATACGTTATCCTTATCACTAGTAAGGTTATGCCTAGTGTCAATCCTCTAATCCATCCCATTTGGTTTGGTGTGAAAGTGGTCAGCACAATGAGTGCAGGTGAATGGATAGTGCAGTCTGCAGTATTTCACTCTGTTCTTCTGGTGGTGTCTGCTTCAAGAGAATCCTGATTTCCTTTTGGCTGGATGTGTATGAAAGCATTTCCCTTACTGGTCTGAATGTTCATTTATTCTAGGTCTGTGCTAGCAAAGATCCTACAGAAAGTCTGCTTCAGGCATCTGAAATCAGATAAAGATATATTTTTTTAATTACTCCCTTCTGACTCTGTGTGTATGATGTATGAAAATCGTTTGTATTGTACGCAACAGTGACAACAACAACAGCAACGAAAATAACAACAACAACAACAACAGCAATGAGGTTGATAACCGTAATGGTGAAACAGACTTCAATGACAACAAGATTAGTCAAAGTGAGGGTAGAGTTGCAATGGCGATGATGGCAATTGTGATGCCATGATGACAGTTATGTTGATGATGATGATGATGGACAAGATAGCCCTCTCAACTACTCTGTGCCAGCAGTGCCATTCAATCCTTTCTAAGTGTGAAAGCTTGTGTGCTCAGTGTAAGAGTTGGGTTTTTTTGCTGCCTCATCTTCTGTGACGTCCCCGTCCTGCTGTTCCCACGCCGCTCATTTCAATATACCCGCCACAAACCCATACCCTGATTCGTTGTGTCTCATTCTCGGATCAGGATGGCCACAGGGAGCCCATCAATATTAGGCCGCCGTGGGGCCACCAGCCAGAGGGGCCATGCACTTCTGCTGGGTCCCTTTGGTGTGTCAGTGGTGCCTGTTCTGAGCTAACATACGCAGGACACCACCAACTAAGCCCCCTACTAAACAGGCAAGAAAATATACCTCGCCACAGTGCAAAGCCTTCCAGTCCTGTATAAATGTGATTTCTTTTCCCATGACCCCAAGTATAAGCAATTTTAAGTGTTTTCCCTTCATATATCTAAAACTCAACAAACTTTGGAGAGAGGCAGAACACAGAGAGGAATGGAGGGAACTGGTTGCCAAGTCGTCAGGGGTGCCCCCACGTCGCCAGACTAAGGGTTAGTTAGAAAGATAGATAGATAATAGATAGATAGATAGATAGATAGATAGAATCGATCTTAACGGTTTTTTGTTTGTTTCATTTACATTAGTTTTTCAAGTACAGTGCAACACTTTTTTTATGTTAAAATAGTATTCTAACTGCTCTACGCTCACAGTGTCATTATCACCACCCACGCTGCAGCCACCACTGTCATCTACTTTCTTAGACACTGTCGTCGAGGACAAAGTCATGATCATCATCAGTGGCATCACCACCATCGCCGCCACTACCACAACCACAATCATCGCCATTACCAGCACCACCAACATCCTCCTCCTCCTCACCACCACCATCATCATCATCATCATCATCATCATCATCATCATCATCATCCATCATCATCATCATCATTCATCATCATCATCATCATCACCAGCTGCAGCAGCATCAGTATCAGCATCAGTAGCTTCATCTTCTTAAATTTTGCTCCCGTGATCTTACCAGTATCTTCTTCTTCTTCTTCTTCTTCTTCTTCTTCTTCTTCTTCTTCTTCTTCTTCTTCTTCTTCTTCTTCTTCTTTTTCCTCCTCCTCCTCCTCCTCCTCCTCCTCCTCCTCCTCCTCCTCCTCCTCCTCCTCCTCCTCCTCCTCCTTCTTCTTCTCCTCCTCCTCCTCCTCCTCCTCCTCCTCCTCCTCCTCCTCCTCCTTCTTCTTCTTTTCTTCTTCTTCTTCTTCTTCTTCTTCTTCTTCTTCTTCTTCTTTCTTCTTCTTCTCCTCCTCCTCCTCCTTCTCCTCCTCCTCCTCTTTTTCTCTTGATTACCACACTACCACACCCACAACCACCTCCCCTCCCCTTGCAACCCCCCCCCCTCTCACCCCAACTCCCACCGCCCCCCCACCCCCCTCACCCCTTCTCCTCAACCCCCCCCCCCCCCACCTCCCCCTCCCCTTTCCACACCCTCAGTTTCCTCCGTCTTCATACTAGGCCTAGGACCTCCCTGCTACAAACGGTAGAAGAAGGGAGTTATTAGTTGGGGCACAGATTGCTCTGTTTTCCTTTCTCATCTAGAAGGGACACCCGAACGAAAGGAAGGATAGGAGGAGAGGGATGGAGAGAGGGATGGAGAGAGGAGGAGAGGGGTATGGAGGAGAAAGAGGGTTGGGGAAGGGGAAGGGAAGGGGGAGGAGAGAGAGAGAGAGAGAGAGAGAGAGAGAAGAGAGAGAGAGAGAGAGAGAGAGAGAGAGAGAGAGAGAGAGAGAGAGAGACAGAGACAGAGACAGAGAGACAGACAGACAGACAGACAGACAGACAGACAGACAGACGGAGACAGAGAGAGACAAATAGACAGAGACAGAGACAGACAGAGACAGAGTGACAAACAAATACAGAAAGAACAGTCAGACAGACAAACAGACCAAGAGACAGAGGGTTAGGAGGAGAATGTTGGGGAAGACAGACAGAGTGACAGACAAACAAACAGACGGAGACAGAGACAGAGACTTACGGAAGAGAATGTTGGGGGGAGGTTTGTGTGGGCTGGGATGGGGGTGGGGGTGGGAGGTAAAGGGGTGGAGGGGGGGGGGGGAGAAGGAAACTGAGGAGGATAACAATACAAAGTGATGGTGGGCTAGACAGACCTCAAGTAGAGAGAAAGGAACCCCGGTAGGGGTTCCCCACCCCACCCCACCCCACCCCCAGCTGGTGTTTAGGCGACCAGCACAGTACTGTCCCCCACCCGCTGCACTCCCTGGCTATGTAATGGGACGATAGGATAGGATAGGACCAGGGCCTCTCCACGGCCTCTTTACTTGACCACTCAGATGACCAGGCCCCCGCCCTGATAAAAAAACGTGCGTGGTCTGGTCTGGTCCAAGGAATTGACCACTGACCGGTGTCCTTGAATGGGAAATGACTCCTCTCTCTGTATCTGTCTTTGTGTGTCTGTCTCATTGTGTGTCTGGTCTGTCTGTCTGTCTGTCTGTCTGTCTGTCTGTCTGTCTGTCTGTCTGTCTGTCTGTCTGTCTGTCTGTCTGTCTCTCTCTCTCTCTCTCCCCTCTCTCTCTCCTCTCTCTCTCTCTCTTCTCTCTCTCTGTGCCGGTGGGAACGGATGACATTTACAAAACTGCATACACACGGGGACTGGGTGTAAAAAAACAACACAAGAGTGCTTATTCCATTATCCTCGATATAAAAGAATCAATCAAATCAAATCTCTCTCTCTCTGTGTTTTCAGTTGCTTAACTCGTTATATTTTAATGTTTGCTGCTTACTTAGTAGCGGTTTTTTTTTTTTATATCATAAACATCATTTGATTGTTTATTTCTGATTATGTTTAGTTCTCTCTGCCTGTGTGTGCTTTTTGTGATAATATTATTATCTTTCTATCGTTTCTTGTCTTCGGTTTGTGACTGATCTGGTTGTCTCTATGTTTTTGTTAGTTGGTTTCTCACTGTTGCTGTTGTTAGTTAGAGGTGTGTTTTTTTTTAATTGATGTTATCTCTGATCAGGGCAGGGACTGGGTGTAAAAAAGTACATGAGTGCTTATTCATTCTCTATCTATCTATCTATCTATCTATCTATCTATCTATCTATCTATCTATCTATCTATCTATCTATCTATCTATCCCTTAGTCTGGCGACCGTGGGGGCACCCCTGAAGACTTGACAACCAGTTCCTTCCATTCCTCTCTTATTCATTACCCTAGAAATAACAGAATTTGACGACTTGACTTGACTTGACTCTCTCTTGATGTAAATTTGTGTTCAGGGCTAATCAGATCCCCAGTTTATTTCTTTCAGTTTGTCCTCTAATTTCAGTGTCATTTTTTTTAGCTTCCTCCATTGGGGATGGCTGGGGGGGGGGGGGGGGGGGGGGGGGGGGGGGGGGGGGTTCTGTCAGTATAAATACTAATCCCCACCTTCTGGAAATTCAGTACTAAGTATTCCCTCTTTTGTTTATTCCTCTTCTTGTTTCTGCCTTGTTCATTTTCTTCCTGTCACCTTCTTGTCCATTTTCCTGCCTTCCCCCCCCCCCCCCCCCCCCCCCCCCCCAGAAAGACTTAGAATATCACAATTCTCTCTCACGCGGAAGTTGGGTGCGTTGGGCTAAACTTGTCAGGCGCTTAACGGCAGCGTAAACGTATTTTCACTCATGTTATAGACAACAATAGTTGCTGTCTGAGTGTTCGACACAGAAGACTACTGTAGCCACCAACGACAACAGTCAACCACACCATGACTGCCATCACCATCACCATCACCAATAATCAACAGATAGGACAATAATAAAAAATATATTTTTTAAAAAAACATCATCAACAGCAATAATAAATATGTCCAAAAACAAGGATGATTAACTGATATAAAAAAAAAACTACGACCTTTTATTTTGCAGAAACAAAGCAACCAAAAGCAAAAAATAAATGAATGACTCAACTTTTGTATGGTGAAGTGGTGAATAGGAGTATGCTATAGGCTCTATGAAACATTGTGCACACAATCATTAATTTACCGGCAGTCAAATCAGAGAGGGGACCTCCCAGCCTCTATCTTCACCGCCCTGATAACATTGGCCGTCAAATGACGAGCTTTGAAGAGGCAAGGGAGACAAACCGATGTTTGAAGACAGAGCTTCAGGAATGCCCCGCCAGGTGGCGCTAGAGGGGGACGTGATATTTGTTGGGAGTTACCACCCCTTAGCGATGAGAAAATGGGGGGCGACGATCGATGAGAGGCGGGAGATGTTGTAATTTCAATAGTTGGTGGGAAATGTTCATAAGAGAGACGTTAGTGATAAATTTGAGATACTAATAAAAATAAAAAAAAAGAGAGAGAGAGATTAAAATGACCATACTGAAAAGATTGATGTAATAATGAAAATGATAATAAATTCATTCAGGCTCAACAACTGAGTATGTGTAGCATTCACGCAAACTGTATAGTTGAAACAAAAATTCATGATATGATTACAGACAGAAGGGTACAATAATGGTAGTAGTATTGACATTTCTCTTTTGCATAAGTGTTAACGCCCCCATATTTGGAATAAGTTTAATAATTGCTCTCACACAAAAACTGCAGATTTCCTTTGTAAAACATGAAAATTAAGCTCAGATCACCGTCCCCTCCCCCTTCACCTATTCTGTTGTCTAGTAGACTGTTGGGGCACCAAGGAGGATTTTGAAACCAGCTTCCTGCACTTCTCATTCAGACCATTTTAGAGAAAAAAATGCCGAGGACCAAATAGTATAATAAAAAGGTGAAAGGTAAAGGTGTCCCATAACCTATGTGGTCGTAGGGGAGCGAGGCATCTGAGACCTCAGATTCTGTACGGGCCAGCCTGTTGAGGGAACCAAATACAAGAGGAAAATTAAATGTGACAGTAAAAGCGCAATCAGAGATTAGACTCTTGGATACATATTGTTCCTATGGAACATTTACATGTTTCTTTACAGTATGCATAAACATTACCCAAGTCAGTCATTTGAAGGCTGTAGCATGTGACAATCCCTTCTTCTTCAATAAAAAAAATGAAAAGAGGAGAAGAAATATACGTAAAAAACTATTTATATATATATTTGTTTGGATTTGATTAAAAAACCCGTTCGACCATAATATAGCGAGTCAGCACGTATCAGGGTTTAGCTGGAAAAAAACAAGTTTTATATGACTGTAAAATATTCACATAAATGTTCTAGACTTTAGACTCTCTCAAATCTATCATCATCAACAAGAATCAGCAGCTGTGGCAACACCTTTGAAAAATAAAATTTGTTGTAGAATTTTCTTTCCTCTGAGATTTTATAATCTTTCTTTCAAAGTCTTAAGGCATAGATCTATAGGTAGCCCATTAGATTTCCTATTCTTTCCCCTAAAGAATCTAGCGATATTCATACCAGGCACACTAAAATTGCTGGATATTGGGCAATCAGCTGAAACTCCTTTTCAAAGCGTGAAAAAAATAACACAACATTACTTGTCATTTCCACACACACACACACACACACACACCACCACCACCACCACCACCACCACACCACACCACACCACACCACACTCCGATGAGAAAAATCTATTACGAATTCAGAAATAACTTTGAATAATGTTTATTCGTTTCAATGACTACTGAAGACGACTTTTTTTTCTTAAAAAGCGCTGTTTTTACACAACGGAAGAGCTAAACCCCACTTTTTGGTAGTATATGTTGTTAGCTTTCTAACAGTTAAGTTGGTGGACACATACATACACACACATACACACACACTCCATGTCTTGTTGGCACACACACACACACACACACACACACACACACACACACACACACACACACACACACACACACACACACACACACACACACACACACACACACACACACCTTACACACACACACACACACACACCACACACACACACACACACACACACACACACCACACTGTGTGCATTACATGACTTGTTATCTTTAAAAAAAAATATATATATATATACATATATTGACCTTATGTTTATCTTAGAAAAAAAAAGCATGTTAATCACTAGGATCTATTCATGCATATTATATACGAAAAGTGTTGACGATATTGGATCATTTTACATGTAAGTTGATTGCACACTGGGAAGTTTACGATAACGTGAAAGATTAATTACTATGAAAGAAACCGAGCAAGGATGGATAATACAGTGTGTTAGCCAATAACCAGCCAACACTTCTTTCCCAATCTCTGTCTGTCTGTCTGCCTGTCTGTCTGTCTGTCTGTCTGCCACTCTCTCTCTCTCTGCCATCTCTCTCTCCCCCCCCCCTCTCTCTATCCCTCTCTCTCTATCCCCCCCCCCCTCTCTCTCTCCTCCTCTCTCCCTCCTCTCTCTCTCTCTCTCCCCTCTCCCCCCCTCTCCACCCCCTCTTTTCTCCCCACCTCTCTCTCTTTCTGTCTGCCGCTCTCTCCCTCCTCTCCCCCCCCCCCCTATCTCTCTTCTCCCCCCCTTCTTCTCTCTATCCCTCCCTCTCCTCTCTCTTCTCCCCCCTCTCTCTCGCTCTGAGGATATCAGCCTCTTTTCATGGCAGGGACACTTGCTACATAACAGTTCACAATCGTACTTGGCCTCTCTGTAATCTTGTGTCCACATAAATAATCCTCAATGCCTTTGACTCTTCCTCCTTCATTTTATACCAATGGCTTTGTCCATCTTACTCCCTTTAGATGATATTCCGGCAGAAACTAGCATTCGCCCTCATGTTCCGCACTATTTTCACCCCCTTCATTCTAGATCATCCATCCCGTCTGTCTGTCTGTCTGTGTCTGTCTGTCTGTCTGTCTGTCTGTCTGTCTGTCTGTCTGTCGTCTGTCTGTCTGTCTGTCTGTCTGTCTCTCTCTCTCTCTCCTCTCTCTCTCTCTCTCACTCTCTCCTCTCTCTCTCTCCTCTCTCTCTCTCACTCTCTCTCTCTCTCTCTCTCTCTCTCTTCTCCTCTCTCCTGTCAGTCCCGTCTCTCCTTCACTCTGTGTCGCTGTCTGTCTGTCTGTCTGTTTTCTCCCTCTGTCTGTCTGTCTGTCTGTCTTCTGTCTGTCTGTCTGTCTGTCTGTCTGTCTGTCTGTCTGTCAGCTAGTCAGTCTGTCTCTCTCATGTTTTTTTCCAATTTTTTTTTACATTCTCTTGCATTCCCTCTCTTATCCTTACAGCGCCAAAAAGATCAGATCCCTGAGTTTTTCTCCTTCCTCTCTCCCCCCACCCCTCCATCCTTCTTCCCATTTCCTCCTCCCACTCTCTCTTTATTTCTTTTTTACTTTCTCTCTTTTTTTTTTCCTTCTTTCTTTCTTTCTCTCTGTTTTCCACTCTCTTGCTTCCCTAACTATATCCTTACTGCACAAAATCAGATGCCTGAGGTCTCTCCCCCCCCCTTCTCCCACCTCATCCCCCTCCCCCTTTCCTCCTCTTCCTCTCTCCCCTCCCTGCTCTCTCTGATCCTTCTTCTCTCACACACACACACACACACACACACACACACACACACACACACACACACACACACACACACACACACAACACACAACACACGCACACACACACACACACTTTCTCTCTCTCTCTCTCTCTCTCTCTCTCTCTCTCTTCTCTCTTCTCTCTCTCTCTCTCTCTCTCTCTCTCTCTCTTCTCCCCTCCGTTCCCCTCCCCCCCCCACCTCCCCCTCTCCCACCCAACCCAACCCCACCTCCTCCTCCTGTCTCATATTGCTGGCCATTTCCCGTTCATTTTCAGGGTGTCTTTCTGTTAGGTGGGTTTTTTTTTCTTTTTTCTTTCTTTTTTTTCTTTTTTTTTTTGGCTTCCCTTCTCTTCCCTCGTCTGTCCGGATACTAGCAGCCCGCTGCTGACCCTTCTCTTCATTTCAGCCACGCGCCGGCCAATTAATTAAGGCCGCCATATCGGCGCAAATATTTGTCCGCCCCTGCTAAAAGGGAGCTGCAAGCCGAACGCGCACAGGGCAAGACAAGCCACGAAGCTTTTGTCCCTGAGATTAAACAACGCTTTGTTTAGCGCGGAAGCACCGGATCGATAAAGACTCATCAACACCCCTAAGCAAATTGTGGTTTAATTACACGAATGTGTTTTTCTAATGGCCCCAAAGTGCCACAACCAGACAGAGAAAGGAAAAGGGAAGGTCAGATTTCGTATTTTTACCCCTTCCTTTAAGATTTTTTTTTCTTTTTGAGATGATTGTCAACTGTTGTTGTTGTTATTACGTGACGTAAAAATTCTTGCTAGGAAAAAAAAAAAAAAAGGAATTTGTTTTGCATGGCAAATATTTGGGGTGGGTGGGGTTAGGGGTGGGGGTGGGGGAAACTGGTCTTTGTTCCATACTAATGGAGAAAGTCTGGCAGTGTCGTTTATTGGGGTGTTACGTCGCCTCTGACGGCGGTGATCATCTGTATTAAAAGCGCTGCGCGAGGCGGGTCTTTTGAAATCTTAAGCTGTCAGTTTGGATTGCTGAGTGTTTGAACGAACAAACAAACATGGGGATAGGGAAAAAGGGACAGAAAGAAAGAATTTTAAAAGAAAGAAAGAGAAAAAGAACCGAAGGAATAAAAGCTAACAAACAAACAAACAAACAAACAAGAGGATACGGAAAGACGGACAGAAAGAAAGAAAAATTTAAAAAGAAAAAAAAAGGGAAAAAAAGGAATGAAAACGAACAAAACAAACAAAGAGGATAGGGAAACAAGAACAGAAAGAAAGAAAAAAAGAAAGAAAAGAGAAAGAACAAAGGAAGGAAAAGTAAGCAAACAAACAAGAGGATAGGGAAAGACGGACAAAAGAAAGACAAATAAAAAGCAGAAAGAAAAGAGAGAGAACCAAGGAAGGAAAAAAGAAAGAAAGAATTAGAAAGAAAGAAGGAAATAGTGAAAGATAAATAAAGGAGAGAAAGAAAATAATAAGAGGGGAAAAGCCATAAACAGAAAGAAAAGCAAATAAAATAAAGGAAAGAAAGAAAAGAAAAGAAAAAGTATGCAAAGAGAACAAGAAAAGAAAGAAAGGCAGTCAGAAAGAGAGAAAGAAAGAAGGGAGGAAGGAAAAAAAGAAAGAAAGAACATTAATTAACGCCATAACAAATACAATACTATATTAAATCATATTCTGTGTATTGTTTTTCTAATACATGAAAATGAAGAGGTTTTGCTGGGGTTTAATCAAACTTTACGTAAATAAGATAAGACAGTCACTAAATCATTCAATAACTAAAACAACACATATAATTAAGAAGGTTGACTTACTAATTCGGCATGTCAATTAATTAATTACCCTTTTTACCCTACTTGCTTACTTGGTAAAATGGTTAGTTGGTTGGTTGGTTAGTAAGTAAGCTGGTTAGATAGCTGGTAGCTCAATCAGTGGGTTAGATGCTTGTCTAATATTTGGGTTAGCGGGTTAACATGTGATTCATTAACGGGTTACTTAATTAGTCGGTCATTCAGTCGACCATTTGTTAATTAGTTAATCAGTAACTATGAGTTATTTGATAGGCTGATTTATCATAAGAAAAAATACTGGCTGACAAAAAAGCAGGTAGACACAGGCGTATATAAGTGAATAATAAATTGAAATAAACCAAAAATAATAGAAAAACAATAACAACTCAATATAGGCTGATAGTTGCACAAGAGAAACAGTTTAGATGAAACGTTGGAATATCTAGTGTCATAAGAAGCCAATATAAAATGGTAATATTATATACTGCACCTACAAGTTCCAAAGCTACATGAGAACAAATTTCCTGGGGGATTATTTTTCTTCTGGCACCAAACTTCCGTTAAAAAAAGTTAAAGTCTGTCCCGAGCCTAAGGCTCATCAGGCCGGTGCTTATCCCGGTTTCTGTGGCGTTAAGCGACTGAGAGTCATAGACGCCCCCCCCCCCCCCCCCCCCCCCCCCCCCCTGGTAAGGACGCCAGTCTATCACAGGGTTAACCCCCAACACAAGGTTGGTACCCCTTTTACCACCTGGGTGGGGTGAAAAATAAGCCGTAAAGTGCCTTTTTCCAAGGGCACAACGCCATAGCCCGAAAGCTGGGATCGAACCCGCAACCTTTAGATTATCGATCCAACGCCCTAACCACTAGGCTACCCCGCGGCTAAAAACTTCACGTTATACCACGAGAGAAATGCCAGAAGAATAAGAATGATCATTTATTCGATATCTATTTTACTAGCATAAATGGCACCCCTGCGTTCTGAAAGCACGATCTAGAATAAATTTTTTTAAAAAGATTTAATGACAAAGCTGTTTTCGGGAATTTTTCCCCTTTTCAATGACCTTTTTTAGTTTGTTTGTTTGTTTGTTGGTTGGTTGGTTGGTTGGCTGCTTTGTTGGTTGCTTGGCTGCTTGGCTAATCTTGGTTGCTTGGTTGATTATTCAGTTAGTTGGCTGATTATTTTTGACCTTTTCAGAACCAATTCATCATCAATTATTCTAAATAAATAAAGAAGTAGTAGTATAGTAGTAGTAGTAGTAGTAGTAATAAATAATAATAAATAATAATAATAATAAAAATAAATAATAATAATAATAATAACATAATAATAATATTTGTAACACACACGTTTTGGTCTGCTGGCAAATTATATTATCAGACATATTAGTATTCTAGTTTTGAATGTCCGGATTTTAGTTTGCTATCTATTTGCAATTTTTGATCATATCATACGTCATTTTTTTTTTTTTTTTTTTTACGGATTTTCTCTTCCTGATTATTAATTGTAAGTGTTGTAAACTTAATAGATTTTGGGGTTGGTTTTTGTTTTGTTTTTTTTGGGTTTTATTCTTTGTTTGATTTTTTTTATTCCTTTTTTTTTATGAGTCTTTTATATTTGGATTTTGGGCTTCCTTATATATATAAAATTTTTGTTTCTTTTTTAACCGGAATCAATAGGAAATTCCGCGCTGGTAAATTGTTATTAATCACATTTTATATCTATGTTAAAGTGTGATTGTTTGTGGGCCGTAATTTTTGGTCACTTCTTTACTTAACTGATATTTACAAATTTTTTATTTACGTTTAAAAATCCTTTTTGGGTTACCCCTATATTTTTTGATTATTACTGTTTAGTAATTACAAAGGAATGTGTGTGTGTGTGTGTGTGATTGTGTTTGGTGTGGTGTTTTGTGTGTGTGTGTGGGGTGTGGTGTGTGTGTGTCTGCTGTCTGTCTGTCTGTCTGTCTGTCTGTCCCCGGGTTTTTGGATTGCATTTTTGCTTGCTTGTTCTTAGGTAGGGGGAAATGGATGGAGAATAAAGTAAAAATTCCCGACCCCAATAAAACAAAAAAAAAAAAAAAAAAAAAATTTTATGCGAACACGGGTGAAAAATTTCGGGCTGCTGCTTGGTTGGGGTTCCACAACTATGTATTCTTCTCTGTTTTTGACCATTTTTTCCTAAACACAGCATACAGACTGGACTGAAATCGATAATAAGAAGACACGAAATCAAATGGTTTTTACCAATCACTTTCCACCCCACAATCACCTAAGTTTCTCTGACTCATTCACACCTGTTTCTCACACCGTCCCAAACCCCGCACGGCTGTATTGCAGTGGTCAAGCCCAGCATTCCAAATGGTCACAGTGGTCATATACCAATTATTGAAGACCCGTTCCAAAGGAAAGCCCCAATATCGATAAATTGCAAGAGTTCCGCAGCAAGTGTTGCCCACAGAGTCTTATTTTCTGACCTTCTGCCCAGTGCAGAAATCTCCCTCGCCAAATCTCGCCAGGAATCCCCCACAAGCTCCCACCGCTGGAGGGCGCGCACGTTCACTCAAAAAGGACCGACAACTCCCGGGCTTTTCGCTTTGAGCCCCCCTTACGTGCTGTAATGTCTTACCTAAATTTCCCCCGCCTGCCCCCGATTAGCCAGCAGAGCCGGGGAGGGAACCCTTCTCAGCCCCGCTAGTTTAATCTGCATCGATTGAAAGCTTGGGGACGATTTGTAAAGGATGCGCTATATTATCGCCGCCATTTTGAATATCTCCCATACTCCCTTTTCCCCCCGCGCACGTAAAAGCCAGGCCCGGTTTGGAGAGCGGGCGTGTTAAACTGATACGTGAGCGGCTGCCAAACGCCATGAAAAGGGGCATAATACAGGGCCCCCAAGGGATAAGAGGATCAACTCCCCTGCGTTTGGGACAGCAGACGAGATAATGGGTTTAATTTATTCCACAACGCCTTTAATTTGACGAAGGGGGCGAAGACTTTGGCGGCAGATTGCTCCTCCGCTCGGAAATAAAGCTGTTTGATATATGAGTCATTAGCCTGAAGGGGGGGGGATGGGGGGGGGTGGGGGGGGGGCAGTTGGCATAGTGGGGTGATGAGAGCTGTGATGAGTTATTGCTTCTCAACCGAGACCCGGCAAACCTTGTTCGGTGTACATTTAAACTTATGTTCAAAAGTAATCATCAGGGTATAGCGGACTGACTTGAAAATCAAAGAATTTTTTTGTACAGTCGGCGACTATTTTGACTTTTTTAGCCGAAAATTCACTTTTCTGTAAAAAAGAACAACAACAGAACAAAAACAAACAAAAAAAAAAATCCAACAAACAACAAAAACAACACACATTATGAATGTATCCGCTCAATTAAATGCAGCATATCAATTTTCAGTATACACCCAACACACAACACACAACACCACACACACAACAACAACAACACAACACAACAAAAATACCAACACAACACAACACAACACACACACACACACTCACACACACACACACACACACACCCACACACACACACACACATCACACACACACACACACCACAAAAACCACACCAGCTGCCCCACCAACAACCCGACAAGTAAAACAAGGAAAGACAGAGACATGGCGATAGGAAAACACGGACAGACAAACAGCTGGCTGGTCTAGAGATATCGTGCCCGCCAAAAAGCTCGAAACCCGTATACATCCGAAAAATTTTCCCTGACCTGGAGTGGCATCTAAGTGTTATTCCCCTTTCGGTGGAGACGATAACCGAGGGCTCGTGCGCAACACGAAATTTTGTTGCAAGTAAAAAGAACCCCCCGGCAACCTGACAAAATTCTGTAGTGAAGAGCTGCTCTCATAGGAAAAAAACAAATACATAATAAAATGTAAATTAAAAAATGGGTTTGGCCCCTACCTTTCGGCGACGCGCTCTCCCAGAGAGAAACGCCAAATTTTACGCAAAGAGAAATTTGCCCTGTGTCGAAAGTGATATACAAACAATACAACAAAATACATTAAAACAACAAAACAATCCCAATAAATCACAACACGAAACAACACACTAATACAAAAACAATAACAATAAATAACAAAACAAAACAATATAATACAATTAACAACCAAATAGCACTACAATGACTGTGCAACCAGAAAATTCAAATTGTCCGTTAACAATACAACACAAACTACAAAAATAACAACCCCATACAATATCCCCAACCACTTACAGAGCACTACACGGTGACAGATAAAACTAGAAAGTCTCATAATTATTATCAAAGCAGACACTGTGACAGATAACTGTTATCATTTCCTTTTTCCCAGCGAGGTCGATACACTGATGGTGAGTGAGATAGAGATTCGCTTTGCAAGTATATGCCCCCAAATCGATTTTTCCCCAATTTAAAAGTAATAAAAAACCTTTCCGGAAGCGACATGCGGCTACCTTTCTGTGAGCCAAAAACATTCCCTAGTTACGAAAAAATCTCAAAATGTGAAACTCCAAGACTTGGCCCAGATTTTCTTTTTCAGGCGTCGGAAAGGGGGCTACCTTCGTGGTGGGCCAAAAAAAAAAAACCCCGTCACAAAATTTACGCAAAACCCCCTTCTCCCCCCCCCTTCCCCCCTAAAACCAAAAAAAAAAAAAAGAACTACAAAAAATGGTTGTGTGTTTTTTTCTTTTAAAGCAGTGCGTCAAGCTTTGCAAGTTAAATTGGATTGGGGATCCATCCCTTATGGTAAAAAGTATGCATGCTGGGAAATGTTGTGTCGTTCTAAACCATCGGCCATAGCTGCCAAACTTGGGACCATAGCGGTTTAAATTTTTTTTTAACGTGTGGCAAGATGTTCTGCGTTGTTCGCGCCAAAGATTTGGGTTTTTACGTCTCTTTTCCGCAGGATTTTAGAGGGAATGAGGAGGTATCAATTTTTCCCCTTTTGGGGAAAAAAAATTTTTCCCCCCCCCAAAACACACACCTCAATGAGACTCAAACCTTTCCCTAAATTTGTACTGCGAGATCATTTTGTGTGGTGTCCTAAGTGGTTTTTTGGGCCCTCACTGTTTTTTGGCGTTCAAATTTTTGCGAACCTTGTCTAGTAACTGGAAATTATTAAAACTCGACCCAAAATTAACGCAATCGAAGTTTGATGTTAAACCCGATTTTTTTTTCCCTTTTTTTTTTTCTTTTTTTTTCCTTTTCTTTTTTTTTCTTTCTTTTTTCCCTTTTTTCTTTCTTTCTTTCTTTCTTTTTTTCTTTCTTTCTTTTTCTACGGTTCCTCTGCTAGAGCCCCGGGATTCCCCATTGGATAATTTGGGGGGGGGGGGGGGGGGGGGGGGGGGGGGGGGGGGGGGGGATTGGGGGTGGCTCTGTGGAGAATGCGAAAGCAAAAATACGCCCTACCATGTAAAGTAGGCAGTCATAAAACAGAATTCCACAGGAAGCTCCAGACAAGGGAAAAAGCTTTTACTCCGTTTAAATTGTCCAATAAACGACCAGCTGCATAACAGCCACTCTAGGCCCTGTCCCCGTTCCCGTCCGCAGTTTTAGTTATTACTACTGTTAGAATGAAGTGGGCGTGACTAGTGGTGGTTTAGTAATAACGAGTTACGTTACTACTGCTACCCAAAAATTTCTACTTCTAAATGATTTAAAAAATCTATTAAAAAAAAAAATTTTACCTCTGCTTCTAACCCATTGTTATAGCTTTATTTAAAAAAAATTTGTCATCATTTCATCAGACTATTTATTCTCTGTGTTATAAAAGTGACAAAATATTAAAAACAGCCTGCACACAGGTGTCGTTTAAAACCATCCTGAGACAAATCGGGGGTTGGGTCCGGGCGGCTCGGCTGGAAATGCAACGTTCTGGTGCCCGCGACGTACTGAACCATTTGTATCGGTCATTGCCTTCCAACGGACCTTCCCCTTTCTTGAAGAGGCGGGTCTGCTGCATGGTTTAAATAATAAAAATATATATATAATATTTATCCCGTGATATATATATATATAATATAAAAAAAAGGTTCCATTTCTAAATATAAAGTAACTAAAACTATTTTTTTTTTTCGTGTCTTTTTTTCCCTTTGTTTGTTATTTTGTTTTTAAATTTTGTTTAAAAAAACTCCCTCCCATAATAACCGTTTAAACCCTTAATCAAAACCCAAGACAGCTAAATACAAAAAAAAAAAATAAAAAAAAAAACCAAAAATAAAAAAAAGGGTAGTTGTTTTCGAAGGGGGATAGGAAAGGGACCCGCGATATTTCCGAACTCAATCTACGCGGTTCAAGTACCGACACCGAGTTATCCATTACAACCTCAGAAGGACTAGTGATGAAAATGGCGAAAAACAAAGATAATTCACAGCAGTTTCTACGTATTGATTGCGATAAGGTGTAAAAAAACCAACCACTTATTGTGACACATCTACTATAAAGAGAGGGTGACGCATGTTCCCCACTACTTTTTGAAGTCATGCTTGTGAGTGGCTGGATGGTCTTGGAATGATGAAACTACCTGAGAATGGCTGTAGTAATTCTGTATTGAAATGACACACTGGTGAATGTGTGATGGTGAGATGTTCTGTGAATGATGCCCTGCACGTTAATTTGGACAAGGTCTGCACTATGACAACTGAATCTGACTGTCCATGATCCGGCACTATTCGCTTTATTTTTATTTTATTTATATTATCACATCCTTTTTTATTTCTCAACTTATTCTCCTCCTCAGTAGTCCAAATATATCACCTTCATAGGTCTCGTCACACTCTCTCAGTCTGTTCCCAGTTGCCAGGAAAAAGTTTACCAACATTCATATGCTGAGGTGATAAAACAAAAAACAGTGCTTCATGTATGTCAGGGTTTACAATTGATGGAAAGAAAAACATGTTGTCTTTTTTTCTGTGAAAGAAATACGGATGGTGAGTTGCCTTTTGACGACATATCTAGCCTGACAAAGAGGAGGACTGAACATATTTATAGACGGCTCATGAAAGGTACAGGACTTTTTCAACCTGGTAGGTCAAAAGTATAGCTTTAGAAGATCTTGTCAACCTGATGATAAACTCAGGCCTGCACTATTAATAAAGCATTATGATAGTTCATATCTGGAGGTACTTTTGTTATGCCAAAGGAATCTGCTTCGATTGTCACACTCATCCCATAACCACGCAATGTGAATAGCACCCAGCAAAAATGTATCCCAATAGCTTACAGAAAAGCAAGAGAAAATATAAGGACCCACTTTGAAAAAAGGAACTAAAAAACCACGACAAAGAAAAAAAAATACCTGAACAAGTAGCAAAAATAATTCAGAGAAAAAGCCAGAACCACATGTTACAGCTCCCTACTTCACACACACCTCTGCACTGTGTGCACTACCAAGAACATCCGCAAGCTAACACCAATTTCTATTTCCTCACTGCTTGCTTCTATTCCTTGACAAGTACGAGTACCATGACACAAAAAAAGAGCCCCGTGAATCCGCTATAGGCAATTAATAGAGCCGCCACAACGATGTGGGGATTGGCATTTGGTGATTACCTCCAATATTTAAATAAAAATGACCACACGACGACGTGCGTGCTGAAAGATAGACCACACATCTGCCGCTGGATAGTCACATCAACACAATTGCAGCGGAGGGACAAGCAGCAATAAATGTCAACAAATTGGGAAGAAGTGGCCTCTAGTAAAGGTAGGTGGTCGGGATGTGAGGAGCTGCCTAAATACTACATTACTTATTAACCGCTAGGTTATCCTCAAACGACTGAGTGCGAGGTGCCAAGTAAAGTGCATGCAACGGAGGTGTTTTGTTACGTTTTATTCCGTCATTTACACCCCCCCCCGCCCGGAGTCCGCCCCTCGCTCCCTACCTCCCCCAACGCACCCCCCCCACCCCCCCCCCCCCCCCCTCCCCCCCCCCCCCCCCCTCCCCCCCCCCCCCCCCATCCACACCCCCCCCCCACACCCCACAAACCCCCCCCTGCCCCCCCCCCCTCCCCCACAACCCCCCCCACCCGCCCCCTGCCCAACCCCCACGCCTCCCCCTCTCCACACCCCACTAACCCCCCCCCCCCCCCTACCCCCCCCCCCCCCACCCCCCCTTCCCTCGGGTTCCCCCACACACAACCTCCACCCTTTCCCCCCGCAGCCCCCCACCCCCCGACTTACACCCCACCCCCAAGGCTCACCCCTTACTCCCGTCCCCCGCGCCCCACTCCCCCCCCCCCGAACTCCCCCCCCCCCCCCCGCTCTACCCCCGGTATCACCTCCCCCCCCACCCCCCCCACCCCCCCCCAATCCCCCCGCCCACCCACCCCCCTCTACCCACCCCTCCCCCCCCACTCGTGTCCCCCTCAAACACACCACCACCCCTTCCCCGCCCCCACCCCCACGCCCCCGGCTACCCTTCTGCCCCTCCCCAATTCCCCCAACGATACAGAAAAGTCGCAACAAATGTTCACAGGTGTGGATCTAAAGGTTTCGAACCACTGACGCTTGAGAATATGTGCCAGTTCTGATCGCATGGCGAAGTATCTAATTACCGCACGGCCCGCCCCGTCACACTATACATTGACCTTATGTTTGAAATTTGTCCCTCCAAGGTCAACTCCAAAAGACCCACTGTGGAAGAATCGTTAAAAAACTTTTTTTTCTTAGATTCTAACGTGGATGAAATCTCAAGAAGGCCCCCCCCCCCCCCCCCCCCCCCCCCCCCCCCCCCCCCCCCCCCCCCCCCCCCCCCCCTTTTTTTTTTTTTTTCTTCTTCTATCAGGATCACCCATAATATCAAAAGGCTGACTTTATACATAACAACAAACAACAACTATAAAACATATTTCAACAACACTTATCCTAGCAAACCATGTCCCCTACAAAAATCTTCTATCACTCCTAAAGAAGCTGTTAAACTTAAAATGGTAGGGCATGTCCACAAGATCTAAAGGACGATTGCAAAAACAATATCTGTGCACAGCATACAGTCCAAGGAAGAAGAAAAAGAAAAAGGGCAGACCCAGGAAGAGATGTAGGACAATAACATCCAGAGCGAAATGGACAGTCCCTAGAACTCAACCAAATTTTGAGAAAAGGCAGAAACAGATAGAGGAATGGCGTGGAACTGGTATTGTCAACGTCATCCCAGGGAGTCCTCGCCCAAACGGTCGACAGACAAAGGTGATAGTATAAGATAAAAGATAATTTCAACAACTCAAACTTATTTAAAAACCATTGCATACTAACAAGATACGTCCTGATTTCTTGCCATAGTCTATAATAAACAAATGTAGCCTTAGAAGCTTTCTTCTCCCTATCCCCCTTTTCCTCACCTTTCTTCCCCTTCCTTCTCTCTCTCCTCTTTCTCTTGTTTGGGTGTTTTGATGTTGTTTATTTTATTTTTTTTTTTTTTTTTGTTTATATTTTTTGTTTTTTTTTCCTACTTTAAACGAAATAAAAGTTACAACTTTCAAATTAGATTTAGAATCAGTGAAATAAACCGGTCTGTCTAGTAGAGTAAGCCTACTGAACTCATCCCCGCAAATATGACGTCAAATTCAAGTATGACGTATACGAAGAGCGTGATGAAAATCTTAACCTGGCGTTTCTAGCTTGCTTTCAAACAGAAAGGCCTTGCTAATGAGCCTGAACTAAACTTTTGTCCAGTTTTAATTCTCACCCAAGCTTAAATGCAAAATTAAGACAGAAATGTGTGTGTGTGTGTGTGTGTGTGTGTGTGTGTGTGTGTGTGT
>CM060338.1:30942930-30947930 GCA_030674155.1 Stramonita haemastoma | reverse complement strand
AGAAGAAAACAAGCTCTGGGGCCTCCTTGATCAAGATAGACAACCGGCAAACTTTACCATGGTAATTTCCCTTGGCACCCTTGGGCAGACGAGGTTGAAACATTATAGAGTCGTTTGTGTTTAATGTGGAATGTGATTAGCCCTTGATGGCTGCAAAAAACTTGGCCTATGTCAAGCAGCCACTGCCGCTTAGATTTCCTGGTGGTGTGTAAAGATTCATCAAATGTCGTTCACACCTAGGATCAGTCCCCGTTAGCAGCCTATCAGCGTGACGGGAGCAGGGCTGGTAGCTAGGAACATGGCGCTTTGTACCCCTGACCTTTCAGTCTGGGAAAAAAGCTGATGACTCTTTTTTTTCTGCCGACCAGGCACTGAATGCCAACAATGGAAAATTAGAGACTGGTTTTGTGTGTCAGACTGAGAAAGTGACTAGAAGGAGAATTTATGAGTTTCTGTTGTTACCCCCCAACAAAGGATTCCATGAAGCTGTAGCCTGCTCCATGATGAATATGTAGAGAAGTGGTTTAATTGCCAGACCTTCGGGAATGTACAAACAGGAGCTGGATTACTTCTTTTCCTCCTCTGTACTGCCATTAATGGCCTTCATTGCTGATTAGGTACGTTGTGTGATGTGTGTTCTGGGGCTGTTCTGGGACTGTGCTCTTGTTAACAACAAAAAATCTAGCCCATTTTCCTAATCCCTGGCTTATTACGTCTTCATGGATTGGGGGAAATAAGATTAACAGACAGATTATTCTTTTCTGTTTGTTTTAAATTGTTGAAATTAATAGAACTTGCCGAGACAGTTTTTGCCAAAGACTTGGACATGTATTATTCAGATTGATAAAGAGTGTGCAAAACCATTCCTTCTACTTCTTCAATATTTTTTTTGAATTGGCAAACGACAAATATAGTATTACCCCTTCCCATGTTTGCCTGAAAGCTGAATTTGGACATGGGAAAACTGCAATGTATTCTATCAATAGTTTTGTTGTGAATGTCTCTTGGCAGGATTATTCCAGTGTTGCAAATGAAAAACAGCCCATTGAAATGCTCCATGATTTATCGTCTTTTTTTCTCTTACAGATATACAACTTTGGCAGATCTTTAAACTATCAAACAACGTCTTCAGTTTTCAATATAAAACAGGGTCTTCATTTTTCCATGGCACTAATTCACTAGCAGGTCTTATTAAAAAAAAAATATATATATATATATAGCAGAGACTGCTGCTTTTCAACTGGATTCTTTAAATTCAGTCCCTCCTGCCACTCACCTTACTCAAGCTGACAGCATGCAGCCAACTCTCTTCAACTTCAGCCTTCTCCCAGTGTTCTAGAATCTTTTCTGGTGATGAAAACCACCGTCTGAACTGGCCCAAACAGAATAGGTCAGAAAAGAGAGTCTGAAACAGATGACACTGTTCACTTTGCAAAATAAGTCTCCTCTGTTTTGGCGGGCGTCCTTACCGCAGGCGAAGTGACTGAATTATAGTCTAGGCGTTATCGAAAAGGCTCAGTGGTTCATCCATCATAGAACTGTTCTGTTGCTGCACCCTCAACTTCACCTATACTATTACGGCACCACTGAAGGTTTTGCCACCAGCTTCCTCCACTCCTCGCTGCTACCTGTTACTTCATACTGCTGCTTCTGTTATTATCTCTAGAATTTAAAAAATGATGACACAGGCAAAATGGGAGATGTACTGAAATCAGAAAAAAAGAAAGAGTAATGCACGCATTTGTGTGCTTGCTTGCACGCACGCAAGCACCCACGATAACACACACACACACACACACACGCGCGCGCGCGCGCGCGCGCCACACACACACAAAACCACCACCATCACACCACACCACACCACAACACAACCACACACACACACACCACCACCACCACCACCACCACACACGCACACACACACACACGCACACGCACACGCACACGCAGGCAGGCAGGCAGGCAGGCAGGCAGGCAGGCACGCACGTACACACACACACACACACACACACACACACACACACACACACACACACACACACACACACACACACATTCCCTGACCATCCCAGTCCCACTAACACTTTCCTACCAACAGCAAAAAACAACACAGCACTCTTCCTATACCGTCCCCACCAGACGTCAGGGGCATTATGGGAAATGATGGCGTCATGTTTTTGTGGTGCACTACATATACAGGTGACGGGATAGCTCAGTGGTCAGTGCACTCGCTTTCCCCAGCCAATGTTCAGCAGCATCGAGCGTGGTTACCAGTTGGACGGGGGACCATTTGCGCACCTTGGCTTCAGTACAGCCCCCCAGTTCACCCAGCTGTAAATGGGTACCTGCCCTCTTTAAGGTCAGGGAAGGTAAAGCAGCAAGGGAGAGGCGATGGGCGCCGCCCTCAATGTGTTGGCCCCTAGAAAGCTGAGGTCTCTGATGCCTCGCTCCCCTACGACCACATAGGTTATGGGACACCTTTACCTTTTAAATATTTTAATAAACCTTAACATGTAATGATATATCTGAATGGTAATCTCAATTGGCTAAAAGAACTTTTCTATCAGAAATGTGGATGCCATGGCCATCCTTTCTTCATTTTCATTCCCTGGCTAGATCTCTGAGGTTCACCATAGATGAGATTTTGCATATGCGACTGTTTTTGCTCACCATGAAAGGTAGCCACATTCCGACCTCAGGGATGATGTTAAAACAGGACACCAATGTATGTGCCTTTTAAAGGCTTTGTCAGGCGATCCTATTGGCACACATCTACTCTTTCAAAATGTGGAATGGGTTGTAACGTCTGCTCAAGATGTTCTGCTTTCGTTCGCACACGGGACTTTGGTTTAGAGTCATATCTGAAGGATTTTCCGGGGAACGGAGATGGCACTTACGTTAACCCCGACGAAAAAAAAAATCCTCTTGAACGGGCATCTCGGAGGTAGCTCAAACCTGGAATCGATCCTCGGTGGTCAGATCATGAGCGTACCGATCTAACCACGACGCTATTCTGTCCCCTGTTTGGGTAATAAAATGTGTAAGGCATATAATGGCGCAGATTTACCATGATTATGTCTGAGTTTTGAAAAAAACAAAGAAACAAACAAACAAAATGTCTGAGTTTTGTGCACAGCGTAAGATGTCATGAAAGAAGTGATGCCCTAAGAAAACTTGGCTTCGGAGACTCTATGGAGAGAACATGGCATAAAAATCACTACCTCATTCTTCTTCTTCTTCTTCTTCTTCTTCTTCTTCTTCTTCTTCTTCTCTTCTTCTTCTTCTTCTTCTTCTTCTTTCTTCTTCTTCTCCTCCTCCTTCTTCTTCTTCTTCACTGTTATTCCTTGTTTTAAATCTGTTCATTTTTTTATTTATTTATTTTATTTTATTTTATTCTTTTATTCTTTTCTTTTTTTGTTCATTTTCATTCGGTTAACGTATTCAATTACGTGTTGAAATACCTCAAAAACATAACTCAAAAACATTATATTTCTTATCGGTAAGCAAACCAAAGTGACTCCACATTCTGCTATCTTCGTCCTCTCAGTGTTGAAGCTAATGCCAACTTATTGCAGAGCATCTTCAACATAAACCATAGACTTTTCCACCAGTCGAGGAGGATCTACAGAGCACTCCGTGTGATTGCTAAACATAGCTTTACAGCTGGGCATCTCCTCACTTTGAACTGTGTTTGTCCCCAGTAATGGAGGCAATGGCTGCATCAGTGAAGGGTCTGGATCCTTTATCACTCATCACAGACTCTCAGGCATCTCAGCATTTCCCATTTTCTAAGTAAGTTACACAGCCAACAACCATAAGAGACATCAAGTCTTCACAGAACTTGTCAAACATAAACATACGCACTAAAGGTGTTTTACAGAGCTGTTTCGTAACTTACGTGGTGGCTGCGTGGTTGTGGAAACACTTTTGCTAATTTAAGCTCTCAGTTCTCTTACACTTATGCAAACTCATTTGTAGAACGTTCTCACTTAAACCATACAGTAAAAGCTAGGCCTATCTCACATTGACTCTGTACACCAGTTGGCCTTATTGCCTAACGTCACTTTGCAGCTGTGTGCCTCTGTACTAAGAGATGGTTTGTCCTCAGTGATGGAAGTGATGACTGCATTTATTATATATATATTTTTTTCATTCATTCATTCATTCATTCATTCATTCATTCATTCATTCATTCATTCATTTTATTCTTTTATTTTGAGGATAATGGAATACGCACTCGTGTGTCTTTTTAAGTCCATTCCCTTTGTGTATGCAGTTTCGTCAATTTTTTCATCCCTTCCCCACCTGCACACAATGGCCTACACTTACATTAAGCGGAACAGGTTTTAACGTGTGTTGTACAAGATGTTCTGCGTGCGTTCGCACATTAGTAAATGAACAGTTCTGTATCCTTTATGAATCACTACACACACTCACTCACCCAAACCTTTACCCATTTCCCCACATCAGCCACGCTGCCAATAACCATCCCTATCATCAATAAAGTACCATCAAACCTTCATAGCTCTAGTCAACTGTGTACACACATAAAAATGGCCTTTTATTCAGATGGGTCACGATTAATTGGGGGTAGTTAATCTTGAAGATGGCAGGGGCCAAAGGCACGCTAGAAAAATGGTGATTTCTCAACAATCTCTCAAGTGTAAAGATCATGACTCTCTCACTCACAGGAACATGAAATTCCACCATGAACAGAAAGGGCTGACTCTTTGCAGTGATTAGCAATGGTGTCGTAAAAAACAACAACCAACAAAAAATAAACCTCCTACAATCTCAAAAGGTCTCAGCTATCAGTTTTGATCATCAGACAGCGTCTTTCCAAATTTTTTTTAGTTCACATCTCTTGGGGTTCTATGTAACTTGAGAGCGGAGATTAGTTTCACCATTAACCTTGACTCAGTGGTTGTTGTTAGGGGCATATGTCACTCATGTCATAACATGTGCGCCAGTGGGAACAGATGACAAAATTCACACACACA
>CM060338.1:30932930-30937930 GCA_030674155.1 Stramonita haemastoma | reverse complement strand
GCACTTAGTTTTAGTGCTGAACATAAGTTTGCATCTATGTGCATCTGCACTTGGAATCAGTTTGTTCTCAGTAATGGATGCAATAACTACATCAGTAAATGACCAGTTCTGGATCCTTTATGAATCACTACAGACACTCAGACACCCTGGCCTTTCCCATTTCCCAAGTTAGCTGGCAGCCAATATCCATAACAGTAAACTGCAGCCATCAAGCCCCCATAGCACTGGTCAGACAAACACATTGACACTAAGGGTGTTTTACAGACATGTGCCCTGACTTAAACGCCTGTGGATATTCTTGGAGATGGCAGGAGCAAAAGCAAGCAAAGAAATGTTTATTATTTCATCCAAAGATTTCCCAGACTAACAGTAATGACTGTTTGACCCAAGGGAGAATGTAACTTCATCAATAACAGGGATTGCAGACTCTTTGCTGTGATTTGCAATTGTGCTGTCTAAAAGCTGATCATCCCTCCCTTCCTCAATTTGAACACTTTGTCTTCTAAAAGGTCGTTTTTCTACACATTTTGGATTCTGTGTAAAAGATAACTTTGTGCCAGTCCAACAACTTACACTTATAAACCTAAAGACTAAAATCGTTTAGAGTAACAGCAGTACATTTTTTTACCGAAATTCCATTTTCCCTGCAGCCATTTTGCTTCCCCTGCTGCCATCTTCAGGCCACAGCTCTGTGATCCAATCCAGTCCTTTGACACCATCAAGCAGTGCCACCAACCTATCAGACAAATTAACCCCTGTTCACTGGCCCAGATAAATCTGGCTTCTCTCCCTTGCTATTGATTCTTTGTCACCAGAGGGCTGCATGGCTCTCTTATCTCCGGAAATGGCGGTGTGCTTTGGAGAGAGGAAGAGTCAGGATCAGATGTCAGAGAGTGATTTGATTGAAGGGGTTGTGAGAAGACAGAAACCTGAGACAATGGTAGAAAGGAACTGGGCGCTGAAAAAAAATTGAAAACTACTACAAATGTCAATGATATGCATCTGTCATCATAGATTATACATACTTTTTTTTTAACAGGATACATTATGACTAACATATTTACAACCGGTCTGTAAAAGTAGAGCCACTGAAAATAGCATTTTGAAACCAAAAAGTACTGATGTAAATCAATGATGAACAGTTTTACCCTGTCCATATATCTAAGTTGAATAAAAGTGAAGAATTTTCTATTGTATATAATCTGTAAGCTTTTTTGTATCATCTAAACCTTTAGCAACAAATGTGGTTGGGAATGTTTAAACAAAGAAAAACCCAGCCTATTTGAATAAATGCAACAGACACGAGAACCAATCATGCAGTATTATTATTTCTAGGGTAGAGAAGTGACTAAGAAAAATATATTCTTTTGCCACTTACTCCCCAGTATCTGATCCAAATACCTACAAGCAGCTTCTTATTTGTCTTGTTCACTTTCAGATAGTTTAGAGTAGGCGAAATAAAAGAGACCAGGAAGCTTTATACAGACAGAAAGGTCAGCGGAACAAATCCATCCTTCTCAACCAGACCTGCTCTCCCCTCACTGACTGGCTCCTAACTGGGAGCTAACCTGTCTACAGCAGGAAAGCCTGTGATGAATCTTTACAGACGGCCAGGAAATCGAAGTGCCAGAGCTGTCTGACACAGGCCAGTGTTTTTGGCCACCATCAAGTGCTAATCACAGTCGCCATGAAACACAAACGACTCTATAATGCTTCCCCTCATCTGCCCAGAGGTGCCTGGGGAAATTACTGTGAATGAGTTTTGGGCCATTTTTCATCTTGATCACGAGACCCAAGGCCTATGCCTCCTCTCTCTCTCTCTCTCTCTCTCTCTCTCTCTCTCTCTCTCTCTCTCTCTCTCTCTCTCTCTCTCTCTCTCTCTCTCTCTCTCTCTCTCTCTCTCTCTCTCTCTCTGTTGATGCTTTCCATAGTTTTATTTATTTATCTATTTATTTATTAATTGATTGATTTATCTATTTATTTATTTATTTATTCATTTATTTCTCTGATTCTTTCCCTGTTTGTCTTTTATTTCTTCTTCTTCTTCTTTCTTCTTCTTCTTCTTCTTCTTCTTCTTCTTCTTCTTCTTCTTCTTCTTCTTCTTCTCTTCTTCTGCAGAAAGCTACATATAATAGACAGGATTAATGAGTGACAGACGATATGAAGACAAGTTGACTGGATTGAGTGGTCAAGCAAGCTCACACAGAATATACATATATATTTTACACACACACACACATTTTTTTTCTTCACACATCTAAATGGTAAAGTTTTTCCCATATTCATTGATATATATATATATATATATATATATATATATATATATATATATATAATATATATATATATATATATATATATATATATATATATATGCAACAAATATATATATATCTGGTGTGTGTGTGTGTGTGTGTGTGTGTGTGTGTGTGTGTGTGTGTCTGTGTGTGTGTCTGTGTGTGTGTGAACATGTCTGTGACCATGCTGACCTAATTTCAGAAAATGTACCACTAACAATGTTTTATTCAAAATGTCGTTTTAAATAGAAAGAAAAAAGTAATTGCCAGCTTTTTTGTGACCTGAAGCAGAATTGTCAGCAATTGTTGAAAACTACATTGGCTCTTTTAGTGGGAGTACCTCATTGAGACTAATTAATTGAATTGCAAATGTTATGGCTGTGGCTTTATTGTCTTCTCTGTCTCTCGGCTTCTCTATGGCTGTCCTAGACTGCCCACTTTAACTGTGACACAAAAACTATATGGAGAGAGAAGACAGAAGGGGAAAAGAAGGTAAGAAAAAAGGAGAAATGAAAAGTACAAGCACCTTCTTCCTCTATTACCCTCTGTACACATATTATCCAGACATGTTTACACAGTGGAGGAAAAGAATGCAAATGTGAATGATTTATTCATTTAAAACTAAGGCTCACCCATGAGAGAGAGAGGGGGAGGGGAGGAGGAAGGAGAGAGAGAGAGAGAGAGAGAGAGAGAGAGAGAGAGAGAGAGAGAGAGAGAGAGAGAGAGAGAGAGAGAGAGAGAGAGAGAGAGAGAGACAGACAGACAGACAGACAGACAGACAGACAGACAGACAGACAGACAGACAGAAGCAGACAGACAGAGAGGAGAGAGCAAGGCAAGGCAAGGCAAGGCAAGGCAAGGCAAGGCAAGGCAAGGCAAAGCAAGGAAAATTCTTTATTCGAGAATATTCAATAAGCACTCGTGTGCTTTTTCACATCCAGTCACCACCCTTATCAGGCATAACGTCAAGGTAAAAAAAAAAAATCAACCAGAGATAGAGAGACAGACAGCCAGACACAGACAGCCAGACAGCCAGACACAGACAGACAGGTAGCAGACAGAGACAGAGAGACAGAAAGAGAGGCAGAGAAACAGATACAGAGACAGACAGAGACAGACGGAGACAGAAAGAGAGACATACAGATACAGACAGACAAGCACCAACAGATATACAGACAGTCAGAAGCAGACAGACAGAAACAGAAGTAAAAAAAACACAAAAAAACAGAGCCAACCAGAGCAGGAGAGACAGAGAGACAAAGTGAACTGTCAAGGCTCCATGACCCTTCGCATCACACCACTTGCACCCTTCTGCCAAAATCAAAACAAAGCACCATCCAGCACTCTTCCTTGACCTTCCCCACCAGACGTCAGGGGCATGATGGGAAATGATGGCTGCTTCACGCTGGAGCGGCGCACCTCACATCCAGACAAACTCGTTTACAGCAATGTCTTTGATTGGTTGAAGGGGGCTCTGCTGTAGTGTTGTAAATAACTATGGGAGCTCTATCTGTTAAAATGACATGTGTAAGTATTGTAAAGCTCTTCATGTGTGTTCCCCATTTTAGGAGAGTTGATGATGTCATGGAATCTACCCGAGAGCAAAGGGTTATGGTTTGATTTCTTCTTCTTGTTCTAATTCTTCTTCTTCGCAATTCGTTTTCTTTTCTTCTTCTTCTACGCAGTTCTTCTTGTTCTTCTTCTTGTAGTTCTTGTAGTTCTTGTTGTTGTTGTTGTTGTTGTTGTTGTTGTTGTTGTTGTTCTTCTTCTTCTCTTCTTCTTCTTTCTTCTTCTTCTTCTTCTTCTCTTCTTCTTCTTCTTCTTCTTCTTCAAATTCTCCAAAGTCCTCAGATTCTTCAAATTTTTCAAATTCTATTTCAAATCTTTCTTCCTCAAATTATTCATGCCAACGTCATTTTGCCATTGCTATTTTTTGTTTTCTAAAAATTGGCAGTATACTATCAAAATAGGATAAATTTCAAATACAACCAAAGCAGCTAATAATGACACCAAACACACACACCACACACACACACACACACCACGCACCACGCACGCACGCACGCACGCACGCACGCACGCACGCACGCACGCACGCACACACACACACACACACAACACACACACACGCACACACACACGCACGCACGCACGCACGCACGCACATACCCACGCATATATATACACACATATATATCGAGGGTTGCCTGCCAGAAGCGGCTATCGGCCACTTTTCTCTTTTTCACTTTTTGGTATGTGGAGACTCTTTATAGCTTATACTTTACTGTTACAATAAACCATGTGGCTGTGATTGATTTTTAAGTAGTTATTTACAAAAAACCATTTTGGTTTATCAAAGTTTTCACCCATCCCAACCCTGCATGCCATGCCTGGAATGCCCAGAACACGATAGCCGCTACTGGCAATGCAAATTCATCTACTTCTGATTTTAATTTTCCTCCCCTAAATGTCTATCTGGGGATGATTGAAGCAGGTACAGGCAAAGTGGCTACAGGCTACATTGTTTTGACCCTGCACAAACCGGCCAATTGTACATGATTACTGCTGGCGATTGCGAAAGATGGGGGTTCTGTAAATCCTATGTCTGTAATCTAATAATAGAGGGATGTGGTAGCAACATCCTGCTTACAGAGGAACTATACAGGGAGACATAATTTTTTAGACTTCCATTTTCATCTGCGT
>CM060338.1:30925430-30930430 GCA_030674155.1 Stramonita haemastoma | reverse complement strand
TAAACAATTGCACCACAGCACACTGTAGGGTCGTGTTACACACGCGAACACACACACACACACCGGCAATCACAAATACACGTTAAGGCACCTGCATACACGCCCTAAAAAACAAGCCACATATACATCTAGAGAAGATGTGACAAACGGCTATTTTTCAGTCCCATCGTACCCCAACTTTGGCGCAGTAACAGACTCTACAGCACCATGAGAGTGATCTAAATGTAGGCACTCAGACTTTTCTAATCTTTAATATGAGTGGCGCTGCTTTTGTGGCGATACTACAGCCCCAAAGAGAACTGCCTGGCGAAAACAGCATGTCCGTGGAACAAATGCTGGTCCAGTTTGCGCAACAACACATAGTATAACAGATAATATTTATCATAATCTACAATATGATGCATCACAACACATTGCAGGGTCATGGCCACACACAAAAAAGGCTAACACAAATGTGACGCTCCACCACGAAATGAGTCGCTTAGCACATAACCCACTTTTCTGCTAGGGGAAATTTTGGGCAGGTGGGGTGAGGTTGTGGATTTTGAGATTTTTATTGATTATAAAACTCTAGCACTTATTTTACATTGAAGTGAAATATCAAGTCATAATTTTGATTTCCTTTTGTCTTTAAACGTGTTTTGAAAATAGCCAAGTCCTCAGTTCTGGCCACCTACTAACTGGTCAATTTCTCATTTTGCCATTTCCTGCAGTTGTAATAACTTGATAGAACTGTCCGATTTTCAATTTGTTTTTTGGTATTGTATAGCCATTTTATTAACATGCCAATAACTAAAAACTGACCTCTGGTGCAATGCGACTCCTTATGTGGTGCGTGTCACAAATACAGGCTGCCTGCCCATACACACCCTCAAAAATAAGGGGCAGATAAATAAGTTGTGACAAAAGGCCAGTTGGAGTCCCATCCTACCCCGACTTTTGTGCAGTAACAGAGCCCACGGCACCAAGAGAGTTTTCTACTGTAGGCATACACACTTTACTAACATCTTTAATATGAGTGGTGCTGTTCTTGTGGTGATACCACAGCCACAAAGAGAACAGCCTGGCTTGAATCTAGCAAGTCTGTCAGAACGAAAGCTGGTAAAGTGTAGGCAACAATACATAGTATTACTCATAATATCAATGAAAATTTACAATTGATGCACCACAGCACAGCTCAGCGCAGGGCAGTTGCCACAGGAACACACAAAAAATAGAATAGCACTGCAGTCCAAAATTTCAAAGCAACATGATAATGATGAGGATCATTTATGGGCGCACTTTCAGACATATGACCAGTATGCCTGTAGGTATTCTGGGCAATGTGCTCTTAAACATGATACGAGGTGTAGATACAAACGAATGCACTGGGCCTAAGATGCAGTCATTTCTTTAATACACCTAAGATCTGGTTTCTTTGTTTGAGTGGTTTTGTTTTCTAAGAGATCTGCTTCAGCATCATTAATTTTTTAAATTCATTTTTCCTCTTCATCACATAAATTGTCATGTTGTACTGACGCGTACTGTCCTAACAACACATGTAGGCACGCACACACATACACGCGCAAACACACCCACGCTTGCACGCACCCCCCCCCCCCCACCCCCCCACCCCCCCACCCCACTGAATACATGCATAATATGCTCTGATATGTATGAGACAGAGACAGACAGAGAAACAGTCAGCAGGAACATTGCTGAAAGTAGCCTACACATCCACCACCACAAAATAAGCCTTTGTTTAAAGAAAAACCCAAATGGTAAAACATTCGTGAGTAGCTGAACAATACCTTGAACTGAACATTGTTGTGCATATGTTGTGTCGTATAGTGGTCTATATCCTAAAATGAATATGCTCAAGAGAGGTAAGAACTTCTCTGGGTTTTGAAACAACCTCCCCTTTCCTTTACCAGATGGGCTGTCAATGCACAGACTGCAAATTACAAAACAAACAATCTAAATCTGAAATTCTTCTTGTGAACATACATATCAATAGAACAGCAGATTGTCCTGGGTAAGTCAAAGAATCTTGTACACATTTTGAGTTTGCAGTCTCGACATAGCTTTTATCTTATATAAAATATCTTTTTATGGCCATCATTTTGGGTGAGTTTTTCAAGTGTATTGATAGAAAACGAAGTGCCCGGCAGTTTAGAAATAATTTCCAGTTACATTGTTAAGACCAGGTTTTTGCAATTGAAGGTCTTACTCCAGCTAGGGACAGAAAACACATTTAGCGACACAACACACACGTGCAAATCGTGTCTCTGTTGCGAGTTCCAGTGAGTTGATTTGTTTTTTTTCTTTTCTTTTTTTTTTCTCTTGCCATTTCAAACGGCCTGACATCTGCATGCAGTGTGGACCACTTGAATAGCTGGGAAAGCAAAATGTGGGATTTTGAACATCATCGTTTTTTGCCTTTGTCTTTTTTATAGAAAGACTATGATGAAGAGCAGCACTGGTGAGTAATTTTTATTTAGAAGTAGCTACTTAGTAAGTAGGCCATTAGGTATCGATAGTGATAAGAAACTCCCTAGAGTGGCAGCAGAGAGTCCTCAGAGGAGAAGCCCCCTTCAAACAAGTGTTTCGGGCCTTTAATCTTCCTTATTTATTTTAAAACTTAGGGGAAATCCCTGCTTTGTGAATTTCATGACAACTGCTGCCAAGAAATGTTAATCTTGAGTGCAGCGAGTGATTTGGCGCATTCACAAGAACCAGGGCTGAGAGTATGATCTAGTGTAGTTGTGTCATAAACCAACCAGGCCTATTCGTGGTTTTGAAAACTGATTGAAACAGCTGTGTCATGAACCAAAATGGTTTGGTACTGTCACTAATAGCATCCTTCAAACACACACACACACACACACACACACACACACACACACACACACACACACACACACACACACACACACACACAACAACAACAACACACACAACAACAACAAAAACAACAACAACAACAACAACACATCCAGACTTTCAAGGCAAGATTGCTTTTGATTAGGATGTTAAACAAGATGTTAAGGGAAGGTTTTTAGTGTAAGCTTAAGATCTTAACCCCTCCCCAACCCCCCCCCCCCCCCTAAAAAAAAAGCGTAAACCCTTACTCATAATTATGTTAATGCTTGAAATGGGAAAGATGTCGAGATGCTCCCCTTCTTCTTACAGCTGATTTTTTTTCTTTTTCAATATTGTCAAATAGTGCTGTAGAATTGAGAAATAGACAAAGAAAGATATTTTGGATAAACGATCCTAATATTAAATGGTAGGCAGGCAAGCATCTTTATATCAACAGGTGCAAATGGACATCTTGTGTTTTAAGACATGTTTATGCATTTTCTTGCTGAAAGTTTTAGCAGAGCAGTTTTGATGTGATCACAAGAGAACTGACAATAATGTTAAATGGAACGATGTGGTTTTTGCCTGTGGTAAATGTGAATTTTATCATCTTTACAATTTTTTTTCGTTCTGAGGTTCACTCTGGGAGGTTGACTGAAGATGAAATTTTGCATATGCGACCATTTTTGCTCACTGCTAAGGTTGTCGCTTTCGGACTTCAAGAATGATGTATAAACACACCTGTGTGCATGCGGGTTTTTTTGTGTGTGTGTGTGGGTTTTTTTAATATCATCCGTTCCTACCGCCCCAGAACGGCCTACTCTTCCGGAAGACGGAACAAGTTTTAACGTGTTGTTGTTATTGTAGTTAATTTTTGCACTTGCTGATATTAAACATTTTTGTCAGCGCAGTTAAGTTTGCTTGACTCTACATTTATGAGTTGGGTTTGGCTTTATCTTGACAGAAAAATGTGGACAATAAGTAAATACGTAAATAATTTGATATCTGAATATAAAAACGTTGCATGCATTATTCGTGTGTGAAAGAGACTAGAAGATATGAATCTTTTACTACAGTTCCTATCAATGATGTCATTTGTTGTCCATTACTGGTAATTGGGAGGATCGATGGTCTAGAGATTGATCCCCGTTTATTGCCCGAAACTTTATCCCGTCCACTAGACTGTGAGTGGTGGCCTGCATACAAGTCTTTCGGAACGGATGGTGAACAAGGTCCTGCATGCAGCACACATTCAGCGCACGTAAAAGAACCCACGACACCAAGAAAGAGATCTCTAGCAAAATTCTGTAGAATAAAGCCCTTCTCATAGGGAAACTAATACACTTTAAAGGACATTTTTTTGAGTGGTACTGCTCTTGTGGCAACGCACTCACCTCTGAGAGAGAAGCCTGCAGATAAATATGCTGTGACTGGAAGTGGTATTCAATTCAATTTTCAGTTTTTTGAATTCAGTTCAGTTGTGAAGTTATTTTACACTGCTTTAGAATAGAAACGAGTAAAACTGTCATTGTCATAACATGGGTGTAACATTTTTATACTTTGAGATTTAAAAAAAATATATCGCTGTATAATTTTTCACCTACCTTATGAACTTACGTGTTTTTTTTGTTCAGGTAAAACTGGGTGGCCAGGCGACCTGCCATGGCAACCTGTCCTAACCAACGTTGGGTTTGCAACAAGAAGGACCAGACAAACCTCAACATCAAGGACCACACAAACCTCAACATAGACCAACAAACCTCAACATAGACCACACAAACCTCAACATAGACCACACAAACCTCAACATCAAGGACCACACAAACCTCAACACGGAACAGACAAACCTCAACATCAAGGGCCACACAACCTCAACATGAAATGCCTGCAGCAGCATCCCCTGAGGGAGGAAGATCAGCACTCTGCTCTTCAGTCTCCCTTCCCTACCATCATCATGGCCACAGATTCCAGAGAAAAGGTATGTAAAACAGCGTGGTGTAGCTTACGGGGAAAAAATGTCTTCCCAATTCTGTAAAAAAAAAAAAAAAAAAAATATCCACCATATTTTTTCATATGGTTACTTGTAGTTCTATTTCAGTTACTGGATGTGTTTCTGAAACAGCATTTAAAAAGGTACACGTATAAAATTTACAAATACT
>CM060338.1:30905111-30925330 GCA_030674155.1 Stramonita haemastoma | reverse complement strand
CACACACACACACACACACACACACACCACACCACACCACACCACACCACACCACACCACACCACACCACACCACACCACACCACACCACACCACACCACACACACACACACACACACACACACACACACACACACACACACACACACACACAGGTGCGAGCTCAATTTTCTGTTTTGATTGCTTTTGAAAGAACATTGTAAAGGGTTTACTGGCTTACAACGTCGTTTTGTTTTGGCGCCAAAAATGCTCAAAATTCTAAATATGATTTCGGATCAGAAATGAAAACTCCTGGAAATGTACACTCGGCTTCAGACGTTTTTTGTGATGCAAATCTTTGCCATAGTCATTACTGGTATCACTCACTCACTCACTCAGTCCCATGTCCCAAAGGACGTAGGGGGGACATGAGAGAAGACGCAACAGAGATCTTTTTCCATGCTTCACGATCCTGTGTGGCTAGTAGGAGGTGTTGCAGGGGTTGGGCGGTCCAGTCTTTGATGTTGTCAACCCATGATTTCTTTTGGCGGCCTCTTCTTCTCTTACCCTCGACTGTTCCTTGCAGGATGGTTTTTGCTAGGGTGTTGTGTCTTGTGGTGTGACCAAACCACATCAGCTTTCTCCTCTTTATGGTGGAGAGCAAAGGCTCTTGGGGGCCCACACGCTTTTTGATTTCTTCTTTCACATAGTTATTGGTCTTGTGTTCTTTGTACGATATTTTGAGGAGTCTTCTGTGGCACTTGTTCTCGAATGCTTGGATTCTCCTCTCTAACTCTGCTGTCAGAGTCCATGATTCACAGCCATATAGGAGGATAGATATACTGGTATAGCATCGCCTATTTCACAGAAAACAAATCATTTTACCTCGACTTTGGGGATCAGCTTAAGAGGGAAAACTATGCACAAGCTGAGTGCAGGATGTTTGAAGAAAGAGCAGTACTTTTCCCGATACTCCTTTTCCCTGTAGTGCTGTTCCCTGGAGCTGTCAACACTCCACTCTAACCCTAGTTCTTGCCCCATGCCGCAAACCCTAACACTTCACCAGTTTGATCCTAACTATTAACTCTTTGACACGGATTCCTTAACTCTGACTCAGTTCTGCGGTATGGGGAAACGGCTGTATAAGGGAACAGCAGCACAGGGAAAGAGGGTTTGGGGGGTACTGACCGCTTGGAAATATTTTATTCCGGAGAATACCGTGATAGAGACATGATTTGCAAAAGAGATGATATGCAGAAAAATAAATAATGATTATAGCATCCTTATGCTTGCATAGCACTGATGCTTCAAGAATTATTCTATTTTTAGTTTTCTGCAGGACCAAAGTAGGATGGCTTGCGACCACAGTCCATAAATCGGATATCTTCGCTGGAGCTATATAACAACAGAAAAAAACCAGTGTTCTGATAACCTTTGAAAATAACGGCAATACTGAAAAAGTGCTTAATGTATGAGAGTTACACGGTTTTACCTCAATAGCTTGACACGTAGTTTTGACTTCAAATTCTACTGGTTATCAAGTATAAGGTTGTGTTTTTTCTTTTACATTGTCACTTGGTTAGTGTAGATCTCTTTCCTTCCTCTTGAGTTGTCACTAAGTTTGGGTTGTTGTTTTTTTCATTCCATGAAATAAGTTGGTGTCATAGAATAGAATTATCCCCTTGCTATTGAACAAGTTGGCTCAAAGAATAAAGTTCCAAGCTTGGTATCAAGATAGTTATCAAACTGTGAACTTTTTTCTTCAGATTCAGTTATTACTAAAGTATAGAGCTCCCCCTTTCATATTTCTTTGTTTTTTGTATCAGAGTAAAGTTTTCCCTCCATATTCATTTAGTTGGTGTTAGCAGGCTCTTCCCTTTATATTGAGTTAGTTCTATCAAAGCAAAAAGTTCTTTCCTTCAGGTTGAGTTCGCTGGTACACGTGTAAAAGGTTATTTTCTTAATATGGGTTGGTGTCACAAAAAAAAGTAAAATTGTTCCTTGGAATGAGTTGGTTGATATCAAAGAAGTTATTTCCTTAATTCTAGTTGTTATTAGGTAGTTGTTATTGAGCCAGGTGTTATAAGGTATAAAACTCTTCCCCTCATATTGAGATGTTGCCAACCTAGTTACCTTCACATTGATTGCATTGCTTGGAACAACAGTTGCATGAGAGAACAACACTAAAGGGAAAGAGGGGTTTGACTTACTGGCTAGCGGAAAATACTTCATTCCTCAGAAAACTGTATAAGCGCTATATAAATCCCATATATCATCATAATTATTAGTGTTTCTATTTGTGCAAGAGAAAAGACATGCAGACCAATGTTTTTTTATTTTATATATTTTTTTATATTATTATTTTTGTTATTTTTTTTAGACAAATGTTAGTTTAAAGCTAAAGCTAACTCTTGACAGTTGTAATACTGGGGAAAAGGGCCTGCTGTGGTGTATGGAGTCCATGCCCTGTTTCATCTGTCACTTTCCACGTGTAGATTTTGATTCAGATTAATCTAGTTCTTTTCAAGGTTTACAGTTCTTCCCTGTGTAGTAAGTTGGTGTTGTATGAAGCTTTTCCCTTCCTATTGAACTAGTTGGTATGAAGTATTAACTTTCATTCCTATTGAGTTGGTGTCATGAAATAAGGTTCCTCCCTTTATACTGAAGAGTTGATCACCATGTAATGTTCCAAAATTTTCTATTGACTTTGTTTATACATAGGTTTCTTTTAAGATTTTTTTCTTATAAAGGTGTTGAAAAAAATATTAAAGATACTCTTATAATAATTATTGATATAAACAGATTTCTTTTTTCAATTCCAAAAGTTTTCATAATCCTATAAATGATCATTGCTAAAAAAAAAAATAAAAAAAAAATAAGGTTTCCTTTTTTCTATTTCATCAATCCGTTGAAAAGTGCTTGGGTGCCCTGATAGTTTTGTTAGGTTTATTAGTTATAAATTACGAGTTTCCTCTCGTTTTATTCTGGTGGTATGAAGCTGTATAATTTTTTTTTAAATCCTTAGATGTTTTTGATATAAGCTGGGCTAGAGATTATTTGAGGGCTTGTTTCCCCAATTTTCTGATTGGATAATGGCTTTGAAATGATTTTTTTTAGTGTTTGCAAAACTCCAGAGGGTTTTTTTGGCGCTGTTTTGTGAATTCAAATGAAGTATTTGTCCATATGCATTTAATTCATAGTCCCATTGTGAACCTTGTTATATACAGTCCCTGATATCAGGTCATCACTAGCTCTATTTTCCCTGAATGCATTCAGATGATCTGTTTAAAAATGAAGTCTGGTATAGTCCTGTCACAACTGATGCTAGGTCAGGAAATAGTCATCTGTATTTGTAGTGACCAAGCTGCAATACCCGCTGAATGAATTTCTAGGCACAGGAAACACAAAGGCACAAAATTGTCAGGAAAGCATGCAGCAAAAGCCAGAAAAAAAGAATTAAAGGACAAAAACTTAACACTACCACAAACACACTAGAGCAAACATAAACCCAGACAAATGTATATCACTCGTTTACACGTGTAGAAACGCATGCAGCAGCAGCACACACTAGAGCAACAATAAACCCAGCCGACTGTTCACTGCCGCTGAACAGGAATAGACACAGGCAGCAATTCACACTGGGGCAGTTAGTGCTCTGGACGTAGGTAGGTAAGAGAAGTGCTGACTCGGGTTCATGGATGACAGGGAGAAGAAGGGAAGGGAAAGGGGCACATTTTTCCTTTTTTGTTGTTGCTTTTTTGAGTGGTTTTATTTTTGCCAATGAAGAGAGACGTGTGAAGCGCCCACCAAAAAGATATGAAAAAGATGGTGCTCCATGATCTGCATGCAACTGAGGCCTTAAAAATAAAAATAAAAATAAATAATTAAAAAAATATATATATATGTGTGTGTGTGCGTGTGTGCGTGTCTGTGTGTGTGTGTGTGTGTGTGGTTTTATTTCGAAGATAATGAAATAAGTACTCGTGTGCTTTTTTGCATCCAGCCCCCGTGTTTATGCAGTTTCGAAAATTTTTGTCATCTGCTCCCACCGACACACAATGGCCTATTCTTCCGAAAAGCAGAACGGCTTTAAATGTGTGCGGAAGATGTTCTGCGTGCGTTCACACACGTGACCTCGGTTTATAGCCTCATCCGAAGAACTGTGTGTGTGTGTGTGTGTGTGTGTGTGTGTGTGTGTGTGTGTGTGTGTGTGTGTTTTGTGTGTGTGTTATTTTCTTAAAGGTGGATTCATTGATTTATTAAAGAAAATTTTGGTCTTGCTGTGATTTTGCGATTTATTTGTTAGGGTTTCATGTGTAATATTTCTGTGTGCTTTGTTATATTTTTTTGTGTAAAGCTGGATTGACTGATGTGCTCAAGAAACAATTTTGTCTTGCTATGACAGTGTGTAATGTCACAAAGATTGAAAATTATTTAGGGGGGTTTTGGGGTGTTTTTTTTTTGCCAATGAAGAAAGACGTGTACAGCACCCACATACAAGAGAACAAAGAAATAAAAAATAAAAAAAATAAAATATGGTGCTCCAGATCTGCATGCAACCGAGGCCTTAAAAATTTTATATATATATATATATATATATATATATATATATATATATATATATATATATATATATATATATATATATATATATATTTAAAGTCTGTCCGGAGCCTAAGGCTCATTAAACAGGTGCTTATCCCGGTTTCTGTGGCGTTAAGCGATTGACAGTCATAGACTCCCCCCTGGATAGGACGCCAGTCTATCGCAGGGTTAACCCCCAACACAAGGTTGGTACCCCTTTTACACCTGGGTGGGGTGAGAAAATAGCCGTAAAGTGCCTTTTCCAAGGGCACAACGCCATAGCCGAAAGCTGGGAACGTCCTAACCACTAGACTACAGCGTCTGTATATATATATATATATAAAATCATTTATTCTTTTTGAAAACTGGATTAGTATGCGTTTTGGGGTTCATAGATACTGCTTCTTGATCTCCTGTGTTATCTGAGAGCAAATTTTGTTTAAATATTTTCTGAAATAGCCACTTCTCGCGGTCCCTAATTTATACAGTCAGTGTTGTAAAACGATGGTAACAAAGATTTAAACTACATTTCATGGTCCCAGAGCTGTCCAGCCCTCCCTACAGTAATTTCCCAACGTCAAGTCGCCGCTTCCGGCGGAACAGCAGCTGGCAGGCTGGAGTTAATTTTACTTTCCCGCCACACCGCAATGCCTGTATCGCCCTTAGGTTCGGCAATCAGGGCGGGCTAGTTTCGTTTCACTTATCATCTTTCCAACTTGGCTAGCTCCTACTGTGGTTGAACAAGAAGGTGTTATTCAATAAAAACAATACTTGTTGCCGTCGAAACTTCAGATATGAAAAGCAACTATATGTGACAAAATAATTCTCACAGGCTAAAGGATACAGCATAAAAGGCACAAAGCCCACAGCGATGTGAAACTTTCAAACGCCATTTTCTCGAAACTACGTCGAACCGCGATAGCCCCTTCTGGCAGGTAACCCTCGATATATATATATATATATATATATATATATATATATATATATATATATATATATATATATATATATATATATATATATATATATATATATATATATTATACTGCATAAAACGTACCATGTAAACAGCTCTAAAGCAAACATTAAATGTCCATCTCCTCTTTCATACCATGACCATTATGGTCATCATCATCATCTGCATCTGCATCTGGGTCTGCATTATCTGCATCATCGTCATCATCATCGTCATCGTCAGCATCATCATCATCATCATCATCGTCGTCGTCGTCGTCATCATCGTCATCGTCATCATCATCATTATCGTCATCATCATTATTATTACCACTGTAATTGTCAGTTTACATCTTTACATTTTACATCACTTTAAGTCATGGCAGATTTCTCAACGTGAAATATAGGCTACTTTGCCCGGGGACAGCACGTCGCCACAACAGCAGCGCCACCCATTTTTTTCGTTTCCTGTCTGCAACTGTATCAGAGTGGCTTTTTTCCACAGAATTTTGCCAGGGACAACTCTCTTGTTGCCGTGGGTTCTTTTACGTGCGTTAAGTAATTTTGTATAGCATACGGGACCTTGGTTTATCATCTAAGTCGAAAGACTACCACCCAAATCACTGCTCATGGTCTATTGGATAGGGTAAAAGTTTTAGGCTGATTAATGTTAACACTACACTGAGCTTGTTATTATTACTACTATATCATCATCATCTTCATCATCGTCATTATCATCATCATTATTATTATCATCATCATCATCATCATCATCATCATCATCATCATCATCATCATCATCATATTATTATTATTATTATTATTATTATTATTATTATTATTATTATTATTATTATTATTATTATTATTATTATATATATATAGTAGTAGTAGTAGTAGTTAGTAGTAGTAGTAGTAGTAGTAGTAGTAGTAGTAGTACCATGATCATTATCATCATAGTCTTCCTCATTGTCATCATCATCAGTGTTTACTATTATGAATATCTTTCTTGTGGTTTGTTTTTTTTAATTTTCATAACATTTTGACCTTAACTTATTTTTTCATCATGTTATGTTCTCAAAGTCCAAATCAACATCCTGTGATTTTTTTTTGGGGGGTGGTGGTGGTGGTGAAAATATTCAGACACAAGGCAAAAAAAACCTGAACCATACAGTGTATGTATGTTACATTCTTTAAATTGACATGGGGAACAACAACAAAATAACGGAAAGAATTTTCAAATTTCAGTAGTCTTCAATTTTACGTCCTTCCACATAAAGTGATACCGGCTTTCTGTGGAAGGACGTAACATTGAAGACTTTTCAAATTTGTTTGAAGGAGTGTGTCACAACCCTTGTGGAAATGACAAAGATTGCTGGAGACTGATGTCGTCATCAGAGGAGCATGTTGCAGAGAGGAAGATGGGGATGCTGACTGACATATTGCCCTTGTCACCGAGAGTGATAGGGGGGGGGGGGGTGAGGGGAAACGTTCTGTTGGCTGTACATTATTTGGCCAAATACATGTGGACAGTAGGGTAGTGTAGACATGACATGGACAGAAAAGTATAACTTTTCTGTGTGTGGGGGGTGGTGGTGGGTGGGGGTGGGGGTGGGGTGGGGGTGAGTGTGTGTGTTTGTGTCTGTCTGTAGCTCTCTCTCTCTCTCTGTAGCGCTCTCTCTCTCTCTCTCTCTCTCTCTCTCTCTCTCTCTCTTCCTCTCTCTCTCTCTCTCTCTCTCTCTCTCTCTCTCTCTCTCTCTCTCTCTGTCTGTCTGTCTGTCTGTCTGTCTGTCTGTCTGTCTGTCTGTCTGTCTGTCTGTCTGTCTCTCTCTCTCTCTCTCTCTCTCTCTCTCTCTCTCTCTCTCTCTCTCTCTCTCTCTCTCCTCTCTCTCTCTCTCTCTCTCTCCTCTCTCTCTCTCTCCTTCTCCCCCCCTCTCTCAGGAGTGTGCATGCACTCTATATCTGTGTGTGTATGTGTGTGTGTGTGTGTGTGTGTGTGTGTGTGTGTGTGTGTGAATGCGTGCATGTGCGCATGCTCACAAACACGTGTAATGTGTGTGTGTGTGTATGCATGTGCGCACACGTGTATGTGTATTTGTGTGTGTATGTGCATGCCTGCCTGCGCCTGTGCACGCTTGTCTGTGTGCGTGCGTGTGTGAGTGTGTGTGAGTGTGGTGTGCGTGCGTGTGTGTGCGCGCATATATATATATATATATATATATATATATATATATATTATATATATATATATATATATTGTGTGTGTGTGCGCGCGCTGGCGTGTGTGTGTGTGTGTGTGTGTGTGTGTGTGTGTGTGTGTGTGTGTGTGTGTGTGTGTGTGTGTGTGTGTGTGTGTGTGTGTGTCCGCGGGTGTGTGTGTGTGTATGACCCACTTTGTGCATCCTGCCTCTAGTTTGCCCCTCCCTTCTTTAGCTACCTTTCATCTTTTTCCCCTATTCCCCTTAGATCCCCCATTCATATTCTGTGTCACCAGCTAATTCAGAATCCCCACAAGCAGCTGGGGAATAGCCAAAGGACACAAGACAAAGTGCCATTCCAACATCGCCCACAATTCAGTCACTTGGCCCAAATCAAGTGCTCCCACTAAAAGGGTAAACTCGATTTGTACTGCTCATGGCAAGGAAAGAGGGAGGCAATAGTTCCACAGAAACTGGATTTCAGCAGGCAAATAATTTCGGCTAGTGGGTTAATGTCAGTCAATTGGTTGATTAGATTTGGGTTGAATATATTAACTGCATGAAATACTTGTGGTTTAAGTGTTGCCGGGTGGTTGATTTGAGAAACTAGCAGTTTAAAGTACAATCTTAAACGTTTTCTTTATTATTTTACCTTAGTTATATGTATGGTGTAAAATGAGTACTATACATTGTAAGTATATAAAATAATTATGTTCATGCTTATTCACTTTTAAGTGGAAAGCATACTCTCTCTCTCTCTGTATCTATCTATCTATCTATCTATCTATCTATCTATCTATCTATCTATCTATCTATCTATCTATCTATCTATCTATCTATCTATCTATCTGTCTGTCTGTCTGTCTGTCTGTCTGTCTGTCTGTCTGTCTGTCTGTCTGTCTGTCTGTCTGTCTGTCTTGCCTGCCTGCCTGCCTGCCTATCTATCTATCTGTCTGTCTGTCTGTCTGTCTGTCTGTCTGTCTGTCTGTCTGTCTGTCTGTCTGTCTGTCTGTCTATCTATCTCTACGTGAGAGAGTGTGAGAGAGGGAGAGAGAGAGACAGAGAGACAGAAACGGAGACAAAAAGAGACAGACAGACAAGGAGAGATAGAGAAACAGACAGACCGACCTACATCCATCCATCATCCATCCATCCATCCATCCATCCAGACAGACAGACAGACAGACAGACAGACATATTTGAAAACACCTGGGTCTCCTTGATCAAAACAGATTATTTCGAAAACTTAGGTAGAGTAATTTCCCTTGACAGGGCCGGGCAGACGAGTTGAGGCATTATAGAATCGTTTGTGTTTTATGTCAGAATGTTATTAGCACTTGATGGGTGCTGAAAAACCGGCCTGTGTCAGACATCAATGGCCCTCCCATTTCCTGGTGGGTCTGTAAAGATTCATCAACTGTTGTTGGTGCTGTGGATTGGTCCCTGGATTGCTTTGTTCCTGGGATCTTTCTGGTCATGTAGGAGCCTTTGTGGCAAAGTCATTGCTGAATGTGAACAATAGGAAATTAGAGGCTGATTTGCTAGGTAAGTGACCAAGAGAGTGATTGGCAAGAGGCTGATTTGCTAGGTAAGTGTGACCAAGAGAGTGATTGGCAAGAGGCTGATTTGGTATGTTAGTGACCAAGAGAGTGATTGGCAAGAGGCTGATTTGGTAGGTTAGTGACCAAGAGAGTGATTGGCAAGAGGCTGATTTAGTAGGTTAGTGACCAAGAGAGTGATTGGCAAGAGGCTGATTTGGTAGGTTAGTGACCAAGAGAGTGATTGGCAAGAGGCTGATTTGGTAGGTTAGTGACCAAGAGAGTGATTGGCAAGAGGCTGATTTGGTAGGTTAGTGACCAAGAGAGTGATTGGCAAGAGGCTGATTTGGTATGTTAGTGACCAAGAGAGTGATTGGCAAGAGGCTGATTTGGTAGGTTAGTGACCAAGAGAGTGATTGGCAAGAGGCTGATTTGGTAGGTTAGTGACCAAGAGAGTGATTGGCAAGAGGCTGATTTGGTAGGTTAGTGACCAGGAGAGTGATTGGCAAGAGGCTGATTTGGTATGTTAGTGACCAGGAGAGTGATTGGCAAGAGGCTGATTTGGTAGGTTAGTGACCAAGAGAGTGATTGGCAAGAGGCTGATTTGGTAGGTTAGTGACCAAGAGAGTGATTGGCAAGAGGCTGATTTGGTATGTTAGTGACCAAGAGAGTGATTGGCAAGAGGCTGATTTGGTAGGTTAGTGACCAGGAGAGTGATTGGCAAGAGGCTGATTTGGTAGGTTAGTGACCAGGAGAGTGATTGGCAGAGAATCTTTGGACTGTTGGCTGATATCCCACAAAACAGTGAATGAAAATGTAGCCTACTCCATGATGACCATGCATGAATATGATTTGATTATCAGATGTGGATTTTACACAGAGTGATATAATTCAGTCATAAGGCAGCTTTCCCATACAATTAAGGACCCTTACTTTTTTGCCAGTACTGAATGTCAATATTGTCACTTGTTGATAGTGATAATTATGTGGGATGTATATCCCAAACCAGTGTGCTTTTATGAACTCTGCTTTCAGTATAGTGATTTTGGCCTTGGTAGATACTGAATATAAACATGCTCTCTTTCTTCTTCATTAATTCCTTGAGAAGCTATTTGTGCATGCACTGCTCTGATGTTTTGCAGTATTGTCTGCTGATCTGTGAAATACCTGAATACTTTGTACTTACATACTACAAGATGTACTTAAAAACCTGATGCATTTGTAAAAAGGGTCTATTTCATCTCTGTGTATAATTATGATATATCCTTTGTATTCTACATAGCATGTATAGTTCCAGCAACTTTTTTCTATTGTTGTTGTTGTTGTTGTTGTTGTTGTTGTTGTTGTTATTATTATTATTATTATTATTATTATTATTATTATTATTATTATTATTATTATTATTGTTGTTGTTGTTGTTAAATAAAAAGTTAGAGTGGTGTATTTTTCTCTCTCAGTTACACGTAAACAATGGCAGTTTATTGAGAAAAACATGTTCAAATCACATTGAACAGTTGTCAGCTCTATCTGACTACAGTCAATTTAAGTATTCTTGAGGGTATACTACTCTTTAAATAAAACATTTTTAGTCATAGCATTCTTTAATTGTAATCTGACAAGCATTAAAAGTTATCTAAGTAATTAAAAACAAATGGCATTAATTATTGTTCAATGTAGTTAAGAAGAGTAACAACATTCTTTTCTCCTTTTTTCTTTGGAAAGGGGTGGGGGTAATAGAATGAGTTACATCAGTTGTTTTATAATCCTCAGCGTCTGATGATTAAATCAGAAAATGTATCTTAATATGTGAGGAACAGAGCCTATTCTGGCCAATTCCACTGTAAGGAAATCAGCCAACAGCCCAAATAATCATCTACCAATCACTCTCCTACTCACTAACTTGCCAAGTCAGCCCTCTTAATTATCCTATTGTCCACATTCAGCAATGACTTTGCCAGAAAGACTACTACATGTTTTTTCATGAGCAGAAAGATCAAAGGAACAAAGCAGTCCATTTCCCCCGCCCAAACCTGCTCCTTCCACGATGATTGGTTGCCAACACGGACCAGTCCAAAGCACCAACAACATTTGATGAATCTTTACAGACCCACCAGGAAATGGGAGGGCCATTGATGCCTGACACAGGCGAGTTTTTGGGCAGCGATCAAGTGCTAATCACATTCTGACATAAAACACAAACGACTCTATAATGCCTAACCTCGTCTGCCCCAGGGTGCCAAGGGAAATTACTGGACTTAAGTTCTTGAGTAGTCGTTCTTTTATCAACGAGACCCTAGTGTTTTAAACTTTTCTTTTTTTTTTTTAGCAAACATCTCCCTTTGTCTCTGTCTTCAACTCTCTCTCTCTGTCTGTCTTTCTCTGCCTCTGCTTGTCTGTCTGTGATGTCTCTGTCTGTCTTTGTCTCTGTCTGTCTGTCTGTCTGTCTGTCTGTCTGTCTGTCTGTCTGTCTGTCTGTCTGTCTCTCTCTCTCTCTCTCTCTCCTCTCTCTCTCTCTCTCTCTCTCTCTCTCTTCTCTCTCTCTCTCTCTCTCTCTCTCTCTCTCTCTCTCTCTCTCTCTCTCTCTCTCTTTCTTTCTTTCTTTCTTTCTTTCTCTTATACATGGGTTTATGCAGGTACTTGTACATATGTTACTATCTAACCAAAATCTTATAATGTGTGTAAGTGATAAAACATATTCATACACTTGCACTCTGTCCTACATGAGACCCCCCCCCCCTTTTTTTTTTTTACCAACCATTATAGTCGCCACATTCTGACTTCGGGGATATAGAACACATGAGAGGCAGAGAGGGACCATCAATCTTCCTCAATAAGATCTGCCATTCAATAGCTTAATTTAAATCAAGCTTCCCCCTAAAAACGGGTGATTTAATGCAATTTTCGAAGATTGCCAGGAAGTCTGCTTCTGATAAAACTGGGTCACAGTAGGCATTGAGTTTTTTTGTAAATAGCATACTTTTAAAAGTAGGTCAATTGGGTTTCAGTTAAAGATTCTTCAACACACACTCACACACACACACACACACACACACACACACACACACACACACACACACACACACACACACACACACACACACACACACACACACACACACACACACACACACACACACACACACACACACACACACACACACACGCAAAGGGGTAGGGGGCACTTAATATTACTCAAGAAAACCACATTGAACAACTACATCAGCCAAGAAATACTGGTACTAGAAAAACTGGATTCATAATTGTATTTGGGAAAAATATAAACTACTACTACTACTACTACTACTACTACTACTACTACTACTACTACTACTACTACTACTACTGCTACTACTACTACTACTGCTACTACTACTACTACTACTACTACTACTACTACTACTACTACTACTACTACTACTACTACTACTACTACTATCTCTACCACCACCACTACTACTACTTATGATGACAATATGAATGGTGACGGTGATGGTGATGATGATGATGATGACAACGACGATGACGAGGACCACGATGACTAACTACGAAGATGATGGTAATGATAAATAAAAAAGACTGCACACTTGCCTGACATTTAAAGAACACTATTTCTTGTCTCTTTGTATTCCACTTATTCCTCTCTCTCTCTCTCTCTCTCTCTCTCTCTCTCCTCTCTCTCTCTCTCTCTCTCTCTCTCTCTCTCTCTCTCTCTCTCTCTCTCTCTCTCTCTCTCTCTCTCTCTCTCTCTCCCTCTCATTGGCTTCTGGGGGTTTTTTTGGACCCCTGGCCCTCTCAGTTTTCCACTCACACTTCCCCTCATCTCCTTTGTATTTCCTATTCCTTCAAACAGAACCACTTCTAACAATTATGCCAGCCTTCACCACAAAATGAGTCGGGTTGCACCTGACCCAATTTTCCACTAGGAGTGGTTTTAGACAGATGGGTGGGAGGGGGGGGGGTTCAGGTTGTTGACTCTGAGGCTTCAGCTGATTGTGAAACTTTCTTCTACCTTGTAGTGAAGTATGAAGGTACAATATTGTTCCCTTTTGCTATAAAAACACGTTTAAAAACAATCAATTTTTCATCCTGACCACCTATTATGATGTAGGAATTCGTCAATTTTTCATTTTGTCACTTCCAGAAGTTTATCATTACGGTTTGTAAATTTTTTTTTATAGAATTGTCCGATTTCAATCTGCTTTTTTAATAGCCTTTTTTAATTTGCAAGAAATTACCACCTTAATAATTTAAATAGAATAGAAAATCACTCGTTTTATGGTAGAGGGTCGCATATTTAATGACGACCACCTATACAATTTTGAATTTTATTAGATAAAAAGCTGCATTTTCTGGTAGGTAAAGGTGTCACTTTACCTATGTGGTCGTAAGGGGGGTCGTCAGAAACCTCACTTCTATAAAGCCCAGCATACTGAGGGCGGCGCCCATCTCCTCTCCCTCGCTATTTTACCTTCCCTAACCCTAAAGAGGGCAGGTACCCATTTACAGCTAGGTGAACTGGGGGACTGCCCTGAAGCCAAGGCAGGCACACGGTCACCCATCCACTTGGTAACCACGCTCGATGCTGCTTAACCGCAGCTAGGGTAAAGTGAGTGCTTTGATCACTGAGTTATCCTGCCTGCATCTGGACAGAAACCAAAGAAATCGATAAGCAAAGAAGAGGGGTAAGCTTTTGACAAAGCCATTGAGCAGGAAGCAGTTTGTCTGATAGGTTGATGGTGCTGTGTGACGGTGTAGGAATAGGGTTGGATCATGGAGCAACTGGCAAAGTGTGTTGGCTGGGGAAAAACAGAATGAAATGGGATAAGATGTGCTTTTTCTGCCTTGATTGGGATATATTCTTCTTCTCCTTTTCTTCTTCTTCTTCTTCTTCTTCTTCTTCTTCTTCTCTTCTTCTTCTTCTTCGCATTCTTCTTCTTTCTTCTTCTTCTTCTTCTTCTTCTTCGCAATTCTTCTTCATTTCTTCTTCGCAATTCTTCTTCTTTTGCATTCTTCTTCTTCAATTCTTCTTCTTCTTCTTCCAATTCTTCTTCTTCGCAATTCTTCTTCTTCTTCTTCTTTCTTCTTCTTCTTCTTCTTCTTCTTTTCTTCTTCTTCTTCTTCTTCGCAATTCTTCCTTCTTCTTCTTCTTCTTCTTCTTCTTCTTCTTCTTCTTCTTCTTCTTCTTCTTCTTCTTCTTCTTCTTCTTCTTCTTCTTCTTCTTCTTCTCTCTTCTTCTTCTCTCTTCTTCTTCTTCTTCTTCTTCTTCTTCTTCTTCTTCTTCTTCTTCTTCTTCTTCTTCTTCTTCTTCTTCTTCTTCTCTTCTTCTTCTTCTTCTTCTTCGCAATTCTTCTTCTTCTTCGCAATTCTTCCCTTCTCTCTTCGCAATTCTTCTTCTTCTTCGCAATTCTTCTTCTTCTTCTTCGCAATTCTTCTCTTCTTCGTTCTTCTTCTTCTTCGCAATTCTTCTTCTTCTTCTTCTTTCTTCTTCTTCAATTCTTCTTCTTCTTCTTCTTCTTTCTTCTTCTTTTCTTTTCTTCATTTTCTTCTTCTTCTTCTTCTTCTTCTTCTTCTTCTTCTTCTTCATTCTTCTTCTTCTTCTTCGCATTCTTCGCAATTCTTCTTCTTCGCAATTCTTCTTCTTCTTCTTCTTCTTCTTCTTCTTCTTCTCTTCTTCTTCTTCTTCTTCTTCTTTCTTCTTCTTCTTCTTCTTCTTCTTCGCATTCTTCTCGCATTCTTCTTCTTCTTCTTCGCAATTCTTCTTCTTCGCATTCTTCTTCTTCTTCTTCTTCGCAATTCTTCTTCTTCGCAATTCTTCTTCTTCTTCTTCTTCTTCTTCTTCTTCGCAATTCTTCTTCGCAATTCTTCTTCTTCTTCTTCGCAATTCTTCTTCTTCTTCGCAATTCTTCTTCTTCTTCTTCGCAATTCTTCTTCTTCTTCGCAATTCTTCTTCTTCTTCGCAATTCTTCTTCTTCGCAATTCTTCTTCTTCTTCTTCTTCTTCTTCTTCTTTCTTCTTCTTCTTCTTCTTCTTCTTCTTCTTCTTCTTCTTCTTCTTCTTTCGCAATTCTTCTTCTTCTTCTTCATTCTTGTCCACCTCCTCCTCTTATTCTTTGTTTTCTTTACCTCTCTTGTCTGTTTGTTCTACTCCTGTTGTCCCTGCCCTTTTTCTAGTTTTACGCCTTTTTCATCTTTACATTACTCTAATTTTCCCATTCTCTGTTACATTCTCAAGTTTAATGTCATCAACATCACCACTTATCCTCACGAAAAACAGCAGAGAAAAAAAAAAGCAAATCTGAGCAATGATCTGATTTTTCACTCTTCGTTTTGCTTGAAAACGAAATGGATGGCAAAGCCTGATGGAGTTACTCAAAGAAGTTTGGCAGAGCTGTTAAGTCAATCAAGAAAACTGCTGGTGGTGACAAAATTAATTTGTCTGGAAATAAGGCACGCAGCAGTGGAGTGGATTTTATCATTGTGCCCTTGATATTTGATGGGGGACTGTGGAGGAAGACACTTTGTTTTTCGTCTGACCCTCCTTTCATTCTTCGAAGATATAGGGATGACAGAAATGCATAGAATTCTCCTATGTCTCTCCTCATGTGTACATACTCATTTTCTCTGATGTCTCTATCCTCTATCTCTATCTCTATCTCTTTGTGTGTGTGTGTGTGTGTGTGTGTGTGTGTGTGTGTGTGTGTGTGTGTGTGTGTGTGTGTGTGTGTGTGTGTGTGTGTGTGTGTGTGTGTGTATCTTGCTGTCTCTCTCTGTCTCTGTCTGTCTGTCTGTCTGTCTCTCTGTCTCTGTCTCTGTCTCTCTCTCAGCAAGTCACCTTTATTTTCCCTCTTTTTCAATTCCATACTGCTCTGTCTGTGCCATTCACTATGAATGGGAGGATGATACAGTGGCCAAAAAAAGAGAAATGAGAGAGAGAGACAGAGGACAGAGAGAGAGAGAGACAGACAGACAGACAGACAGACAGACAGAAAAGTCAGACTGAGACACAGAGAGAGACAGATAGAGGGGACAGATAGACATAGAGAGAAAGAAACAGAGAAAGAGACAGAGAGACAGACAGACAGACAAACAGACAGACAGCAGACTGAAGCGCTGATAGAGGCCTCCATGATCAAGATGAAAAATGGCCAAAAACTCATTCACAGTAATTTCCCCAGACACCTCTGGGCAGATGAGGGGAAGCATTATAGAGTCGTTTGTGTTTCATGGCAACTGTGATTAGCACTTGATGGTGGCCAAAAACACTGGCCTGTGTCAGACAGCTCTGGCACATAGATTTCCTGGCCGTCTGTAAAGATTCATCACATGGCTTTCCTGCTGTAGACAGGTTAGCTCCCAGTCAGGAGCCAGTCAGTGAGGAGAGAGCAGGTCTGGTTGAGAGGGATGGCTTTGTTCCGCTGACCTTTCTGGCTGTAAAAAGCTGCCTGGTCTTTTTCTTTCTTTTTGTTTGGCCTACCCTGAGCCAGCTGAAAGTACACAAGAGAAAATGATAAGCTGCTTCTAGTTCTGTGAGTCAGAGACAGGAACAGTAAGTGACAGAAGAATACGTTTTCTTGGTATTTTCTCTGCATTACAGTTTGTGATGTTGCATGGTGGGTTCCCAGATAAGTATGCATCATCATCATCATCCTTTACACCCAGTGGTGTGTAGGGCAGCAACAAAGACTTTCCATCTCAGCCTATCCTGGGCCAGCCTGGTCAATGAACAGTATGCATGGAAGAGATTTAATTACAAGACTTTGTTGCATACTTTTGAATAGACTGTTTTATCTTTTTATGTAAACTGTTTCTATACTGATTCATAGCTAAAAGCTTAGATTATACAAAAAAGATTATGACTTATGTATTATTACAGAAAATACTTTAATTGTATTCACTTTAAATAAAGAGACAAGCGTAAAAGGGTTCAAAACTAACATGAATCATTAGTATATGGCTCTGAAATGCTCTGTTTGGTGGATCTACCTTTACAAACCAGATGTATATAATTATGTCAGTCATAATGTACCATGATCTTGAAGAAAATGTATGTATAATCTATGATGACAGAAGTGATGTATTAATGGCTGTATTTGGTTTTTTAAATAGTTTTTTTTCAGCACCCAGTTCCTTTCCGGCCTTGTCTCAGGTTTCTGTCTTCTCACAACCCCTTCAATCAAATCGCTCTCTGACATCTGACCATGACCTTTCCTCTCTCCAAAGCACACCGCCATTTCGGAGATAAAGAGAGCCATGCAGCCCTCTGGTGACAAAGAATCAATAGCAAGGGAGAGAAGCGAGATTTATCTGGGCCAGTGAACAGGGGTTAATTTGTCTGATAGGTTGGTGGCACTGCTTGATGGTGTCAAAGGACTGGACTGGATCACAGAGCTGTAGCCTGAAGATTGCAGCAGGGGGAAGCAAAATGGCTGAGGGAAAATGGAATTTAGGTAAAAATAACTGTACTGCTGTTACTCTAAACGATTTTAGTATTTAGGTTTATATGTGTAAGTTGTTGGACTGGCACAAAGTTGTCTTTTACACAGAATCCAAAATGTGTAGAAAAACGACCTTTTAAAAGACAAAGTGTTCAAATTGAGGAAGGCGAGGGATGATCAGCTTTTAGACAGCACAATTGCAAATCACAACAAAGAGATCTGCAATCCCTTTATTGATGAAGTTTCATCCTCCGTTGGGTCAAACAGTTCATAACTGTTACTTGGGAAAACTTTGGATAAACTAATAAACATTTCTTAGCTTGCCTTTGCTCCTGCAATCTCCCAGAATATCCAGGGCCTAAGTCAGTGCACATGTCGTAAAACACCCTAATGTCAATGTGTTTGTCTGACTAGTGCTATGGGGGCTTGATGGCTGCAGTTTACTGTTATGGTATTGGCTGCGCAGCTAACTTGGGAAATGGGAAAGGCCAGGATGTCTGAGTGTTGTAGTGATTCATAAAGGATCCAGAACTGGTCATTTACTGATGTAGTTATTGCATCCATTACTGAGAACAAACTGATTCCAAGTGCAGATGCACATAGATGCAAACTTATGTTAAGCACTAAAACTAAGTGCTCTAAAGATCCATCCTGACTAAAGGTTGTGATTTCTGATGAAGCTACTCTGCAATGAGTTGATACTAGCATGGGAACAGAGATATATTGCTGCAAACAGTCCCAATGAAGATGGGAAGAAGAAAGCAAAAAAAAAAAAAGACATCATCAGACATACAGATCGACAAAAAAGATAAGACAAATACAGACAGAAAGATAGACGTATGAACAGACAGATATTTTGAGCTGTGAGAGAACTTAGCATCTGTGTTTGCTATGTATCACAGAAATTACAGTTAATTCTTTAATATATAGTCATCATCACAATCATTATCATGAACATCATCCTCTGTCTCCTTCTCCTCCTCATTATCATTATCACCACCACTTTCATCACCATTGTTGGAAATACTAAACGGAAATGTAAGACATATCGATCTAGGTGTTGGCTTTTGAGGAAGAAGAGAAAAGCAAGTACTGGATTTTTTTGTGATACATAGACAACTTTTTAAAAATTCAGCCTAATATTTTTCTTTGTCTTCTCCTGCTGTTTAATTATTTTTTTAAACCTTTTTGCGACAACAAAAACTATCAAGGAATTTCTCGGTTAGTAACAAACAACAGATTCAGCCCATCTTGTGTAGCAGTTGAAACTTTTCATGTACACCATAACAATTTAGAAGAGGAAGAAAGCGAAGGAGGGGGAGAATAAGGACAAAAAGCACAAGAACAAAACAAGAGGAAGGCGGTTTTGATGAAATGTTTTATCTTACCAATCTTCACTGCTCAATCTGCATTTATCATTTCTCTTTTTGTTTCTTAACAGCGCCACTCACACTTACCACCAGATACCTTGTAAATCTGTGTCATGATGTGCCTTACACTCTCCATTTGTCTGGACAATAGATGGTCAGGACATTCATAACTGTTTATAGGAGTGCAGAAAAGTCCTTCAGCCAATCTAAGAGATTGCTGCCACACAGATGATGATGCCAGTGAATGTAGAGCAGTGCAGGAAGCTGGCGCCATCATTTCCATCATGCTCCTGACGTCTGGTGGGGACGGTAAAGGAAGAGTGCTGAGTGATGCTTTGTTTTTATTTTGGCAGAAGGGTGTACGTGATGTGAGGAGAGTGTGGATGAGGAAGTAAGGGGGGACTTGAGTGTGTGTGTGTGTGTGTGTGTGTGTGTGTGTGTGTGTGTGTGTGTGTGTGTGTGTGTGTGTGTGTGTGTGTGTGTGTGTGTGTGTGTGTGTGTGTGTGTGTGTGTGTAAGAGCAGTCTCTGTTTCCTTTTTTCACTGTTTGCAACACCAAAACTGTGTTAATTCTCCAGTGTTTCTGTCTATAAATGAAAAAACTCTCTTTCTCTTTCTGTCTCTCTTACTCTCTATCTCCCTCTCCCCTCCCCTCTCTCTCTCTCTCTCTCTCTCTCCTCTCTCTCCTCTCTCTCTCTCTCTCTCTCTCTCTCTCTCTCTCTCTCTCTCTCTCTCTCTCTCTCTTTCCCTGAGCTGGTACTGGATGTAGAAAAAAGCACACCAGTGCTTATTCACTGTACTCAACATAAAAAGGTTTGTCCATCCTTGCATTGCCTACCTTGCCTTGCCTTCCCTTTCTCTCTTTTTTCAAGAAATTCCTTTTCAATTCTTCCCTCTTTATCTTCGCTTGTCTGTGTTGTCCTCTGTGAGAGAAAGATAAATAACCCTCTTTTTTTTTTTTTAAACATACAGAGACAAAAAGTTAATAGAGATAAAAACATGGAAAAAACAGAGAGCAGAAGAGAGAATGAGAGAGAGAGTAGAGAGAGAGAGAGAGAGAGAGAGAGAGGAGAGAGAGAGAGAGAGAGAGAGAGAGAGAGAGAGAGAGAGAGAGAGAGAGAGAGAGAGAGAGAGAGAGGAGAGAGAGAGAGAGAGAGAGAGAGG
>CM060338.1:30890111-30895111 GCA_030674155.1 Stramonita haemastoma | reverse complement strand
AACAATCAGACCAAAACATCAAAAAACCAATCCACACGGATTATATATTAGAAGGAAAGAAAAGAAAAAACAACTAAAGCAACAATACCATATGATAATACCCATCACCACTGAGTGGAATAACATAACAAACATATGGGCATGCACACATTTAAAATTGTTTTTTTTTTAAAAAATCATGTGGTGTCAACAGCTTATATCAATACAATGTCACCAACCATTATTTAAGACTTAAAAATAAAAAATAAAAATAAAAAAATAAATAAAAATAATAAAAAAATCCATGAAATGTCAATAAGCAACTTATGTCAGATTACATTATCTCCACACTTCAATTCATACTTATGTTATGAGGAAGAAAAGAAAAAACAAAACAAAACAAAACAAACAAACAAAAAAACAAAAATAAAACCCCGAAAAACAAACGCAACAATACATATGATAATACCAATCTCCACTGAGAGGAAATAACATATACACTAACAAACATTCAAACTAACCAAAAAACTAATAAACAAACAAAAGCAACAGAGAACCAAACAAACATAATGAACGAAAAAAAAACAAGCAAAACAAAACTAAAGCAAAAAACAAACAAAAAACAAGCAAACAAACAAACACAACCCCCCAAAAAAAACACACACAAAAAAAACCCACACACTCAAAAAAGAAAAAAATTTGGAGGGGGGGTGGGAACGGGTGGGGAGGGGGTATCAAGAGGAAGGGGGAAAACACAAACAGCAACCAGAAGAATTATAATAATGATTTATGATTATATTTCATAAATAAAAAACCCTACACATATGAACAAAAACAAACAAACAAACATTCAAACAAACAAACAAAAAACAAACAAAACACAACAAAAAACATACACAACAACAACCAGAACAAAAAAGTAAGGCCTTTCCACTTATCAAAATAATATAAATATAATAGTGCTAATAGTCTCATTAGTATAATTAATAAAATAAAATAAAAATTAAATATTTATCCTGAAACTATTAAACTGGGTAAGTGAAAAAAAAAAAAAAAAAAATCCAATCTAGTCGTCAAATCAGTGGTTTGGTTTTCTCCTTGTGAATTTGCAGAATATACACGTGTTTACATACATCACTTATTCCCTATCCTGTTCAAAATTACATTATATAAAAAAAAACAAAAAAAAACAAAAACAACCCTTTCTCCCCCTTTTCCCCCTTCCACATACATATATAGCAAGCAAAGTGTAGCTTTTTCAGTCACAGTGAGCCACACGTGAAAGATTTTTCGGGGTTAGCAGAGAGTATCAATATCTTTAGTCTGTTCTAAGTATGGTTGATTGGATTGATGTGTAGTTCTTTTGATGTGTGTGTGTGTGTGTGTGTGTGTGTGTGTGTGTGTGTGTGTGTGTGTGTGTGTGTGTGCATATAACTTCAGATAATTAAGATGACATCACTCGGCAATTATTAATCAAGCAGTAAATCCCTGATGTTTCAATATAGACAGAAGAGTGATTTTCTTTTTTTCTCAAACTATACCAGAGCATTTAATCTTGAACTAGAAACGCTTATCCATTCCATTTATTCATTTTCTCCTAATTTATTTCTTATCATATTACTTTGACAGAACAAACTTATTTATCTAATCCAGAAATATCAGATAACTAAAAAAAAAAAACCAAACTATTACAGCTTTAAATATTCTTTTCTTTTGATGTCTGTTGGCATCCTATCTGTTTTAACCAGACCATCTCCATTCATCCCTTTTTATCTATATTTTATTTAGTTTTCATTTTATACCACTTTATGTCATAGCAGATTTCTCTGCGTTAAATTCGGGCTGCTCTCCCTGGGGAGAGTGCATCGCCACTAGTGCAGCACCACCCATTTTTTCCTGTCTGCAACTGTGTTTTCCTATCAGAGTGGCTTTTTCTACAGATTTCTGCCAAGGACAACCCTTTTGTCTCTGTGGGTTCTTTTACGTGTGCAAAATAATGATGTGTAACACCGGACCTGGGTTTATCTCTCATCCAAAAAGACTAACACCCAGATCATTACTCATGGTCTAATGGATGGGGGAAAAGTTTGGGACCCAAACCGGATTTGAACCACCACCACTCTGGGACTTTTTGCTTTTCAGGCAAGCATGTTACCTCTAGACCACCAATCCACCATTACGGTGTCTTTTGAGCTGGATCACTTCTGACATCTCTCTCTCTCTCTCTCTCTCTCTCTCTCTCAAGCACACCACCATTTCCCCCAAAACACAGAGAGCCACGACCTCTGGTGGCTGAAGAATGAATAGCAAGGGAGAGAAGCGAGGCTTTATGAGGCCAGTGAACAGCAGTTAATTTGTCTGATAGGTCCGTGGACAGGCTTAGGCGGTGCGAAATTAGTGGATTGGATCACAGAGCTGTGACGTCAAAAACGTCAGCAATAAATAGGAAAATGACTGTAAAGGAAAGGAGGTGTAAGGTTAAGAGACGCCCCCTTCAGATTTGCTTCTGGCCCATAAAATGGCCTGCCCTTGGTGTGTGTGTGTGTGTGTGTGTGTGTGTGTGTGTGTGTGTGTGTGTGTGTGTGTGCCCCTGTCATTTTCAGGAACATCTATGAGCACTTAAATGATGTCACTTTTTTGTAAAGCTCTTCTTGATTCTCTTTTTTGTGTTTCAGTAATGGGATGGGAGTGTAAAACGTGTCATTCTGTGTTGTAGTTATTGATAGCCTTTGTAGCTAATTAGAGAATTGTTTTGTTTCTTTAGACAGACAGACAGACAGACAGACAGACAGACAGACAGACAGACAGACAGACAGACTGATTGATTGATTGATTGATTGATTGATTGATAGATAGATAGATAGATAGATAGATAGATAGATAGATAGATAGATAGATAGATTGATTGATTGATTGATTGATTGATTGATTAAGACAGTCACAAACACACGCACACACACATACAGATAGACAGACAGAAAAAAGAAAGAAAGAAACAGAGACAGAGATACTGAGAGTCAGAGAAAGAACAAAACACAGACAAACAGATAGACAGACAGACAAGCAATGACAGGCAGACAACAACATCAATCACTATCATTAAAGACAATCAAAGTTTACATTGTTCTGAACATAGACTTACATACACCACTCATCTTCTTCTCATTAGATGCTTTAGTCTCTGTTCTCTACTTCCACATTATGACCAAGTCTTGTGTCCTAAACAGCCAATTCAGAAAAGAGGCAGACTTTGCAAACACATGCTTCACACACTTCATTTTGTTTGATAAAATGGAGAGAAGGGGTTCCCACACTTGTTTACAGGTGCATGAAGCAGAAATCTTCAGCCACTCTCAGAGATTGCTGCAAACAAAGTTGTCTACAAAAGGAGCCCACTGCAGAAGCCTGAAGCCATCATTTCCCATAATGCCCCTGACGTCTGGTGGGGATGGTAAAGGAAGAGTGCTGTGTGCTGCTTTGTTTTGATTGGCAGAAAATGTGAGGGATGTGTCACGTCAGTGTGTGTGTGTGAGAAGACCCAAGACTGTGGCTTTTCTCTCTCTCTCTCTCTCTCTCTCTTCTCTCTCTCTCTCTCTCTCTCTCTCTCTCTCTCTCTCTCTCTCTCTTCTGTTCTTCCACCATCTCTGTACCATGTTCTCTTCAAAACTCATCAAATTTGTGTATAAAAATTACAACACACCCTACAAAAAGGAATCAGGATAGTTGATAAACAAGACAATAGTCTATTCCAGAGACATCCACAACTCAATCTGTAAGCCTGAATCAAGCGTTCCCACTAAAAGGGTAAACTTGATTTGCACTGTCCATGGCAAGGATTACTAGAGGCTCTCTTTCTGAGAAAATTGATTGGCAGCAATGCAGTAATTTCTCCCTAATAGGTTAATTCTGGAAATTGGCTGACAGGGTTAGGGTTAAAGTCGTTGGCTGCATCTTGTCATTGTGGTTAAAGCATGCAGCAGAGGTGGCTTAGAAAATTAATTTGAATTCTCTTGTCATCATTATAGGCTATATTTTTTGTTTGAAATCTTTTTGTAAAACACATAAAGCTTTGTGAAGTAGATAACCTTTATGTGCTTTGATGTAGAAGTAAATTATTCCATGAAACTTCACAACATAATACACTAAAACTGAGTGTTTCACCAATCTGCTTTGTGGAACTGCATTATTTCATTTACAAATAATTTATCTTCATCAAAATTGAGACCTAAGCTTCAGAATAGATATTTCCAACTGAGATCTCGTAATTTTGCATAAAACAGATTATTGCAGCTGTTAGATTTATTATTTGATATACCATATCAGATAAGGTTTCTAGGAGGGACAATAAAAAAAAAAAAAAACATCCCCAGTAATGGAAATAATAAAGCATCAGGAAATGTCTGATATCGATTCTACATTAATCATAACAAAAAAACTACGAACTTCCCCAAAACCTAAATGTACTTAATATCAATTGCATAACAAGAAATCACAGGCATAAAAGCTTCATAACTCTAGTGATCCACAGGCACAAATGAATTTTTATGGGTATAGGGGGTCACACATTCACCTGATAAAGTTTCTGATGATAGCAAGAGCAAAGGTGCACCCAAGCCAAAGCAGTAAACTAATGTAGAGTCCTACAAGCCATTGGAATCATGCAACAGCTTCAGCATTACAGCTTACTAAGGTATTGTACAGACTTTTTGACGTAGCTATCAACATCCTCCTAATCGCTTGTTTGTCTCTTGGGTGCTTTGTTGTTCTTCAAGATGTCTATCTCATTCAATTTACAGGCTTTTACACTTAATCTGAACCTCTGGCAGGGCTGCAAGGAAGATTCTAAAAATTTGAAAAGCACAGAAACAACTATGTTGTTAACAATGCATGTGGAGAGATAGATAAGAAGAACAAGGAAAGAAGGAGGACGAGGAGGTGGCAAAAGAAGAAGAAGAAGAAGAAGAAGAAGAAGAAGAAGAAGAAGAAGAAGAAGAAGAAGAAGGGGGAGGAGGAGGAGGAAG
>CM060338.1:30885111-30887611 GCA_030674155.1 Stramonita haemastoma | reverse complement strand
CACATGCAAAATCAATTGTCTCAGAAAGACGGCCACCAGCAATTCTCACCATCAACAGCGCAAATCAAGTTTACCCTTTTTGTGGGAGCACTTGATTCAGACCAGGAGATTGAATTGTGGATGTTATTGGGGAAAAAAGAGAGTAGTGTCTTGTCCATTAACGTTCTTGATTATCTTTCCTGTGGTGTTTTGTGATTTTCAAAATGACTTTGAAGACCCAACAATTTGAAAAGAATAGGATATGAGGAGGATAGGATATGAAGAGAATTAGATATGAAGAGAGTGAAATAACAGATGAGGAAATGGAAAGGGGGAAATAGAGGCAGAATGGAGAGACAGGGAGAGGAAGAGAGAGGGGGGTATGGGAAAGTGAGGGAGAAGAGGGGGAGAGAGAAAGACACAGAGAGACAGATTGAGGCACAGAGACAGTCCTATACTCCTAGAGAGAGACAGAGACAGAGAGACAGACAAACAGACAGGCAGACAGACAGACAGAGAATGGGAGAGACAGACTTTCACACACACACACACACACACACACACACACACACACACACACACACACACACACACACACGCGCGTGCGCACACACACACACACACACACACACACACACACCACGCACGCACGCACGCACGCACACCACACACACACACACACACACACACGCACGCACGCACGCACGCACGCACACACACACACACACACACACACACACACACACAAGGGAAGAGAGAGAGAGAGAGAGAGGGAGGGGGGGGGGGGGGGGGGAGTCAGCATACCCAGTTCTTCCATTTCACACATCAACACATCACTTACACCCTTCTGCCCAATAAAACAAAGCACCACCCAGCACTCTTCCTTTGCACCAGACATTAGGGGAAATGATGGCTTTAGGCCTTTGCAGTGTGCTCCTCTCCTTGATAAACTAATGGATTCGCAGCAAATTCTGAGAGTGTTTGCAGAGTTCTGCCTCATGCTTATGTAAACAACTCTCGAAGCCTCTGTCGTCCTTTTGCTGCTTTTTATTTATTTCTTCTTATATTTCGAGGGTAATAGAATAAGCACTCATGAGCTTTTTTTTTTTTACACCCAGTCCCTGTGTGTATGCAGTATGGTAAATTTTGTTTTCTGTTCCCACTGGCACACAATGACCTACTCTTCCAAAAACCCCATGGGTTAAAGGTTTTAATGTGTGTGCAAGATGTTCTGGTGCCTTCTCTCACGGACCACGGTTTATACTGATTATAGTCTCATCAGAAGGACTTTGGGGGGAGTGGAGTCTGCACTAATGGTAACTCCAGAGGAAAAGTCCTCTTGAACGAGATTCGAACCTAGGTCAACAGACCAGAGCCCATCACTCTGACCACCAGGCTGTCCTGTCCAAATGAAGTATGCAAAGTTTATTTTGGCAAAGGTTGTCTCTTTTCTACTTTTGCTGGGTAGGATGAAAGTGATCAGGAAGCTGAAGTTGAGAATAGGGAATTGAAATTCTGAAGAGAAGATGGGAGCTGTCAGTTTGTGTTAAAAACAGTATAAATCTCTGTTTTCTATAATGAAGGTTATTTGTTGTTGTCTGTTTCTCTCTCTCTCTCTCTCTCTCTCTCTCTCTCTCTCTCTCTCTCTCTCTCTCTCTCTCTCTCTCTCTCTCTCTCTCTCTCTCTCTCTCTCTCTCTCCTTACAGTTATGAGTTCATGGCACCATGTTGTACCTACAGGGTTAATGTTTTTTTTCCTAGAATGTCAGGCGAACTTTTTTGATAGCCAATCATGATTTTCTCCAATAGCAAGATTTGGAGCACTTAACAAGATATATAGTTATCTGTGCACTTATTGGTGGTTCTTACTCTTTGAGTCAATTTGTGCATTAGCCGTGGAACTGATGATAAAGCAGGTAAATGACCAGAATCATGCTTTCATAGTTTTGAGTAGAAACACTAATCTCAAGATTGAAGACAAATGAGAAGAAGAAAAAAGAAGTACTCAAAAAAGAGAAGAGAAGAGGCCATAATAATATAATAAAATAAAATAATAATAATGATGATGATGATGATGATGATGATGATAAAATATAATAATAATAATAATAATAATAATAATAATAATAATAATAATAATAATAATAATAATAATAATGATGATGATGATGATGATGATATGGGATTTATATAGTACTGAATCTTGTAAAGCAGGCAAATCAAAGTGGGCATGTATTCAAATTAGTCACGCACATGCAACTTCACAAATGAAATTAACACACTCAGATTTGCTATAAAGGTAGTGGCAATAACACAGAACAGCCAATATGAAACTCACACTCCACTAATCAAGCACACACACGAGAGAGACAATTGATGCTTTACAGAAATGTCCCATTTAAGTGCTTGTAAACACTCTTGAAGATAGCAGGAACAAAAGCGGTGATTATTTTATGGGCCAGGAGCAAATTTTTTTGTATGGGGGGTAGCCTCCTTGACCCTACACCCATTTTCCTTTTAGT